>OY294044.1:19777901-19870542 GCA_958510825.1 Brachypterus glaber | reverse complement strand
GAATTCTAATAAACTCAGTTTAAATATCTACATTTCATTAAGTTTATTTTTAGATGCAGTTCGTTTAAATATATTTGGCACCATGACAAATTAAGTTTTATTTATTTAAATTAAATTATTCTATGAACTCTAACATTAATATTGAATAAACAATAAGAGTAACGTAACCAGAAAAAACACTGAGCTTCCAGGGTGTAACGGAATAAGCGCCTTCACCATTTTTAAAATTTGCCAAAGTTTAATGTTATGAAGTTTTAACCATACGTGTCCAGCATCTTGATAAATAAGTTAAGCGTCGCAGGGGAATTTAAAGTAAAAAAAAATGGAAGTAAATTACTTCTTACTTTATAAAACCAATAAAAATAATAGAACGGCTTAGTTTAGTTAGTGATAACTATGACTATGAATTTATTTTGTTTTTACGCCTCGGTACACTATATTTTTTATTATAAAACAGGAGGGTCCACGCGTTTAAACCCGAATACCGGAATCAGGGGGCTTAGTTTGTCTCTTGGGTTGTATGTAAACCTTATAAGCCTTAAACGAAAACGAAAAAAAAAAAAAGTTTGACCAAAATATTCAGGACATTTTTAGTTTCCATCAAGTGAAATATGATTAACATGTTAAGAATGAGAGGGGCAAATAAGACAAAAAAAAAAACTAAATAAAATTAATTAAATCTGACAAAAAATAATGTTTTTGGCAATACTTAACTCACGATAACTCAGGATAGGTACTCACTTAATAAGGGTTTAAAAAGACGAAAATATTAAAAATTTGCGTAACGTTATTTGTGAATAGCCCCTAAAAGATTATTCAAAGTATTTTCAAAATAAGTATTTTAAAGAATGGGTGAACAATAGCAAGTGTCTAAATGACTTTTCTGAATGAACCATTTAAGTTAAGCCCAAGCCTGCCACGATGGCGAATAAAAGAAAGCCCCCTTTTGAAATATGATGGAAAAAGTTGGAAGAACTTCTTATGCTTTTCTATTTAAATCTCAACTCTATTAAATCAAAATCAAGTTTTCAGTTTCTTTTTTGTTGTAACTAAGCACGCGTTTAATATAATTTAAATCCATTTTTCTGACTTGCTTAGCCTTTTCGTAGTCTTCTAATTGGACAGTAGAAATAAAGAGCAACAAATAATATTAAATAAGTAGTTTTCTAAGACGTTTTAATCGCACTTGCCCAGGTTTAGAAAAATGGGGGTAACTTTGCAAAGGGATTAAAAAGTCGAATTAAAAAGTCTATAGTTTTTACCTAATTTCAAAAGAAGAGAGATTCTTATTTCGGCCCGTCGCACACAGGCGGAATTTTCTAGATTCATGGCCAAAACCCTCGGAAGCGAAATTGCTTCAAATAGTTGCCTCTATCGTTTTTTATCTTCTCTATGAACTGTACCAATAGATGGTGCCAAAGTCGTTTTTCTATAAAAACAAATGAACCAAAAATGTCAGTTCAAAAATCGGGTTTCAAGAAACTAATTTTGAAACGTTATTTTTCCCGAAAAATCAAGTTTTTTTAATATAAATATCAAAGTTGTTGCTTTTTTTAAGCAGTTTTTTAAAATGGATTTAAATTTCGTACCTATTTATTTTTTACAAAAAATTATTGTTTTTGATTCTTGAGTTTAAAAGGGGAAGTTATAAGTTTTAGTCTGTAAATTTGGTTGCTTTTTTTAAAACTTGATTACGATTTGGCAAAAAGTTTCAGATTAATCAGCATTAAGCAACTTTTTACACTTGGTTGAGAAGATTAATGTGCTAATTATTAAAACAAGAATTTGCTGCTAATATCCCCCGCCCCTCCCTCCACAAAACTAAAAAATGTCTAAGACAGGCAGATTTAGTTTTAGGTATTTTTGCAGTAAAAAAATACTACTGCCAACAAAATAATACTTTTCCCTGTAGGTCTAGGTTTATTAATAAGCTAATAAAAAAAATTGAAATACCAAAAATTTTTCAAAAAATATTTAAAAAGTTTTTGTTGAAAAAATTTTTTTTTTTCCGAAAAAAATTTCTTTTTTTGAAAAACGAAAAGAAAACATAAAAAAAAGTGTTTAAAAAATTTTTTTTATCACATTTTACCCCCTTACCCCACCTCAATATTCACCATCTCCAAATTTTGATATAGGCGGCAGCCATATTGGATCCGCCATATTGTAAAAATTAAAATAAGTATTACATTCGTAATCAGCGACATCAAAACCCCTGTACAATGGTTTTTAGTAAATAATCTGCAATTTTTGATATAGGCGGCAGCCATATTGGATCCGCCATTTTGTAAAAATTAATTTGAATGTTAAATTTGTATTCAGCAGCCCCAAACACCCCTAAATACAAATTCTGGTATAAATTGGAGCTTATTAAGGGTTTTGGCCATGAATTTAGAAAATTCCGCCTGTGTTCGTCGGCGGTATATTTATACACGGTGTTTGCAGTCTATAGCATATATTAAAGGGGATTATTCTACATCACAAAACATAAAAAACCAGCACGTTTTTCGCAAAAAGAAAATTAAAAAAAATTAAAAATTTTGAAAAAAAAAATTTTTTTGAAACAAAAAAATCAAAAAATGTTCCTTTTTCCAAAAAATATCTTTTTAACAAAAAATTTAATTTTTTTCCATTTTTTTTTTTTGGAAATATATATTTTTTTTAATTTTTTTAAATTTTTTATTAAGTTTCTTGTTCCATTAGGCCTGCCAAAAAAGTTAATCTTGGAATTATAATACTTTCTTTTTGTTTCCATGATAACTACACACAAAGAAATTATTACTTAAAACTAGTACGTAATACTTAAATTAAATATCTTGCTTTATATTTGAATACCTAGGTTAAAACCTGAATTACGTAAAAGTGCTTAGTTTGAATAATAAAATGTTTTGTACATTTAGAGTTTTAAGACACTTAAATAAAAGACGACAAGTATATAATTATACTGAATACTTACTACTCATATTTTTTTACATGTATAATGTATATTTTATTTTTATATGGTTTTTGACTTGACTATTATTAAAATACTAAAAATAATAAACATTTTTGCTAATACTAATTTCTTGAAAACATGTACAAACTGATCTTGAGGCAAATCCTTGATTTTTTTTTAAAATTAGTTAATTAGGTTTATATCAAGCATTTCTATGCAACAAGTATCTATCTAACAAGTCACCCTCCTGTGTGGATTTAGTTTTATCATCTTGCAACCCTATTTTTCTTTTTCATAAATTTATCAAGATCATCCCATTAAATAATATTTTTATATAAATAAAAAAAAATATATATATATATATATCGAACTTCTAAAATTTATTCTAGACAGACTACCGGAAAAGTTAAGAATTTTTTTTAAACTCCTCCAATACGCAGACGACTTATCCATGTTGGTCAAGTCCGATCTGAATAGCTTTCTAGAATTTCTTAGTTTTCTTGCCAAATGCATCAATGAAGTAAAGAAAACTCATTAATACTTAACCCACAGAAGTCTGCGGTCCTTAAATTTAACAAAATTCAAAATGATAAAAGCTTATTAGTTTACTGTTCAAAAAAATCTATTCTGGAGGAGTCGGAATTTAAGCTACTGTGACTGTAGATGAAAATAGTTCATGGGACATTCATACTAGTTACGTAGCTAGAAAATTAAATAGTTGTAATTATGCTCTACTTAATTTAAGAGGTAACGTCTCAAGAAAATTTTTGTTAACTTATTATAATGCGAGCATAAAATCATTTTGGGGGGGGGGGGGGTGCTAGATACATGTACACGGACTTTTAACTATACAGAAAAAAAACGGAGATTTCACTGTAAACCTCTATTTATTAATAATAAAATAATGATTATATTTTCACTTTACTTTTACAATCTAATAATATTTGTTACTCAAAACAAATCTAAGTTCATTTCAAATGGTGATTTAAGGGACAAAATTCAGTAATGGGAGAAAATATGTCTCTAGCTCAAAAAAAAACTTAAATATGGACTTTTTGTGCAATTTAGTTAATGAAATGTCTTCAATATTAACTGGTTTTGATACTCAGTTACTAATAGCTTCTATACATATCGTCTGTTTTGAAAATCTGATATATTAACCTAAAAAACGTAACAACGGTCCCTTGTCTCCCGCAACCTTTTTTGACATAAAATCTATATTTGTATGTAGATTACCTTAATTGAACTTTGCAAAATATTTTTTAGTTAATCTAAGAACTGTTAACTTACGTCATAAGACTTATTTACTTGGAAAATCTTATACTGGTTTGAATAAAAAAAATAATAACTTATGTCTCCCAATTTAAATCGAGCGCTTCTTATATTAGTAAAATCCGACACTGCTAGAATGCCGATCGTGGTACGTTAAAATTATTAGTAGAAGATCAGTACTTTCATTACGTGTTAAGAGCGGTAAGTACTTTTAATTGTAAATATGCATTTAATAAATTTAGTTTAAGCGATGTTATTTTAATGCGTACTTTTTTAATGAACAACGCCGGTCCCTAATATTATCTTAATTGTTTTTAATTTTATCTCAGACTAAACATTTAAATTTGTACAATAACATATACAATACCTAACCTCAAATTTGTGAAGTTTGAAAAAAGTAGTAGGTATATAGACATAAAAGCTTATAACAAGTTACCTAAAGAATGTTTGAATATAAATAGAAGACAATTAAAAGTGAAACTTAAACATTTTTTCTTGCAAAATCCGTTTTACTCCATACAGGAATTTCTAAACTGTGAAATAAATATAGATATAAACTGGATAAAAATTAGGTAATAATATTGACGAATGCTTGTAATTTTATGTTAAAAATTTAAGGAGCATAATAAATGATGTTTAATGTTTAATGTTTTATATTTAATGTTAAACATTTTTATTTTAAAATATATGCGTATTAGACCAAGCCAAAAAAAAATTAAAATGGAAAAAAAACTACTCTCACAAAAAAAAATCAGAAAATAGGATGTGTTCGTCAACGGGTTAAGATATTATAAAAAAAATATACTTAACATATATTTTAAGACAAGTTTAACTTATTATTAAAATTTAATTCTAAAGATTATTCTTTAGGTTTTTATCAACCAATCATTTTACAATATTTTTGGCCACGTTTTTATTTCTGTTTATTGGAAATTTTCTACTGTAGAAAGTTCTAGTGAGAATCGCTGTAGTATTTTGTTTTTCAGTATTTCTCTTATACAACAAGATTTCATACCTAAAACTAATTAATATTTAAATATGAACAAATTACTATTTATAATTATTATTAATTTATTATTTACCAAAAAATACCTCAAAATATCCTTTTTATAAAATGTAATGACAGTTTTTATAGGTTGACATTTATGAACATACTTGCAAGCCTGCAGTACTGCAGTAAGTGACTAAACTATTGCCAGATCTATAATTTGCAATTTAAAAATGGACAAAAAGGTTTTAGTTTAGCAGTTGAGAATTTAATTAAATTAACCAAATCAATATGCCCGTAAAAATATTAAGATAAGTAATAAAACAATTTATATCAATTTGCGATGAAAAAATATAAAAGTTGGTTTGGCATATTATAAATCGTTAAAAAATAATCTTCCGAATTACACATGATTCTTCGAATTATCGGGAAAAATTCACAGTTTTCATTTAAATTTGCTGTCAAAGGAAATTTTCATGAAAACAGCGAATTTTTCCCGCATAATTTTCAGCCTCCTGTGTAATAATATATGAAAATCAGCGAAGAGTATCCGAGACTACCTTGAGCAATAATTATTTTAACTTTAATAATTTCTTATCCAATCAATTTTACATTCGCACCCTTCCAATACCAATTCAAAAGAAATAAAATGATCAAATATTAATGTTACTTAGCCGTTTCAGATCCACGCTCTTTTAATCCATTTTTTGCTTAAATTGAAAAGTTTTTCTTTGCATAATTTAATAATAAAATAAGTGCTTTGAAGAAAAAACATTTTTCCTAAATTGGCTAATTTTATTTTTCCATCCATTTCATTTCATTAGTTTATTTGTCTAAATTATTTGTTTTTGAAAACGAAATTTAACTTTTTAATTCCCTAGCAAAGACGGTGTGGTTTTTAAAATATAATAATAATAATAATAATAATAATAAAAAGACTTTATTTATAAAAAATACATAACCAGCGGCGAAGTCTAGCTAGGCTACTCTTACTCAACCACAAGATATGTTTTACTACATTTTAAATATAGGATTGATTTTTATTTGAAACTAATACTAACTTACACCTAAGCATGGCGCAAAATTACTTTAACTTAAAATAAAATTAAATGATAATTATAATTATTAACCACAAATACACACACTCCTGCAACACACTTAAAAGACTATTGATTGTAGAAATTTAAAAATACAAAATACCTTATTGATTTTCAAAAAGAATTTGCTGATCTTTTGTTTTAAATGGGTTAATTTTAAGCAACTTAAATGACTCAGGCAACTTATTATATTCATTTATAGAATTATAACTGAAAGATCGTTTAAAAAAACTTTTACTGAAAGTAGGCATATTAAGTTTTACATTATTTCTTGTATTAATGGAATGAATTTGATTTCTAGTAACATATTTATTAGCAATAATTTGTTTGTTTGTAAGGATTTGTGAGTAAATACTAAAAGATGTAACTTACGCCTCTGTTCCATTTTTAGCCATTTTAACTGTGATATTATAGGGTCCAAACCTACAACAACTATTTTGCACTTTTTGAATTTTAAATTTACTGTTTTCATCAATATTAACAATTAAAGGTCAGAAAATGTCTATTTTTGCACATTTTTGCATACCAGTAAAAAAAAGTTGAGTTTTTTATCAACAATCAAAGTAATTTTCTTGTAGGAAATTAAAAAAACCTTTAAAATGGCATTTTTTAAATGTCGATAGGATGATTTGTTGCTTAGAAAACTGAAAAAAACGATCAAAATTTGCACATTATTCGATAAATAATAAATTTTGCAAAAATCAACCTACGACTTTTTGTTATTGTGTTAAAAGAACCGTCTTATAGTACTGAATATGTGGTTAAAATTTCTGAACGATTCATTCAATAGGTTTTCCAAAATTGCAATTGTTTATCCCAGAGATATTTTTTTGCAATAATATTATGCGTACAATACTGAAGATATAATGATTTCTACTTTGCTTAAAGTCAAATATGGTTAAAGTTGGGAGCAGCAAGGGAGGCAAAAAGGGTCAAAAACTAATATTTTTGGCGAGAACTGCCTTATTATTGATCGGAAGCTAACAACTCTTATCGTACAAAAAAATAATAATTTTTTATAATTTTAATTATAATTATAATTATTATTGACCGTTGGATAAAAATTCTTACATGGGTAAAAAGTTTTTACCCATGCAAGAATTTTTATCCAACGGTCAATAATAAGCGAGTTATTGAAAAAAAAATTAGATTTGCCGCCTTGGCTCCCTGCCTTATCCCAATGTAAACCATATTTGACGGCAGGCAAACTACAAACGTCCTAAATCGTATGGTGAAAGAACTTTTTTTTTTAATTATAAAAAACATAAAAAAAACGATCGACCTGAACGTTTTGTTTTTTATATTTGACTATAGGCCTGTATGCCTAAATTGCTTCTTATGGTGTGTTTAAACAATTTATGAAAAAAACATCTGGGGTTGGAAACAAAAAGTTAAAATTTGGAAAAAAACACTGTAAGAGATAACTTAAAAAAAAATCCTATTTATTTAATTTTTTTACGTTAATAAAACGTAATAATAGATTGCGAAAACAGTTAATCAGAATTGTTTGTTGTTAGCATTATCTGCAATATTAACTTACCCATGGTTGAATAGTTAAATAAAAAATCTATTTGAAAATAGAAAAACTATCAGATAGAATTGTTATAAATTGGATTGTTTGCAAAATTTAGCCGCTTTACGTTAAAATATCGGCAATTTTTGTTCGAATAGTGGTTTAGCTTGATCTTTTTTATTTCAAATTTATCACAGTTGTCAACAGCATACGCAGATTAACGTCGAGGTAAAGCGTTTTACTGCTTTAAAAACGATTTTCACAAAGTGTTTATTGAAACAAAATATTTTTTAATAGTATTAAAGAAAGAAACGTAAAAAAATAGTTTTTAAATAAGGTCAGTGCTGCGTTAAATTTCTTTTTATAGGTAAAAAAATATAGGTTGTGATATCTTTGTTTTAAGTAAAATTTGGCTCGGATTTTTTTTATGGTATTTTGCATGGCATGGACTTAAAGCTTTAATTTTTTTTTTAATTCCCTACTGTTTAAGATATAAAGGATTTTTTTTGCACCCATCACAGAAGTGTAAATTTTCACTAAAACCGTTTTCTCAGTGTGATAGAGAATTAAAACTATTCATTCACGTGACTAACGCTTTAAAAAGAGTAATTTCTCAAAGCGTTATTTAATCCCAGGCGAAGAAGAGCATTAATACGTCAAGCGTGACGGAGTTTCAGACTGTTTCTGTGTAGATAAACTCTGGAATACATTATAAATGGGATGCTCCAGGTAAAAAGGAACTTTAGTGGTGTGATAATTATTAAAAATATGTACTGCACAGTTACAAAGGCTTTCAGATTTTTCCAAATTTAAATAAATTTCACACATTAAACGGTCCTCAAGGCTGACAATATAGTAGTAGTACTACTACCCACCGGATGGTACTTGAAGTTATTTTTTAGTTACAGCAACCCCGAAAACACTTGTGTACCAATTTTCATGGGTAAGAGTAAAAAAAATATCAGATTCAGTTTCAGCGACCTCAAAAATCCCCGCCACATTAAAAATGTGTTGCCACTACCCTCTAGAGATGGAATCCAAAGCATTCTTAATTTTTGAAAAAATTTTTACGAATACAATGCTTTCCCAAAATTTTAAAAATTTTTAGAATAAACCTCAATTTCCGTGAATGTGGGAAATGAAAAATTTAATTTCATGTTCATTTGTCTCATGCTTAGTTTTACTTGTGAATTGTGGTTACTTGAGAATTTCATGTTGCAACATGAGATATTTTGATTTAATATTTTTACTAATAAAAGTCCAAACGAAATTATGCAAAAATTTGGGACAAACCTTAACCTTAACTAATTATTAAATTGACCGACTGATTTTTTAAATAAAAGTTCAATTTCAAAAACCTCGCCGTTTACATTTATACACTATACTGTTTTATTTATCTACCATTTTGGGAAGCTTAGAAAGTGTATAAAGGGGCTGTCCATATATTACGTAACGCAATTTTTCGAAATTTTTGACACCTCTCCCCCTGTGTCACAAACTGTCACATTTACTAACTAGAAAACTTGCAAAAAACAAAATATTATTCAGTTGTTCACGGAAAAGTCCTGTGCATAGCTGTAGCGAAGAAGATATAGTGGAGGGGGAGAAGGTCGAAAAAAAACAATTTTTTTAGTCTAAAATTACTCGACAAAATAGTTGATGACTAAAAAAAAACGTTCCCACTACTGCTAAAATTACAACTTCCATATTTTTAACCCATAAAGTTTGCAACTTTTTCGAATTTCAAGATCCACTACTTCCAAAATTACAACATTTTTTCCTTGGACGAAAAAGTTGATGACTACAAAAAAAAACGCTTTCGCTAAGTAGTAGTTGTAGTAGCCGTACTGCTAAAATTACAACTTTTATATTTTCAACCCATGAAATTTTCAACTTTTTCGAATTACAAGGTAGGTGGGGGAAGGCTCCCTCATTCCCCTATAGCTACGGCCCTGGTCATGTGTTTTTTGACGTCCACAAACGGCATTAAAGATCTCTCTATTTCTTCAACTTCTGGTAAAAATTAATTTTAAACTTTCTAGATTATGATCACGAAATCCACTACACCCACAAAAAGATCAAAAACGTCTTCAACCAGTAATGGTACCCACCAATTCAGGATAGATGCATTCCCAGCATCAGTGAGCTAGTCTTGCTTTTAAGAACACACTGAAAAAAACTCAAAATTATAAAGCCAACGTTTCGCCCCTTATTGTTGGGGCTTCTTCAGGGTAAATTTATTAAAACAATATAATAATTAAATATAAAAACTAGTGTAAATGGTAAAAATATTAATAAATTTATATTAAAAAATTTAAAAAAAAATAAATAAATTAAAAGTCATATATTTTTTTTATTTTTTAATGTAAATTTAATTCTTTAACGTAAATTTAATTTATTAATATTTTTACCATTGACGCTAGTTTTTATATTTAACTATTAGATTGTTTTAGTAAATTGGCCCTGAAGAAGCCCCAACAATAAGGGGCGAAACGTTGACTTTATAATTTTGAGTTTTTTCACTGTGTTGTTAAAAGCAAAATTAGAATCAATATATAAGTTTATAATTATTTTTTGACAAAAACAAACTAAAAACTCAATTCATTTAAATTTATTTATTATTATTATTATAATAAAAGTAAATGGGTAAGTTTATTTGAATACTTTCGAGAAACAAAATAAGTTAGTGCTAGCATGCTGCTCGAGATAACTTTTGTCCTACAACAAACCGCGTTTCAACCGTTTTCCCCAAAATCGTGCAATATGTCATTTCGTTAAATACTATATCCTATACAAAGAGATTGTTGTGGTTAAACGCGATTTCAACTTGAAATATTTTTGGAAATGTTGAACATTTAATGTTTGGCTTTTCTGGTATTTACAATAGGAGCTCTTATTGTAACCAAATATATTTAAAAATTAAATTGTACTTTGGTTGAATAACCAGTAAAAAGAGTAACTTTGTACGAAAAACTATTGGAAAACTTTTAGTATCCTATGCCGTCAATTTGAATATATGAAAAATTACAACATTTTTGCTCCAAAAACAATTTTTTGGGCTTTCTTTGACTCCAATTCTTAAAAACGTCAGGCGGTAGCCGTGGCGGTTTAAGCGTTTGATACTTTCTTCGTCAGGGCTACAGCGTGGGTTCGAGTCCCCGCGGTGGACAAATTATTTAGTTCATGCGATGGGACATTGAGATTTGTGTCCGACTGTACATTATGGCTGCTCTCTTTGTGGCATTGTGGAATTGTAGCCGACTATTACGATCTCAGGGTCCTTAGCAAAGGATCCCAGGTCTACACAGTATGGCTGATTTTCTTGTGAGATGGAGAATTGTGGCCGACTATACAGTAAGGATGCTCTCTTTGTGATCTTATCCTGAATTGTTGAATTTGAATCTACTTGCCTTAGATTGAACTAGGTGGCAGAAATAATAGTTTGTTCAATTTCTATAAAAAAAAAAGAATTGTTGGACAAAAATTGTATCTATGCCTTACAAATAGTGGTTCGGAAGTCACTATAAGCCGGTGGTCCACAGAAGGTAGTATGCACAATGGGCATTTGGCCTATGTTCAAGTGATATTATCATGCATTACTGTGGTATTATCCCCCTTCATGTAACTTTGCCAACTTTTTTGCCAATTCTTAAAAGGTAGGTTTGCTATACTGCATTATCATATCCTTAATCCTACCATTCTGCCAACTATATCTTACATTAACACCAGGGACGTATCGAAGAAAATTTATTGGGTAGAAAATGCCACTTTTTTTAGTCTAAAATCACAACTTTTATCTTCTCGACAAAAAAGTATTCTGCTAGAATAACAACCTTTTATATTTTTAACCCATGAAATAAGTTCTACATTGATCTAATTGTACGTTTGTGCAAACATTAGATGGCACCACCAATTTGCACGCTCTCGATACAGTTATACTTATTTTTGATAAGTATTTAAAATTTTCAACAGTCAGTGCGAAAGCCACCATAGCAATATATGCTCACTGATGATCGCAAAAAAGCGTGAAATAGCAGCTATATGACATTTTGGTAGGGATTTTCTCATTGATTGTAAAATTCTGTAGTAGAGCAGTGCAATTTCTTTATAGATTTTAATAGTTTGCCGTCAATAAGGCACTCAACTTTATTTTTATTTATAATTTGATTTGCCGTGTCGGTGCTAGGTGCTGACTTCGAGAAAAAAATTTTGTCCGCATGTGTATCTAGATATAGATAATTCTTATCAGATTACAGGTCTGCCAACATCTAATGTGTAGTACTTTTGTGCAAACATTAATGGCACCACCAATTTGTACGCTCTCGATACAGTTATACTTATTTTTGATAAGTATTTAAAATTTTCAACAATCAGTGCGAAAGCCACCATAGCAATATATGATCACTGATGATCGCAAAAAAGCGTGAAATAGCAGCTATATGACATTTTGGTAGGGATTTTCTCATTGATTGTAAAATTCTGTAGTAGAGCAGTGTAATTTCTTTATAGATTTTAATAGTTTGCCGTCTATAAGGCACTTAACTTTATTTTCATTTATAATTTGATTTGCCGTGTCGGTGCTAGGTGCTGACTTCGAGAAAAAAAATTTGTCCGCATGTGTATCTAGATATAGATAGATAGATAGATAGATTCTTTATTGTCTTTAAGCTATTATAAAAATAGATAGATAAAAAAATAGATAATTCTTATCAGATTACAGGTCTGCCAACATCTAATGTGTAGTACTTTTGTGCAAACATTAATGGCACCACCAATTTGTACGCTCTCGATACAGTTATACTTATTTTTGATAAGTATTTAAAATTTTCAACAGTCAGTGCGAAAGCCACCGTACCAATATATGCTTACTAAGGATCGCAAAAAAGCGTGAAATAGCAGCTATATGACATTTTGGTAGGGATTTTCTCATTGATTGTAAAATTCTGTAGTAGAGCAGTGCAATTTCTTTAAAGATTTTAATAGTTTGCCGTCTATAAGGCACTTAACTTTATTTTCATTTATAATTTGATTTTCCGTGTCGGTGCTATGTGCTGGCTTCGAGAAAAAAATTTTGTCCGCATGTGTATCTAGATATAGATAATTCTTATCAGATTACAGGTCTGCCAACATCTAATGTGTAGTACTTTTGTGCAAACATTAGATGGCACCACCAATTTGTACGCTCTCGATTTAGTTATACTTATTTTTGATAAGTATTTAAAATTTTCAACAGTCAGTGCGAAAGCCGGTGGCTTTTTTACAGGTCTGCCAACATCTAATGTGTAGTAGTGTAGTACTTTTGTGCAAACATTAGATGGCACCACCAATTTGCACGCTCTCGATACAGTTATACTTATTTTTGATAAGTATTTAAAATTGTGCGAAAGCCACCATACCAATATATGCTCACTGATGATCGCAAAAAAGCGTGAAATAGCAGCTATATGACATTTTGTTAGGGATTTTCTCTAAACTTTATTTTCATTTACATATTTTTAAGTTAAACACGGATCGCCGTCTACGAGGTCACAGTTTTAAGTTAAGCCAGGAAAGAGCCCACACCGTTTCCGGCAGAACATTTATATGTAACCGTATATTTTCCTTTTGGAACTCACTGCCTCAGTCTGTAGTTGGATCACCCTCCATCAATAGTTTTAAAAATGGACTAGACAATTTTATTAACCAATAATTGATCTTTTTGCTATTTTATTTTTTTTCTTCTTTTTTTACATCACATTCTGTACATTTTTCTCTTTTTTTATATTGAGTTTATATAGGTTTTACCTTAAATCTAATTTATGTTAATAATAATAATAATAATAATAATAATAATAATAATAATAATAATAATAATAATAATAATAATAATAAAATATGCAGATTTTTTTATCTAAGATAGGTGGAGGAGGCTCCCCCTCATTTCCCCCACAGCTAAGGCCCTGATTAACAGACATTTGATTAAAACGATTGTATTGTATCTATTACACGATTTATACCATAAAGTATAGCAGCGATTGATGGATGGAAGTACAATTCCTAGTACCTTTATTTGGTTCGCAGTAAGTCAATATGTAACTAATAACTCCAACTTATAACTAAAGAAGTCCTGAACGTATATGCTTCTCAATCTAAAACATACTCTTCAACAGTAGATTTATCAAAATTATGCATATTGTTGTAAATAACGTTTCTTTTATTTGTTTTATTTTGTATTTAAATTGAGTTTTAGGAGTTAGTTTCGAATATTTAAAGCGACCTCGAAATTTTTTCTTTTTTATTTTTTTCATTGTTACTAAAAGTATAGTAGTTATATTTTTATTTAGATATACAGAACATCAAAGTGGTTAGATATCATATGCCTCCCATATTAGAGGAATAAAATAAAAAAAAAAGTTATATAATATTGTGAATATAACATGATTTTTCTTTAATTTTTTATCATTTCGGATATTCCTTTTAGTCTGGTGGAAATTTCAAAAAGCATGATGGTTTTTAGATATATTGAGTGCGCTGAATCCGAATCCGGAGGGTGCCACCTCGTATCTGTTGAGGAATTTGTGATAATTGAGTTTAAAGCCAACTATGACTGAAATACATGATTTCTATTTCAAAAAATACCGTTTCGTGTAATATAAAAATTATCTTAATGGTTTTTAAATATTCTGGGTGCGCTGAATCCGAATCCAGTGGGTGCCACCTCGTATATTTGAAGAAATTTGAGAAAATTGAAGTAAAAGCCAAGTATAATTTTTGATAAAAAATTCACGCAAATAAAAATTAAAATCGTGATCGTGCAAAAAAAATATAGGTATATAAAAAGTCTAGGTTATTTTTCGACTATAACGAAAAGCGTCGTGTAATACTCTTCTAGTTATAAACCTTTGAAGAGTGTAGCAACTAACTCAGATTAACAACCATGTCCTCGTAGGTAGGACATCCTGCAGCTTTTGTCCGCAACAATGTGTTTCGTCACAGTGATAGACATTCTAAACATTAATACATAGTTTCTGTAAAAGCTAAGTCTGCACCAAAGCACATTCACACCAAGTAGTAACACGGCATATGCACTACGTACTTCAAAAAAGTTCAATGCTACGGGAAAGGTGCCCCGTTAAATCAGTTTTCCTACGAGTGTACGGAAAGATTGCTCTTTCCGCATGCATAGGCGTGTGGAAAGAAAGCCTTTTCCGCACGCATAAATATTGTTTAATTTCTTACGTGTGTAGTGTTATTCTTGCTATATTTATTCATAATATTATAAAAATGTTTAAATTTTTTACTTGTTAATTGATTTTCTTGTTGAAAAATTATAAAAAGATATAAGATTTATTTCGATTAATTTGATTAAATATAAAAGTATATTTTATTTTAACCCTGCTCGTAGGAAAAGTATTGTTCCTAACGCACGCCTAAAGAGATTTTTCCGCGCCAGTTTTTTTCAGACCAGTGATTTAAGGGAGACATATTTCGCCCACCCGAGTTAACTCGGGATAACAGTTTGGTGAGTATATTCGGTTGAAATCTGATCGGAAATACAAAATATAAGTCGGGCTCGAATGAACTCGAGGTAAGCGGAAAAAGACCCAACCTACTGTCAACGATTAATTTGAGCGAGTGCGTTAAGTGGTTAAGTGTGTCAACTATTTCTTTTTATTGCTACATTCTGTAAAAGATCCAACCAATAATAATAATTATAATAATAATAATAATAATTATTATTATAATTGTAATTAATGCAGTCATATTATTGAAATGAGATTAAACGTACCACATTTAAAATTCTACTGTCAAATCATTTGACAATTAACCTTACTTATTAAGAATGGTCTGTTGGAAATATTTGAAACTTACATTTAAGGGAATTTAAATGCTTGCCGACAACGCCGCACAAGTGCAAAAATAGCAAAATAAACCTCCTTGCTTTTTAAAGACTGGTTTATTTTTCATTATTTGTACTTGTATAATTAATTTGGTTTGGTGTGAAAAAGTTTTTGGTAAAAAAAACGTAGCAGATTAGTAAATTAGCTAGTTTAAACTATTTTTGTGTTAAATGGGGTGAAGAGGGGGAAAAGCAGTATTTTCTAAGATATCTAGTTAATTGCTAAGCAAAAACATGTGACATGACTTAAGTGAAGAAGTACTAATAAAAAAAATTGTGTTTGCAAACTCATTTATTTATATTTCAACACAAAAGTATAGGTATAGTAAAAAAAGTCAAGAAGGTTTGGAGTAATCAATGTTCTTTTTATGTTTTTTTTCACTACCAGCCTAAAAGCACATCTTTATTACTGTTCTTTTCATTGGTAGAAATATTATTTCTCTACCTATGACGTCAGAGGTTCTAAAAATAATGAAATTGCACCATGGTTAATAATGAATTTTTATTCAGCTGTTTTGGCATCTGACGTTTCACTTGATTATTAAATTATATGCTATTTACAAGTGTCTTTAGGCATCAAATTTATTTATTGCATGATAAATTAAAAAATATTAACTAAATTAGTACCTATAAAACACGTTTTACAAAAAACACTTCAAAAAGTGAAAATCATATTCAACCATAGATTATACAACCCATATATTACTGTAAGGATCATAGATTACTAGAGGTACAACAACCATATATTGATTTTTGAGGCAATAGATTATCCCTCGCAGTTTTCGCCTGTCCCCTTATTTCTGGGGAAGTACCAAAATCATCACTTTGCATTTCACTTTCCATTTTTATATATTTTATTACACTTAACACGGAAACACTCTTAACTTAATAATTTTAGCAGATCAACAGAAAATTTCAGCCAGAAGTTCAAGTTATTCATTTGTTTTATTAATGGCCGCGAACGGCCAGCGTGATATTTTAAATTTATAAACTTTTTCTTTAAATTTTAGTAAAATAAATAAATAAATAGCTAATTAATTGTACTGGTAGTGAAAAAAATACTATATTTTCCACGTGAGTGAAGATTTAACATTTTAGACCGCGTCTTGCGGGCTTCGCGCTAGCGCGCTCATCCCGCAATTTGACGCAGGTGAAAAATGTTAAACTTCTCTCACTTGGTAAATAATATACTATTATTTGCCTACTGCACTATTATGGGCCGGGGTATCAGATTTTTTAGCAAAAAGTCTTATTTTTTTAAAATAATCATAAAAATTGGTATTTAGTTTTGATCTTGATATATGTATGATACGTTTTTTACCTCGTACTATTCTACTTAATTAAGCATCCCCTAAGTCCAGGACTTGTGTGGGCTAGTAGTAGAGGGAACCACCGGCTTTAATTGACTTTCGAACCAATATATCTAGGGAGTACGTTTTCGCCAAATTTCAATAATTAATTAACTGAAAAAGGCAATCGGCGCCAGTGAGGTTTGAACTCACGATCATTAGATCAGTGTCAGGCTATATCGATGCCATTGACCGCTGAGCTAAATCTCCCATTTGTATATATTGATTGCGTTGCGTTGTGTTTCGGGGTATTACTAAAATATCATTTATTAAACTAAGTAGCAATCTAATGAAAAAGTATGTAGTATTTGAACATACAAACACTATTTTTAGCTACTTTTATTTCATCTAACTTATGCATCTATAATATAAAAAATAATAAAACGCTTTTAAAATTCTGTACTAATCCAAAATTATAATTAAATAAAACAGCCAGACACAGCCAAGTTCTTAAAACAAATTTAGATTTCGCGCTATTGCCCTGATCTCAAAAGTTATTTAAAAGGCTTAATATTTGTATAATAAATACTTCAATTATCCTTGATTAGAGTGACGTATTTGTTTTATCGAAATTGCTTAAAAGACTTTCTGCCAAAATACCTGACCACCTGGCCCATAGTGTACTGTAATGGGTAACGTTTGTGTCATGTTTAAGAGCCCAGCAATATTCAGCCAGCATACAGGTTCTTGCCTGTTTGTTTTTATATCTTTAAAATTGACTTGGTTAATGCCACAAACGCTAGCTAGCTCCAATGCCAGTTTTTAGGGAAAAAATCAACTTATAAAATAGTATTAATTTACAACTGTAGAAAAAAATCCTGACATGACTCAAAAAATCTGATTATGATTTAAAATCTACGAACCAAAAGTCACTTAAAAAAGTTGGTCTGATGCCAGAATATTCTTTTTCTGTTGTACCGTGTTATATTATATATTAAAGTACTAGTTTCATAACATACGTTTTTAGCGCACGAGTACAAGTTTAGAAAAAGAGCCGCTTGCGGTGAGTTTTCTAAAGCACTAGTGCGCTAAAAACGTGTTATGAAATGAGTGCTTTATACAATTTTTTCTATTTTGCTCTAAAATTTTAAATTGATGCCTGATTTAGGGATTTTTGTTTCGAATTGGCATTACAGTTTTCGCCATGTTTAAAAATCTAAGAACGAATATTATTTTGATATATTTTATAGTAATTTCTTCTCTTTTCCACTGCAAGTAACCAAGCCACAATTTTAACACGGTAAAACATAACCTAAACACAACATTTTGTAGAAAATTAAACTTTAAACCGACGTTTACAATTGCACGGCAAACGTCAAGAGATAGACTTTTGTCTGTTGCCAACCCAAAAGAAAAAAAAGTAGAGACCTCTTATGGGCCTATAAGAACACGCAAAATGCGTATGATTATGAGCTTATAAGAGTCGCAAAATAGAAAAAAGTTTAAAGTGTCAGATCACTTAGTTTTTTTCATTGCACCTTTCAACTTTCTATATACATTACATCATTTACGTATGACCCCTAACCGCTAAAGGATTTACGTTTTTCATTCCTTGTAAAAAACTGATCCTGACTAATGATACCATTAATAACCACAATAATAATATGTTACAAACGCATTAGTGAGATTAGCACGATATCGTTGGTTTAACGTTAATGTAATATCTAGATCGATTAAGATCATTTATTGGCCTACACTGAACGTTGGCTAATTACCTATAGAGGCTTATTTATCTGTATTTGTAAACCGAATAAATATCATAGGCCGCAAGGTAAAATAGTATACACCTATATACTATATATTAGGTTTACAGCTATACACCGGTCGCTAGGAAAAATTTCAAAAAGAAAATATTCATTTTTTTTTATATAATAATACCTTCGAGGAAAGTCTTGCGTTAGAAAAAAAAAACAACTTTTACTTTTTTTACGATTTTTGGCGTTTTAAATAAGTATATTTTTATCCATACCATCCATCTTAATGTTAGGCTTCTTGTAGTGAAGTAATAATGTTAAGATATAAAATAAAGGAAACATAATTAATAATAATAATAATAATAATAATATTTATTGCATTTAAGTTTCACAATATAAATAATAAATAATTTGCAACAAATATGCTAATATGCACTAAAATTTACAAAGTAAATTTGAATGTGCGTATATAAAAAAAAAAACATAGAATACATCAAATACATAATATTAAATACTACATTTTATACATAAAACAAAATAATTATAAGTGTTTGGGGAGGTAGATTGGGTAAGTATACACTTTAAGTAATTCTGTAGAATTTATATAGACAGAGTTATAAATAAGAATACATTTATTTTTGCTTTTTTATTTATTTTTTTTTTTTTTTAAAGGAGTGAGTAATTTTACCGAGTTAGACATTTTTCAGATCTATAATATTATGGACGTATACTCTAGGTAAGTTAAGAATATAGTTTTTACATGTTGTTTTAAATGAATTTAGTACTAAAATATTTTTTATTTCAGGAGGAAACGAATTATAAACCCTTGGGCCCAGGTATTTGCTGCTTCTTTGACCAATAGTCTTAAATACTTTTGGAACAAGTAAGTTTTTATTATTTCTTGTAACTGTCGATCTAAATTCTTTTTTTGCAGAGTGCATATGTATACTTAAGGATAGATAATAAAGCTGCCTGCAGTCCATTCTTCTTGACAATGAGAAGATTTCATCAGACGGGTAAGTATAACTCTTTTTGTGAATAACTTTAAGTATTCTTTTTTGGGTTATTTCCAGATCCTCTAAGAAACTCCTGTATACCCCACCCCAACCTAGTATACCATACCTCAAGTGAGATTCTACTAGAGCACTATAAAGATATTGAGTTGTTGAAGATTAAGAATTTGATTTAAAAATTTTAAAATATGGAATAAAACATCTAATTTTACTATTAATTTGTTTTACATGCAAATCCCACCTGAGGTGCTGATCTATAGTGATTCCCAGGAACTTAGTAGATTTGGTATTTTTTATGGAGAAGTTATCATCTTCAGTAAAAAAAGTAAGTATATCCAACTCTGGTATACTATTTGAGTAGACTATGATTTTTTATTAAAATATTTGTGACTGCAGTTTCGTATGCATAAAGCTACATCATCAGACTAAAAAACTAGAGTAGTATTTTAGAGTACACAAATAAATAAATAAATATTGAAGGTTTAATAACAATTCTTAGCAATAAATAAATATTTAGAAGCTGGAGCTATATTTGATATAAATTCTGTGAATACCTTAATACTCTGTAGTTTAAAATACAATTAGACCTTTAAAAATAAAATAAATAAGTTAAACAAGCCTTTAATATTTATTTGTGTATCTTTTTCTAAAATATGAGGTAGCTTTATGTTTACGAAACTGCAAACAAATATTTTAATAAAAAATCGTGAAGTCTGATTAAAAGTTTCCTTTATTTTATATCTTATATATTTTTCATTATTATATCCAAAAAATATGATTGCTATAAAAAATATATATCGGTCTGTATGTCGATCTGTCTGTCGGTCTTTCTGTTGTTTTGTCGGTCTGTCTCTCTGTCTGTCAGCCTGTCTCTCCGGACAATTTATGATGATAACTCGATAACGCTTTGAGCTAAAGACTTCAAATTATGACCATAGATTCCATATCCAAAGTTGTTGTCTAGAATTGCTTTTGGCAAAAATAGGGGTGGGATAATGGGCTAAAATGAAATAAAAATATTAAAAAAAAATATTCATTTCGAAAAAATAAACTTTTTTTGATCACCATGTATGATATACAAAATACAGCAAGTCTGAAATAACATTAAGTAAAAAATATTGAATTGAACTAAATAATTTCATCATTTTAAATCCTAATTGTTATAAGTTACCAATAATTATAAGAGACTTTTTAAGCATAATATGCTTAAAAAGCATATTATGCTTATAAGACTGCAGTCGACTGCCGCTATCTGTTGGGCATTATACCAGGTGTTTTATAATAACGTGATGGATACTCCTTATTTTAAGCTACAGACTATAAATATTCATAGGACCCTGGAAGCCCGGGTTCGATACTCATTTCCGGCGGATTGCTTTTTTTATAAATTCACAGTCCAACGTCAGATCAGGTACATTTTTGTACTTTTTATCCAACTACGATTGGTTTTAAATCTGTGACTTAGTTCTAAAAGGGCCAATGTCACTATGAGTTATACCGCCAAACTACATTTTTTCAGACCTATAACACCTAAAAAAGGCAATGTCATTGCTTGTAAGATAAATGTACATTTTAGGCGACAAGGGCCGATGTGTGTTTTTAATAAACATTTTTGTTAAACTGCTAAAACGGCCATTGTTTGACTTAGTGTATCCGTTCAAAATTTTTGACATTTTCCCTTTTAGACCCAAGTCACCGAAATATTTTAATGTAATTACTCCTTTGTGGTAGTATTTCTTACTGCAAAACTTTTTTTGCGTTTGTTATTTATTGTTGTCATTTTAAAGTTATACTTAGTATAGATAAGATATGATCACAACGTTTTCTTTTGGAACATGCACCCTATTACTATCTGATCCTTAGTATTTCTGATCAAAATATCCCTTGTTGGCTTTAAAACATGGAAGTTATTATATGGTGCCGACCCTATATTAATTAACAGGTATTAAAACAATATATGTGTATAACTGCATTCGGTAAATAACCCCTAACATAGGTCCAACAATCTGACTGATTATTGCCAATACATTTCGAACTCTTGATTACGTTTATTATACACCGCAATCATGTAAAATAATTGGAAACATTATTTCCGCAAATACCACACTTCAAACAGTAATTTACTCTATACAAAGTGTTAAAAATTACTCTATTAAGCATATACAATATACCTACTATACAACTGGTATGGAGCTCTCTACAACTAGAATTATGAAACAAAAGACGTCTACCCTATCTCTATCTCATTTGTGCTACACTTTCCAGCCAACCAAATAAATACTGTATTTGTTTTTCATACAACAAATACAGTATTTATTTGGTTGGCCGGGAAGTGTAGCACTGAGCGGCACGAACGAACATAGCTAATGTGAATCTGTAGAATAAGATAATTCTACTAAAATTTAGATGGCGCCAGTAATTTCTTTAATAAAAATAATAAAGTTACACTTTTCGCCCGGCCAAGTAAATATTGTATTTGTTCAACAAAGAACAAATACAGAATTTGTTTGGTTGGGTGGAAGTGGGAGTGTATGTATGTCTTCTATCCTTTTTGTGTAGAACTTTTGTCCCTGTCTAATCTAACGGGAGAAATCGCCATTGAATCCTCAAAATATTGAGTTGATCAAAAGCCAGTTTTTATAGAGCTTCAAATCAAAACTGAACTTTATTGTCTGTTTCTTCAAGCAAGATAGTAAATTAAAAATCGCACAGTGAATATTTTCGAAACAGATTCGCATATTGGATGTGCGAATATACTGCGTAGTTTATTTTATAAAACGTAACTATATTCTTTACACAAACATATACTATTCAAACACGTTGTAAAAATATTTACTGTGCGATTTTTAATTTACTATCTTGCTTGAAAAAACAGACCATAGTTTACATTTTTCATACTATCTAGACAAATAGAGTGACAAATCAATTTGTAGAACAAGGAGCAATCAAAATTGCTAATTTTTATCCCGTCAACCAATGACGTTTAATTTACAGCGATAAATTTGCTAGTAACATTTTTTCAGCGGTAAATATGCTAGCTTAAACAATGTTTAAGCAATGAGACGCTAGCGTATAAAAAAATTGCTAGCCAGCATTTTTTTTTCAGCGAGATGTAGGAAGATTAAGAGATCTATGGCATCTATAATATAGATAGCTTTTATTGATGTTATAAAAAACACAGCACAAAGTAGGGCGTTAAGAAAATATTTGCAAAAAACTACAAAAGTCTATTTAGAATTAAGATATAGCGATATATAATTTTTACGCATTTTCTCAAAAACTCAAAACTGAACTCTAGTTTACATTTTTTATGCTATCTAGAGACAAATAGAGCGACAAATCAATTTGTAGGAAAGGACCAATCAAAATTGCTAATTTTTATTCCGTCAACCAATGACGTTTAAGTTACAGCGATAAATATGCTAGTAACATTTTTTCAGCGGTAAATATGCTAGCAACAATATTTGAGCAATGATACGCTATACACAATGTAGGCGTTAAGAAAATATTTGCAAAAAACTACCAAAAGTCTATTTAGAATTAAGATATCACGATATATAATTTTTGCGCATTTTCTAAAAAACTAAGCTAGAAAATAAAAAGTTCTCGGCTGGGATCATTGAGTTCTCGGCTGAGATCATTGTTAAAAACGTTCTACTGTACAAGTAAAGCAAAACCGTGATAACATCAATATGTTCTAAGCCTACAGTTACGAGTCACGGTTTTCTTTACTTGCATATTTCTTAATATCGTAAATTTAAAGTTCTCGGTGGGATCGTCACATAATTTTGGGACACATTTGCGTCACATAACAACAATGATCCTATCCGAGAACTCAATGATCTCAGCCGAGAACTTTGTTGATATCGTAAGCGTATTAATGTTATCACGGCTTGTACAGTAGAACGTATTTAACAATGATCCCATCCGAGAACTCAATGATCCCAGCCGAGAGCTTTAAATTTATGTGATGCTTACGATATCAAAAATGATTCCAGCCGAGAACTCAATGCACTTGTTTTGGGACACTTTTACGTAACGGTTTTTTTTTCATTAATAAAACATATTAATGAAAAATTAATCTAACTTTTCACTCTTGTAGCAAAATTGTCAACTTTATAACTAAATAATATTTTTTCGATTTTTTTGAATTTACTTTAATTTAATAAACGATTTTATTTACTACCCTACAAAGTTTCACTTTTTAACACAGTTTTAAATTTAAAAAAATGCGAAAAAGTTATACTATAGTATAAGATAAAACATTGAAAAATTTTAAGGATATTAGAGTTATGATTTTTTTTTTGTGAAGTCTCGACAAATGTCCCGTCACAGGGCACGTTGTTGCGGCACTTACAGTATATTTTTTTGAAGAAATATAAATGCATTTATAAAAATTATAAATAACTAATAAGACAAGTGCTTTCCCAAAAATCCAATTGTTATCTAACTTTTCACTCTTGTATCAAAATTGTCAACTTTATAATTAAATAATATTTTTTCGATTTTTTTGAATTTACTTTAATTTAATAAACGATTTTATTTACTACCCTACAAAGTTTCACTTTTTAACACACTTTTAAATAAAAAAAAAACGAAAAAGAAATGTTATACTATGAACATATCTCCAGATCATGCGATAACTAGCCCTAAACCAAATGCGACTAGCCCCAGTGGTCAATTTTATTTGTTTTAGGTAAAAACCTTCTTTGTCAGTATTATAATAGAATTTTTTTAAATATAAAGTAGTAAAATATTCTTTTTTTAGACAAAAATAAATTTCAAATAATAGTACATATTAATATTTCTAGGAACAATATTAGAAAACAATAGAATATAATAATGGTCTTTTAACATGCCATAAAAAATGACTTGTAATTTCCGAAAATTCGAAATTGGAAAACCTATAAGAGGGTTGTATATAATTTTCTATGACCATGGAAAATCTTTGTAGTATTTGATTAAAATTACACTCTTCACACTTAAAGTAGAATTATAACATCTAAAGTAGAACTGAATCGTTAAAAGGGCATAATTGCAGTCAATTTGATTTTAAAGTAATTAAAAAAAACTTACGAAAATCAATGCATATAATAACGTTTGTTAGTACACTGCAAATGACAATATGGTAATTTCACTGCAGATAAAGTAGGTCATATGTTACCAGCAAAGAAAGTGGTAAATTTAAATCAGTGCTGTAAAATCACTGTTATCTGGAAAAATGTGAATTTTTGCCTGTGATTTCACAGTAATTTAAGCAGCGGATTTAATGAGTATTTCAAGCAGTATTACGGGCTTTTGTAGTTTTCGGGACTGTTTGTAAAAGTGCCGGCTTTTTGGACCAAATGCATGAATTTTAATGCAAAATTATGGTCCGCACTGTAAATGAAAATATGGTAATTTCACAGCAAATAAAGTAGGTCATATGTTACCAGCAAAGAAAGTGGTAAATTTAAATCAGTGCTGTAAATTCACTGTTATCTGTAAAAATGTAAATTTTTGCTTGTGATTTCAGTAATTTAAACAGCGAATTTAATGAGTATTTCAAGCAGTATTACGGGCTTTAGTAATTTTCGGGACTGTCTGTAAAAGTGCCGGCTTTTTGGACCTAAAAATTATTGTACCGCACTGTAAATGAAAATATGGTAATTTAACAGCAAATAAAGTGGGTCATATGTTACCAGCAAAGAAAGTGGTAAATTTAAATCAGTACTGAAAATTCAATATTATCTGTGAATTTTTATTTTGGTAATTTTACTGCTATCTTTTGTAGAATGTAAGCTATAATTATGGTAATTTTCAGCCAATATTGTAAAAGTGCGGAGTTTTTGGGCCACATGCATGAATTTTAATGCAAAATTATTGTACTGCCAGGAAGAGAGCTGAGATTTTACTAAACCAAGTAATATTAAAAAATATTGTAAATTTACATTCTGACATGGTGAATTTGCTTTAATTATTACATTTAATACTACTGAAAGATTGACGGACAAATTTAGAGTGCAACAGGAAAAGAGCTGAGATTTTACTAAACCGAGTAATATTGAGGTCAGTTTTAATAAATATTGTAAATTCACGTTCTGACATGGTGAATTTGCTTTAATTATTAAAGTTAATACTACTGAAAGCTTGACGGACAAATTTAGGGTATACACTCAAAGTTAAGTTATGAGTTATGAGTTTCGCTTAATTGGGGCCAATAGTCTTTGTGATATGTGAAGTAATGCCCTTTTTGCACAGAACGTTAAAATAACATTAAATTCATATATTTTTTTGAGTTACATAACCAATCAGTTTATTTTTTACACAGCTAAAGGTTACATGTTTACATGCATTTACACAACTAAATTTTGGCAGCGAGCCGACCTACGATAATTAGTGTAAAAATAAGAGCAGAAAACGTGTAATATACACGTTTTACAAAAAAAATTTACATTATTGATCATAAAAAATAAATAGATGACCACCTGATATATTTTTTTGAGTTACATAACCAATAAGTGTATCTTAGCTAGCTTACATAGCTAATAACATTTTTGAAAGGGCGTAGTTCCTTTACGAGTCGTTTTTGGACATATGTTTACGGGGACTTTTTTCTTATTTTGACCTCTAGAACACATCCTTTAAATATTTCCCTTTCTTCACGGAACACCCTGTATAATATAATATTTATTAAACTGTGAAGACTATCACAAAACATGCAAAGAAGTTTCATAACTTTTCTAGTAGCCCTAATATGTCTAAAAATGTTAATATTTTTAGTAGTGGAAAATAGTTATACCTTTCTGTAGGCTACAATTTCAGATTTCAGATAACTTGATCATGATATTAGCGTTAGCATAATAAGAGGCATAAATTTTAATAGTTCTATAAGCGTGTAATTGGTAGGAAGTGATTCATGTGTTTCTTTAATTGCCGATTAAATCTGATAAAAAAATGGAAATTAAGTTTCCATTATTGAATTTCCATACTGATTAATACAAATATTATGAACTTGAGCATAATTGCTAATTTATAGTATTATTAATATTAATGGCAAGATAATCTATCAGTAAATTTATTCTTTTTCTTCTAATTTATTAATATCTTAATGAAAATTAATTCTATCATGTAACTTTATCCAGTGTTATTTTCTTTAAATAAAAATATACACTTTTTTAATTAAATATGATAATAATAATTTTTAATTATCATTATTTTGAAGATTCCGATAGACTCTCATTTAACTCATTGCAATTTAATGGATACTAATAGCTGATAGTAACTCCCGAAAGATACCAAATGTTCCCAAAATCTGAAAAAGTAGGTGCATTTAAATTTTTATTATTTAACTATAGTAAATTGGCAGCAAATCGAATTTAGCCTGAAGCTTTTTAGGTTTAAACTAATAGTTTAAAGTTTGAAATTTTTCGCCTCAGATCTGCAAAAATTTAAATATATTGGAAAACTATAGTAGGTAATGGAAAATTTAGTATCTTTAAAAATTATTAGCCTTTATTTTAAGGAATCACCGGTTTATACTGACTTTCGAACCAGTTTTTATAGGGAGTGTCCCATTCACTTATGCCTTCGCCAAATTCAATTATTAATCAACTGAAAAAGGCAAATCGGTGCCAGTGAGAATCGAACTCACGCTAGTTGTAGTAGACTTGTCATGTACAGACGCGGTAGACCTAGATCTAGTGTCCCTAGGTAAACCACTACACCAATTCCCCATATGTATATATCTATATATTTGTGACTTGCCATATATACTCAATGTATCTTTGATGGTTAAATAAATACATTACATTACATATTTGCGTATCAAAAATTAAATCTATCCATGATAATAGAATCCATGAGCCATAACAGAAATTTGTATTTCTAAGAAACAAGTTCGAGAAAGTCTATTAAGTGCCAATCAAAATTTTGTACACAAGAATCCTAGATATAACTGTTATTATTTCCATAGCTAGCAAAAGTCAAAAAAAGTGGAACAGAGTGAATGTGAATCACATAGTGCGGATGGTGCGCCGGTACTTTTCCAAAGGCAAAAATATAATCCCCTTTGTTCTCATTGTAAGAAGCCCACCCCGGTGGCGCAATGGTTAGCGCGTTTCATAACGGATCCCGGGGTTGTGGGTTGAAGCCCCACATAGAGCATGGATGTATAGTGGTGTAAATAGTTGGTAGATGGAACTACGAAGACCAACTGTAATGTGGGTTGCAGGTGAAACTGTAAACACATTTCAGGGTGGATGCGAGTTCTGTGGAGGACCGTGCTTCGGAGGGCACGTAAAGATGGCGGTCCCATCAATTAGACCATAGCAGCGAAAAACGATGTTAAACAGTATAAAACAAAAAATCATTGTAAGAAAAATTGTGTAGTGTACAATTTGTACATGCCCGTATTTTATTTTAGAATGGCATAGGATAACAAAAAATTAGCAGAAAGTTAAAAGTTTGTTTTAGTTTCGAGGTACTTTAGAGATATTAAATTGCAAATGTTTGTAGAATATGACAAACCGAATAAGATTACAGAATGTACTTGCTACAAGTATAATGCAAATTTATTCCGGGACCCTGTTTAACTTTTACTGTAGTTAACTATGGTGTATAACTAGTTGTATATCATCTAATCCTTATTTCACCCACACTGGAAAAAATACAAGACAACATTTTTAAAAAGATTCTAAATTTTGTTACATTCTTTATAGGTTGCCTAAGGCAACTTTCCTTGGCAAGTGTACATCAATATAAACTAACTACTTAGTAGTTAGTAGTAGTTATTGCTATAGTTATTTTTAAAAGAGCGCAACATACTTGATTTCTATCGGAGTCGTCTCAGAGCGATTCACATTGTGGATGTGGTGTGATAGCATCAAAATTCATTGGCCTGATCGTCAAGGCGCGTGAAGTGATAACATCACATCACATAAAATGTGAGTCGCTAGTCTGTATTCTTCATCCCCCTCCCACCTCTTTCCCCGCTCCCATCGCCAATTCATGACAGATGCAACTCCAGCATCAGTGAGCAAAGAATCACTCCCCCAATTATCTATTCAAACTAATTATATTTTAGACAAATGAGCCATAGGCACTGAGTCTGTCTCTTAAAGATCCAAACAAACTACACAGCAGTGTATTCTTTCTTTTGATAATTAGCCATTAAGGGTCGTAAACCGTTTACTAACTAACGCGTTTATTAGTTGATACTTCATCAGCATCAACATACATCATATGTATACATGTATGCTTTACTTACATATAGGGTGTACTTATTTTATTAATATTTTTTTAAGAAACGAATATAAATGAGTACAAAACTAAGTACAATACTGAAAATGGGACGGGTCCACTGCACTTACTTTTTCGCGAAAAGATTTGGATACATTTTAAGATTTTGATTATTTTGTTGTTATTTTTATCATTAATTTCCATTTATTTTCGGTCATTATAAAAAAATAACACGCAAATAAAAAATTTTAATTCACCTTCGCAAAAAAATATTTTCTTCTCTTCTGCGATTTTCCGGAAAAAACTAGTTGTTATGTTTGTAATTTACTATTTACGTACAAAATTTAAGCAAAATCTTTACGGCCAATTTTGAGAAACTTTAATTTTTCGATTTTTTTTTATTAGTTAACTACCCTTATTTGGCAGATTGGAGAAAACCCCTTCTGAGCAATCTCCTAAAAAAAATAAGTTTAAAGTAAAGTAATTTTGATCTGTTGAAAGGTATGGCTCGTAGGCCTCTGGACGGACAGAGCTACGGACAGACGAACGGACGGACATCGAAAAATCGGCTGACACACATCTATACTCACTACATCTCTACTCACGCATATCTCTACTCACACACATTAATGTCGATTGATTTTAACTTTTATTTGATTCAGAATAAAGTCACGTTTTCACAGGGTCGACATGCATCCAGCAGAATGTCTGCCACGGGATGCCAGCGGCAGGAAAACATTTGACAACGTCACTTTTGCGAACCGATGCTACCCAAATATTTTGTTTAAAAGGAATAAAATTGTAAACAAATCCACTTAGCGAGTAATTTTCAATTTAAATCTACCTTTTTCTATAAAATTTTCTTCTTGATAAAGACAAAATCACAAGACACACGATAAACATAACCTCAACAAGTCAGCGGCAGCGGTAAAGTTGAATATTTTTAACTTCATCTGTCAAAATTGGCAGCTTGAAAAACAATTGGGAGGAAGCTTTATTTAGGTGTCGCCATGATTACGCCGCTGCACGTTTTTGCCCTGAGAATATTACTTAACACTTTCACTGCGCATGACTCTCTTGAGAGTCGGTCCCGTCCTTGGCACTGATCGCACGACTCTCATATGAGCCAGGTACCAGTTTCAAAGCAGAGTTCTAAGGAGGTTAATGCGCGTGTATCAGCTTGTGACGTAGTGCATGTGAGTGCACGATATTTATATACAAAAAATACCTGAGCACCAGGCTATGCAACCAGATTATAGGGTAGCAGTGAAAGTGTTAAGATACAATGGCGGAACAGAGCACTAATCTAAATTTACTTAATATTTTTTTCTGTTAATCAGTTTATTTATAAGTTAGGTTATTGCAAACGAATTTTATTTAATTCCCGTATGACAATGAGTAGATTTGTGTGTGAGTAGAGATATGCGTGAGTAGAGATATGCGTGAGTAGAGATATAATGAGTACAGATATTTGTTACCCGAAAAATCGGATAAATAAATCAAAATGTGAAAAAAAACTTTTTTTGCACGACCAAGACTAAAACCTTATTTTACGCTTTCATTTTCGGGACTAAACTTGCCGTTTTTTCTCCCAAGGGAATAAAAATTACGGCAACCTTGATAATATTAAAATATTATACTTACTATGTGCTTTGCTGGTTCAACAATTAGGTTTGGTGATGTTTTGTAATAAATTAGCGATTCAAACCAATTTTTTTTTATTTTAAAGCAAACCTTTAAAAATAACATTGTTATAACAATTTATACATAACTTAAAATTTATCATCCTCGTCCATTTTTTTGACGTTTGTGTCAACGATATTAAAAAACAATTGAAATCGCGATAGCCGTGAAACTGCCTTTTCGCAATTTACAGGCATCTTGATTAAACGAAAATAAAACAACCAATTTTAGACGCATGGTTTTTAATTTTATCTACCTACCTAAATTATGTTTGGTCCTCAGAACTAAACGTGGCTGTTTTAGTCCCTTGAATTTCTGTTTCATGCAGCGGGACTAAAAAAGCCAGTTTAGTCCCTTGGTATATAAATAACTAGTTTCGCTATAACAATACTTTTTCTCTCCGAGGTCGCTCAAAAGTACAAACTGCACTGTTTTAAAATAAATGAATAATATACAATTAAGAAGAGTTGCGAGGGATTTAAAAGCTCTTGACAGCTTTAAATTACGAAACACCTTCTCATTTACAACGAAAAGTCGATTTTAAAGTAAAAAAATAAAAGGAGTGTGCGCGAAAACAATCTAAGTTTTGCAATTTGTATTCTTTTCAATTTAATTAATCTTGATATTTTTTATCTAGTTTTAAATTGTCTGGACTGAAAGGCGGTACACACTAAAAAATAACTGACATTAAAAATACACTAAAAAAAAATTGTCATTAAAAATACACTAAAAAAATAAGATGAAATTAAGGGGTCAGAGTAAGTGTTTTCGGTGATGATTTGGAATCATCACGAGAGTAGAAAACACTTACTTTATCTCCTTTGAAGACCCTCCAAGCATTTATAAACAAAAATTTGTCCCAACACAAAAGTAAACTTTTCTAAACTGAATCATTTTAAAATTAACTTTTTTTATAAAATAACATTCAGTGCATTAATCTATTTGATTCCGTCCATCCGGACGGATGGACGGACGGACGGACGGACGGACGGACGAACGGACGGACGGACGGATTGACAGACGGACGGGCGGACGGATGGATGGATGAATGGATGGATGGACGGACGGACGGACGGAAAGATTGATAGATAGATAGATTTATTGTTTACAAAATATACATTTTATAACAAGAGGTACAGGTTGATTTAAATTTACAAAATAATAATATACAAACTTTAATAATTTACTTTAACATAAAACGCAACTAACGAAATAAAAATTATCTGAAAATTGGGAAATATCAAATTGACAGACGTATGATAAGTATAAAAATTGCTACGGTTTTATATGATAGTTTGGCTACGGTTATATCATATTTTTATAGTGTATAACAATTTTTAAACCACCCATCATTATAAAATCGCTCATAAAACTTGACTGCTTTGCGATTTCTCAATTTTAAAGTCTAATCTTATTGCCTGACAAATGCAATCACGAATCTACACTTAAAACTAAAATTAAAGTCGACTTGAATTAGAGTTTATATCTCGTCATATTACAAAAAGGCAACATTTTATTCTTGTTAAAGAGGAGTTTTACCGGCCTTCAATTGGCAGGAGAAAAATTATACTGAAGTAGGTTATCTTAAAAATGAAATAAATTTTATGAAAATTTTTCGACATAAAAAAAAACTGAAAATCAATAGGATAACATCTAAAAACTAAGCAGCGATATTACAATATTTGTTCCCCCCACAGACATCCTAGATTTCAAATCCACTCCAAATTCACTACAAATCCACGCAAAAACAAAATGTGACTAGTCTAAAGCTGGCTTTGGCGTGTAACGTAGAGTATTTCTGCGCATTTGACTAGGTTCAGACAAAACTCTTGCACTACACACAAACATACTTATTTTTCTGGACTATGACTTATTTTTATGGACTCATTATCATATTTGCTTATGCCCCGACATGCCCGAGATAAATAAATCACACGGTATTTTCAAGGCTTTAGAAATCTGTTATGTCTGGGGTTCCACCAAATTAATGCCTATCCAGAAGCTTGCATAAGAACATAAAACATAAGAATGCAATGCCATCATTGGCTTACAAGATACATGGCTGCACATCAAGCCAATCACGGCATCGCATTCTTATGTACTATGTTGTTATGCGAGCCTGTGGATATGCCCTTAGAACTAGCATTTTAAAACTACGCAGTTTTTTCAATATGCAGGTTTGCATTTTAATCTTCTCTTAAAAGATAAAATTAACCATTCTGTTATTATAGTTCTTAGAGGTAAATAAGTTCGTTGTAAAAAATAACTTTGTGGAAATTTCTATGTTGCACGTATGGTATGCCAAATAGAGTGGCCAAAATGCTATATGAGATTGTCTACGATAATACTGCTCCAAAAACATTTAGACGGCGAGGTTTTGTAGGTACATTGTTCAACTTTGTTTATTAAAAGCTCCTTGCCAAAAGCTTTAAACTTGGAAATTGTGACTTAAATACGTGTTTTCGTTAAACGTGCTTTAATAAACCAGAAATAATTATACTTAAGGCATACATAAAGAAAAGTAATATCGCAGGTAGGTTTAACCTACTCGTATTTTGGGAAAATTCGCACAGTGGCCAAAACCATAGCCCGAATAAAAAGCGTTTCAAAAGTATTTATTATAGTAAAATATATAGAATATAATAAGAAAAATAATTGGATATCCTTGCTGTCACTACGTCGCGATGCAGGTAAGTATACAGGGTTATTTTTTTAAATGGTTTTGAACCGGATAAGATATTAACTTTATATTTGGAATCAGTATATCATACAACAAAAACTATCATTTGCAATTTTTTTCAATTTCTCGTTCGGTAAGGCGCCGCCAAGGCGGCAGTGAGGGACAATATTTTAAACGGCCCCTTATTGTGATACCTTATTTTAAAGAGCTTGAAATTCTCCATTCAACCATGTAACTATTTATTAAAAAAAATATATTTTAAAGATATTTTTCTTCAAAATTAATAAAATTGTTAATATTTTTTAAAAATGAATTTTGGAAATTTTGCACAAAAAGGTCCAAATATTATCATTTTAAGATTAATTAATTATCATTTTCAGGCAAAATTTTCAATATTTATGCACAAAATATTAAAATTTTTAATAATTTTGAAGAAAAAAAAATCTTCAATTTTTTATTATTTATTTTTTAACTTCTTTAAAATGATAAATGGCATAACCTATGTTGCTACTCAATATTAAGTACCCCACTGCTCCCCTAGCGCCGCCTTATCGAAAAAAAAAATTGAAAAATTTCGCAATTTATAGGTTTCGTTGTATGAAATATATAACTTATATCTTTTATCTCATCTCGTTTAAAAGTTAAGGGGCGTGTACAATTTAAAAGAATAACCCTGGTGGTGGTGGTGCATTTTAGCTCTGTTCAGGCAACGTGGGATGTAATTCTGTTCATGTGCGGAAACAATCGTTTTTAGGTGAGCTATTTACTTTTTTTTAACGAGTTCATTTCAAAAATGTATTTTAAATTAAATTATAGTTGTCCTTCCATTTCGGTAAGCTGCTGACGTCACAAAGATCTGTTAGTGTGCTTTCACGTCATTATCTTAAAGATAAATTTCTAAAAAATAAAAGTAATATTTTGATTTCAGCGCCTAAGAGTCCAACCAACCTTATTTTAAACGAAATACTAAAGAAAATCTTTGTTAAACTTTAAGCGCTAAGTAATAATCAAATAACGCCTTATAGGTTGTCTTGTATAAAATTCTTGATATAAAGATCTAAGCGAATCGCCTGAAACGATCCTCATTATTCATAATGAAATATTTATGGTGTTCATGTGAAAATATGTTAACTGAAAGCAGGAGTAATTTTTAATTTGTCGTAAAGTTAACCTGTTAATTAATTCGCGCCTCGATAGCAATCTAGAAGACTGTGCATCGCAATAAAACTCAAGGAATTTAGAGAATTCCAGATGTATTATATCTCAGGCTACATAGTAATTATGTACATACGTCAGAAAAGGAACTGGTTTGTCACTACACTGGAAATTTAATAAAACCTGGAGTGACTCATACCTCTGCTGCTTTCGTATAGGGGTTCCGCCTTTACGAAGCTTCGAAGAAATTCCGTGAGTCGCACCCGAACTGGTATGATCTTCGCCTTTTACCACACATTCGCAACCGAGTCACTTTTTTTGGTTTTATTTAATTTCCCGTATATGTACTTATTATATTACTCACAGTGCCAGCGCTAGAATATTATACGGTAGTTTCAAATTTTCAAAAAAAATCATAAATCGTCCTAGACAAAAAATTCTTGGGTATAAAATAAGCAATTTTTTTTAAATGTCCATTTATCCGTCTGTCCGTCTGATGTTACGTTTTTGTTTACACGATAACTCAAGAACGAATAATCCGATCGACTTGAAATTTTCAGGAAAAATCAATTTCTACGAGGGGAAGATCCCTATTGTTTTTGAAAGTAATCCCTTCAAAAACAAAAAAGTTATGGGAGGTTAAACTTTTTAAAAATTTGAAAAAGGCTGAAAGAAAATTCCAATTAACGTAATTTTTTCAGAAAAAGTTTCTTTTATTATAAGGATACAAAAGAAAATTTAAAAAAAATTAAGTATTTTTGAAAACTTTTTTTTAATTTTTTTTTTCAATAATTTTTTGTTTTTCAAAAAAGATCTTTTTTAAATGTATTTTTTTTTTTTGGTAATTTTTTTGAAAATTATTTTTTTTAGTATTTGGAAAGAGTATCATCACATATCTTCACGGCTTGTTATAATCTGTGATCGATTTCTAGGTTTCCGTCACAAATATTGTATTACTCGTAAGGTATCCCTATGCTTAATTTATCGTGAAAAAATATTTGTATTGTGAAAAAAAGACAAAATTACCAGTCATTATAACCGGAATTTTACAAATGGTAGTGAAATTCCAGCAGCGACATATCACACCCTTGCTTTAAAAGTGACACAACTCAAAAAAAATAATACAATACAAAAATAATATATACCAACTCCAATTTTTGAGACACTTGTCTATAAATAACAACTTGCCGCTCCGAGACTCCGTTTTGAAATCACTCAAAATTTAAATCAACAGGAAATAAACACATATAATACAAATAATACATATAATACAAATAATACATATAATACAAATAAATACCTGTATATAAAAAGCCAAAACAATTTTTGTACCAATGATAACCACCCTTACTTTAATAAAATGTCACATGTTACAAATTTATAAGTCTCGTACAAAAATAATGACAGTTGAACGGACTGTAGTTTGATGGTAAATCATATAATAGGTTGGAAAAAGGTGAATAAGTTGCTGGGCTTTATATGCGATATCTTTGGGTGGATAATTTGGTTTTATAGTGGTAATAAAAATTGCGAGAAGACACATGCACTAACCTGGTGTGGGTGTGTGATCCTTAACCCTTTGAGACCCAATTTAATTTTTTATTGTATCAACTTTTTTGAGTTATAATTGGACACTGGCCATCACAATAGTTATTTATGGTACTACACGGAAAAAAAAAATTATAGCTAGGGGCGCTATAACACACATACCAAGCAAATTATAATCGCTTATTATATAAATACAAGGCTTTCTATTACAATTATGGCAGTCAGTGTAAACATTTATATGAAATACTTTAATTGTTTAGTGAATAATAAAATATAACAAATAGTATGGCATTTATAGCTTAAATAGATTTAATTATTGTCCATGCTAATAATTTTTATAATATAATAAAATTTCTGTAAATTTATAATAGTGCCTGTAATAAATATAATCGTGTCTGTAATATATATAATCGTTTCCAATTTATTTTTAACATTATTAGTTATTGTGTCCCTTATAATCTATAGCTTAAATCACTATAATTTGCCACTGTTACCAAATATCTTATAATGTATAGCGCAGAGCCCACTAATTTCTTTCCGTGTAGTGGGTAAAATAAGATATTGTCCACGAGAGAATGTTTGACCCACGACGGCCGTAGGCCGAGTGGGTCAATATTCTTGTGTGGACAATATCTATTTGCCCACGTGTGCCATACAAAATTTTATCCAATACATTTGTAATCATACGAAAATGCGGTTTTTAATAATGCTTTTTTATGTACACGCAATGTTTTATCTCATTACGGCTGCTGTAATAGCAGGCGGCTATGTTACAAAAAAAAACAATTGCAAGTTTGACAGTTCAAGATTTAATTTTCCGCGTGGCGTCATTTTTAAATTTAAAATGGATTTTGGAGAAGAAAATAGTGTTTTTATCCCTGAGGATATCCTGGAAGAAGCTAAAGTAGCTGCTTTTAATACACTACCGCCGAAATCAAAGGAAAAATATGAACACGAGTATAAAATTTTCGATAACTGGAGAAATTTGAGAAACATAAAAGGTTTAAATGAGGATGTTCTGCTTGCATACTTTTTGCATTTATCAAAGTCATTACAATCGAGTTCAATGTGGTGCAAATACTCAAAATTAAAGGCAACTATAAAAATCTTTGAGGATATAGATATTTCGAGGTAAAACATACTTATTTTTGTGATTTATTTTCTAAGTTTGTATATTTTAGGTTTACAAAGCTCACAGCTTTTTTAAAAGGTAAAAGCAGGGATTACAAGCCCAAAAAGGCTAGAATTTTAGAACGGGAAAATATAGTAAGATTTTTGGTGGATGCGCCAGACAGTCAGTATCTCCTGATGAAGAGCTCTGATTATTGCAATATCAGGGGCATGTCGTTGTGATGAGCTAACAAAACTGACAACTGCTGATATTGAAGACAAGGGAGCATATTTATACATCAAAATTCCAGATTCTAAAACCAACAAGCCACGTAGTTTTGCTGTTATTGAAGAAGGATTTCCAGTAAACCCATTACAATTATACAAAAAATATGTATCCCTTAGGCCCAAAAATCCTAAAACAGATAGGTTTTTTCTATGTTACAGAGACCAGAAGTGTATATGCCAGCCAGTTGGCATTAACACTCTTTCTAAGATACCATTTCATATCGCAAGATATTTAAACTTACCAAATTCTTCCGATTACACTGGTCACTGCTTTAGACGTTCCTCAGCAACATTGTTGGCTGATGGAGGAGCTGATATTATGGAAATTAAACGCCATGGAGCTTGGAAAAACAACAATGTTGCTGAGGGGTACATAGAGGATTCTATTAAGAACAAAATTGAAATTGCAAGAAAGATATCAGGAGCAAAAACATCTACTGTGGTTCGTACTCCTGTCCACATTCCTGCCACTGATGTCATTGCTTCAACATCAGCCACTGAAAGTGCTCCTGCCACTATTTCAGTCCCTCCTCCTCCTCCTCCTCCTATTAATATATACTCCTCATCCAGACCGACAAGCCCCATTAATGTTACAGTGAACAATGCCTTAACTAAGGCCTTTGAAGGTCAGTTTGGGGGTATACACTTCCACGGACCCATCCAAAACATTAACATATATAAAAAAGAAACTGAATAGATTTTACTGTAGTTTTTATACAGTTTTTTGGTAACTTTAAAATTATTTCAATAAAATATTTTCAATGTTTCATTTATTAATTTAGAACTACCTATTTTGTACGTTTCATCTACTATAGAGGCTATTCTACATCGACCAGTTCGATGTAAAAACTATATATTTACAAAAAACGCAAGAAATATAAATATAGTTTATAAATAATAGTCTAAAGACTTCATGACTAAAGTAAATTAAAGTGAATCATTATGTGCTTAATATGAAATCGATATTTTTAAATTTTACAATCGATATAAAAGCATCCTTACATCAATAAACATCGAGATTCGATGATGAGTAGGCTTTGGAAAACAAACGTTTGACATTTCAATTTTAAGGTTATGATAGCAATTTTATTGCTTTCAAAATTTCAACATTGTTACTGTTTATTTTAGCCGTTTGGCTCGTAAGATCAATTAAATGGGATCCCATGATAAACGCACACACCCCAATCACTAAAAAGTAAGTATTTCATTAAAAAACTGCCTTTTCTAAAAGAGTGGGGTAAAAATATTGTCTCACGTTGCTAGGGGAGACGTGAGACAATTTATAAACATTGAATAATATGTCAATTTCCTTAGGTAAGTTGACGACAGTAATCTAAGTCTTTATATTGATGTATTGGATAAAGTGTTTTTTGTTGTTGTAGGTATATAACAAATATTTTACATTGAAAAAAAAAAGTGGAACATATATAACCCAGGCATCTTAGTCAGTCGGATTATATATGTATAGTATAACATAAAAATGAAATTTTCATTAGGACAAAAAATACAAAAGTAGCTTTACCACTGTTCAAACAATTTGGTAGAAATACGCTCCAAGTAACTAAAAAACAGTTTTTTTGTGGTTTTTCAAAAGTTAACTAATCTGGAATTATTACACTTTGATCCTACACGCCTTAATTTTATATAATTTGTCAAAGTTTTACTGAAATAATTCAGTTTTTCTATCTAGTAGTGATGTTTTTTACCTCTACTGGGTGATCAGGTCCCATATAAAAATCCCGCATAATTCAGAAATGAGTACGTTATTTCCACGTATTCACTAAAATATCATAAGATAAAAAAGTCAAAAATCGCCCTTTTTTATTTTTAAACGACAAGTAAGGCCCTTATCTCCCGTAAGTACGCAATTATGTAACATAAATTATACCCTCGGTAAAGCTTTAAACAAGGCCATCTGGACAAGATGGGTATTAACTATTTCTTTTGTTTCGGTGTCAACTGACTGTCACTTTTATATTGTCGTACTTGATTCTCTAGTTTATGAAGGCTGTTGAAAGATGATTTTAAGTGTTTTTGCTCTGGATTTCATTCAACAACTTACTTTGCAGTAATTAGGTGTAAGACTGCATAAAATAACAAGCATAAAGATATTAATTACACTATACTTTTCAGTAACTTTGTTGTCAAAATGTGATTCATCGTACAGTTGAATCCGAAAAATAAAACAAGATTGAAAAATTAGTTGCGTAAATTCAATAATTACAATACAAACAAAGCCGTGGTCATGTTGACAATATTTGTCAAAATTACTTATAATAATTATAAAGTAATTAGAAATACGTTAAGAAATGTTAAGAAATCTCAAACTATTAGTATATTGAAAGCAGAATGTAAGGAAGTGATTGTGGCTAGTGATCTCTATAGAGACCTTTAATTGTGGCAAGGTTATTTAGTGTTTCGAAGAATCATAGAAAAAAAATAATGGTTAAGATTAAAGAAAAAAGGGAGGAAAGGGCGTGCAGACTCGGAAAGAAAGAAGATATCAAATGAAATACAGGATGAAAATTTACTTAATTATTTGAGAGAATACCATTTACAAGAAGCGGTGCATGCTATAAACAATACAAATTTTCCTGGCTCAAAAACCATCGCCAGTGGCCGCATCGATAGTTCCAAAATTAAAAAAGCGAAAAAAAACCTCCGGAGAACTTTTTTTTTAAACCAAAATCATAATTTTCATAAATAATACACGGTGTATTTGAAATAGCGTCGGAAATTTTAACAGATGATTTTACATCATAAAATATAACAAAAAGTTCCTATAAATATATGTCTAAAAATGCGTCATAAGGGAGCTACGCCCCTTTAAAAGTGTCTAAAAAAATCGGTTTTTATTTAATAACTCAGGAACCCCTTGAGATATATCAACGAGGTTTTGCACGTCAACTAATCCTACCAAGGCCCGTTTTTATGTGTTATTTTCATGTACTTATTTCAACCAGGGGTGTGCGAAACGGTGGGGGCTTATCAGTTTTTTGTCCCAAACTTTTTTCTGTGTAACTTTTTTGCAATTTTATTTTTGAAATATGATTCCTCAGGTCAAAATACATAAAAAAGGTACTCTTGTTGTAATACTGTAGGATTAACCGTTTTCGAGAAAAGTTCATTTGAAGGTGAAATTTCACGGTTCGAGGACGAAAAATTAAATACTAAAATGTTGAAAACCAAAATTTTAATGATGCAAGGCGAATGTACATTAAAAACTAAGAAAAAAACCTCATATACAGGTACTTCCAAAAATCAATCCTAATGGAGCTATGGTCTCCTAAATATGCACCATTTTTAAAGGGCTATGGTAGCTTTAAAAGCGTTTTTTCGACCTACATGTATGGAAACTTTTTTTCTTAGTTTTTGATGTAGAATAACACAGCATCATTAAAATTTTGGTTTTCGACATTTTAGTATTTAATTTTTCGTCCTCGAACCGTGGAATTTTACCTTGAAATTAATTTTTCTCGAAAACGGTTAATCCTACAGTATTACAACAAGAGTACCTTTTTTATGTATTTTGACCTGAGGAATCATATTTCAAAAATAAAATTGCAAAAAAGTTACACAGAAAAAAGTTTGGGACAAAAAACTGACAAGGCCCCCCCGTTTCGCACACCCCTGGTTTAAATAAGTACGTGAAAATGACATACAAAGGTGGGCCTTATTAGGATTAATTCACGTGCAAAACCTCGTTAACATATCTCAAAGGGTTCCTGAGTTATTAAATAAAAACCGATTTTTTTAGCCAATTTCAAAGGGGCGTAGCTCCCTTATGACGCATTTTTAGACATATGTTTATAGGAACTTTTTGTCATATTTCATCATGTAGAATCACCTGTTAAAATTTCCTACGCTATTTCAAATACACCCTGTATGTTTGGTTAGTAGAGTTCAAATTTTTATTTTTTCATAAGATTTACTAAATATTGTGTTTTAATTTTTGATTTGATTAAATATTTTAAATTTTTTTCAGTTATTATTTATTATTATTTTTTTAATATTTAACATTACTCGCATGCATTTTCTGTAATAAACTTTGAAAAAACTGATTAATTAATTGTCAAATTAATCTAACCTATTTCTTAAAATCTTACTTAAACTATAAAATAATTAGTAAAATTGACATTTTAGCATATTTAAATCTTGCGTTTTTTGTGGGTCCAACTGTACTACTCTAAAAAATAGATCAAAGTGGGAAAAAACTTTTTTTCTTCAAGCGTACTAAAATGTCATATTTTATAACTGAACACACTAGTTAGAAGTGATCTATTATTTTACAGTAAAAAAATGAGTTCATTGTTGCACGCCGTAAAAAAAGTTAGTTAGCAAAACCACCACTGGCGGCAGCACTCTTTGACTTTGATGACAGCCATTCTTCAAACTTGTTTGTTTATTATGTAAACAGGTGGTTGACTCGATATTCTGTGCAAAAACCTTGTGTGAAATTGATTAAAAATTATTGAAGAAGAATATATGGTTTATACACCTACAAATCTCTCCGAAATTGCAAATGCTATATTAAATCGAAATCGCGAAAAGTGTATGAAGGTTTAAGTTTATTTCGAAAGGGTTTTATTGGCCTATTTTAATAAATATATATATACTTTATTACTGAATAAATTAAGTTCAAAAATAGAGATAGCCCACATCCCTTACGCAAATCACCCGGTGAAAAATTAACAGGAGTGTTCTGTTACCATCCACTAGTACCCTTTAAAATATCAGCCCGTGTACATTTATTGCAATTTACATTTATTATTTGACTGGACTACTATTCCATATTGGAATATATACATATACATAATTTCAGGTACCAAAATCCACTCTTAAATAAACTCATTTTTTGACAGACTCGTTTGGACTTTTCACATTTATGGTTTAATTTACGTTGGGAAAACTAATTTCCGAAAAAATAAATCTTAACTAGAAATTTGGACTACAGCTATGGTCCTATGTATAGGTTTCTTATCTGGTTCTCGGCTGGAATATATGTTATTAACAATTAGGGCGAGGTAAGACGATCAAAGGAATTAAAAACTACTTTTATTAAATGTGGACCACATTATGTCGGTTATCAGGCTTAGTACAGTTCTCCGCATAAAACAAAGTCTCCGATGAAGGGGGGAGGAATCATTCTCGCTCTCTTCTTTCCGTCAAAAGCGTTATAAGGTGTGCGTGCCTGCAACGGGCCTCCCACTTGCACACACATTCCAAACATATTTCCCGTAGCCACAGATCCGTGCGTAAAAGTATAATAGGTGTGTCTTGGTAAGGGCATATCCACAGTGTCGCATAAGAACGTAATACATAAGAATGCGATGCCGTGATTGGCTTGATTTGCCGCCATGTATCTTGTAAGCCAATCCCGGCATCGCTTGCTTATGTTTTATGTTCTTATGCAAGCTTCTGAATAGGCCTTAAGAAGTATTAGTATGTGTTCTGTTGCTAGATATGTGTATATAGGATCTTTTTCAGCGGCACAAAATGCATAAGGATGGCTGGGTCCCAACCCTAGCACAGAACACTGTTTTTCTACGACTGCTTTAGAATGTAAGCAAATACAAACACTTTTCAAACACAGAATGAATCCATTCTAGCTCTAGATACGGTATGAATATTCCATATCAAGTGTTAGAATGAGAACATGTAGTGCCATCTCTTGTTTACAAAAGTAAAGAAAACTGTAGCAAAATAGCCTAAAATTAAATTAAATAAAAATCTTTTTTAAGTACTGATTTGATAAAATTATTAAATAAGATTAATTGCTTTATTTAAAAATATGTGTTTTGTTACATTTAAATGTCGAATCACAAAAAACATTGTTTTTAACCTTGTCCGCAGTTTAAAGCCATACAGTGTTTCATATTTGCAGTCGAAGAAAAAGTATAGTCATCAAAACGTATGGAATAGTCATTCCGCGCTCGCGCGACCGTCATACTCGCCTACCGGCTCGTATAACAAACTTTCCGCTCGCGCGGAATATTGTTTATTTCATACTATTTATAGAATATACTATTTTGTGCACATGTGTTATTTTTGCTTTCCTTATTCTTCATTCTACGCTTATTCTAAGCGTCGCTTAGTACAAGTTAATAATAATAAACATAGATTTAAGATAATCCACCCTATAGAACGAGAATAGATGTAATAATTAATATATTTTAATATTTATTATAGGGATATAGCTTCATCTGTTAAATACAAGAAAAATATGGGATTAATTAGGTTTTACGAAAAAGTCCCGAACTATTTAGTTAAAAATTAATCATGAAATTAGCACTGGTCCATAGAAAATTAATGTCAGCCGATAGAAAATAAATTTTAGCGAAAACGCCAGATAATATATAAACAGAATTAAGTGATTAAACGGCAAAAAGCCAAATTGCACGCGGGATTAAATTTCAGGCCGCGCGGCTCCAAAATCGATAACTATTTAATTTATGAATATGGAAAACCATTTTCCGAAGTATCGCAGATATAAATTTGTGGTGTGATAAACTTTTTTATCCCAGAAAATTCAGACTTTTTATCAAACTATAGTTTTGCAAACAAATTTATAAATTCTATATTTTATTAAAGCCATTTTATAATTATAATGTATACTATTAAAAGATACAGAATTTATAGAGGATGTAGAATTTCAAAGAAATATTACCTTAAAATAAAATTGGAATTTTATATGGAATTTACCAAAAGTTCGGCTGGTATAGATTTTGGTCTGAATCTATGTGCGACAAACGGAGCATTACAGAAAAGACATTTCCATCTGGCTAAATTTTTGTTTACGCCTTCGCCTTGCCATTATAAACATTGGGTTAAAGGTCCCCATGTGTGCAACGCGAGCTTAATTTTTTATTTTGCAATTAGTCGGCACATATGTGGTTTTTTGCGAATATCTTCGTCAGATTTGCAGTCATGCAAAAAAGACCTATTATAAAATTTGTCTTGCATAACATTCTCATATATAATTACACAAGAGGCTAACTTCCAGTTTGCTTTCAAAAATATATTTAAGTAAACTTTGATCCCTTTCCAGTTTTTTTCCAATTAGCTTTCATTTTTCCCTCTATCTGACCAATTTTACTATAAAATTCTCAACAGCACCACATTCCAAAGAACTTAAGCTTATTATTTATTGATAAATGGACAAACACACAAGTGATTTTATCATTGCATTGCATTTTGTTTAGAAAAATGTAAGTAATTTTTTAATTCTAAAGAAAAACATGTTTTTATGTGTGTGATAAAGTACGAGACATATTGTTCGTGACATATTTTTTGCTTGGTCATCAACCATGAGAAATGTCGGGCAATTATGTCATTAGGTAATTTATAATGTATGGTTATCCATCTTGTATGCAGTTTACTAAACAAACAACAATTTAAAGAACTTCGTTCAATAACAGACGTATGGGTTAGGGTGAAGCAAAAATCCTTTTTTTCCTTTAAGTAGTATAGGTATTTTAGTTTTTGAAATTCTAAAGATTTGTTTTTAGTTACACTCAGAAAAATCCCATCTTGTAAAATCAATAATAAATTATTTTAATTTAAAAAAATTACCTTTTAAAATATTAAAAGTAAAAACTTTACGTTTTATTTATGAATTATATTAATTTAAAAAAATAATTTTTACACCAAAACGTTTTTCACTTTAAAGTAAAAGTATTGTCCCTTACATTCTTATTTTAATGTTTTCTTAATATTTATATTGTTGAAAAATATCAATATATTAAAAGAATTCTTTTTAAAATAAACAGTGTTTGTATTTAAATCAAAAAGTTTAAATACTTTAAAGGAAACATTATTCAAATTACAATGAATATTTTTATTTTTACAATGGCTTATAAAATGAAATAATATATTTTTGAATTAACAAAAATCCCTGTCGGAGCAAAAACATATAGGTTTTCTTTTAAATCTTTTGTTTGATTTTACAACGATTTTTATCTGAGTTTAGGTATATTAGATTAAAGATGTTTTACATGGTCATTAACACTAAACTATAGTAGAGAAAAAGATGCAAGTCGCTTGCAAAACAACTTTACACTACGATATTTCAAGAAATCTTTGACATAGAGACTTGAAATTTAAATCAAATTTTGTTTACTACTTAGAAAATCTTTGTTTCAAATTTCAAGTCACTGGGTCAAAACGTTTTTGAAATATCGTAGTGTAAACTTGCTTTACAAGCGACAAGGGATTATGTTTTTTTCTTCTTTTAATTGAAAAGATAAATGCTATTTTTATCTAAAAGAAAAATGTTTTTTTTGAGCTATCCTAATAGTAACATGTATAATAATCAGTACCCGGCATATTTCCAGTTATAGTCCAGTCTTCAGGTCAATAAAAGAGCCTTTACCTGGAAATAATTCAGGGAGTTTTGATTTTCGGTTTACACTATACGTTTTTAGATTTTTATTTTTTTTTCGAAAAACCAAAATTGTTCTTTATCGTCGGTTAGGCATGCCCCTTAGAACATATGGCACTTTCTTTTTAATTTACGTAAAATAATTCACACATTTGTGCCCTATTATCTCTAGGAAACCGATTTTCGACTGAATCACCATTGTATTAAGCATAAAAAAAAATTTCCTAACCAAGTTATAACGTTTAAGGCGGTGCCGTGAATTAGCTATAAGTCGTACAAAAAAATACATAACACATAGAATGTTAAAGATTTGGTCCTCTTTATTTTCATATCAAACGTTTTTTGTCCTAGGATAAAATATTTTATCCAATACATACAGATAATAAGACAATTACCAGCTTTATTTTAAATAGATAAACTCAATAATAACCCCCGCGTGGCTTTTACTTTATTGAGTGGATAATTATTTATTTTACCCACTCAACTGTCACTTGTCAAATTATTTTCTTGTAAATATCATTAAAATTTTTAATAAAAATATGAATTCCTAAGCTATTTATTGGATAAAACCTTGTATAGCACTCATGGGTAAACCGATATTGCCCTCTCGAAAATTAACCTGCTTGGTTGACGCCTCGCAGGTTAATTTTCTCATGGGCAATATCTTACTTTACCCACTAGTACCATAAATAACTATTAAAAAGTCCGTTTTTTGTGAAAATACGTTAAAAAAATGACAGTTCCAAATCGAGTTCAATATCGCAAAATTGTTTATTTGCGGCCTTAAACCCTACCCAATAAACCAAAAATCTAAACTCCCTGGATTAATTCCAGGTAAATCCTCTTTTATTAACTTGACGACTGGACTATAACTAGAAATACGCCGGGTACTCTGCCTTGCTAAGCTGAAAGGTCCTATCTGTGTATGTTAAACCTATGTAGATAGGACCTTCCGGCAGTACTGATAATAATATGTATTATGTTTCTGAAGCATACGATTTATTTTATTTTATCAGTTAATTTAATATTTTTATGTTCTATAATAAAACATTCTTCTTTACGATCCGCAATAAATATGTCTTATTTACTTAAATTACGAGTAGCATTAGATTTGATAGTGTTCTATTAATGTATTAAATTAAATTTTTTACTACAACGGCCTAATTGGAAATATTGTTTCTTAATGGCGTAAAAATAATTGTATCGTTTTAGTTCGCATGGCCTCTTGCAAAATTAAAGTAAACTTAGACGTGATTTAAACTATTATCTGTTTTTTCAAGCAAGATAGCTAATTAAAAATCGCATAGTAAATATGTTTACAACAGGTTTGAATAGTATGTTTGTGTATAGAATATAGTTATGTTTTATACCCTATACGGTCTGGAAACGATTTTTAGCTCAACTTTCATATAACCCAAGTTTGTTTTCATATTTTAAATATTTAGAGCTTTGGCATCTTTTTAAGACCAAATTTAAAAAAATCTATCCATGGATTTTTGAGAAATACGATTTTCACTTGTTTTAGCAAAAAAAAAATGATATATTTAAAAATTATTTTAGATATTCAGATTTAACGTACTTTTAAAGGGCATTTTTAGAACATTTATAACTTAATATCTCAGTAACGGTTTAACTTATTAACATGACATTTTTACTGAACTATAGAACCCATAAATTTAAGCATTTAACTTTTATTAAAATTAAGTTTTTGATCATGGGCATGGATAATGGGTGCCTCATAATTTATATGTAGAACTGTAAGTCCGCCACTGGTTAAATGTATACTACAGTAAAAATTTCAAGTCAATAAGTTAAACCGTTCCTGAGTTGAATAATATTCTAAAAATGTCCCTTAAACGTCTTCTAGCTCCCATAAGAAGCCATTTAACACAAACATTAATAGAAACTTTTTGTCTTACTTTTTGACGTAAAATATGAATATCCATAAAAAAATGAAATTTGTATTTTTTTTTGTAAAATGAAAATCGTTTTTCTTAAAAACTCATCGATAGATTTTTTTAAAATTTGGTCTTAAAAAGATGCGAAAGCTCTAAATAATACTGTGTATAGCATTACAATTGTGTTTCATGAAAAAATAAGAAGCTTTGAAAATGCCCTTTTGTCCGTCTGATGTGACGATTTTTGTGGCCACGATATCTCAAGAACAAATTATCCGATCAGAAAAAATCAAGTTCTATGAGGGGAAGATCTCTATCGTTTTTAAAAATAATTCCCAAAAAAACAAAAAAGTTACTGGGGATAAAATTGAAAACAACAACAAACTATAATTTTCATAAAATGACTTTTTTTTAATTTTTAATTTTTTTTTGTTGTTTTTTGAAAAAAAGATTTTTTTTTTAATTAAAAAAGTTATTTTGTTTTCAATTTTTCGGGAAATGCAATATACCATTTACTGTGAACGGCTTGTTATAATATTATAAGAGCAAATTGTCTAAATTTTAAAACAGTTTCATTTAAAAACAAAAAAAAGTTATAGGGGGCGCCACTTAATTATTAAAAATATCCCAATAACATTCAATTAAGTTTAACTTTACCAGAAAAAAAACTTGCAGCTACGAGGATTATACTATGGAATGCGAGGCATCCTTAAGGTTTGTTTTATAAACTAATTTTTGTTTTTTTTTTATGGTATTTTGTAGTATAATTATAAGTTAAAGAGAAATAATTATTAAATAATATTTTACATAAAAATGATATGAATAATAAAAGTATTACAAAAATAGCCTAATATTGCCGAGGAATACTAAACAGTCCTTAAAGTTTAAGTTAAAATGCACTTTTTATTAGCACATTTTACGATTTTTAGCTATAACTTTAATGTACATCTTTATAAAGTCTTTTATCGTAAACCTCTTAAATGACTGCTACTAGTTTTGTTACAATATTTTCTACAAAACAGTAATAAAGCCTTAGGTCAAAAATGTTTCATCTATAAAACGTCATAAAAATACACATCTTAAACAAAATAGATTACTACTGCATTTAGTTTCTTCACGACTAGATTATCTATGTTGTATCAAACCGTTTATGGTTATAAGATAATTACTATAAAAGCTCATTATAACTCAATTGTTTCTATGGAAATCAACAATTTCCAATTATCTGATAGTTAAGTCCTATATGCCTATTAGGCCCTATTAGGCCCATTAGCAGGTACGTTAAACATATTCATATAGCATGTTTACGCGAATCCTGTACTTATAGCTACATATTATATTTATATTATCATAACTATATTATTATGTATACCTACAACTGTATATAAATTGTTATTTTGCTTCTCATTTTAAAAATTTTTAAACTTTTAGGAAAGCCTTTTATTCGTGCAAAAATTTCCAATTTTTTTTGTGAATTTTTGTGTTTTATGACGGTTCATTCATATCGTTTTTTTTTCAATAAAACTCAATTTCTTTAAATGGAATGGTCCTGGTACCCTAGTACCATTAAATCATATATTTTTTTCTTAAAAAAATTATACCCATATCATTGTATTTCAATCAAAATTTTTTGGCAAAAAAATACTATTAAAAATAAATAAAGAGGGGATATCAACAATAAAATATCTTTTTTAGTCAGTTGTTGTTTTTGTTCTAAGAGTTAATCTTTTTAAAGTTAAATTTCAAAAAATATAACAATAAACAAAAACAATACATTTATAAAAGCAGCATTTTTTATATTTTAATAATATTTTTTTTTTTTAAACATAAAACTTAGTTACCTTAGAATTTCTAATAAAAAACAAAAAACAATCGTCGATAGTTACATACATACATTACATACGTTTTATCGTTATTAAAATTAATAATTTCTTATTGTATTTAATAATTTTAACAACTTTAAACTTAAAATACAGAAAAATGCTGCTTTTATAAATGTACCGTTTTTGTTTAATGTTAAATTTTTAAATTTAACTTAAAAATGTTTATCACAAAAACAATAACTGATTAAAAAAGTTGTTTTATTATTGATTTTTCTTTTTTATTTATTTTTAATATTTTTGCCAATAAATGTTGATTGAAATACAATTGTACAATCTTTTAAGAATTTTTTTTGTGATTTAATGGTACTACGGTACCAGTACCTTCCCACTAAAACAAAAATAGTTTTATTGAAAAAAATGATTTGCCTAGTTTTAGAGCTCGAAATTGCTTAATAATTAAATAAAACGTTGTTTCATATTTTTACTAAGAAAATTACTACTACTTACTAAGATTTAAAATAAATTTTTTATTAAAAAATGACTTGTTCTGTCAAGAATTGACAAATTATAAATGGTTGTACTCAGAATTTAATTTTGAATCTAAATATGTAAAAATATACATTCATTTAAAAATCAAAAGTTGAGGTAATTTCCGGCGACACCGGAAGTGACAAAATATTTTTTACAATGTCAAAAAATGCAATTTATTTAATTATTTACATCCTCCAAATTTTATTTTGATAAGTTGATACACAAAAAGTTTTAGGGGTATACCACTATTTTGTGGCACCCGGTATATAGGAATTAAAAAGTTATAGGGGCGAGCCATCTTTGAAAACACCCGGTATTTCATGTACAGCTATCGTTTATAAATAAATATATTACTTACTATTTGTTTGTTTTTTCTTTTTTTTTTGTTGTTGTTGTTAAACTTGCACTGTAAACTTTTTACTTACAATACGAAGAATTGGAAAACCCGATTCTTTACCTGAAAAAAAAAACGAAAGATTAGATTTTTTTAATACTCTTAATTGCAATCCGGCACAAATTTCAATCCGGTCGATTCCGAATGAATTTCTGTCGATCCGACCGGATTAAAAATCCGCCATACTAGATCCGCCATTTTGAATTTTGGAAAACTGGCACAAGATTCGTAATCAGCGACCGTAAAAACCCCCGAATACCAAGTTTCAAGCAAATCCGGGCAACTTTAAAAATCCAATCCGCCATATTGGATCCGACATTTTGAAAGCTAACTTTTAAATTCTGACCTCGGATTCAGATTCAGCGACCCAAAATACGTAAGAATTGACTAGTCTGGTCTACTGCACTCAAGATTTTTTTTTGTGTGTCAGTGTTGTGGTTTTTTTGGAGGTTATAGCAAAATCCTGATGTGGTGGGGTTAAATAGACATCGGATTCGGATTCAGCGACCCCAAGAATATATTCTAAATATAGTCCGAACCCCAGATCAGATATTTTTTTGTCATAAAGGGACCTTTTTACAAGATAGTCTTTAATTTTTAAAAGTCCAAATTATTGTTTACGAATACCTACATACGTATGTATACGTCTTTTGCTTTTTGGAAAATGTGTTAGTTTACTGAAAGTGACATGGTAATTTGTTGGAATTTGTGGTAAAACGTCGCTAGGGGGCGTGGGCCTGTTTATTGTTGGGTAAAAGACCGGCATTAATTATACTATTCACAGCCATACAGCTGAAAAAGTATAGGTAGGTTTGCCTTCAACTGTCCAAATCCCTAAATAAAAGTTTTAGTTAACCCTGTATTTGATTTTGTTAATTTTAGTTATTTATAATATTTCTTTTATATAAAATAATGAAAAAATCTTGCTATTAAAAACACTTTAATGAAAAACTAAATATATATGAACAGTTCCAACGTTTCGAAGGTAATTTGTCCCTTCTTCTTCAGGGTAAAAATTAAAAATAGAAATAAAAAATTATATAAATTTAAAATCTAATTGTCAAAAAACTGATAGATGAAAATTTTTACCCTGAAGAAGAAGGGACAAATTACCTTCGAAACGTTGGAACTGTTCATATATATTTAGTTTTTTATTAAAGTGTTCTTAATAGCAAGATTTTTTCATTACGTTAATTTTAGTTAACTTTTTTTAACTTGAAACTTGATTTCTAGAAATATTTACCAAACTCAGTAACGTAAATCATAAATTATACCATTTTTAATAATTAAAAATAAAAAACCCCGTCTTACAGTAACTATTTAAACTAAAATTAGGCGCATTAATTTCGTCCAGTTGCCATTTTGCCTTTTTAGTGAGTAGAGCAAGTGCAAGTTAGGTTTTTATTTAATTATTTTTCATAAAAAATTAAAATATAATTACAAAATTGGTATAATTGTTGACAAATGCCTGTAAAATGCAGCAGTAAAATTAAATTTTATATTTACTTTACTTAATATAATATGTTTACATTGCCTAGTATCAGAGGTGATGCCAGGGATTTTTGGGGAGAGGGCAGCACCTTGCCTCTGAAAAAAAGTTTTACTCCTGATTTATATTTTTTATGACTAAAAAAAAGAGTAAAGTGTTACTAAAGTAAAACTTTGATTTTTTAATATTTTGTTTAAGAAAAATAATTTATTATTATTTATATTAGATGAAAAAGATTTTTTTTTAGCTCCACTACGGAGAAAATTGTCATAAGTTCATATATTTCATGTAACTTAATAGATTATTTATGATAAAATACTGTGTCTTATGTTGTTTGGCAATGTTAACTGAGGTTAACATGTGCAAATTTTTTGCAAAAAGTGAAAATTTAAAAAATCCATTTAAAATAATTTTGACTTCTTTCCCCATAATTTGACAAATATAGGGTTAAAATACATGCACTAAAATACTCTTTATCAAAAAACATTTAAAAATGCCCATCCATTCTTTCTTGCATGCAAGTTTCTTGACCACTAAATTACATTACATATTTGTTTAACCTCGTACTTAATTAAGCATCTATTAAGTCCAGGACTTGTGTGGGCTAGTAGTAGAGGGAACCACCGGCTTTGACTGATTTTCGAACCAGTTTATAGTGAGTGTCCGTTTCACTTATCGCCTTCGCCAACTTTAAATTATGATTTAACTGAAAAAGGCAAATCGGCGCCGGTGAGAATCGAACTCATGATAGTACGCTGTGCCTTCCATCCAAATGATCTTAAGACTCTAATTAAATTTAAATTTTGTAGATTTTGGAATAAATCTTTTTTTTTGTTTATCGTATGGGATGAGAAGTAGAGACAAACTCAAAGATGGTTTACCATGGTGAACGCTCTGTTGGAGGGCCCCTGGAGTTGCAGAATGGAAATGGAAACTCTATAGAAATGGAAAGCAGACTGGAACCCAATTCTTGAATTGAACGTAGTGGAACGAGTGATAAAACGAAGCTACGCGTGTGTGACGTATATTATTGAAATCAGTCAATCAATCAATCAATCAATCAATTAAAACCAAGCTCAAACCCAAATGCTTCTATTCAGAACCCTTTAATCAAAGTTCTAAGAAAAATCGTTTATCCAATACATCAATATAAAGACCTAGATTACTGTCGTCAATTTACCTAAGGAAATTGACATATTATTCATTGTTTATAAATTGTCTCACGTCTCCCCTAGCAACGTGAGGTAATATTTTTACCCCACTAGTAACACTAGTAACAATGATTAAATTTTAAAAGCCATAAATTTGCTAATCTAACCTCAAAATTGAAATTTCTTCAATTTTTAAAAGTGTTATACTCGCGTACGTATTTTTCCTTTGATTTAGTTGGTATATAGTATTAAAAATAGGCACTTTTTAGGCACTTCTTCCAAAATGTCCTCAGGGACAAAAACACTATGTTCATCTTCAAAGTTCAATGTTAATTTGAAAACGACGCGATGCGGTAAAATAAATCTTGATTTTAAACTGTCAAACCTGCAACTGTTTTTTTTTTACCGTAGGCCATAATGAAATAAGACATTGTACCAAAGAACTTTCACCTCAAGAAGTAATTTCAGACCAACGTTTATGAAGGTGTCATCTTTTTGTTTGTTTATTTACCAACAGAAACGCGATACAGCTTTGTGGTGTAAAATGTAGATGTTGCTAGTCGACTTTCAGGCTACCTAGTAGCGATGTTGCATAGTTTGCACCTTATCATGAATTCAAATCATTATACTTAAATTAAAAATGTAAAAAACTTTATTGTGTATACTATAATTATGTTTAATAATATAGTATATTTAAATCTATTAAAATTAAACTACTAGTTCATATAAAACTCATACAGAACTAATGTTTCTTAAAATTTACAATAAAATATCCAAAGTATATGTTTCCAACACTGTACCCCTGTTAGTCATTATATGACATTAGACTGAAAGTTTACACATTCTTTCTCTCTCTTTAGGCGTACTAGGTGTAAATAATAGTCACTCCCCACCAGCCCCTCACCGTAGTTGGTTCACGCTTCAAACAAAGCATACGGTAGATTTCATCATGTTCCTTCTTGAGGTAAAAGTTCTTTGCATTGTACATATAAAAGCATTATTAAAAATCGCATTTTCCTTTGATTACAAATGTATTGGATAAAATTTTTTATGGCACACGTGGGTAAACAGATATTGTCCACTCAAGAATATTGACCCACTCGGCCTACGGCCGTCGCACTATGTCGTATTTGGGGTCTAAAAGTGACCAAAACTATAGCTACCCATCATGATGGTCATATTTCACGCAAATATCTTTTTTAACAGTAAATAAATATTTTTAGACATGTTTACTTTCCCTGGGTACCCAGAGGGAAAGCTTTGCGTTAGAAAAAATAAATAAAAAAATATTGAATTTTTTTCACATTTATCGACGCATCGCGACGTTTTATATGCAATAAGTTGATTTCCAAGAAAAAATCTGTCTGCAAGTCGGTCTGTCTGTAAGGAAAGGTGTCTATCCACAATAACCCGAGAAAACTTCAAATTTGAAAAAAAGTTTCCTTATCCAAAGTTCTCGGCTGGCATTGTTTTTGATAAAAATAGGAGTGGGGTAGGCGATCAAAAGTTTTAAAATCTATTTTTTCTACAACTTTTGTTTTTAATTTTTTTAAATTTTTGAAAAAATAAACTTTTTTTAAGATAAAAATTTTTAACAAAGGCTCAAATTATTTTTTTCCAAGTAAATTAAAACTAAAATTTACGACAGTAAAATTGTTTTTGTTTTGGGGTTCGGGGTGGTTTTGATGCTTAAAATGCATTTTTAAAAGGTAATATACTTTAAAACAATTTTCTACCGGTTTTTACTTTTACCTATTTAATCCATCACATAAAATTATATTTCTCTAAAAAAAAAAAAAATTAGGGAATTTAACGGGAAAGCTTTGTCATATAACAAAGAATTTTGATTAAAAACAATAAATTGAAATAATCTTTATTATTTTTTTTTTAATTTCAATGATTGATCTAACTAAATTAGTAAAATTATAAATAATTATTTTCAAAAATTCAAAAAAAAAAAAAAAAAATTTCGAGGACTTTTTTTAAATGTTGCCGTCATTTGCCGAAAGTGCAGGGTTTTAAGGTACGTATTACCATACACTTTAATGTACATTATATTCCCAAGCACTCCCAAGCACCATAACGTTTTGATTTTTTTTCATTAAAAAACATGTAAAAAAATAGGCTCAATTTGGATCTTCCTGTAAGTGCCCCCATTGCATGTTTTTTGTATATTTAATAATAAATCATTAAAACAATTTATTTTTAAGCATTTGACCAATTATACTGGTAAAAGTAGTAAATATACAGAAATTGCAGCAAATTAAGTAAGTGCAAGTTTACAGTATGAAATATAAATTTTTTACACTGGTTGGAAAAAAAGTACGCCACTGTCTTACAAAGCATTTTCAATTAAAAAAATTATTCAAGCGTGATGAAGGAAAGTCCAAATAATAATTGTTAGTAAAAAATTTCAGTCTATGCCCAACTTCATCTGATAGGTTTTGGTCACTTTTAGACCCCGAATACGACATAGTGCGTCGTGGGTCAAACATTCTCTCGTGGACAATATTTTACATTACCCACTAGTACCATAAATAACTACTGTTGCAATTTTTCGTTTTTTTTTTTTACTTATTAATGTTGGAAAAAATATATGTATGAGGAGTATACACTATAAAATGCGAAGCACTACTTATCTTTATACTTGTACACTACGCTACAAATGAAACTACTATAATTAGGATTAATCACCACGTTTACTACGCTTTAGTTCAACGATGTATTTTGCTCAAGAATTTCCGATTTTTTTTTGCACAGCATGCTTCTCCAGACCACCAACTTCCATTATCTTAACCCTTAAATAGCCGTGAAGATATGTAATACTTTCAATTTAAAAGTAGACTTTTTTCTAGGGTTGGTCAAATTTTCATTTCTGTTTCAAACCATTTAGCGAATTGTCAAAAAAATGCTAAAAAAAAACTTTTCAAAAAATACTAAAACAAAAATATCTTTAGTTCCACTGAGTCTAACAATTTGTCGAGAAACAAAAACAAGCACTTTGATCTGCAGTCATTTGCCGACCAAAAGGAGGGTGTCGTATTTTGGGCTAAATCGCCTGCAATGATAAGATTCTACATGCTTATAGATGCATAACAAATAAATACTTAGCCAAAATTTTGAGCTCTTTTTAAATCCCGGAACATAATTTAATTATTTTAATTACAAATTTTGACATATGATTTAGCAACATTGCGATAGTTCAAATGTCATCAAAATAACTTTGCATATTAAGTTCTACTTTGGGGCCCAGCGCTAAGTGTATTGTGTTTTGTTTACTGCGCTTGAGTCAAGCGGTTTGACTGTAAAATTTAAATATTTTGTTAATTTTTACGGACTTAACATGGTTAAAAAACACAATGTGTAATTACGTTGGACTTATCAGACTAGATTCTCAGTGATTATTGAGTTATACCAATAATTGAATCCAACGTTATTGTGTAGTAACCTAAAGCATGCAGTCTCATAAGACAGTGGGATCCCAGACTAGTTATTTAATGTGGCTTTCAACGTGTTTAATAACTTTATTTCCACAAAAATGTTTTATGAGGCTTTTAAGCTTTGGTTTTTTTTTAAAAATTAATATTGTACAGTATTTTTTTATACATTCCAAATGTTATGTTTTATAAAGATAAAGAAAAAAATATTACTTTTTTTCAAGATGATAAAGCATTTAGTTTATCAGGATGAATGGTGTACTGTTGTCATGTTTAAGAATTTTTAATAAAAAAATTATTTGTTTTATTTTTAACAAATAAACTTAGTTAACGGTTTTTCATCATTAATTTTCACTTTTTTAAACAAGAACATATTGTTCTTATTTAGCCCAAAACTCGCATTTAAAACAATATCCTTCTTTATCAAAATCATTTCGATTAGATAAATTAATCTATAGGAAACGGTAACTACATCTCAGAAATCCTTTTTTTTTAATATATTACTAAAATATTGAAATATTTTATTATTTTTTAAGAAAGGTTGGTTGATTGCAAAAAAAATACATTAAAATAGGTTGTTCCACATTTAACCATTTTTCTGGTTGAAGCAAATAGATTGTATTTTTCGTCATCACTGAAAAAAAATAAGATCAATAGCTAAATACGGCCCATCTATTCTTCTGGTTGCTGCAACCATAAATCTGGAAAAGGCAACAATACAACTTGTTGTGCCGCACAACAACTTGTGCTTACCAGATCCTTAAAATATATTATATTTAATATAAGTTTTGTTTCTGGTAACCAAAACAAGTTGTGTTTTTGCCCTTAACAGATTTCTGGTTGCAACAAGCAGAACAATAATTGGTGCGTATTTAACTACTGATCTGGTTGCCCCAAATAGATTATTTTTTCAGATTAGTTTAATTAGCATAGCACACGGAAAAAAAATTATAGCTAGGAGCGCTATAACTCACATACCAAGCAAATTATAATCGCTTATTATATAAATACAAGGCTTTCTCTTACAATTATGGCAGTCAGTGTAAAAATTTATATGAAATACTTTAATTGTTTAGTGGCATTTATAGCTTAAATAGATTTAATTATTGTCCGTGCTAATAATTTTTATAATATAATAAAATTTCTGTAAATTTATAATAGTGCCTGTAATAAATATAATCGTGTCTGTAATATATATAATCGTTTCCAATTTATTTTTAACATTATTAGTAATTGTGTCCCTTATAATCTATAGCTTAAATCACTATAATTTGCCACTGTTACCAAATATCTTATAATGTATAGCGCAGAGCCCACTAATTTCTTTCCGTGTAGGTGATATTTTATTTCTTATTTTTTCAAAGGTTTTTTTTCCTTGTGGAGTTTTTGCTTAATATCCCTTGAGCATTAAGAAACTATATAATTAATTTCTATACTACTTTCCAAATATGCAAATTCATCTGCTAATTTAATTTTTTTAACCGATAATTACTTTTTCCTACGACCTAGTTAGTAGTTAGTGCCTATTTACCACCCGTTGCCTACACTCTAAATTTGTCCGTCAATATTTCAGTAATATTAACTGTAATAATTAAAGCAAATTCACCATGGCAAAACGTGAATTTACAATATTTATTAAAATTAACCTCAATATTACTCGGTTTAGTAAAATCTCAGTTCTTTTCCTGTCGCACCTTAAATTTGTCCGTCAATCTTTCAGTAGTATTAACCGTAATAATTAAAGCAAATTAAAGCAAATTCACCATGTCAGAATGTGAATTTACAATATTTATTAAATTAACCTCAATATTACTCGGTTTAGTAAAATCTCAGCTCTTTTCCTGTCGGTACAATAATTTTGCATTAAAATTCATGCATGTGGTCCAAAAACCCGGCACTTTTACAATATTGGTTGAAAATTACCATAATTATAGCTTACATTCCACAAAAGATAGCAGTAAAATTACCAAAAAAAAAATCACATTTTTACAGATAACATTGAATTTACAGTACTGATTTAAATTTACCACTTTCTTTGCTGGTAACATATGACCTACTTTATTTGCTGGGAAATTACCATATTTTCATTTACAGTGTATCACAACGGTTGGAAAGTAACAATTAGATGATTTTACATATATGCTGTCAGAAAATCGGTAAACGTCAAACACAACCACAAATAGACAAACTTATAATTTTTGCGTTTTTGATGTTTAGGTGTTAGGTCGTAGGGAAAATAGTATACGCACCTCGACGCAAACCATTTCAGTGCACATCGAGTGCTTTTTTTAGTCGGATGCGCCTCGTCATAAAAGCACTCTCGTGCACTAAAAACTAGGTTACTATATCATTATATTTTAGGATATACCTCCCAAAATAATACATATTTTAATAATATGCTATTGTTGAACAGCTCAAGCGCTCTTTATCTTTTTCACTTAACAAAACCCTCCCAACGTTTTTATATTTTTACTTTTATTGCCTACTAATTTACTTACTTTTTTATTAAAAGTAGGTTTTTAAGTACGGAAATAAGTTTTAAGTGAGTCCCAAGTAAACTTTAGTGTTTGTTTACCCAAAACACAAATAAAAATCATTCGTATGAAAATAAAAATAATAATATTGCGCGTTTCTCGAAAACAGCCCTTTTTTTAAAAAAACATAAACAGTAAAAAAAATAGACCCAAAGGAGATTGTTTGATTCTAGGTAGCAACTAAATAAAATCACACGTGCCGGGAATGCAAAACTACATCGTTTTAAAACTCCCCTGTGAAAGTTTTAACTTCGTCATGTTTTCACCATTTAACTTTAAAATACACAAATAAAACCATTGTAAAAAGTCAACTTAAATTTAATTTTGCACGTTAAATTGATAAAACTAATTACTTTAATGAATTTCAGAATAAAAAGTAAAACGTTAAATATTCCCAAATCAGTCAATACTAAACAATGCACGGCTAGCCTTAAACGAATTTAAATGAAAAGTCAAACCACTCCGGATTTTTTTGATTTTAGGTTGTTTCTAGGACATTTCCAAACAGTTTTTGACAAAAATTGAAATCGCTCACAAAGCCGTTAAATAAAGTCTTTATTCTTCTTCTTCAATTTTTTCCTGACATCACAATACGGAGTTTTTTCTATGACACACCATATAGCATAGGTACTGACCATTCACACGCCTACTTTGTTAATGTCCAATAAATAAATAAAATTATTTTGGACATTAACAAAGTAGTCGTGTAAATGGTCGTGATTATATTTAGTATCATGCGCCGGGTTAATAATTCGAGAGTATGATTTTAAGTTAGGTACGTTTTATTGAAATAATTAACGCAGTCGATAAAAAAAAACTAATTTAACCCTCGACCTCTGCTGGATTGATTAGCTATTTTCAATTGACTATAATAATACACATCACATGATGTATCGGCAATATTTGTATCTATTTGCTTTTCATAATTACGTGTTTTTAGTTTTGGTTTGCGTGTTAAAATAAGCTTAATTTTAAACAGTTTTATTTATTTTTTATTAAATGTAAAACAGTTTTAGGGATTTTTTTTTGTTCATATCTTGGTAACAAAAACAAATGAAAATTATTAGAAATTTCTAAAAATACTCGTGTCTGTATTTTATAACAGTATTTAATGATACAAAAAATAGGTAAAATTCTTAAAATATATTAATAAACATGTATGTTTTGTGTTGTCTTGTTTGTGATTTTATTTAAGTTGAAGTTACTCTCAGGAAGTGAAGTCCCACACTGGAAGTGAAGGTGCTTGCCTGGCAGAATAAAAGCATTTTAGACACTGGAGCTATATAAAAAAAAACACTTCAAACTTGAAAAGTTTGTAACTACAATATTATAAATATGTAAAAAAATACTGCTGCCAACAAAATAATACTTTCCACTATAGGCCTATGTTCATTAAAATCAAAAACAAGAAAAAAAAATAAAAGAACAAAAATAAACAATTTTTTAAGTTTTTTAAAGTTTCTTTTTTTGTACTTTCGGTAATCAAAAAGTCCGACAGACCGACCGACAGACCGCTCGACAGACAGAATTTTTTTGACGGAAATCATATTTTTTGGATATAAAACGACCAGAAACGTAAAAAAATCAATAAAAATGATTCGAATTTTTTTTTCTACCGCAATAATTTCCTTGGGGAAAGTAAATACAAAAGATTATTAATTATTAATTATTTTAATTATAATTTTTAAATTTTCAGTGTCATTGTTACCAATATAAAAACATTAAATTCGAAAATTAGTTATATTGAAATTATTCAAAACTAAAGTACGTTGTAAGCGAAATTAAACTAGCAAATAGATAAAATTATATAAAGAACTCTTTCCATAAGATATTTGGCGCACTTGTCCATTGAAAAACTCTCCGCTTCGCGGCTAGTTTTCCAGACATGGTCGCGTGCGTCAAAATAGTCTTATGTAACTTGTCTTTTAGTATATTATCATGGGCCTTGTGACAGCCGTAATCGAGACAGCCGTTGTAAACAACCGACTAGTGCGGAAATTTTACACTTTGCACACGTAAATGCGTGCGGAACAGTGCACTTTTTCGCACGCTTGTAGAAAAAAGTACTTTTCCGCACTATTGGGAAGAGTAGAAACAGAAAAACTTTTTTTCGCATGCGCGCGATACCAGTCCAATAAAATAACGTGAAGCGTACGCTTGATATCACATCTCAAGTCACTTGAGTCAAGCGTTTGATTGGCCGTATTCTTGCTTACTCGAAAACCAGTTTTTTTACATTGGTCAGACTATATTCTGTCCCTATACTAAAAATTCTAATAGTAATTTTGATACTTACTGCTAAGAATTTTTTATAGTGTATAAATAAAGAAAGGGGTGTTGTCGTGCGTGCTAAGATAAATTATTCAAAAAGAATAATTAAATAATAATTAAGAAAATTAGCAAAAAAGTGTTAAATTTATTAATTATTACAAAACACGTTTCTTGAATTATCATGAATTCTTAATTAATTAAACTATTTATTACTTTTTAGAAATTTTAAACTTTATTAATAGTTTAGCGTTCAAACTTGTTTTGGATATATCCTAATAACACTAGGCAACACGGTTTCTTGCCCTGATTGGAGTCATAGATTTTTTAACTAATTTTGGGTCGCTGAAACCTCAGAACATTTCTATTACCTAAGTTTACTGAGAAAAATGAGATAATAAAGTTAAAAAATCATTATTTTATTCCTCTTTTGTTCAAAAATCATGGGAGATAAAATATTCATAAAACATGGAAACTTTAAATTCATAGGTAGAATAAATAGGGATTTTATGAAAAAAAAATATTTAAAAAAATGAATAATGTGACAAAACTAGTAGGGGTGGAGGGTAAGGAGAAGGGTGCATAAGGGGACAAGCTTATCGCCACGTACCCATGCTAAAAATTGTCAAAAATCATTACTAGATGAATGAACTAAAAAAATGTTACGTAATATGGTTCTTATGTAATAAAGTAACATTTTTATGATGTAGAACCATTAAAAAAAACAAAACAAAAATACACAATATTTTGTTTTATAAATTATTTTTAAATTGGCATAATTGCCTGTACTAAAAAATAAGACAAGCTGGATTTTTTTTAAGTCAAATTTGGATTCTGCGCCTTTAAATTGATAAAAAAAAATATATTTTTTGGGCTCGGGAAAAAAGTTTACACTGTGTACTTTAATTTTTTTTTCTTTTTCATTTATTTACTTTTTACGAACAAACTAAGCAAAATAAAAAAATATATGTATAAATATTTTTGTAGAGAATTTTATAGTTTACAAATTAAGTCCTATAAAATTTTTATACAGATTTGATAGTTTTGCCACAAAAGAGCAATTAAGTAAACTCTACACTTTCATTTTAAGCTTTTTATTTTTTTTTTCGCGTAATTATTCTGACAGTAGGTCCTTGGCATATATATTTTTGAGTTCCTCGTATTTTTTTTTAATATACCCTAAAATTTTCAAAATCCTACTCTTTTTTTTTAAGATTTTGAAAAAAAACGTCATTATTTCCTGGACTTATATCTCAAAAATTTTAGGTGCTGAAATTTTTCTAAGATCAACTTCGGTTTCTAGAAAAATTTACTTTCCGATCGGGGCAAAAAAAAAAGTTGAGATTTGTTGCCTAGTGTAACCGACAAAATATTTTTACACTGACTTCGGAAATTTTTGTATCACTTGAGATTTTCGACATAATAATTTTTATGTCGATATCTCAGATTTCCGAAAAAATCTTTGAATTCTTGTTGAATTACCGAGATTTTTAAGATTTTTGACTTTTTTCCGGCTAATCACTATTTTTCTTAACATAACCAGGAGTAGATCTAGAGTCAAGGTATGAGAGGGGTAACGAAAATTTTTGGACACATTCACCAAAAATTGAATTGAAATTTTTTGTCTAGGACGATTTTTGACTACCGTATTATACTATTCTAGCGCATGCGCTACGAATAGGATAATAAACACAAAGTGTATAATTTATTAGTTTTAAAATTAAAGCTAAAGAAAAAAGTTTATAAGAAATAAGTTATACAGTTTTTTGTGCACTGTACATTAACAAGCTTAATTACCTGGATTGTAGTACTTACTGAGCTCATAATGAGTTACTGATTAACTTTATAAGAATTACCAATTGTAAAGAAATTAATAAATTAATGATGGTAATAAAAAGTCCCACTATGTTTGTAATTTAGACTTTATTTATTACTCTTTATTTTGTATGCAGTTATGTCTGTCGAAATAAAAAAGTAATTTTAGCAATATGCAATTAAACGACTCAACATTAACAAGTGAAGAAATGTGTTACATTCAAAATTAATGTTTACACGAATTAATTTATCCAATATTAACTACGGAACATATATTAATATAAATAGATTCTACATTGTAGATGAATGAGAAACAATTCATTTATTTTGTAAATGAATATATCCAAAAATAATTTTGGGGTTTTTGGATGCCTATAAACTTCTTTCCTTCTTTTTTTGAGTGATCACAAATACAGTGATCAGTTTCTGCCATGTCAAAATTTAAGAGGGGATTCTACAAAAAGTTTATATAAAGGTTAGTCCGGAAAGGAGCCCTAAGGGAGCTACAGCCCTTCGAAAATAACTCAACAAATTTATATCCAAAAATTTTTTGTCTAGGACGATTTTTGAATACCATATAATACTATTCTAGCGCATAGTTTATAATTTTATATTTAAAGCTAGAGAAAAAAGTTTATAACAAATAAGTTATACAGTTTTTTGTAAACTGTACATGTTTAATTAACAAGCTTAATTACCTGTTTTTTAGTACTTACTGAGTTACTGATTAAATTTATAAGTATTACCAATGGCGATTTCTCCCGTTAGATTAGACAGGGACAAAAGTTCTACCCAAAAAGGATAGAAGACATACATACACTCCCACTTCCACCCAACCAAACAAATTCTGTATTTGTTCTTTGTTGAACAAATACAATATTTACTTGGCCGAGCGAAAAGTGTAACAATTTAATTTTTATTAAAGAAATTACTGGCGCCATCTAAATTTTAGTAGAATTATCTTATTCTACAGATTCACATTAGCTATGTTCGTTCGTACCACTCAGTGCTACACTTTCCGGCCAACCAAATAAATACTGTATTTGTTGTATGAAAAACAAATACAGTATTTATTTGGTTGGCTGGAAAGTGTAGCACAAATGAGATAGAGATAGGGTAGAAGTCTTTTGTTTCATAATTCTAGTTGTAGAGATTTCCATTGCAAAGAAAGTAATAAATTAATGATGGTAATAAAAAGTCCCACTATGTTTGTCATTTAGACTTTATTTATTACTCTTTATTTTGTATGCAGTTATGTCTGTCGAAAAAAAAAAAGTAATTTTAGCAATATGCAATTAAACGACTCAACATTAACAAGTGAAGAAATGTGTTACATTCAAAATTAATGTTTACACGAATTAATTTATCCAATATTAACTACGGAACATTTATTAATATAAATAGATTCTACATTGTAGATGAATGAGAAACAATTCATTTATTTTGTAAATGAATATATCCAAAAATAATTTTGGGGTTTTTGGATGCCTATACTGCCCTACTACGCTAGAAAACAGTAACTCCATTTGTCGCCTAGCGAAGTTTTGACGTCAACTCTGATGTAATATTTTGAAAACGCTGCTATGCGACAAATGGAGTTACTGCTTTCTAGCGTAGTAGGGCAGTATAATAGGTGAATTAATCTAAACTTCTTTCATTCGGTTCTTTTTTTGAGTGTAGTCATCACAAATACAGTGATCAGTTACTGCCATGTCAAAATTTAAGAGGTGATTCTACATCCAAAAATATGAAAAAAAGTTTCTATAATGGTTGGTCCAGAAATGAGCCCTAAGGGAGCTACGGCCCTTCGAAAATCACTCAGATAATTTCGTTGTATTTTTAATACTGAATGTTATTTGTTAATACATATTTTTTATTTATATCGCCACCAATATAACAATATAACCTATTTTTTAGACATATTTAATCTATAAGTACTTGAATTTTATGCAAAATTCCGTTTTCCGCCAGAAGATCCACTTACAAAGCTAAATTAAACCTAGTAACTTTTTTAGTTACTAATAGTGAAATGAAATAGGGTATATTTGAGCAATGCACAATTTCCAGCATCAATATAAGATTGTGATATTAAAATTTTTAATTTATAAAATTAGGGGGTATTTTTTAAGGGATGACATTAACAATAAATATAAATGCTTATTTGCAACAATTATTATATAACGTTAAAAACATAAAAATACCTATGTGCTTTAGTAGTACTATAGTTAAATAGTATGAACTTTATACGAAACACAAACAGAAAAAATATGTTATATTTACATTTTATTGTTGTTGTTAAACGGTCGAGATTTAGAGATAAAAACAAACGCTTTTTCCTAGAAATGGACAAACTTCTCTCGACAAAAATGCACTTGTTCATTCTACAATTTTCATATGTTCAACAAACATTCATGTCTTGGGACCTGGGAGATTTAATACTGGGGAAAATTTAATTTTGTTGTATTTTATTTTTGTTCAACCATATGCAACGTTTTACAAAGGACTTCATGTGCAACACCAGAAAATGTTTTCGCATTTTCAACTTGCTTTGTTCTTTTTTAGCTGTACAATAGGGTGCCCAGTCAAAATTAAAAAATGGATTTTTTTTACGGTCCCACCCCCTATAAATGTTCATTTAGGTCAAAAACCAACTCTCAATTTTTTTCAGATTTTTAAAAAAATATTTAGAGGTCGCGCCTGGCTGTTTTTTGAGAGAGAAAACCAATGAAATAGAGTAGTGGGGGAATAGGAATTGTGTCGGAACGAGTGGCTAATATGAATGGCAGCCATTAACCGCATTCTTTACTTTAGTGGGTAGGTGGTGCGATTTGGTAACTTTATAGGGAATTTTTATCTGAGGATTGGCCATTGTGGTTTATTGACAATGAAATTTTCAGGGTTATCTCAATGGATTTAAAAACGTATATAAAACAATGATTTAGTTCATTGATATAAAATAACATTTCTCAAAAAACATATTCCTATTTGAAAAAATTACAGAAACATATTAAATTAAAGAAATAACAGAAAACAGGTACCTTATTTAATAGCAGTTGAATCTTTTGAAGGACCTGAACTTTCATTCCTATACATATGTTAATGCATTTTGGTTCTGGCGTGTAGATTGTTTAATTCCTCGGCCATTTTCCTTATATTAAAAGCCCCAAAATATAATGTTAAAATTGATTTTTATTGTTGGCTTAAGAAAAGCATATGTATTAGTCTGTTAATACAAATAATAAACTTCTGTTCCCTTTCATTCCATGTTTTATCATTCATTCCATGTTATTATGTACCATGCACATTCCTCTCAAATGAATAAAAATAAATAAATAAAAAAACATATAATTAAGAAAGGCTCAAAAAGTCTGCTCAAACATATAAATTATTCAGATAAAGATATCATCATGTCAACCGTAAGTTAACCAGGAAAAACTATTACGATAAAATTCCCTATTAAGTTACCAAATCGCGCCACCTAGTGTCAAAAATTTGAACGCCCTAAAGTAAAGAATGCGTTTAGTGGCTGACAACGTAGTGTCACTACTTATTTGTATTGGAATCCTGTTCCCCCACTCCTCTAGTTCATTGGAGAAAACATGTTAAGCCTTTTTATGATTATATAAAAACGTTGAAATCACATGATTTTCGGAAGGGAAATTATCTTTAAATAATAAGGTAATATTTAAAAAAAAAACCCTTTTACATGAAAAAATGGCTTTAGAAACATTGTAAAAGTTGATGTATGAAGCTTATTTATGCTACAAAAAAAATTTTTCTTATGAGTAATTTTTTTTTAGAAATTTATTGATAAGTACCAATTAACGCGCCATATTTATTTTTTTTAAGAAAAAGAAAAGCATGCCCAAAAAAGAAATCACAAATACCATTAAATGTAAAAAAATCACTTTATTTCGACAAAAAGCGTAATAATATGTACAAATTGCTTTGAAATGTGTTTATTTCAAAAAATTACATCATGATAATTTTAATTACTTTTGTATGAAAATTATATCTTTAACTATGGTTTGGGATTGGGGACAAGCCAGGGGACTGAGTTTTGGCGCATATAAAAGAGCATAATGAAATATTCATTATCTGTTTCAAGATATTATGTTATAATTCAATAATAAACATAAAAAACCTTTCACATAAAGACATAATTGAAAAGAAAAATGTTATTTCTTGTAAATAATTAGCAGGGGACACAAATTTTCACCATTTGTGAGAATCATCAATACCTTTTCAGTTTTAATTTTTTTTATATACCGGGTGAGATTTATTTTTGTTCACCCCAAAAATTAAGATTAATTTTCTTTCGATAACGATCGAAACTTTGGTGATTTATATAATTTTACATTGGCTCTAAAATGGCCAATTTTTTTTGTATCGCTTCCGGTTTGTGCGTAAGTGGCATAAATATGTTTTTTTATAAAAAGTCTTATCATTTTTTACATTTTTGAATTTAGCCCCAAAATTCTATGTATAAAAAACTTTTTTTACTTTTTTCGTTTTCTTTTTTATCGTATAAAAACGAGATACACATAATTTACCTTTTTTTACTTACTTAATCTTCACAGTACATCATAAGTTTGGCATAGGAAAAATAGCGGAAAAATACCCTACAAATAAAGTTTACATGGACATAAAAAATAGGAGTTCAGGAGAAAAAATATTTATTAGCTCTAATCGCTGTCACTGATCAAATGTTTATTCTAATATTAGTTTTATATTTTTTTAAGCTTAGGTAAGTAAAAACAAGATAAATTATGTAAAGATTGTTTTTATACGATAAAAACGAAAATTAATAAAAAACATCAGTTTTTTATACACACAATTTTCGGCTGATTTCAAAAATGTAAAAAGTTATAGGGTGTTTCATTAAAAAAAAACCTATGTATGCCACTTCCGGCGAAACCGGAAGTGAAACTCACCCAGTAAATTTACTTTCATAATAATACTGCTTTATGGTATAAAATTATAGTAAACATATGTGAGATTCATTATAAGGAATATTAAGTATATTGCATTTATATAATTTTTTTATCAGTGCTTCCCTTTTGTCATTTTATAATAATTCCAAACCGTTTACACTGTCCATTATCTAGTTGGCAGTTATTCATCAGTCAGTTCAAATATACAAAAAATCTCTATATATGATAGATTAATGCACATACAGTATATCTTTTGAACACAACACTCACACACAGAGAAATAAATACTAAAAACAAGTAAGTAATATTCAGATCAAAAATTTCCCAGTCCGCAAGCATGTTAAGCACTTAAATCAAATGTTATCTTTACTTGTTCAAAAGTTAAGAGGTGGAAATTAATGAAATCCTTTTTTCGTTGTTTATACAGAAAATAGTGTATTCTATATGTATGGAATGAAACATATTCCACGTAAGCGGAAGAGCCGTCAGGAGAGGATGACGTTTCCGCACCGGGGAATAACTAGGCCATAGGTCATAGAATCTGTTTTATTTGTACAATTGTGTTATCGAAAAGCATTACAATTTATGTAAGAATAAAAGTTCCTTGTTAATATCGCATTGTCAAAAAAGTTTGCTTATAACCACTTTTATCGTCCGATGAATAATTTGGCTGAAAAATGTAAAAACCCAATCTCACCTCCAACATGGCTATTTTTAAATAATTCGATTGTTATTAATATAATAAAAAAATGATCTAAACAAAAATTGTTGGAAATTTCCTGCATAACAAAATTGGTTATATGCATTTTTATCGTAAGATGCATATTAAGCAACTCACCCGTAAAATTCAAAATAGCGGACACCCCTTACGCAAATCACCCAGGAAAAACTAACAGGAGTATTCTGTCACAATCCACTACTACCCTTTAAAATATCAGCCCGTGTACATATATTGTAATTTACATTTATTATTTTACTGGGCTATTACGTACAGGTTTTTTGCATAATTTCTCTGTGTGTACTTTAATTGGCGACGGGACGATTTAATATTAATATTTAATTAATAATATTAACTGCAGGTACAAAAGTAAAACAATTAATAATGGACTCTTTATGAAGCAACCTAAATAAGAACTAAATTAATTACAAAATCACGTGCTGATCCCATAATTAATTAATTTTGGTTTCCTAATTAATGATCCCGCATAAAATAATCAATGCGCTTAACTTGTGCTATTTGTTACAGACCATACTAAATCATAAAAAGTCAACATACCACACTGAAAAAAATATTTCTTTAATTTTGACCGCTCAAGTTGTTAATTATCACAATGAAAGGTTCATTATATCAATACTTAAAATGTCTTGAGTTAATGCATGAATCAAATCAATTATTTATACCAAATTCTATGTTTCTTGGTCATAGCGTTTAAAAGTTAGCATTATATGACCTTGAACTGTATTTTGGCATGTGTCAATTGGTCTTGTTGCAAAAAGCACCCATACATAAATAGAGGCATTTAAAAGTTAGCGTAATATGACTTTGAAGTGATATTTTGATAAACACGTCAATTGGTCTTGCTCCAAAGCGCACCCATACAAAATTTCATTTGGATATTTCTAGGTCGAACAGTTTAAAATTTAACCAAGCATGACCTTGAAATGTCATACTGGGTCTTTGATACAAAGTTCACCCATACCAAATTTCATATTTCTTGGTATAAGAGTTTAAAAATATGACCTTGAACCCGCCTAGTATCACTTTTTTGTTTATGTATATCAAATTGGTATAAATATTTCTTTTAATTAACGTACTGTTTTTTGAAAATTTGGAGTTATCGGACTTTTTCAAAAAGGGATGAATTCGAAAAGCAATATGGTTCTTCCTCTCGTAGAAGTAGTTTTCCTGAAAATTTCATATCGATCATATACCCCGTTCATGAGTTATCGTGCCTCAAAAAAAAAAAAACGTGACAAACTTTTTCGTTTTTCTTGTTAGTATCATTTAGTTATAATTTTTCCTTTTGTTTAATGCGCCCAAAAATGTGTAATTACCTTTTCCATACCCTGACTTTAGATCCACCACGTGTTAACGTTGAGCTTTTGATCTGAAATTTGGACTTTTTAGATGATTTGGACTTTAAGGAGCGTCCATAACAATCTTTTTTTTAAGGGCCACCCTAGGATAATTTATAATTTTTTTACAAGAACAAAACGAAAAATCGCATTTTATTCTTTTCCAACATATTATTTTTCAGTTAAAGCTACGAATAAGCCTTATTTCCATTATTTGTGCTAACAAAATCAAAAACAACTTGATTAAAATATGATCGGAACAGGAACATTTTTCTCACCAGTTAAATTCCAGTGCAATTAGAAAAAGAGAATTAAACTTCTTATGAATGTTTAAAAAACATAAGCTAATTACTTGTTAGGTATAAATTAAAACGAGGGTCTATTTTCTCCTAGTTTCCTTTTATTAAGGACGCGTTTCGGAGTCTAACACGACTCCATCTTCAGCTCCAAAGAAATAGTTAATCAAGATTTGTCACAAATAATATACATGAACATTATTATTTGTGATAAATCTTGATTAACTATTTCTTTGGAGCTGAAGATGGAGTTGTGTTAGACTCCGAAACGCGTCCTCAATAAAAAGAAACTAGGAGAAAATAGACCCTCGTTTTAATTTATACCTCCTACTACTCCTAACTCCTACTTTTGGGTAAATATGGCTTATTTAATTACTTGATGATTCATAGTAGCTAAAACAAAAAAAGTGACCTACTAGATATATTTTTTGCTTTGGCACACCACTGGATGTGATTATCGTGCCGCAAGCTTAGCGGCCCTTTTGAATAAACTCTTATTCTTCTAACTGGTGCATAACGTTAATTGCGGCAAGAACTAGAGACCACAATGACTTTAAATTTATTGACTGTGAAAACACTTTTTATGTTTATTTTTATATTAATAAAAATAAAATATAATATTTCTATTTTTAAACTTTAAATATTAACAGATGATAAACTTCTACCTGTTTGTTCCTCGTAAAAATATAAACATAATTTATGTTACATAAGAAACTTACGGGTTAATAATACCGTGTATATATATAAGCAATGGTCAGCCTTACATTTAGGTTACATAATAGATAAAAACTACTTTTCAGGTGTACCCTTAGGAGGGACATAGCTCCCTTAGGACTCATTTCCGGACCAACCTTTATAGGAACTTTTTGCATGCCCCTGTTTACAATTACCAAATAAAAATTACATAAAATGATAACCTTTATCAATGTTAAGGCATGTGCAAAAATTCGTTACTGTGTTTTATAGGGTTCCAGAGATATTAGATAAAAACTACTTTTGTGATGTACCCTTAGGACGCGTCCTAAAGAGTCCTAGGGGAGCTACGACCGTCCGGACGGTCACAGCTCCCTTAGAACTCATTTCCGGACCAACCTTTATAGGAACTTTTTTTCATATTTTTTGACCTAGAACCGCCTTTTCAAAATATGTGCGAAAAATTAAACTTTTCGTACACAAACAATGGCGCTTTCAGATACAAACAAATAAAAAAAATAGAACTTCTGTGAAACTGAACTTATTCAAATGAGTACAAGCGGTACACCACTATGGTAATCCGTGTACGGAAGTCTTTAAAAATCTTTCAAAAAGCTGAAAAATCTCAAAACTCTTGACAGTCTCGGCAATTTTCGACAAGATTTCGAATATATTTTTCAAAAATCTCACCAAAAAGCTTAAAAATCATAGATCTTTATGTCGAAAATCTCGGAAGTCATACAAAAATTTCGGACGTCCGTGATAAAATATGTTCACCCCTTGGTTGCGAAAGAAGGACGGAATAGTATATTACGCACCGAGTACGCGAAACTAGTTTCCAGTGCACTGAAAATGGTGTGCGTCGAGGTGTGTATACTATTTTTCTTACGACCTAACACCTGAACATCCAAAAGACGCAAAAATTGTCTACAAAATAATTTGGCAATTCGAGGTTGTGTTTGACGTTTATTTATTCTCTGACAGCAGATATGTAAAATCAGTTGATTTTCACTTCCCGACCTCTGCTATGGCAACGGGTGGAAAATGAACACTATCTACGAACTAGGTAGTAAGAAAAATAAGTTTTTTCTTCCTTAAAAAACGCAAATTCGGTGCTAAATTTTACATAAATCCAATAACAAGTTTATTTCTCAATTTGAAAATCACAACCCTAAGAGTTGTCAAACCCATACTTGGTCAAACCTTTAAATTCTAATTTAAGAGTCATTAAATTAAAAGCAGTATTTGGAAGGAAAACCCGTTAAGGCAGAGCTAATATGAGCTAATATAAACATTAATATGCCCAGGATTTTTTTTAATGTATTCGTATTAATGTGGACAGTGTTTTTAATAATATTGAAAAATTTTAATTAGTTTAAAACAATGGAGAATGATTATACATATGAGATTAGTCTTTCCCACGTGGAATGTCATGATCTGACCAATTATCCGAAAGATAATAGTATATTAAAGTACTAGTTTCATAACATACGTTTTTAGCGCAAGAGTACAAGTTTAGAAAAGGAGCCGCTTGCGGTACTAGTGCGCTAAAAACGTGTTATCAAACGAGTGCTTTATACAATTTTTTCTATTTTGCTCTAAAATTTAAAAAAAATTACATTTAAATTGATGACTGATTTAGGGATTTTTGTTTTGGATTGGCATTACAGTTTACACCATGTTTAAAATTCTTAGAACAAATGATTTTTTGATATATTTTATAGTCATCTCTTCTCTTTTTTACTGCAATTAAACAAGTCACAATTTTAACATGGTAAAAATAACCTAAACACAAAATTTTGTAGAAAATTCAACTTTAAAGCGACATTGACATTTGCACGGAAAACGTCAAGCGATAGGCCAGGTCTGTTGCCAACCCAAAAGAACAAAAAGTGACCTCTTATGGGCCTATAAGAACACGCAAAATGCGTGTGATTATGAGCTTATAAGAGTCGCAAAATAGAAAAAAACTAATAAATAGAAATATAAATATAAATTAAATGCACTTTCCGATTTTATAAAGAAATGTGTTTATTAAAGACAGTAAAACAAAAATATGGAGCAATTTACCTAGAATTAACGTGTTTTTTTTTGTGTTTTCAGTCCTCCAATAGTTTAAAGAAAATACGTTCTTTAGTAAATTAAGCACTAATCAAACAACAAATCTCGGTATATTTATGATTTTAAGTAAAAACCTAGAAATAAAATAAACTGTTTACAAACATGGTGAAATGTCTAACATAAACATAGTTAATACTTAAATAAATTTATTTTAGAGTTTTACGACTTATTGTAAAATTGTTCAACAAATTTCAAAAGTTTTAAGTAAATTTTAGTTGCTCATAAAATGTTTAGACAATATTTGATGATAAACTTTTTGCTATTATAACAGTATCAAGAAGTATGGTTTTATAAAATTATTTAGGTACACAGAAAGAAATCTAGTACTCTTAGGTTAAAATAAGAACTGTCATGATTGAAATCCAGCCTGGGATGCCTGCATAACATTTAAGCACTATAAGCTTGTTTGAGTATTAAAGCATATTTATTACCTAAGTAATCCCGAGCTTAAATTTTAATCTGTACGGGGATAATTTTTATTTATTTTTAATTAGGGAACGTTCAAGTATTACGTAATGCAAATTTTGATCATTTTGGACCCCCTTCCTGTAACGCTATTTTCCTATACCATTAACATGGGCGAAACACTCCAAAATGAAATTCATAAAGTTCATGAAATTCATTTTCATGAAATTCATAAAATTCATGAAATTCATAAAATTCATAAAATTCATTAAATTCATGAAATACATAAAATTCATAATATTTATGAAATTTATGAAATTCAGGCAGGACTGACGGCTTGGGTCACACATTTGACTGATTATTATTCTGTAGCCTACTGATGTTAGAAAAAAACCTGTACGGATTTTTTTCAGAAACGTCCCGTTTCGAAAATATGATTTTTTTAAATTGAAAGTTTTTGCCCGATTTGTATATTTAGCTTTTTGATTTTTGGGGAATAGGGCTTTGGATCTGACTAAAATTGTTATCTAATTTGCTGTGACGTTTCGACGATGGATTTTCGTCGTTTTCGAACCTTTATTGGAAATAAAAAAGTATATATAAGTATAAAAAAAATACAATTGTTTAAACATTTAACTTAACCTTAAAATAAATAATAATAAAATACAGAGAAGAACTTACAGAGAATTAAAGCCAAAGATTAGTCATTGTCACTAACAGTAAACACTCAGATAAACAAAACATTATTTAAACAAATAAATAACAGTTAAAAAATAAAATCAAGACAGTGTACTTTACTATACGCAGCAACTGAACCTACTAGCTGGATTAAATTATGCTTTGTCATCTAAATTTAAAAAGGCGAAGGTGCTGATATGATATACTTATATATACTTTTTTATTTCCAATAAAGGTTCGAAAACAACGAAAATCCATCGTCGAAACGTCACAGCAAATTAGATAACAATTTTAGTCAGATCCAAAGCCCTATTCCCCAAAAATCAAAAAGCTATGATTATTTATTTTTATTTTTAAATTTCTCGAAAATGTGACATTGACGTGCAATAATTCAATCACCATTAAAAAAATAAAATTAGTTTCGAGAGTTTTTTGTTTTTTCTCAATATGGTCAAGTGTGACGTCACACGAAAAATTTTATTGTCCTACTCAATATGATCTTTTTGCACAAAAATAGGCATTTTTTTTAGAATAGTTTAATCTATCTATCTATTCATATTTTAGCGGTTGGCATTGCTTCATGTCTTTACCATAAGATGGCAGCACTGAATTAAATTCGCAGTGTTATATTTCGCGAGAAAAGTTGAATATCAAAGTCATCTCGGATTTCGGTTCTCTAATCACCTAAAAAAGTGTGACGTATTTTATGGACGATCCCTAATTATGTGTTCTTTTAATTAAAAAAAATTGTTTCACTTTGCTATAAACCATAATATGAAAAAATACGGAATTCGGTACACATTTTCGTATTTTATTCGAAGTAGGTTAAGCTACCTATGGTCCAAATTTGAAGTCTTTAGCTAAAAGCATTCTGAAATTATCAATCACAAATTTCCCCGGTAGTATGGCAGACCGACAGAAATCATCTTTTGGGATATAAAACGTAAAAAACGTGAAAAATAGCAAAATATATCAAATAATAGTGTTGCGGGGGCGAAAATAATAATCCGATATTATTATTAACTTTTATAAGAGACTTTTTCCAGGCCTACTGCGAATAAAATACAAAATGGGTGGTTAAATTCCGTTTTTTGGCCATATTTTTGGTTATAGCAAAACAAAATAACAGAAAAGTGCTATTTTTTTATTTGTTTAATTAAAAGTAGTAATTAGTAGTAAATCCTAAAATTTTCAAAAAATAAAAAATGGAGTTTTTGAAAAAAATGGAATTAAAGTTTTTTGCCTTCACCTTGAAAAAACAAAAAGCTATCGAAACTAATCTGAAACGATTTTATAGAAAAATGTATGATTTTTTTAATGGTGTTTCCTAGGTTTTTTTTGTTGAACGTCAATGTCACATCATCAAGAAATTTAAAAAAATTAAAAAAAAATTAAATATTCGTATTTTCGAAACTGGACGTTTTTGATAAAAAAAAACGTACAAATTTTTCTCAAACATGTGTGGGTTACACATAAAAAAACAATCAGCCAAATCCGTGACCCAAGCCGTCCCTGCCTGAATCGGCGCGGATATCATCAATTGAAGGACCTTTATTGAAGGTGTTATTTAACATTGTTTAAACGTTTTAAATTTTCAATGAATTTAGAAGGTACCTATGTGACTCTTCTATGATAATATAGTAATTTCAACATTTAAAAAATTGTTACATAATACATTCATCCACTTGCCGCTTCAATTATAGTTACATTATAGTGAAGTCACTGCAACTCAGTAATAATGAAAAAAGTTTTATCAAGTAGATAAAGCTAAAGTAAAACGGTTCTCATTATCTATAAAGTAGTGCCTAAGCTGTTAACGTTGTACTGCAACAACACAAAACTTTTAACAAGAATTCTTACTAAGGTTATTAGTTTTGAGAGTTTACACCGAGAAAAAAATACATATTTGTATCAAATATAATTTTAATCATCACAATCAAAAAGTAAATAAAATAGAGGACGACAATATTACAGTTTAATCGCCAGATATAAAATAATTTTAAGTATATTGTTGGTAAATAAACTTTTCTTATATATTAATATATTTTTCTTTAACTGGCTCAAACTAAAGGCCATTGTTAATAAATTATTATAACTAATAATTATAAAGTTCAATTGTGATAAAAAAAAATTATCTGTCCTAAGGTTCTAACGCATCATTTCCTATGTTTTTTGATGCGCTGAGACCGATTTCACCATAAAAAGAAGATTCATCGTATAGAATATAAAGTGTATAAATTTTAATTATAATTATAATTAATAATAATTATTGAAGTTGCACACCTTATAAACCCCTCTCCTCGTGCGCCACTCCTACTTAGTTGTGTCACAGGATAAATATTTTTATCCAATACATACAGATAATGAGACAATTACCAGCTTTATTTTAAATAGATAAACTCAATAATAACCCCCGCGTGGCTTTTACTTTATTGAGTGGATAATTATTTATTTTACCCACTCAACTGTCACTTGTCAAATTATTTTCTTGTAAATGTCATTAAAATTTTTAATAAAAATATGAATTTCTAAGCTATTTATTGGATAAAACCTTGTAGGGCACTCATGGGTAAACCGATATTGCCCTCTCGAAAATTAACCTGCTTGGCTAACGCCTCGCAGGTTAATTTTCTCATGGGCAATATCTTAGTTTACCCACTAGTACCATAAATAACTATTTGCCTAGTATACCTACTTAGTCAACCTATGAATTTAAAGTTTCCATAATCTATGATGGGTATTTTTTAACTAATATTAAGTCGCTGAATCCTTTGTCATCAGAATATTTTTTTCTCCCCTGACTTTAGAACAATAGAGGGCTAAAATAATGATTTTTACCAATTTTGTCTCATTTTTCTCAGAAAACTAATGTAGGGGTGACCGGGGCTAATTGTCGCACTTTTCATTCAAAGTCAGTTTTTTCCTTTATGTTTGTATTTTTTTTTAATTGACCGAATGGTAATTTTAGCTGCATGTTTCAGTGACATTATTTAAAGAAAAAACATGGAAAAATTTATAGGGTATTAGAGTTATGTTTTTTTTTGTGAAGTCTTGAAAAGTGCGACAACGTGCCCCATCACGGGGCACGTTGTCGCGGCACTTCGAGTATATTTTTTTGAAGAAATATAAAGGCATTTATAAAAATTATAAATAACTAATAAGACATGTGCCTCCCCACAAGCTGATTGTTATCTAACTTTTTACTTTTGTGCCAAAATTTCCAACTTTATAATTAAATAATATTTTTTTGATTTTTTTTTTAATTTAATATAATTTAATAAACGAATTTATTTGCCATTCGACAAAGTTTCACTTTTTTAGACAGTTTTGAATAAAAAAATGCCAAAAAAGAAATGTTATGCCATGAACATATCTCCAGATCATGCGACAACTAGCCCCAAACCAAATGCGACAACTAGCCCCAGTAGTCAATTTTACGTTATGTATCAAGTACTTTCTAATTAACAAATAAAAACTTCTAAATGACAATATCAACAAATAATATACACCTTAAACTATTATTATATATAAAATTCTCTTATCTTAATGCTTTAAATCAGTAACAATAAGAAAAAATATTTACCACAAAAAAATTACTAGGCTCTTTAATTTTTACATTTTTTGGTTTATCTGGATGCTCTTTTAATTTATTGCATTTAAGTTTACGAATGATAAACGGCACTATTGTAACGCAGCGGTTAATCTTGGTTTGGCGCAGAAAAATATTTTACCTTTTAAGATATAAGCACTTCGACAACTTACCCCTGCGACAACTAGCCCCGGGCACCCCTAATATAAACATTCTGAGGCCAGATTTTGTCACAGCGACCCAAAATTAGTTAAAACACATATGACTCCAATCACGGCAAAAAACCATGTTGCTTAGTGTAATGGGGATGCATCCCCATGTATCCGGATGCACATTTAAATACGAATAATATAATTCTGATGGAAAATATATCTTTAAATGTTCAAAAATCTAACTATTACTCGGACATTTATACATGTTTGGTATTTTGAATGCTCAGAATACACTTTCTATTAGAGCAATTTTTTAATATTTTTAATAATTAAATTTTTAAAATGTTATAAATATTTACAATATTCATTAATTTTATTAATTTAATTTAAAACCTTTAAATTTAAACACAGTTTAGCTAAATTTTTATTTCAAATTAATATTAAACATTTCCTGGTCTTGACAACTTTTAATGTAATCATAAAATTTATTAATAATTATATGATAAATTAAATCAAATATCCACTATCAAAAACAAAAGAAATATATAGGCTTTATTATAAAATGTATTGCCAATAGAAAATGTCACAGTTTGTTAATAAACAGAAGAACACTCATCAAGAAAAAAGCTGTTTATAAATAAACCAAGCCAAATCAGCTAGGTACTAGTTGTATTAAAAAAGTTACTATTAATTATAATCATCATCTTCCAAGCCTTTTCAAACCACCCTTTTGTACGGTAGCAACCGAGGTTGTATTGATGCTTTGTTTTCAGGGTGTCAAAACTTCTTTTTTTAAATCGGTTTTTCGTAAATATCTTAATAATCCTTTAGCCGATTTTATTCAAATTTGGCAGTGTTATTTATGGTAATAAGGGGCTAATTTAGCACTAACTAGATTAAAATTATTTAGTCCAGTGGCGTCCCGGAAGGCACCTGAACCAATATTTTTGACGCCACTGAGTTTTTATTACTTTTTTTTGCATTAAGTAACTAAAAAGACAACTTTTTTATTGCTAGCATTTTTTTCGTATCTTGCTTCGTTTTTGAAGAAAAAGATAAAAATTACTTTATCCCTTACCCTCCAGGGTAAGGACTTTAATTCTTTGTTTTTTCTTTAAGGCAATATTAATTTAAAATACTTTTATATACTTTCTATGTATGCAAACAAATATGCAAATTTAATTCAGTATAATACAGCTATCCTGAAACTCTGAGGAAACAAAAACTCGAGCAAACACTAAAAAAATTGGTATTTTTTTATTCTTTTTTTTTTCTTCTTTTTAGGCATAGCAAATATAAAAAAACACAATTAAATCGAAAAATTATCATTCGTTTAGTCTCGGGAGGGTAAGGGTTATTGCATGCTAATAATAAAAAAATAAAACTACCAAACTATCGAAAATTGGGGGTGTACCTGTTATTTTTTTCTATATTAATAGTCTATTTTAGTCTTAGAAGTTGTTATAAAAATTAATGCAAGCAATAAAAACAAAATGTTAAAAAATGTTTTTTTTTGTTGTCCATGGATATGCTATAAAGTGAATTTTATTTTTGTTTTATGTTGAAAACGAAAAAAGTCCAAACCTATGTTTATATAAACTTTTGGTCTTAGAATCACTCAAAGAATCACCCCTTGAAGTTTGGCCACGTACTTAACCCATTGAGACCCAGTGGGACATATATGTCCCACCCTGTTTCAAGTTACCTCTTGTGCACTGCATGTCCCATTTTACGTTGTAAAATTTTTGACGGTGGTTTTAGCTACTTGGAGCGTATTTCTAACAAATTTTATTAACAGTGGCAAAGCTACTTTTGTATTTTTTGTCCTAATAAAAATATAATTTTAAAATAACAATTATATTATACTATGCTCAGTGGGACATATATAATCCGAAAAAGATGCCTACAGGGTCATATCGATACCCCCAAGCAACAAAGCCGTAACTCATATATTGTCATTTTTCACGACAGCTTAATTTCTAAAATATTTTTTTTTGTTATTTAAGGGTGGGGAACTGATTGAAGTAGAAAAGGAAGCCATATGATACATCATTTGAAAGCTTATAAAATTATCTATTTAACTGTATATGTATTTATTGTTTATTTATTGTTTGTTTCTGATAATATTCAAGTTTAGAATTTCTTACTTTAGTGTTTTTAGGTAAACTTTTGGTTAAAATGGCCTAAGGAGAAATCTGAGTAGTAACACCATGTGTGTCTTTTTTCAAGGTATTTACCTATGAGTACAACTCAAAATGGGTCTCTTGAGTTACATCCTTGTTGCATGGGAGTGTCGATATATTTTATACTTTTATTTTTTTTCTATATAAAATATTTGTTTCATACAACAATAAAAAACACTTTGTGATCGCCAATGACCACTCTACAACTAAAAAAAGTTGGTATAAAAAGAAACAAAAATTGGGTCTCAAAGGGTTAAAAAAACACCCTGTCTACCACCTTTCATGAAAATACCACTAAAAAGTGAACTTAGGCCGCAAAAAGCTTCCTCTAGTCCATAGTGTGGTAGTTTGAAAACGCCACGTGATTGGAAGAAACTGAGGGCAGTTTTGGATTTATCAATTTGCATTTATAAAATATCACTTATCGCATTCATAAAAGTTTTTAAAAAGTTTTCAAATGCAGGCCAGTGTAATTCGAAAAATTTCGAATTTTAAAATATGATTCGTTTTGCTGTTACCAACAAATTGGATCCTTTTAAAGTGGAATTACATAAATTATCGCGCATCGGACAATAGAACTTTTCCGAGGCCCACTAAATTTTAATCCCCATGCGATTTATTTGTTCAAAAAGACAATAGAGTATAATTCATAAATTAATTACTAAATTAATTATATTGCGAAGGGTAGATTCAAAGCACCCTCAATTAATAAAATTAGTAGTTGCTATATTAATGTGATAAAATATATTAGCCACCTTAGACTAATAGGAAAATCATATTAAATGGGTCAATTACTAAAATTATATGTCACATTAATTTTGACTATAATTGGTATTATAGTGGCTAATTGGCCGAATCTTGAATTTAGAGGTATAATTTAAAAACGATTGAATTGCTGCTTACTGAACGTAAGCTGTGATTAATAATACCTACGTCTAACTAACTGCTAGTAAGGTAAAGGTGCCAAAAATTGTATATACGACTTCAACGGCCATCAAACGGTGTATCATGCTTAAAAACAGTCCAAACGAAAACATACCAGAATTTTCCTTTTCTTAATTGAAGACTGTGAGCTCTAAAGGGTCTATGTGCCAAAATTATTAAATTGATATAACCTTTATTGTATTACTGCGCATGATAATAGAACATTTTATATATGTATAACTCAAAATATCTAATTCTGGCACGTAGACCCTTTAGAACTTAAGCTCTAGGAAAAAAATAGCGCTGGACAAAATAGCGTGTCCCAAAATAGCGCGTACAAAAGAGCGCTAGGACAAAACAACGCTGGTAAAATAAGCGCTAGGAAAAAATAGCGCTGGTTAAATAACTCTAGAATAAAATAGCGTGTCCCAAAATAGCGCGTACAAAAGAGCGCTTGTATAAATGAGCGTTTTGACAAAATAGCGCATCATATAATAGAGCTTGGAAAAAATATATCAAATATAATAATAATAATTAACAAAACAATAAAAATAAAAAAATACAAAGAAAATACGTTAAAGCAAACCAAAGTTTCCCATTAAAAAAAACACCAAACCAGCAAAAAATCAAACCAACCAACGTTAACGTAAACCAATGCCCCCTACTAAAAAAAAACACCAAACAGCCGCAAAACCAACGTTAACGTAAACCAACGTTTCCTATTAAAAAAAAAACCAAACCAGCAAAAAACCAAATCAACCAATGTTAACGTAAATCAAAGTTTCCCATTAAAAAAAAAAACACCAAACCAGCAAAAAACCAAACCAACCAACGTTAACGTAAACCAACGCACCCCACTAATTTTTGTGGATCTGATGCGCACCGTAACCCTAAATTCATTGAGAAAGCGTTCTTTTGAGACACGTTATTTTGTCCAAGTGCTCATGTGAGATACGCTATTTTGTGACGCGCTATTTTGTCCAAGCGCTTTTTTGGGTCACGCAATTTTGTCCAAGCGCTCTTTTGGGTCGCGCTATTTTGTCCAGCGGCCATTTGACCAGCGCTCTTTTGGAGCGAAGCGTAGAACTTATACTCTTCAATGGTGTAAAGATCAAAAAAGCCGTTCATTACTCATGCTTCTAGTTATATTATTTTACCAGTTTTTGCTTTCGAAAAAAAAAAAATACAAATAAAAATATCATTTTTTTCTGTAGAGAAAGTCCAAACGGATTCTGATTCTACGAAACTAGAACTGTTTTATAAATTTCCATATTATACCTAAAATTGTAAAGCAATAAAGCCATCACCAAAAACTTTTAACAGAATCTTACTAAAACGGTATGCTCTGATATTGCTATTGAAAGTTATGAATAGCATATCGTCGGCCTAAAGTGTTTACCCGCTAACTCCATTTGACCAAACTTTACAGGAGACGAAAAAAACCTTAATAATAAATATTGCTATAATTATTGTATAACAAAATTAAAAATCCCCTTTCTTTATTAGCGTGTTTTGGAGGTTTTAACAACTATCAACTACAAAAAAAATAATTTGGGCTTGATTTTTATTGAATTAAAAAGGAGATGGCAGGTTTTCTACCTTTGAGACAAATCTCTATCAAGGAGTTGGCATATTTTCGGTAGGGTTTTTTCAAAAACTAAAGCAATTATTGCAAAGATTTTTATTTTAAAAAATGAAAGTACAAAATACTGTCTTCAACATCAAAAAGCAATCATTTTAAAAACAAAAATCTTTGCAATAATTGCTGGAAGTGGCGGAGTTAGCAGCTTTTTGACTAGAATCATGGAAAAAGTTATATTTGGGAAAAGGTTAGAGTTGCCTGTTTTTTGCAGATGGTATAACTAAGTGCCTTCTTTTAAACGGTATTAAAAACGACAAATCGTCTAAAAGTTGAGTTAGCAGGTTAACACTTTAAGCTGACGATAGTTCTTTTTTCCACTACTAGCTTTACCATTACCATTATTTATCATGTTTTCAGTCTGTGAAATCAATTTACTTCACCTATAGCAATAATAATTTTTTCTCTTCTAGTAGGAGTAAATTTTATATTCAATTGATATTTGCCACTTGATTTTTCTTGAACTGCAAAGACATGTCTTTGCTTATAATGTTTAATGAAAAAAATGCAACAATATTTTGATATTACACTCTTACTGGTTGTTTCCAAAAAAAATTTAGCATAGAAGTATAGAGATAGTCCAAAAAAGAAATGTTTCTGTTTTCTTCTTTCCGGTATTGCTATAAAGGTACATACATTTTTGGGGAAAAACTTTCTAACACAATTTTTTGGGGTATAACGACTTAAACTATATATATTTTTAGCTTACCAAACTGGATATTAATATAATATAAAAAAATCAGCTTACCTAGAACAAAAAATAAAATTTGTTAATACAGGTTACTTAATCTCACAGGATTACAAGAAGTTAAACTTATCTACCAGAACATTTTTTTAATGTGTGAAGAAAGGTTTCTTTAACAGGCTAAAAAGTCCCAATTCTATTTAATATAAATTAGGTTTTGAAGACTAAATAGTTTTTTTTGTGGACCTTTTATTTAAAAGGTTTACTTTAAAGTGACAGGCTTTTTTATGGATTGTTCTGTTACTATATATTATATTACATATATCTTGCAAACTATAGAAGATAAAGTAAAATGTGTAAACAATGTAAACTTTGTAGACACAATAATATTATGTTTATGTTTAGTTTTAACCTCGTACTATTCTTCTTAATTAAGCATCCCCTAAGTCCAGGACTTGTGTGGGCTAGTAGTAGAGGGAAACACCGGCTTTAATTGACTTTCGAACCAATCTAGGGAGTACGCCTTCGCCAAATTTAAATTATTAATTAACTGAAAAAGGCAATCGGCGCCAGTGAGGTTTGAACTCACGATCATTAGCTCAGTGTCAATGCTATATCGATGCCTTAGACCGCTGAGCTAATCTCCCATTATTTAGTACACATACCCTAAAATTAAGAAACATACCCTAAAATTAAGAAATTAACGCTTAAATTATGATAACCAAATTGAATTTAGGATATTGCCCATCCTACCCTAATGGGAATAATCTGAATATACATTGTGTCACGGAATATAAATTGGAAAAATGTATGTGTTTTAAACTAAAATCAAAAACAAATCTATAAACATGAGATTGAGAGATTAATGATCATATATTACATCAGCTAATTTACATACATATAATTTCTATATTTCTACACGGTGTATTTGAAATAGGGTCGGAAATTTTAACAGATGGTTTTACATCATAAAAAATGACAAAAAGGTCCTATAAACATATGTCTAAAAATGCGTCATAAGGGAGCTACGCCCCTTTGAAAGTGGCTAAAAAAATCGGTTTTTATTTAATAACTCAGGAACCCTTTGAGATATATTAACGAGGTTTTGCACGTGAATTAATCCTAATAAGGCCCATCTTTGTATGTAATTTTCACGTACTTATTTAAACCAGGGGTGTGCGAAACGGGGGGGGCTTATCAGTTTTTTGTCCCAAACTTTTTTCTGTGTAACTTTTTTGCAATTTTATTTTTGAAATATGATTCCCCAGCTCAAAATACATAAAAAAGGTACTCTTGTTGTAATACTGTAGGATTAATCGTTTTCGAGAAAAATTCATTTGAAGGTGAAATTCCACGGTTCGAGGACGAAAAATTAAATACTAAAATGTTGAAAACCAAAATTTTAATGAAGCAGGGCGAATGTACATTAAAAACTAAGAAAAAAACCTCATATACAGGTACTTCCAAAAATGAATCCTAATGGAGCTATGGTCTCCTAAATATACACCATTTTTAAAGGGCTATGGTAGCTTTAAAAGCGTTTTTTCGACCTACATGTATGGAAACTTTTTTTCTTAGCTTTTGATGTAGAATAACATTGCATCATTAAAATTTTGGTTTTCGACATTTTAGTATTTAATTTTTCGTCCTCAAACAGTGAAATTTCACCTTCAAATGAACTTTTCTCGAAAACGGTTAATCCTAAAGTATTAAAACAAGAGTACCTTTTTTATGTATTTTGACCTGAGAAATCATATTTTAAAAATAAAATTGCAAAAAAGTTACACAGAAAAAAGTTTGGGACAAAAAACTGATAAGGACCCCCCTTTTCGCACACCCCTGGTTTAAATAAGTACGTGAAAATTACATAAACAGATGGGTCTTATTAGGATTAATTCACGTGCAAAACCTCGTTAATATATCTCAAAGAGTTCCTGAGTTATTAAATAAAAACCGATTTTTTTAGCCAATTTCAAAGGGGCGTAGCTCCCTTATGACGCATTTTTAGACATATGTTTATAGGAACTTTTTGTCATATTTTATCATGTAGAATCACCTGTTAAAATTTTCGACCCTATTTCAAATACACCCTGTATATTTAAAAAATGTTAGTAATTGAAAAGAATAAATTACAATGTCGTGCTATTAAAGAAATGAATGTTAAATAAGTTAACATGTAATAAGGTAAAGTGAAGTAATTGTAGAACATGGTAAAATGCTTTAATAATTTAATTGTACTATACAAAATCCCAAGTGTAATGAATCCTATCAGCACAAAAGCAAACTAATTTATTAAACAGCCAATTATTTAGTTAAATAACTTACTTTTATTGGCGGTAACACGACAAAACGACGTAAAATGCGTGGTACCTATACTATCATTGTCTTACCATGAGGGTAACCAAAAAGAATACACTGCCAGTAAAAAAGCTTTCCCATTTTACCACCTGCGCGTAAAATAGATTTTTTATTATCAGATTCACTTCCAGAAATCTCAAAAACGTCAATATACCAATTTTCACAAAAATCACCCCCCACCCCTAAGGGGGTGGGTTTCAAAAAATATATTTCAAGATTCATTTTTATCAACCTCAAAAACCCCTATCTACAAATTTTCACGAAAATTTGGAAAACATTAAAAAATATTTACCCCCTCACCCCCTCGGGGGTGGAGTTAGAGAAATTTTATTATCAGATTCAATTTCAGCAACCTTAAAAACCTCTGTATAGCAATTTTAAATTTTTTCTAAAAAAATGTATTTTTCCCCATTTGCCTCCCTTGCCGCACGCCAATGTTCACCAAAAACAATCCCGAGCGAGAACTTTTGGTAACATACCTGTATGCCAAAATTCAAGTCTCTAGCTTAAACCGTTCTTAAGTTATCGTGCTTACAAGATTTCCCGGACAGACCGATCGACCGATCGACCGACAATTTTTTTTTTGCTTGAAATTGATTTATATCGACATAAAACGTCATAAAACGAAAAAATTCGCAAAAAAAAAAATTGAAAATTTTTGCACGAATACAAGGCTTACCGAAATTTTGAAAATTTTCAAAATGGGAAAGCAACATAGGTGTCGGTACCTGTTTCAAACTGTTGTATTGCAAAACTAGGTCAATTCAATAAGGGGCTGTCCATATATTACGTAACGCGCTCCGGGGGGGAGGAGGTCAAAGAAAATGTGTGACAGAGGGGTGGGAGGAGGTCTAGGAAAATGTTATGCAACAGATATTGATTTGGGCGACAGTTCGCCAGAAATTGAAGAAAAAAGAGATCTTTATGCCTTTTGTCAACGTAAAAAAACACATGACTTATCCGTGAAACTAAGCTGAAGTTAGTGGGGCAAGCAAAGCATCTAGGAGTCATCCTAGATAGCAAGTTGTCTTACAAACCCTATATAACAGACAAAACAAACAGAGCTATCAGAGCACTATGGGCCTGTAGACGCATGTTTGGCAAAAACTGGGGAATTAAACCCGGAATGTTACACTGGGTGTACAAAGTAGTTGTAAAAGCCATGGTGACATATGCTGCGTTAGTATGGTGGCAAAGCCAACGTCACTACTAACAGACTCATGCAAGGTTCAAAGACTTGTCTGCATCGGAACGAGCCTATGTATTAAGTTGGACATCGGGAAAAACCAGAATAATTATATGCCAGAATATACTTTTTCTGGAGACGTTTAAATATTACTGAATATTAAAAGTCTTTTCTGACTCTGATCTTGAATTAAATTTTACTTTTGTGACAAAGGCCAATAAGACCCACCTTCATAATGTTACATAAAATAATAATACTTTCACTTTCTATTCTTGTTTTCTAGTTTTTGATTTTTTTTCTCAAAACTACACTTAGTCGGTTTTTTCGCAAAATGCTTAATAATGCTTAAAATTTAAATTACACTAATATATAGCCTTATAGGTGACCTTTATAACTGCATATAGTTTTTTTGCAATATATTGTTTTATTTAATTTTTTATACCTAAAAGCAGGTGAAAAATTATTATTTTTTAAATGTTTTATACCTTATTATAAAAATTTTAATTTTAAGTTTAATTTTAAATACAAGATCTATGAGTAGATTTATAAAGGGGGGAATCTATACCCCTAAATCCAAAAAAAAAAATAAAACTAAAAAAATCTTTAAATTTAAAATTTTATATTACAAAATAAAGTTGATCGGATTTTCTCTCCACAAAAAGGTTTAAATAACTGGTTTTAGGACGTCCAAAATGGTAGCTAATTATTATTTTTTAAATATCTCAAAAAACCGGAAATGACAAACTAGCGTTATTATATTCACTTACCTTATAACTTGTATATATTAGATATAAGCTAATTGATGAAATTATATTTCATTATATTATTATTATTATATTACCGTCAGAAGTTATGCGAATCTCGCAGGAATGGAATTCTTGAAACAAAATTAGTTGAATAAACAGAATTGCTGACTGCGTTGGGCGCTATTCCACCTTTGGTTCTAATTTAATTAACCTCCAAGAGTTCGAGAAAAGTAAAATTACACATTGAATAAATTCGGTTGTTTATAGAACTCCGCTAGTATTTTTTTGTCTTTTTTCGCTACACAGTAAAAAAATAATATAAAATAATGTAAAAATACGGTTAAACTACCCTAGAAAGAACTTTGTTTTCGCATGCGAGCGACTACCACTAATATGGGTGATTAGCTCAGCGGTCTAAGGCATCGATATAGCATTGACACTGAGCTAATAATCGTGTTCAAACCTTACTGGCGCTGATTGCCTTTTCAGTTAATTAATAATTGAAATTTGGCGAAGGTGTACTCCCTAGATATATTGGTTCGAAAGTCAATTAAAGCCGGTGGTTCCATCTACTACTAGCCCACACAAGTCCTGGACTTAGGGAATGCTTAATTAAGTAGAATAGTACGAGGTTAAAAAATAAACATAAATAAACATAAAAAAAACACTAATAAACTACTGGGTACGTAACATTAGGCATACCGAGGCGTACACTGGGCTTTTTACCTTGAGGCGTACGCTTTTCGTTATTTTGTTGGTCGTATTTACGAGCATGTGAAAAGAAGATTCGTTCTAGAGTGGTTTTACTTAGTTTACTGTAATTTTACTATAGTTGACTATGTTTAATTTATGCACAAAATCATAAATAAATTTAATTAATTTTGTAAAGCGCTGTAAAATAATTTAAAATAACACATAATTTTAACATTAACGTAAAATTATTTAATATTACATTATTGCTATCATGAAAAATTTTACGAATCGGTCTATATGAGATCCCAAGCAACTTTAATTATTATATACAAGTAACAATGTAAATGTGTAACAATTTTAAAGTGAAACTAATGTTTCATTGAAATGTCATATCTAAAATTCTAAGTAAAATAATAAACATTATGGTCTGTTTTTTCAAGCAAGATAGTAAATTAAAAATCGCACAGTAAATATTTTTACAACTGGTTTGAATAGTATATGTTTATGTATAGAATATAGTTACGTTTTATAAAATAAACTACGCAGTATATTCGCACATCTAATATTCGAATCTGTTTTGAAAATATTCACTGTGCGATTTTTAATATACTATCTTGCTTGAAGAAACAAACCATAGTAAAATCGTACAAAAACTGCAATAAATGTTTATTTAACCATTTTGTTAAATAAAAGCAACTACTGTATAGTATATGAAGCTTGAAAAATGGAAAACTAGCAAATATAGAGGTTCCAGATCTGCAGAAGCAATAAATCTCTCCAATATAATAATACAATAATTTTTATGATTTTATTCCCGCTTTTTCACAAAATTAATGAAGAGTCCTTAGCATAAGCTTAAAGCTTATTTGGAGATCTCCATGAAACTGTATACAAAATAACCGAATAAATAAATAAATTATTTATTAATTAATAATAATTGTTACTGTAATAATTTGTATTCAATAACTAAAATTTCTTGGGGTTCCATATAAAAAAAAGTTCAGTATTTAATAAGGTAACAAATTCTTACACGTCCAAAAGCGCCGTCTCTTAACATGAAAATATAATTTACTTGCCAAGATCTTTCTAATTCTTCAACTTAAAATTCTTTGATTTTGTGTGAAATGCAAGTGGTCTTATCTCAATTATTTAATTTTTAACAAGCTTAAAACAAGATAAATGGTTTTGCCTCAAATGCGACCGGTCCAAGAGAATTTTAAAAATATTTCAAAAGCGACACTTTTCTTGGGACAAGATAAATACTTTTGTTTGAAGATACACATCTTTTAATCTAAATGAATAACTGCCAAGAGTGTTTACTTTGAGCCGAGAACGTCATTTTTTTCAGTGTAGTTCCAAAATCAAAATTTCATCAGATTGGCAATACTTTTTAATTTTTAATTCCAACTAATGTATTTCATTATTTTCATTGGCTTATGTTATAGTATAGGATAATTATAGAGTTATGTTCTTTTACAACTAATGCGGAAGTCAAACTTACATTTTCTGGACTTTGAAACTAAGAAGAAGATTTTCAGCTCTCGATAACATAAATAGTGAAATTATGCAGCTAAAATGGAACTTTTGACAACAAAAGGGAGCAAACTTTAAACAAACTTAATAAGTTTCAGGTGAAATCAAAAAGTAAAGTGTGCCAAACTATTAACTACTTACTTAGCGCATTACTAATGATTTTAAAGTTAAAGTTAAAGAAGTTTGATTAATCGTAAGCAAACAGGCATTTTTATTTTATGAATTCTGACTCGCAGATTTTCAATATTTTCAAATTAAATTTCTACGGATATTTTTGTGATGATTTATTATACTGCATTTAAAACGAGTAGATGTAAATTCTAAATTCTTTAAAATGCAAGATACTGTAATATTAAATGACATTTCTCAGGAAAAAGTGCAAGGATAACAACGTTTAAAAAGTACACTGAGAAAACAATTTAATTAATTTGGTGAACGGTTTGCGGAATTTGGTTAAGTGACCTTTAAACTAAACTAAACTAAACTATATTAAGTTTTGCTTTTTACATAACATGTTTGTTTAACCTCGTACTATTCTACTTAATTAAGCATCCCCTAGGTCCATGACTTGTTGGGGGCTAGTAGTAGAGGGAACCCCCGGCGTACACTGACTTTCGAACCAGTTTTTATAGGGAGTGTTCTCTTCACTTACGCCTTCGCCAACTTTCAATTATTAGTTAACTGAAAAAGGCGAATCGGCCTTAGTGAGAATCGAACTCACGCTAGTTGGCTAGTAGACTTGTCATGTACTTTTTTTTTGATGGGTAAAGGTATTTTTCTTTAAAGAAAAAGTATAGTTTAGAATAATTTTTAAACGTTACGAAAACTTTAAGTAAATTATATACATATATGTATAAGTCAAAAGTTTGGACTTTTTTTAATAACTTCCTCAATTATAACTATAGACATGCAGTCACTCAAAAGAAAATATTTATTTTTAATCCTGTTAAAAATTTGATTTATTTCATTTTAATGATCCTAAGAGTCTTTATCTGGCAGCGAAAGATGTTGCGAACGATAAGCTTTGGAACACTTTATTTAAATTTTAATATTTTCTCGTTGTTTCGCTCAGATCCAGGTGTTTAACGATAATTTCAGTCTTAATTTTTTTCAACGAAAAGGCGCAGGAAAGATTTGCAAGCGTTGCGAAGAAGCTCAAGGCGACAACAAGAAAATGACCTTGGTTCGGGTAATACATTCCCAAATGTGGCATTTTCCACCAAAACCACGAAAATAAAAAAAGATGTAGACACGCCAGAAGAGGACCTTTTTGTCAATGCGATGGCCCTGTTTCCGCAAAATCCGAATCGGTTCACAGAATTGCTCTATCTATTTTGTATAAAATGAAATTCTTTCATCACATAAAAATGTCAAAAAATGATTTTTATATGGTATTTTTTTTCTGTAAAATATAGCGTATAGAACACTGAAACACGATTTAATTTGGAACAAATAATAGTAATTATATACCAATTAGAGAAGACATTTATTATAGCGGAGCGTATTAAACCCCGAGCTGCGTATCAGCGAGGGATTTAAGAGTACGAGGCTATAATAGTCTTCTCTACCGTAGTTTATATATTAGTTTTTTCACTACTAGCACTATTTAACTATATTTATTCAAATATTAAAATAAATTATTAACAGAAATAATATTTCTTGAAATTTTCATAAAAATCAAGTAGCCTTGATCAATGACATTTGCTCAAATAAATAATTTGAACTGACGTTTAAAAATTTAGGTTTTTTTTATTTTTTTCATAATATTAAGCTAATTATTGATTCTATTAATTGGCAGTAATTATAATTAATTATATTTAATAAATAAAAAGTTATTTAAAGCTATTTTCTGGGGTTTAATTAGTAAAAATTTCACAAAGAACTGAAACATATAAAGTGACAGAAATCAATTGTTTATAAAATTTACTCCTACTAGGAGAGAAAAAATTATTATTGCTATAGGTGAAGAAAATTGATTTCACAGTCTGAAAACATGATAAATAATGGTATGTTCTAAAGGAAGTAGTGAAAAAAATGCTTTTAACTTAACGAAGTGATATAAAATTCCTTGCCCATTTGTATTATATTAAATATTAAATAACTATTATTAATTAATTTTAGATTTTACTTTTTTTTTTCAAAAAAAAATTATACTTGAAGGTTTAAAATCATTTCAATCATCTAAAGATAGTTGATTACTTGTTAACGCATTCCACGCATAAATACGAGATATCTCTAGAAATTGTTCAGGCAATAACATTGTAAAAAGTTTTAATAAGGGTTTTCGTCTTTTAATTTAGTTTTCGCAACAATAAACAATAAACAATCATAACGTGGCTACTTCATATTATTCTCCTAGTGTACAAAATACCCACTGGTGCTCGTAATAAGAACATTTCTTTACTAGTAAGTTAAAGATAAATTTTCTTTACTGGCTGTAATATAATAATTTGATATCGTGTATTCAAGAATAAAATAAGAATACTTCCTTTCGCCAAAAGAATAGTATATTCTATAACTAGTATGGAATAGACAGTATTTCGCGCGAGGGGTGAGTTTGTCATACGAGCCGGCAGGCGAGTATGATGGTCTCGCGAGCGGGGAATGACT
>OY294044.1:19694855-19777701 GCA_958510825.1 Brachypterus glaber | reverse complement strand
AAAACTTGTGTTAAAAGTTAGGAAATATTGTTAGGAAATTCCCACTGGGAATATGATTCTATCTATAACAGCAAACAAGTCCCTTTTCTATCGTAAGTACAAAAGGGTGTTCTTAACCATAAATATATATTTGTAGTGCGGTTAAAATATGGCTATTGCACTGTCACGCTGCCACCTAAGTTACTGTATAATGTTTTTTATTAATGCGGCCGTAAATTTCAATTTGTCACTCTGAAGATGTTAAGATATTAATTCTTTGCTACCGTAGAACGCGTCTTATTATAAAATCTATTAAAAATTAATTAGAGATGTCGAGAAATTATACAATAAATTTAAACCTATTCAAAAACAAGCCGCAAAGATTTGTAAAGCTACGCATTCCATTATATACTATTCACAGTAAATGGTATATTGCGTTTTCCCAAATACATAAAAAAAATTACGTTCTACTTGGTATTAAGCACACGTTTGATTTTATTAAATTCATATTACAACACTAGTGCCTTTTAAAGATATTCTGTTTTGTTTTTACAGTTTGACGTTACTTTTTTCTATTTTTAATTAAATGTAATTTTTAGTTTTTTCGGTCTCTTAAAGCTTTAGGTTGTATATAAAATAGTATATGAAATTCATTTGCGACTGGCTTTTAGTGCACTCGAATGATTTTTTTCTCTCCGCTGGCGCACCGTGGAAACACTTTTATTCTTGTGCATTAAAAGCTAAAGTCGCAAATTATTTTATTATTAGGGGAACCTGTTGTACTAGATCCTATTTTTACATTTTTCGATGTAAAAAATAGGCAAATCGGACATTGTTTTGTTTTGTTTGTTTGTTTGTTTGTTTGTTTGTTTAACCTCGTACTATTCTACTTAATTAAGCATCCCCTAAGTCCAGGACTTGTGTGGGCTAGTAGTAGAGGGAACCACCGGTTTATACTGACTTTCGAACCAGTTTCTAGGGAGTGTCCGTTTCACTTATTGCCTTCGCCAAATTTCAATTATTAATTAACTGAAAAAGGCAAATCGGCGCCAGTGAGAATCGAACTCACGATAGTAGACTTGCTATGCATACGCGCTAGCCACTACGCTATGCCTCCCATAATGGAACGAACTTTTTAAAATATAGCCTATTATTTATTACTGTGTTTTAGGCTTGATAGCTATATTTTTAAATTTCCTAAATTACTTTTTTTATATTTTTAAACACACTTGAAAAAAAATTGTTTTCAGGATCAGGACCGGCAGGGATTGTACCTCGGGCCCAGATATTTTAGTTAAAACATGTACAACTTGATTATTTAACATTAGCTCTACTGCGCTTCTTAGTTTTTCTTTACCCTCTTTTTACCATACTTACTCCGTGGCATCTTAAGACAACTAAAAAAATATTTTATTTGTACCTCGAACTTGTCCGAAGTACAACGTGTTTCCATAGCACATAAATTTTGTACTTTAATAACATGTATTTCAACAACAAATTAAATATACTGGATATAAAGCATGTAAATACAACTACCATAAAAAAAGTCGCAGCCAAAATACTTACTTTTCAATGTAAAATATTAATTAGCGGAATAACACACACACGCTTGCCGACAATGTTTTCGAATAAACTGAAAATAACCATCTATCGGATGACTAATAACCTACCACTGTTGATTTGGAGAAATTATACCCGGAAATTTGAAAGTTAAGTGTAGGTTCTAGGTACAAATACGTCCAAGATACAACTATTTCACCTATACTATTATAATGATTTTTTTAAAACCATGAAAGTAGTCTTATATTATGTAAGTTTCATACAATGCTAGAAAAAATCAGCCAATAGAATATTTCTAATTTAAATTTAGAAGATTCTATTAGCTAAATTCTTATTGCCTACCATAAAACTTGACTGACGTAAAGTCGGTTTAACACGTTATTTAAATATTTTATTTACAATAATTACAGAATGAAAAATGCTTACAGTCTAAAACATTTTACTTGTTATTTATTTCCAGTGCCTTTTTCAACACTTCAAAATCATTTTCTTTTCTATTATTTCACAATATGTTAAGACTAGTATATGCTCCACTACATTTTGACGACGTATTGTATACAACAGCTATAGCTATAAATAAGGAAAATATACAGTAATCTAGTAATTAAAAAACACCAGTAGTTTTTGGTTGTAGAAAAATAATAGTACTTATGTGGTTATTTAATCACAGCTAAACTGGAAAGGTTTTCTCTGTGTAAATTGGTTTGCGGTATTCTGCATAGACAAAATTATTCAACTAGACCCACCGTTTTATGGATCTGTCTGGCAATAATAATGGAAACATTATAATTTAAAGTGTTAAACAACATTTTGTATTGCATTGTCAAACGTCAGTGCTGAGGTGCATGAATTTTAATTGCAATCAGAGTGCACCGTAGCCCTCGTCAATTTCAGGCCTAATTTTTCGCAACTACTCTAGTCCATTTTTTTTTAGTATTTTTATTGCTTTTTTTTGTGTTTACTCTGCATACAAAAAAACAAGAAAACTATTTTTAGAGCACCTAATAGTAATTATATACCAAGGTAAATAAGACCCGAGCATGATACGTTACCGAGATGCGTAGCATCGAGGATATAAGTGTGAGGCTATAATAGCCTATAATAGCCTTCTCTACCGTGATCTATATACATTACTAACACATACATTCTTATATTTTAAACATTTTTTTATCTATAATAAAGTAAAAGGGGTGCTGGATCTAAACTAACCGTGAAAAAAATAAGTAGTCTTTAAAATCGCCATTTTTGAAAACAAATGAATATATTAAATTACTCACAAACAGTTGACAGTTTTTAAAATTGTAACTCTAGCATTTATGCTTAGGCAGGTAAAATATTATCAATATTGTATCATTATTATTTCTAGATAAAGATTATTATTATTAATTACTATTAAGTAAATCATGATAATTATTTTTTTTATAATAAAAATGTGTGAAAACTTGGGTATTTATTTAATAAATAATGTGTATTTTTTTATTTTAATAATTTTTTATGATTTCCATGCCATGCCATTATCAAATGGCAAAATATTATTATATTTTGTCCAGTAAAGGTTATAAGCAATGTCAATTCTTTGCAATTCAAGGAAAATTAAGTGACAGTTTGCAGTTGTTTATAAAATTATCTTCTACTATAGTAATATATAGGAGAGACAAAGTGATTAATGCTAAACAACTAAGTCCAGTAAATTATTTTCTAATTAATAAAATAATTTTTATTCGATTGTATCTAAAAGTGCCACTTTTTGTATAATAAACATGTAGGAAAGGTTTAATTTATCGGTCTAGGCCGTAAAAGTGAAATAGTCAACGTTGATTGGTTAGTTGATATTGAAACTGTTGACATTTGAATTTTAACTTTAAAGTTGTCAAAAATACCAATGAACATATTTATTAATATTTTAAAATCAAATATAAAATAGCGTATAATAGACGGACGAAAACTGTTTTTAGTCCTTGTGTCATAAACTACTATTGTAACATTTAAAATTTAATAAATATTTAATGAATATAAAAAAGTAAAAATTCGGCCTAGAAGTGAGGAAGGCTACGATTACAGTCGTTACAATTAATTTTTTATGAAAAGCGAAAATCAGTTGGCTTTGTGTCTTAAATACGCTTTATAATGTACCGAAATAAACCTCTTATTGCTATAAGCTATACCGTATACCATTACCGTATACCGGGTATACCGCAGTGACCAAAGTTGTTGAGATATAGCTTTTTCTGCATAGCAGTTAAGAATTTTGTAGGGAATATGTAATATTTTGTAGTTTTATACAGTTGACTTTGGCCTTCTTTTAGTTGTCATTTTTACTTTTATATTCTCAATAATATTTAGAATTTATTATATAAAAGTATTGGAATACACACATTTTATTTAAGTCAAATAAATATTTAGTTCCTGTAAAAAAATGATTTATTAATGGGAACAAAATAGTTTATTTGACAGAAATAAAATTTATTTGTCACAACCAAATAATTTAATTGGCCGTATCCAACCAATTATTTATTTGACACAAATAAACTGTTTTATCAGTGTAGTAGTAGTTTGTGTCCATTTCCCACCCGTTGCCTATGACAATGGTTGGAAAGTGACAATCAGCTGATTTTACATATCTGCTGTCAGAAAATTAGTAAACCTCGAACACATAACCTCCAAACTAATTTTAACATCATTTTTGCGTTTTTTTTTTTGGTGTTTAGTTGTTAGGTCGTAGCAAAAATAGTATACATACCTCGACGCAAACCATTTCAGTGCATATCGAGTGCTTTTTTTACTCGGCTGCGCCTCGCAGAAAAAAGCACTCTGGTGCACTAAAAACTGGGTTCGCGTAATTGGTGCGTAATATACTATTACAGGCATCTTTTCGATATAACAGATATACTGGCAATGCCATCTAAGCCAAAGAGGACGAACTAACAAGTCTAAGAGGGTGTGGTAATATTGGGACAATGACAATAATTGGCTCACCCACCTTATAAAATACTATTTTCAATAAAAGGTCTCCTTTATTATGATAGTCATAAATTTTTGTCCATTCGACATTTTTTCGCAATTTCTTCCGGACATTTTTTCTTATAATGTTCAAGCAAGCTGTTCCGTCTATAAACCGCATTTTATAAGCTATAGTATTCGAGAAAATTTTATATAGTGTTATATTATTATACAGAGTGTAAAAATTTCACCTTTTAATATTTTTTTGACTATATTTAACTTTAAAATTTTGGATGATATAAAATGTAGGTTTTACCTTACTAGTACATTTTCAGTACCGTGATATATATATTTAAATAATATTGACGTAATCCTACTGTTTTTTTATGTATAAGGCAACTTTATGTCCAGGCATGGCCACTCAATATATACATCTTATAAATAAAATGAAAAAAAATATTTTATATCTGTTCAGTTAGATATAGGGGTGAGGAATCTTTGAACGCTTATAGTTTTTCACACTTATTCTATGATATGTTAGCTTTAGCATAATTTTAAACACATGTTTATAGCGAGAAACAGTTTCTTTATGTATACCCCCCAAAAGAAAGGCTTCAAATGCGAGGAAATATTTATATAACATTATATTTTAGGTAAAAGTTTACTTAAAAAAATTGGTGGTTTTCAAACACCGATTTAATCTATACTGAAAAATCACAAATACCAACATAACATGTTGAAAAGTACTAAAATATACGTCTAGGTATCTAAATAACAGCGGGTATCAAAATTTTTAACTTTAAAATATTAATAAAGTTATTAAATTATTCTAAATAAACTAGTGCGTTTGTTCAAAGTTTACCCCACAGTTCAAAGTATAATAACGACATACATATAATCTTTTAATTGAGTATACACTTGAATGTAATAAACTGAATTAAAGTCGCGAATGGCGTCGCAAACGCAGAACGGTTAATTAATAATGTCAGATTTCTGACGTATTTAAAAAATATATCAACGCAAACGTCATAAAACACAAAAATACGTAAAAAAAATAAAAATTTTGCAAGAATACAAGGCTTTTTTGCAAAATTTTGAAACTTTTCAAAATGGAAAAACAAAATTAACAGCAAAGTTGTTAAATTTTCCAAAAAACTGCAGTAAAAATATATTTTTTGAAACTATTTAAGAAATCTTTATTTAGATTTTATTTGTATGTATTAGAAAGAAAAAAATAATCTTTATTTTAGGCTTTTTCAGAATGTTTTACTAGGGTCACTTCATCTGTACTGTTTTTGCTCTGTTTTTTTTTAAGTCCAAAAACCGAAAACTAACGAAAGTGAACGAAAGAACAAAGTAAGTCTAAGATGAAGTGACTCTATGTTTTACGCCTTTTATTAAAAATACTACACGTATCTAAATTTAACCTAAAAACCACAGTTTATAATGTTTTTTTCGAAAAGTAAAGAAAAGTATAATATTTTTGTAACAGATTTGGAATCTATACAAAAAGTGCTACAAGAAATATCTTAAGGCCTATCCAGAAGCTTGCATAAGAACATAAAACATAAGAATACGATGCCGTGATTGGCTTACAAGATACATGGCGGTACATCAAGCCAATCACGGCATCGCATTGTTATGTACTATGTTATTATGCGAAGCAGTTAGGACTTTACTGATTACATTTATGTAAAGCGCCCAGCTTCAGCTTACAAGACCAACCATAAAATTTGTTTGACAAACTTTTTAATCTAAAATTTAATTCAATAGAGGTGTATAACTAACAAACATTATTTAATTTCAATCTTAATTATAATGAAACATAAAAATAAAATAAAACAATGAGAAATGTTGTATTGTATTTTACATGAAACCATTGTTATTGTGACAGTAGTGTAGAATTTTGTTAAATACATACATTGTTCATGTTTTATACAGATTTAGTCATTTTAAAACAACATTCTTTTTTAATATTATTTTATTTAAATTTGGGTAATTTTGAAATAGTTTTCAAAATTTTAAGAGGTGATTTTGCCCAAAAAACATAAAAAAAGTCGATAAGCGTTGTTTCAAAAATATTTTCTTTTTATTATAACCTCCGAAAAATATCTTTTACCATTTCCCAGGTCATATCTATTGTCTTCTTTACATCTTGTATTGTTCTTTTGTATCGTATCTCTTGCTTAAGGTTAAATTTAACCTGAAAAGGCTCAGTTCATCCACACCATTGATTACTTTTAATTAAATAAAGATTAACGTCCTTTCTGTACTTCTTGAACTGTTTACCTTTAATCGGCTTAAAAGTGTTATTTAACTATTTGTGTCGTTTCACACGACAAGATACGTATTTGCTGTCGAGAAATTAATTTAAAATCTTAGGTATTTCTTTTTAAATTAGCTAAAAAAAAATATTTAATATGTATACGTATTATATTGGAAGCGGGTATGTCCAAACGTCTGGCGTATACAAAACTATGTATATGTCCTGCCTTCTTATTGGCTGAACAAGTCACGTGATTATTCGGACCTAACTTTTACGTCTAACTTGTATTTATTTCAAAGAACATCTGGTATGTGTTTTGTGTGCTATTAGTAAATATTATTATTAGTATTAATATTTATTATTATTATTATTATACATAAGAATTTTATTAATATTCGTAATGTATACGTCATAATAACCTTAGACACATAAAAAAAACTTTCTGAATTCAAATCAAGTCAGATTTCCCCCTTTTGACAGTAACCTCAAAAAAGGAATTTTCATCGAAAAAATTATTGTAAAGGTATACCTTATAATTATTGTTATTTATGGCAGACTGTTACTCATAATATGACTGACATATTATGTCACATAACCAGGTATATTTCCGTAAAAAGTTTCCAATAACAGTTTTTACAGCAAATAACTCATCCCTCAAATTTTTGTAGGGTCCAAAATTAGCTCGGCCAGGGGTAAATCTGATCCTAAATTCGAATTTAGTGCCTAAAGATGCTTAAAGAGTTCTGGACCATTTTTTTGTATGCTTGTATTGGCCCTTATATGCGCCTCCGGCAAAATTTTAAATCTAAGATATCTGATGGGGTGAGAAGCCAAAGGGTGCAGGTGATATTTTTAACGAAATTTTGTTAGTCAGGGGAAAAGGTTTTTTAGGATTAGTACAATCTTTCCCAGGCCTAAAATAAAATCGTTAAAAATGTCACTTTGGACCCTTGGCTTCTCACAAAAAGTTAAAAATGATAAAAATTTGCGTTACGTAATACTTGAATGTTCCCTAATGTTTCCAACTGTTATTTTTTTAGAAGCTAACTACTTGACCAGACTATTAAATAAACACTAAGGTTCACATTGACACTAAAAAATAACAAAAAGAACAACAAAATATTACGATTTTTTTAAATTTGAAATATGGCGTTCTGAGTGGCACCAGTTATGTTATATTTTAATCACCTCACCAGTTAAGGGTTAATAACTTTTTAATTTATGTATTAAAATGTTAATTGATAAATATCGATATTTATCAATTAACAAGAGTGATTCTTTTATTAAATTATGAGTATTTTTCTTGCTTTCAAAAACACAAAAACGCAGTATTTTTACAACAACGTTTCATTCCTTATTGTGGGGGCTTCTTTAATAAAATATATTAGTAATCTAGGTTAAAGAACTCAAGGTCGATGGAAAATTGTATATTTTATTTTGTTTTAAATTTATTTAAGATAAAACTCTAGGTTTAATGAAATGTCAAAAAAATGTACAATAAAGAGCCTTATCTATCTATTTTTTCATCTTTTTACCTTAACGTCTCTTTTCTTACGGAACTACAAGTTTCTATTTCGGCTAGGAAGTATTATTCAACTATTTGGCGCCCTCTCTTAAGTAAACTCTGCACTATGCTATAAACTGCCCTCATAAATTATCGCACCCTCGCTTTTACGAGGTGATTTAGTTAAGTAGGACATAATGTGTATTTGTAGAGGTTTCTTTATACTTTAATATTTTGTGAAATGTTTAAATTATTATGCACACTTTTTTGTATTCAGTTTAAAATGGGTATGAGTACCAATTTTTATTTTTTAATTAAATTTTTGAAATTAATTGATCATGGCTTAAGTATTTGATTATGAATCACTATAAACGTGACTAATTTTACCAGCAAGTGATTTTATCTTAAGATATCTTAAATAAAATAGTTAAATTTTGGCATGCACGCTTGCTTAAAATAGTTTTTCATGCATTTCGTTTAGCACTTTAATAGCCTAAAACTTGGTATTAGTTCCAAACAAAATACAAAACACTGATTCAGTATTAATAACACTAGGCAACACGGTTTCTTGCCCCGATTGGAGTCATATGTTTTGGGTCACTGAAACCGAATTTGGCTTCAGAATATTTCTATTACCTAGGTTTTATGAGAAAAATGAGATAAAAATGTTAAAAAATCATTATTTTATCCCTCTTTTGTTCTAAAATCATGGGAGATAAAAATATTCCAAGGACAAATTTAGATTCGGCGACTCAGTATTAGTTAAAAAATACCCAACTTAAAACATGGAAACTTTTAATTCATAGGTAGAATAAATAGGGATATTATGAAAAAAAATATTTCAAAAAACATATGGATAATGTGACAAAACTAAGTAGGGGTGCAGGGTAAGGAGAAGGGTGCATAAGGGGACAAGCTTATCGCCACTTACTCATGCTAAAAATTGTCAAAAATCATTACTAGGGGTCAAAAATTAACTAAAAAAATGTTACGTAATATGGTTCTTATGTAATAAAGTAACATTTTTATGATGTAGAACCATTAAAAAAAGAATAAACAAAAATACACAATATTTTGTTTTATAAATTATTTTTAAATTGGCATAATTGCCTGTACTAAAATTTAAAAAATAACACGTGCTGAATATTTTTTAAGGTCAAATTTGGATTCTGCGCCTTTAAATTAATAATAAAAATATATTTTTTGGGCTCGGGAAAAAAGTTTACACTGTGTACTTTAATTTTGCTTCTTTTTCATTTATTTACTTTTTACGAACAAACTAAGCAAAATAAAAAAAATATTTGTATAAATATTTTTGTAGAGAATTTTATAATCTACAAATTAAGTCCTATAAAATTTTTATACAGATTTGATAGTTTTGCTACAAAAGAGCAATTAAGTAAACTCTGCACTTTCATTTTAAGCTTTTTATTTTTTTTCGCGTACTTACTCTGACAGTAGGTCCTTGGCATATATATTTTTGAGTTCCTCGTATTTTTTTTAATATACCCTAAAATTTTCAAAATCCCACTCTTTTTTTTTAAGATTTTGAAAAAAAAGTCATTATTTCCTGGACATATCTCAAAAATTTTAGGTGCTGAAATTTTTCTAAGGCCAGATTCGGTTTCTACGCCCTCGAATTAGTAAGAAACATTTACTTTCCGATCGGGGCAAAAAAAAAGTTGAGATTTGTTGCCTAGTGTAATTGCAGCATTCTGATCTAAAGAGTCAAATCTATAGATTTGTTGCACCGTCATTGCAGTGCGCTTGGGAGCCCGGGCCCCGGAGAATCCTACCCCCCTCCCTCCCCCTGAATCCGGCCCTGACCCAAGGTAGTGTCAAAATTAAAAACTTTAGGTTAGCCTGACTTACAAGCATCTTCTCTGGCATCGCAGAGATAGCACCAGTTACTCTAAGCTCATTTATTATATATTTGAGGTTACACAGAAAAAAATGACGTTCTTGGCTCAAAATAGTTAACACTCTTGGCAGTTATTTTTTCAGCTTAAAAGATGTGTATCTTCAAACAAAAGTATTTATCTTGTCCCAAGAAAAGTGTCGCTTTTGAAATATTTTTAAAATTCTCTTGGACCTGGCGCATTTGAGGCAAAAACCATTTATCTTGTTTTAATATTGTTAAAAATTAAGTAATTTTAAATACTTTGGCCTATAAATTTTTCTTTTGAGACAAGACCACTTGTATTTCACACAAGATCAAAGAATTTATTGATGCTTTTTTTTGTTTCCCATTCTATATGTCATCTTCGAAGAGACGTAGCTCCCTTAGGACTCATTTCCAGACCAACCTTTATAGGAACTTTTTTTCATATTTTTTAATGTAGAATCATTCCTTAAAATATCTACATGGGACTCTGTTACACCCTGTATATTCAAAATAATTTCGGCTCGTTTTGGTCTAGTTTTTCTTTGTGTAAAGAAAAATTGAAAAGCGTTCAGGATGCATCTTACTCTAAAGAATAGATCCTGCTATAAATATTTTATAGGAAGCATTGCAGGAACATGATAAATCAAGTATTTAGATAAGCTAGTTTAAGATGATTACTAAGAACGAAACAAAAAGAAAACAAAACAATCTAAAATGGATACCCTTTCTAGACCGTTGGCAGTATCATTATTTTCAGGAAGGTATACTACGAAAAAATATATATACCGGGTGGTACTTAGAACAAAGTTGCAGGTGGTTCCAGGGGAGTGGGTTATTAAGGGTGGTTTATGGATACATTAATTAGTTCTTTTTTAGATATAATCTAACGTGAGTTTTTGGATTTTTTTTTATGAAAAATATTGCTTGTGATCTGATGGGGTTGTACTTTCGAGGCCCTTAAAAATATAAGATATTATCTTTACATGGTTGAATTTAGAATAAAATGTGCTTTCATATTCTCTAGTAAAAATGGGGGGGGGGTACTAATTAAAAAACAAAAGTTGGGAGTGGTTCCAAGAGGGGGTGGGTAAGTAAAGGGTAGTTTTGCGTAAGTCAGTAAATTCTAATTTGACTAGCAAATAATTTTGTTTTTTTCGATTATTTTATCTTTTTATACAACAGAGATATAGCCCGTCTAAAACCTGGTGGGAAAGTATTATTAATAAATAATAGTTTTTATTTGGAGCCCCTTTAATTAAGAAATAAGATACTACTTATAATACATGGTTCAATTAAGAATAAAATTTACTTTTATATTCTTTGATAAAAATGAGGGGGTGCTATTTGAAAAACAAAAGTTGGAGGTGGTTGCAAGGGGGTGGGTAAGCAAGGGGTGGTTTTGGATACGTGACTAAAAACTTCAATAGCTCCCATTTAACGCTGTTTTTTGCAGAAAAAAAAATATCTTTTTAAATAACGGAGATATAGCTTGTCAAGAACCCGGTGGGACACCCGGTATATATATGATCCTTTATGAAATTTAAAATAATCTTTTCTGTTGCCCCTTTATTGCATCCCAATGTTAAACATATTTTATGTGACTCAAACGACAAAGGCAATGATTTTTCTTTGAAAGTTTTTTTTTCTTTTGTTTTATTTAAATCTGACATTTTGATCAAAAAATCATGATATTTTAATTCCGATAACTGATATTTTGGTAAATATTAATAACCCGTAAAAAAACAAAACGAAACTGATTTTTTAAAAAGAAAAATAAAAACAAACAAAATTTTTAATATGAATTAAATTTAAGTAAAGTCTTTAAAGAACATAACCTACTAACTATGAATAGCGGAATTTTACATTTCGTCTTTAGGGTTACGAAGATAAATAAATTTAGAAATTTTGTGTAATTTTAATCACGTAATTTTACATTTTTTTTGTGAATATCCGGTATACATTATGTTATTTTTTTTATCTGAAATATAAAATTACTTTTCTTAAACACATTTATTTAAGTGTGGGTGTACTAACAGTTCAAAGTCATAATTTTCTAAGTTTTAAACGCCTTCACCGAGAAACATGAAATTTGGTATCAAGACTAATCGAAAAATCTGTCAATATAAAAGTTCAAAGTTACATTTTGCTAACTTTTAAACGCATCAAACAAAAAACATGAAATTTGGTACGGGTGCCCTTTGGAAAAAGTATAGCAAGTGAAAACATAATAATTCAGTATACATATACTAAGAAATCGACGCATTTCATATCTTTTCGGCTTGTTAGTTTAATATGAGTGAAGAAAATCAATATTGCAGTTAACGAATAGGACAATAATGAAAGGACTTTTTTCGAAAACGATTTTTAATTTCTTTTCACAGAATGCAAAGTATTTTTTTGATAACAAAATTCCTTTCCTTCTTAGTGCCAGGCCTGACTTGGGTCTTATATGCGAAAAGATGTGCCATTCAGCCGAGAGTTACACTTCTCACCACACTCTGAAAACTGTCACATATTTAATAGAATTCTTGATGAGTTGTCTTGCACTTTAGATTTATATCCATGTCACCATTATCTGGTTGATATGTTTCTTATTTTGGTATAAAAGATGCGCTTCTTTGTGCTACTTAATTTATATACTACACTAGGCATACACACAGTGTGTATGAATTCTTGCCATGTTAAGGTTTCTAAGGTATGTAATATGTCAGAAATATATTCAACCTATGAAAATGAGGGAGCTACGCCCCCTCATTAGCATAAAAAACACTATACTTGTGAAAAAATCCACGAAAATCAACGATTAAAAAATGTTAGGTTATGTTTACTTAGATATACAACAATGCCAAAGTGTGGGTTGGTTTAGTTTGTAGTTTATATATCTTATAAATAAACGCATGTAATGTCACACAGAATTCACATAGCCTACAAAGCTAATATGCTTTTATGTAACACAGAGGGTAACATCGGTGTGAGAGACCGACTGTATTAAAGGCACATATTTTTAAAAAATTGACAAAAATGAAAACAAACCATTTTTTTGTTGATTTTTAAGAGATAAATGTTATAAAAAATATGACTTTCAATTCAAGCTCATATTTTGCTAACTTTTAAACGCTTTAAACAAAAAATATGGTACGGGTACGGGTGCCCTTTGGAAAAAGTATATCAAGTGAAAACATAATAATTCACTCTACATATATTAAGAAATAAGACCCATTCCATATCTTTTCGGCTTGTTAGTTTAATATGAGTGAAGAAAATCAATATTGCAGTTAACGAATAGGACAATAATGAAAGGACTTTTTTCAAAAACGATTTTTAATTTCTTTTCACAGAATGCAAAGTATTTTTTTGATAACAAAATTCCTTTCCTTCTTAGTGCCAGGCCTGACTTGGGTCTTATATGCGAAAAGATGTGCCATTCAGCCGAGAGTTACACTTCTCACCACACTCTGAAAACTGTCACATATTTAATAGAATTCTTGATGAGTTGTCTTGCACTTTAGATTTATATCCATGTCACCATTATCTGGTTGATATGTTTCTTATTTTGGTATAAAAGATGCGCTTCCTTGTGCTACTTAATTTATATACTACACTAGGCATACACACAGTGTGTATGAATTCTTGCCATGTTAAGGTTTCTAAGGTATGTAATATGTCAGAAATATATTCAACCTATGAAAATGAGGGAGCTACGCCCCCTCATTAGCATAAAAAACACTATACTTGTGAAAAAATCCACGAAAATCAACGATTAAAAAATGTTAGGTTATGTTTACTTAGATATACAACAATGCCAAAGTGTGGGTTGGTTTAGTTTGTAGTTTATATATCTTATAAATAAACGCATGAAATGTGACACAGAATTCACATAGCCTACAAAGCTAATATGCTTTTATGTAACACAGAGGGTAACATCGGTGTGAGAGACCAACTGTATTAAAGGCACATATTTTTAAAAAATTGACAAAAATGAAAACAAACCATTTTTTTGTTGATTTTTAAGAGATAAATGTTATAAAAAATATGACTTTCAATTCAAGCTCATATTTTGCTAACTTTTAAACGCTTTAAACAAAAAATATGGTACGGGTACGGGTGCCCTTTGGAAAAAGTATATCAAGTGAAAACATAATAATTCACTCTACATATATTAAGAAATAAGACCCATTCCATATCTTTTCGGCTTGTTAGTTTAATATGAGTGAAGAAAATCAATATTGCAGTTAACGAATAGGACAATAATGAAAGGACTTTTTTCAAAAACGATTTTTAATTTCTTTTCACAGAATGCAAAGTATTTTTTTGATAACAAAATTCCTTTCCTTCTTAGTGCCAGGCCTTACTTGGGTCTTATATGCGAGAAGATGTGCCATTCAGGCTAGAGTTACACTTTTCACCACACTCTGGAAACTGTCACATATTTAATAGAATTCTTGATGAGTTGTCTTGCACTTTAAATTTATATCCATGTCACTATTATCTGGTTGATATGTTTCTTATTTTGGTATAAAAGATGCGCTTCTTTATGCTACTTAATTTATATACTACACTAGGCGTACACACAGTGTGTATGAATTCTTGCCATGTTAAGGTTTCTAAGGTATGTGATATGCAGTACTCGGCGAATTTCCAGTACTCGCATAGGCGCCGCGTCTACTCTAGCGTTGACGCGAGGTTTTAAATATTTACATTTTTATTTCTTTTTATCTTTATTTTTTTTAATGATTCCATTTAAATGAGTAAGGTGGGAAAAAAGTTATTGATAAATAATGTTTAGTTTTCATCCTGTATATAGTAGATTTTGAAAAGTCCCTTATGCGGACAAATATAAGGTTTCATGCGCATGACGTACTACCTGAAGTTGCTGGCTTGAAACGATATTTCAGTGTAATTTTGAATGAGTTCGTAAAACAGCACGGTCCGGACAATATGTTAAATTCGTCAGGGGCGCGATACTCACGCCACTATCGCTTCCAAACAACAAAAATATCAATAGTTGTTCATAATCACGCTATGGAAAATACATCCAATAAATAATATTTCGCGTAGAACGAGTTGCAAATAGGGCTTACGCCATTTCTCCGAGGAAATATCATCTTGAACCCAAGTACAAGAAGAGACCTGGAACAATACAAGTAAGTCCCTTTTGCCTTTTGCGGTTAACAAATAAAAATTAAAAACTTTCGTATTCTTAAAAGATAAAAATCGAATGTCGGTTTTTTCTTTGAAAAACACCGATATATACATATGTATAGTTAATATGTATAATCAATATTTTTGTGTGTAAGAAATTAGTCGTCAAATGTTTCGATTTAGTGACCTTTATAAAAATTTCCCTCATAATTCGGCAAAATTATTCCCTAAGCCTATGTTTCTGTGTTTATTTTCAACGTCGATGAGTCATAACTGAGTTTACACCGACTGCTGGTGATATGTCAGAAATATATTCTACCTATTAAAATGGGGCAGCTACGCCCCCTCATTATCATAACAAAACACCAAACTTGCAAAAAAACGACGAAAATCAACGATTAAAAAAGTTAGGTTATGTTTAATAGATATACAACAATGCCAAAGTGTATGTAAGTTTAGCTACTTTGTAGTTTATATATGTATCTTCATTGAAATAAACCCATCACACAGAATTCACATAGCCTACAAAGCTAATATGCTTTTATGTAACACAGAGGGTAACATCGATGTGAGAGACCGACTGGCACATATGAAAACAAAACCATTTTTTTTGTTAAGAGATAAATGTTATAAAAAAATATGACTTTCAATTCTTAAAAAAATATATGAAAATAAAAATTTATCATAAGAACATAATAAATTAAAATACTCCGAGTAAAACAAATGCATATTAAATACACATAGTTTTTTAAAAGGTGCAAAATAAAGTTTAGAATAAAATAGAGATTGTTTTTGGAGCCATTTGGGCACATCATTTCTGGATGCTCCAAACAAAAGAAATTTTAAATGCAGGAATGTAAATAAATAAAATCATTTTGTCATTTTATCTCAAATTATAGTTTTCCACGTCCCTTGGTCAGCTAATTTTCCTCCAGGAAATGAAATATTTTCTACCCCGAAATGTAATTTACTATGATATCATATAGCTAAAATATCTTATGAGAAAAAACTTTCCTCAAAGAAGCCCATGTCTATTTTTGATCATACAGTCTAATTTTATATGCCCCTTTTCATAACAGATATGTATAACTATAAACTCTATTAAAAAATACCTGAATTCACGATGCACTAAAAATGTCTCCATAAAATTTGATAAATTGAAAAGTTATTGATAAAAACATTAAAATTATTAATATTAATAGAAAGCTCTTTTATATTTATTGACTATAAAAGTTTTATTTAGCTATTTTTTAAGCGCATTAAAAATTATGATTTTAACATAATATACTATAAAGGTATATTTTTCTAGATTAAAATACCATAAAGCTCAGATCAATTTAGAGAATTCCCTCGGGCTTGAAAAAATATACATTACATATACAACAACGTTATTTTAAAGGTGAAAAAGATAAATATAAAATGTTATTTTTGTGGCGTTTGGGGATAGCTTTTCACGATTTTAGTTACATTAGACCCAAAAAATTAATAAAATCAACTCTACATTATATACTGGGTGTCCAAACAGCGCGCAACCGTACAGTCAGTCCTTTTTAAAGAAGACTCTCTTAAAAGAGTTATACATAGTATGACAGTTCTGTCATAGAACTGTCATAATATGAATGGTCTCTAAGACAAAAACCTCGGAACGCCACTGCGTATACATATCTAAGATCTAAATAACTTTGGTAGGTTTTTAAATGCAAAATATTTCCTTAGAGTTTATGAACCATCCCATTGTTTTACCGTATGGGATGGAAAATATTTAAAATGTTTTATACATGAAGGAAATGAACGATCATAAAGATAAAGGATTTTATAGTCGTTTTAAAAATACCGTTCAACTATTCATTCATTTAACTAACACTAAATGTTTCCATTATTATCACCTTCTAATATTTTTCTATATAAAATTTCTGTATGATCCGTAAATACGTGATAGTGACTCATATTGAAAGTATAGGTCGCGCGGGGAACGGAACGTAAGAGGGTAGACCAAGTATAGGCGTTGTGGGTAAGGAAGCGTAAAGCGGGATGGCGCTTTAAGCATGAGTCACTATCATGTAAAAACGAATTAGACTATAGTATAATGGAACGAACGATTTTTTTTTTAATTTTAAATTTTATTATTAAGGGGTCTTTCTATTCACAAGCTCGCATAAGAACATAAAACATAACAATGCGATGCCGTGATTTGCTTGATGGGCCGCCATGTATCTTGTAAGCCAATCACGGCATCGCATTCTTATGTTTTATGTTCTTATGCAAGCTTCTGGATATGCCTTTATAGTTGAAGCGTTTAAAAGATATCAAGGAAAAACTTCAACAGCTAACTGTCATCTCACAAAGTGGCTTAACATATTATTGCATAACACGAACCATTAAGTACTTTCTTACATATTGTGTCTTACTTCTTATAAAATTAATTTACCATTTTTCCTAAAAACCGTTAATTTTCATCAAAATTTCATAGTGAACAGGATACATCGTCTGGAGTTTGGTCTACGCCCTAATTATTGTATAAAACACAATAATTACAAAACAATTTTGAAGCTTTGATTGTCTATTTAAGTTTAATTTAATCACGCAATATATGCATTAAATCTGTTAAATTGAATCTCTACTCAGAAATTATAAAAACTACAGTAGCTAATGCCATGTAATGACCACTATCGAGTTTCATAGAGAAAAATGCAGTAGCTAACTAAGCAAAATGTTTAAAATGTTAAAAACTTTTATTCGCAACTGTACAGGGTGTATTTGAAATAGGGTAGGAAATTTTAACAGGTGATTCTACATGATAGAATATGACAAAAAGTTCCTATAAACATATGTCTAAAAATGCGTCATAAGGGAGCTACGCCCCTTTGAAATTGGCTAAAAAAATCGGTTTTTATTTAATAACTCAGGAACCCTTTGAGATATATTAACGAGGTTTTGCACGTGAATTATTCCTAATAAGGCCCATTTTTGTATGTCATTTTCACGTACTTATTTAAACCAGGGGTGTGCGAAACGGGGGGGCCTTATCAGTTTTTTGTCCCAAACTTTTTTCTGTGTAACTTTTTTGCAATTTTATTTTTAAAATATGATTCCTCAGGTCAAAATACATAAAAAAGGTACTCTTGTTGTAATACTGTAGGATTAACCGTTTTCGAGAAAAGTTCATTTGAAGGTGAAATTTCACGGTTCGAGGACGAAAAATTAAATACTAAAATGTCGAAAACCAAAATTTTAATGATGTTATTATACATCAAAAACTAAGAAAAAAAGTTTACGTACATGTAGGTCGAAAAAACGCTTTTAAAGCTACCATAGCCCTTTAAAAATGGTGCATATTTAGGAGACCATAGTATATGAGGTTTTTTTCTTAGTTTTTAATGTACATTCGCCCTGCATCATTAAAATTTTGGTTTTTAACATTTTAGTATTTAATTTTTCGTCCTCGAACCGTGGAATTTCACCTTCAAATGAAATTTTCTCGAAAACGATTAATCCTACAGTATTACAACAAGAGCACCTTTTTTATGTATTTTGACCTGAGGAATCATATTTCAAAAATAAAATTGCAAAAAAATTACACAGAAAAAAGTTTGGGACAAAAAACTGATAAGCCCCCCGTTTCGCACACACCTGGTTGAAATAAGTACATGAAAATAACACATAAAAACGGGTCTTGGTAGGATTAGTTGATGTGCAAAACCTGGTTGATATATCTCAAAGGGTTCCTGAGTTATTAAATAAAAACCGATTATTTTAGCCACTTTCAAAGGGGCGTAGCTCCCTTATGACGCATTTTTAGACATATGTTTATAGGAACTTTTTGTCATATTTTATGATGTAGAATCTGTTAAAATTTCCGATGCTATTTCAAATACACCGTGTATATGTAATACATACATTACATGTATTAATAAAGTTTGGAAAGTACGTGATTTATTGTCCCACTGTTTTCCACGCCCGAATCTGACCTGTAATGAAGAATAGAGACCAGTAAACTAATTATTACTGGTCTGCAATTTAAATCATTAATTTCCGTTAGATGGTGCCACCGATTAAAATATCATTATTAATGCTTAGAGCAAGATGGCTGAACTGCGGTCATGATAAACACGAATGTTATCTAATTCATTTCGTTTAAAAAACTTAAATGTACAGTTTTAGTCAATGTTTTTTACTTTTGAGACTGAGAAGGATAATAAATGTTATAAACGGTGTCTTGTGAGCTATCAACAAATGTTTTTTGTGGTTGTTTATTTAGGTTACGCGTATGTGGAACTTCAGTTTTATATGATTGTGCTTTTTTGTGACATGCAGGAAAAAATTATTTGTGGTAAATATGAAGAGAACTAAAAAACTAAGTATTATAGTATTATTTTCTTCATTTGAATTCAAACATCTAGGTTTGAAAAAAAAAAGTGCTTTATTTTGAAATAAAAACACTTGCTAATAAAATAGTATACAGGTCTCCAGGAAAATTGTACTTTTCCTCGACCTATAAATGGTCTCGGCAAAGTACTATTTTCCGAGTCGACCTGTAATCTGCTATTATTTGTCAATAAATGTTCCTATACTGAAATTTCGCCAAACATTAATACATGTAGTAGTATAGACTTTTTTGTATAATATATACAATTTATACATTTAAAAAATGAATAACTTTTTTGTTTGTCAATTTTTTATTTATTTTTTTACAATACGGAATGCAGGAAATTGATTTTTTTTAACTACATATGTATGAAAAATAATATATTTTAAATGACGTCCATTTTCCGCTTTGCAAGCACAGCCTCTTTTCACGACCATTGCTTGTTGACATACACCCAATTCTTCAGGTGCTTTATTTTGAAATAAAAACAAAAACAAAAAAGCCCCAAAGAAAAAAGTCCGTTGCTGTCAAATCAAGTGAAGTGAAGTGAAGGACAGCAAAATTATTCGCTTTTCGAAAATCCGCCTTAAAAGCTGCATTGTGGCTCTGGCCGTATGGGCAGTTGCCTATCTTGCTATCACCGTGTCTCTGGCATGTCCTCCACTGCAGGGCGCGCAAAATTTTCCAGCATTACGCAATATCAGTAGCCGTTCACTGTAACAGTATTGTCGTTTTCCTCGCAGAAATGAGGCCTGATTACTATTTGGGATGTTACTCCGCACCAAACCGTACCCTTGAGGGGTTCAATTTACGTTGATGAACGACCCTAGCTGAAGCCATACATGTTAAGAGCCCACATGGAAAATGTTTTGAAAAGAGCCCGTGCTTGCAAAGCGTAAAATGGACGTCATTTAAAAGACATGATTTTTCATACATAGTTAAAAAATGCCATTTCTTGTACTCTATATTGTAAAAATAAATAAATAAAAAAAATTACAAACAAAAAAGTTATTCAATTTTATATAATATTAATATAATATATAATATTATTAATACACGACATTACAATTTATACTATAGAATATACAGCTCCTTAAAATACAACTCTGACATGGTATTAAGTAACAAATATTTAACCGTGCTTTGACTTTTCCAAACGAAAATAATATAGATATTTTAGGCATGAATATAACAAAATCAAAAAGTTGGTCTCAATCAGAGTATAATTTTGTAAGTATTTAATTAGATAATGGCGCATTTTTGTTTTTCTTTTTGCTCTTTAATCATTATGTAATATTATATTGTATTTATTGTATGTTTATACTGTAATGGGGAAATCTCGTAAAATAAATAAATAAATTTAATACACAATTATAATTATTAAACGCAATATATTGAAATATTAAATACAGCTACATAATTTAATATCGTTTTAACCACTAATTATGGTTACAGGTCATAACTCATAAGAAGTCCCATTTAAGCGTATAGGCTTTTTAAACTACCGCTATTTGTTAGGCTACACTAGATGTTTAATAATAATGCAATGGATTCTTCTTATGTTTAGCTACAGGCCTAAGGCCTTGGGCCCTTGCAAGGGCCTCATGGGTCAGCTTTTTTTCCTGAATAATATCTTACTTTAAGTAATACCTCACTTGAACTGTAAATAACTATTATTACCCCAATTATATGCGAATTTTCGTAAAAAAAGTTGACTAGCCAAAAATTAAAACTTAAAAGCAAGAAAAATACTCGTTATTAAAACTAAACCAAAATTATATTTTTTTTGTTTATCGATGTTTTCGCCATACAACTCAAAATTTTAAAAAGCTTTCTAGAGTTTTTGAATATCTTTTACAGAAAAAAAGATATTTTTTATACAAAAAGAGTGCCTAAAATAAAATAAATAAAGTCAATATAGTGCAAGAATATAGATATTTTAAAATATTTACAGTATTTTGTACTTAATGCCTTTTCCAATAGTTGATCAAAGACCTACCGCTTATTTGAAATAAAAAATAGTAATGCGGTAACATAAAAAAAACAATTATTAGATAATGATTCCTACGAGGAAAGTTGTAAGAGTAGATTCTTTCTTGTATACAAAACGGTTTGAACATGATAATATATACCTACTTTGAAGTTTAAATATATTTCATCGTTTACATTTTTAACATAAGGAAATAAACAAGAAGGTGGACTACACCCTAACAACCGGACTCCGAAAAAATTAATAAATTGGTTGGAATTCCAAGGTATAATAACTCTTTAGGGACTTGTAAAGAACTAACAAGAACGGGTGTATTAGTTTTGGGGTACCCTGTGGTAATACCGAGGACCTCTAGGCTAGGGTATCCAGCCCCTAACCAGGGTAGGCTCGAGCCAAACACTGTAATACTAGGGGTCTAGTGTCTAACTCAATGCCTTTGCGAAATTGAGGACCTCCCAGAGTAATAAGCTTTAAGACAAGTTCTGCTTCAGAAACTAGAGCCTGATTCTGGGTAACTTTTATATATTCAGAGAATTGAAAGACTTTAGCTGGTGTTTCGATTCCTTTATGCATTTGGTTTAGCCGGGTCTACCGGCAACATCTATGTGCTCTACGACTGCTGGAACTATTTATTTTGTATGAGGCTGGAGAACTACTATAAGAGTGGCAAGGATTGTAGGCACGTGGGCTTAGCAGCTGTTTGCTACAATATTCAGCCTTGATAAAGTAATAAGAAGACTTTTCTGTTGTAAAGTCGACAGCGCCGACTACATCGGGCGTCGCTCGGTTAGCTTTTTGCGACAATGCCAAATATGTGTCATAAATACCTACCAGGCTCTGATGTATTAGGCTCGCAAAAAGGGTAGCGAGAACGAAGGTGCGTCTCTTCATTCAGAGATTTAACTGTTTTTTGGCAGGTAATGTTTTGTAACTGGCTTTTGTTAAGAGCATTAGCAATTTATTGGAACTATAACGTCGTTTGCTCTTACAACAAATGATGTTCAAGCGGAAACACAATGGATCAGCTTCTGATAATGATTAATAAGAATATTTAGTACCTATATTGAGGTAATATGGTTGGTAGCATGTGCGTGGTACTAACTTAGGGTAAACTAGAAGTTCTAGCCTAGAACTACAACAAAACTGATCTGGCGACCTTTTATATTTTCATTAATAAGTTTTCTGAGCTAAATAAATCATTGTTCAGTCCTAATTTGAAGTCTCGAAAAAACGTGCTTAACCAAATCCCCGTTACCCCAAAAAATTACCTTCGCTACGGCCCTGGTTGTACACAAATCGTGAAGTAGGAAAACTGAAGTGTCCAGTAAAAGAGCTTTCCAATTTTTCACCTTCGCCTGTGAAATGGATTTTTATTATCACATTCACTTTCAGCAACCTTAAAAACCCCACATACAAGAAAACTACCCCCCTCCCCTCACGGGGTGGAGGTTTTTTTTTTATTTTTAGATTCACTTTCAGCAACCTTAAAACCCCAATATACCAAATTTCACGAAAACTACCCCCTCCCCTCAGGGGGTGAAATTAGAAAAAATTTGTTATCAGATTCAGATTCGTCGACGCCAAAAACCCAGGGCTATATACCAATTTTGAGGAGAATATTAAAAATATTTTAAAACATTTACCCCCTCACCCCTGCGGGAGTGGAGTTAGAAAAATGTTGTTATCAGATTCAATTTCAGCCTTAAAAACCTTAAAAATCCCTGTATAACAATTTTCAAATTTTTGTAAAAACAATGTATTTTCCCCATTTGCCCACCTTGCCGCACACCATTGTTCACCAAAAACAATCCAGAGCGAGAAAGAACATACCTGTATGCCGAACTTCAAGTCTCTAGCTTAAAGCGTTCTTAAGTTATCGTGCTTACAAGATTTCCCGGACAGAATGATCGATCGATCGACTGACCGATCGCCCAAACGACCTACCGACAATTTTTTTTTTGCGTGACATTGATTTATATTGAAGTAAAACGTCATAAAACGCAAAAATACGCAAAAAAAACAATTTTTTTGCACGAATACAAGGCTTTCTCAAAATTTTGAAAATTTTCAATATGGGAAAGCAAAATTAAAATTTGTGCAGTATAAAATTTCAATAAATTATGTTCAGGACATATCGAAAGAGGGGATAGGGAAGCTTTCCCCTAAAAAGTTGGGTAATTTAAAAGTTAGTAAATTTGTTGTCAAAAGTAGCTATCATAAAATTTTCCGTCGGGGGTAAAGTTTTTTTAGAGGCGAGGACCTTCTTTTTATTCACCATATATTTCGCCATGGCAAAAGCTTTTTTTAGACAATACTTAGTTGATAAATTTAAGTTTTATTAGTTGGTAAATTTTGGTAATCTTCACCCAACGATAAACTTTCGAAAAGGCCATAAAAATTTTATAAAATATTTATAACATGTTTTACAAATATAAGTATACTACAAAAGTTTTACTTTTACCCATGGTCATTATATGTGCATTAAGTTATAATTAAGTTGCTATATTATGCTAATAACCCAAATAAATTAAATTTAATGTGAAAACAAAATGAAATACTTATTGCAGTTATTTAAATACAGACGCATAAATTATATACGACACTTATAATTTATACGCACAGTGATTAATAAATGTATAAAATATTTTAACAAGTTTAATAGTCGCCTTAACTGGCAAAATTCAATTATTGAAGTTATTGAACTTTTAACTTTTTTCTAAAATTATTCATGTTACTGTAAAATATTTGATATAAATATATAACATATACATGAACATTATAAATTTATGTTAATAGTTTTCATTTTTTTTTGTTGCTTGTAAATTGGTAATCACGGTGTGCTTTAAACAAAGTTTGACTTTCCATTTAACTTTGTTTAAGGCACACCGTAATTGCCAATTTACAGGCAACAAAAACAAATTAAAACTATTAACATAAATTTATAATGTTCATGTATATGTTATATATTTATATAAAATATTTTACAGTAACAAGAATAATTTTAGAAAAAAGTTAGAAGTTCAATAACTTCAATAATTGAATTTTGCCAGTGGTCGGAATTATATTGTGTATCATGCAAGGGTAGTACTTATGCTATATGTGTGTCATAGAAAAAACTACGTATTGTGATGTAATGAAAAACTTGAAGAATAAGAAGAATGACTTTATTTAAAACCGGCTTCGTAAGCGATTTCAATTTTTGTCAAAAACCGTTTGGAAATGTCCCAAAAACAACCTAAAATTAAAAACTCCGGGGTGTATTGACTTTCCATTTTCCTTTGTTTAAGGCACACCGTGCAATAATGTAAAAGTAACAGGTTTATAAGTTGTAATTTACAACTATAAAGATATGACCAAACATCATTTAAAATATTTGTAAAGATTTAAAAGGCTTAGTATTTATTTGGATACTCTTTACAGTACTGTAATAAAACTTTCCCGTTAACTTAAATAGTTAAAAGTTAAACAATTGAAATCGCCGCATCTATGGCCTATGAGTACCTAGATACTGATATCCTTTACTTTCAATATAATATGGACACTGCAAGTTTCAAATTTCTTATAGTTACGGAGAAAACTCGTAGGCAATACTTCTTGTGACCGGGTATTGCATCTATGGAAAAGCTTTCGAATCAAACTATGGCTACCAATTCATTTGTTTTACAGTGTAGATCCTTGAAGAGTATGATCATTTAAATGACACACACCAATGCGAATATCTAAAAATAACTGACGCTGCATTTTGAAATGCGGCCCGTATCTAAATCAGAATGCATTTACGCTAAATATATCGAACAGACTTGCAAAAGATAATCCTGAAAGCATTTTATAGATACCTATAGAAATATTAAATATAAATTAAATGCGGTTTTAGGGGAAACACACGGAAAAAAAGATAAACTTGATTGAAGACTAATAATCTTAAATCAACGCTATGCTAGTTTCTCCATTCCGCAACTCTAGTTATACTTCTTTTCAAAAAAATCTTATTCTTGTACGCTGAGGAAAGTTATATTTTGTTCAAGACTTAACTAGTATTGAAATCAAGAATATAACTATACTTTAAACAATTCTAGATACAATCTTGTACCGAGTATGACTTATACTTATTTGTAGATTAGCATATTATTGCATCAAGTATAAAAATTCTTTACGTGAACCAAAAAAATAGATCCCCTAGACATAAATCCATTTTCAACAACTTGAGGAGGGAAACCGGAAGTGAGGATGTTACCAGTGGGAATGTTGCCCAAGATGACTGGAGGAGCTAGTTCCTTTAGGCTAAAGCCTCCAGATATCTTGATCCATACCAATCCGATAATCTGTATCGAATTAGCTGACTAGTAAGTTACTAGTAGTACATCGGTATAACGACAGTATTTTAAGAACGACTTTATTCATTTTAAAAGTTTTTTTAGTAGTAGGAAATAACATGTGGCGCCACCTATAGCATAACGCTGTCAAGTGCACTATAAAACTACACATAATATAACCCTGAGAATAGTAATTCTTGGAAATGCGGTGTTATTCTCATGCCGGAAATAATTATATTTATATAAAAGTATTTATACTTGATAAAATAATAGCTTCTTTTTCGCTAAAGAATTTATTCACTTTTTACGAGTGTATCTTCTTCTTAAATATAACACAACTTATTATTTTTTAAATACAAAATTACTTAAAGTGACTATAACTATGTTTGGAAAACAAGCATAAGAGTATATTGGCTTCAGATATTTGTCATACTCATGGAAATAATATTAAACTTAGAACAAGTGTAAAATTTAAAGTATATGATTATTCTTGAATATAGATTTAATTTTTTTCCGTGCAAGGATCTTTGCACAAATGTTATTTTCTAAGGATTTAACTACACAGTGCTATTAACCGGTCACTGCCCTTTAAGATGTCATCTTAAAAAAATGGGCAAGTCTGAAATCTACACCTGCCGTCTATGCTCAGAAGCCCCAGAAACGGCTGAACGCATTATCTGCTTCTGCTAAGCCATTGCCAAGACCAGCAGATATATCCCAAATAGCCCAAAAAAAACTCTTGAGCTTCTTTGGAAGCCTAAGGTTTGATGACAATACTGCCGTGCTAGGCTGAAAGGTCCTATCTACATAGGTTTAACATACACAGATACGACTTTTCAGCTTAGAAAGCCAGAATAGATCTCATTGGTCGCAGTGATTTGAAAGGCACTACGTTGTCTCACAACCCCACTTGTATGGTATTGTATTGTAAGAATTTAACTAATTTCAGTCAATATTTTTATTTTTCGAAAGACTCCATTGGCTATCCTAATACATAAGCGCATAAGATTAGTTAATAGACGATAGAAGAAGAACATATGCATGTTATGTCATTATGTATTATGCGTTAGGTTTTGTTATGCAAGCCTGTGGATAAGCCTTTAAGAGTACTGACACAACTAAAGTGAGTATGTGAGAATGGAGCGATGTCGCTTTTTTTAATAGTCCCTTTTCTAAAATTTTGCGGTATATATTGTGCTGTAAATGACTATACGCGGGCTAGAAGTGGCTATGGCCTACAGATAGTAGGCAAAAATTTTGTATAAGGTTTTAAATTCGGTTAAAATAAAAATAAACAGTATTGATTTAAGTCAACTCGAAATAAGAGCAAACATTTTGACTCCGGAATTCTGTATTACCTTCTATACCTACATACTGTCACCCTGTATAAAAAGCAACATACACATTTTGTCATTTAAAGGCATATATTTTTTCTGTTAAATAATAAAGTTAACACTTGAAATTCAGCTGTGTTTTAACCCGAATTCCAAGCTATAAATTATTTATCGGTATCAAAAAATCACGACACGGATAATTGACAAACGGGCTTAAAAATCTAAAAATGTCACAGCCGTACGTTCTCGTGGGGCCTAAACTGTTTTTAAATCTGACAGGGTGTAGTTTGACTCTTAAATTATTTCAAACTGGTAAAATATACAAACATCAAAATAATTTTTGCTAGTATACAGGGTTATTTTTATTAAATCTCCGCTACCAACTTTTTTATTTGAACAAGACTATTAACATACACAAATTATTAAACTGATGAATTTTTACGATACCAAATTATTAAAAAGTTATCAAACATGTATAGAATAATTACTTCCAATACATTTTTTAAAACATCAAAAATAGTAGTAGAAATACTCCGATCAACAACAAAAATACTGCTATTATGTTTTATCAATATTAACCAATTTTTATCAATCGTACCAAATATCCCCGGAAAACACTAAAAATCGAAAGAATAGAAGGAAAAGTAATTTTCAATTTTAAAAAGTCAACTGAAAACTTAATCAGAAAAAAACAGCAAGGAGTATACCGTGGAATCCAGAGCAATATGAATCTTCACGGCTTGTTTACCTATACGTGAACTCATAGTCATAATTTATGACTCATAAATCACAGCAAATAGCTAATTATTTGCAGAAATAATCAGTTTTCTAAATCAAAGTATGCTCTATTTCTAACTAACTTAAATTAATTCTGAACCGTAGGTACGTATTTCCATTTTGAGGTCACTCACGCACAAAAAACGATATAAATTACAGACAGCCCCATTTAAATCTCCAAGACATTAATCGTATGTGTCAGTAACAGACAATAATACTTGTGTACATATCCTAGGAAAGGACCTTGTTACTTGGTATGCAGTTACAGTATAACGTTTAACTGTACCAAGATGACATCTTAAACTGCACTAAAATAATATATTCTATAACTAGTATGAAATAGACAATATTTCTCGGAAATGGAAAGTTTGATATGAGAGGTAACAAGCGAGTATGTCCCGCGAGCCCGAAATGAATATTCCATACGTCTTATAGACTATACTTTTTCTTCGACTGTAAATATGAAGCACTGTTAATAAAGACAATGTTGCATTGTAAATGCAACAAAACACATATTTTTAAATAAAGCACCTAATATTTAATAATTTTATTAAACAAGTACTTAAAAATATTTTTATTGGATTTTACCACCTATTTACAAGTTACAATGCAAAAATTTATGGTTATGCCAGATTGCTGTGACATATAGCATGGTTTAAATAATCAACAATAGATGGAGCAGTTTAATTTTTTTGAAATAATTTTATTAAAAACTGGTCAAATATTAAGAAAAACTAATAAACTGTATATAATTATAAAGCGAAACTTAAAATAGCATTAAATAATTCAATATTTAATGGTAAAATATACAGTGTTATTCAGAAATAAGTTCGAAAAATCTAAGACTTCATTCTACGTTAAAAAATATGAAAAAAGTTCCTATAAAGGTTGGTCCGGAAATGAGTCGTAAGGGAGCCCTCCTAAGGGTACATCTAATTAGTAGTTTTTATTTAATATTTCTGGAAGCCCATAAACCACAGTACCGAATTTTTGCACATGCATTAACATTGATAAAGGGGTAGCTTTTATCTAAATTTTATTTGGTAATCTTAAACAGGGACGTGTAAAATGGGGGCGGGGCAATGTCACTTTTTTACCCCAAACTTTTTAATCCGTAGATTTTTTGATATTTTCTCAATTAAATATTAATCATTAATTAAAAAAATATAAAAAAAACACGATTAATGTATCAATATCCCGTTCTGAGCATCAAAAATAGGAACTAAAAAACACAAATATCCACAAATCGCTTTCAAGGAAGCTACAGTCCCTTAAAAAGTATTACTATTTAAGAGGCCGTAGTACTCTTAAAACTGATTTTCGAACCTAGATTTATACGATATTTTTTTCACAGTTTTTAATGTAGAATCATCCTGCACTATTAAAATTTTTATTAGTGCATTGTTTAGTTCCTATTTTTGATGCTCAGAACGTGAGATTGCAATTCTCTCGAAAACGGTTGGCCCTACTGTGTTACATAAAGAGTACCTTTTTTATGTATTTTTAAATAAAGGAAAATATTTTATTGAAAAAATATCAAAAAATCTACGGATAAAAAAGTTTGGGGCAAAAAAGTGACATAGCACCCCATTTCGCAAGTTAAAAATGGTTAAAATTACCAAATAAAAATTACATGAAATGATAGCATTTATCAATGTTACGGTATGTGCAAAAATTCGTTACTGTGGTTTATAATGTTAAAGAAATATTAAATAAAAACTAATTTTTAGATCTACCCTTAAGAGGGTCGTAGCTCCCTTAGGGCTTATTTCCGGACCATCCTTTATAGAAAATAATTTTGCTAAAGTTTTCTTTACACCAAGTGTGTTCATTTGATATGGTACAGTCGTACCGTATCTAGAGCTAGAATGGATTCATTCTATGTTTGTAAAGTGTGCGTATTTGCTTACATTCTAAACCAGTCGTGGACAAAATAGTTATCGTATTAAATACTACACACTGTTTTTATATTTGGAACCTCTGCAGTTTTTGAATACAAGTTGTTAATTAACAATAACAGATTCACGAGTTATGCTTTACTGTAATAACTTGTTTAATTAAAGTCAATTCATTTATTAATCCACTAGGTTAATCATAAAATGATATGTGTCAATCCAAATTTTACAAAAATGAATCTATATCTATCACATTTCACGAAATGGAAGTAAGTTTAAATTTGTTTACTATACTATGGTCTGTTTTTTCAAGCAAGATAGTAAATTAAAAATCGCACAGTAAATATTTTTACAACAGGTTTGAATAGTATATGTTTGTGTATAGAATATGGTTATGTTTTATAAATTAAACTACGCAGTATATTCGCACATCCAATATTCAAATCTGTTTTGATTTTTAATTTACTATCTTTCTTAAAAAAACAGACCATAGTAAGGAACGCATCACTTAAAAGGTACCGTTTTTGGCATAAGTACACATTTAAGGCGAAAAGTGCGAATAAGAAATATTCTGTAGTTTTAAGGGTGAATTCATTAGAATAATCGTAGACAGGCTTAATTTTCGTTGGGGAGGATCATAAGTCCAAACAAGCCTAAAACAATACCTATTATAGGTAACTAGCGCAAAACATTATAATTCAAAAGTATATGACAAACTAACTACGAAGGAAAAATTACCTAATTTTTTTACTTAATTTTAAATTGCAAAAAATATTTCTTTTTACTGTATTATTACTTATCTAGTTATCCATAACAAATTGCTATAAAATCAAGTCGCTAAAAAAAACAAATAAATTGTTTCTATTGCGTGCGGTTTCATTTTCAAGTTAAAAGACTATAGCTTGGTGATCAATTTCTGTTGAAATGTGTCTGTTATAAAAATAATAATACTTCTGAAACCGTTCTATAAATATTATGAATATTAAAATTGATTTTACAATTGAATTTTGTGTTTTTAATTTATTTTAGTGGATAAATACAGCTTAATCAGTTAACATATATTTTTTTTAATTTTTTTTTCATTTTGTACGAAATGGTCAAAACTAACAGTTAGTTTAAGACCAAAAGTGACCAAAAGGTCTTATTTCTTTATAAATATTACAGTAAAGGTAAAGCATATTCTTTTAAAAAGCTTAAAAATAAAAAGTCATAGTTAGCGGGCGAAAAAAACTCTTTGGCCCTAGGGACCCTAGTTCAACTTTTCGCCCGTAAAACATGAACAAAAAGTGTCGCTTTTAGAAACAATGGAAAATCCACATATTCTGTTTTGTGGTGGAAGTGAGGCGTAATTTCACGTGAATTAACTCGAATAACCCCAAAAATTGCTCCGAAAAAATAGAATCATATGTGGGCAAATAGAGAATTTTATAAGCTTTAAAATAATGAATCACACGATACCCCCTTTCTGTTTAAAAAAATTCCCCCCTTGCCCCCTGTCTCCATCGTGTCCCCTAATCATACCAAATATATACCAAAAAAATATTTGGGTTATGTTATTTATGTGTTCCAAATTTCAAGTTGATATCTTAAGCTGTTCAAAAGTTAAAGGGGGGAAGGCGGATTTTTGACACGCTCTGTATACATTACAAATGTGAAGAAATACGATATTTTCATTAATATTAAAGGCTTTGTAGAGGGCACACACATTAGGAATATTAGAAGGCATATTTTGGCGGGTACTGCGTTTTAAAATTCCAGATTTCAGGTTTTCGGCCCACCCTAATATATATACCGGGTGTTTCAGGAAGGTGGTTCACCCCCCTTAACTTTTTTATACTTTGAGTTATCCAAATGAAATTTGGAGATCATGCATAAGACAAAATTTGCGATTTATACGACATATCAAACAACTTTTTTTTACTTCCGTTTTCACCGGAAATGACCTTAACTTTTGATTTTTAAATGGGACACCTTAAATAATTTTACATATTTTGTCTTAGAAATCAATTCTGAATACAACCATATGTGACTTGTCAATTTTTGACAGGTCATGTCATTTTTTATTTAAATTTTCATTTCAAACCTATGACAAAACAAAAACTGAGATGGCTTTAAAAAACATTTTGAAAGTTTTATCTTAACGCTATCAGAGTATGAACTATAAAACTGTCAAAACTAAAACTTGAAGGATGACATTTCTAAAAATTGTTTTTTAAAGCCATCTCAGTTTTTGTTTTGTCTTATTAAATCTGAATGCAAATGCAATTACAAAAAGTGAATAGTAAAAATTAGGATTTTAAGGCCAAGTTCTTTAAAATAAACCATGATGTAGTATCAACATGTTCGCAAAAAAATCTCTATCATTTAAAAGTAATGAGCCACCCTCTTCCCATTAAAAAAAAATGACGTATGGGCAAAAGTGTAACTTTTAAACTTTTAAGAGCGCACCAAAAATAGAGTTTTCGGAAAAAAATCAAAATAGTATTTTTCTTAAGAAACTAGACCAAAAATTAAGCAAATAAGCCAAGGCACTCTAGGTTTAAAATGAAAATTTAAATAAAAAATGACATACCTGTCAAAAATTGACAAGTGACATATGGTTGTATTCAGAATTGATTTGTAAGACAAAATATGTAAAAGTATATAGGGTGTCCCATTTAAAAATCGAAAGTTAAGGTCATTTCCGAAGAAACCAGAAGTGAAAAAAAATTGTTTGATATACCAAAAAATTGCAAATTTTGTCTTATGCATGATCTCCAAATTTCATTTGGATAGCTCTAAGTATAAAAAAGTTAAGGGGGATGAACCACCTTCCTGAAACACCCGGTATATATAGGTATTACTATATCAGATATTTTATCAAGTTGGTTAAATCGTGTATGCAAATCTTTTATTGCATCCAAATATATTTGATAGGATTGTCTTCTTCGTGTTAGGTAAACATAATGTTTTGCACATAAAGAGCTAAAAACTATTGGTTCAATTGACTTTTAGACATTTGAAATCAAATAGAATGTACATTGTTTGGACATAGCGCAGATTGTGTCGTGTCTAAACGACCCAACCTCGGGGCTTCTTTCAATTCCACTCTCTTTTGTTTTGAGAATATTTGGTTGTCTCTAAATTGCGATCGCATGTGCTTTGCATATAAGGGTTATTCCGTTTTTGTTTTTCAAACGCTAAAAGAGACAAATGAATGTCTGAATTTTATTATTTTTTATTGTTCTTTCTAGTTTTGTCATACAGAATTCTAACTTGCATGTTTAAGTTTAGACTTTAAACTTTTGTTATATATTGAAGCAATTACACTGTATTGCAATATTTTTATGAACTTTCTTTGCCATGTCTATAGTACTGTAACAGTTTAGTGATAAATTTTAAGCCCCCATCTAGAAATTTATTTGCCTTTCAAGGCATTTTCAGGTGCTACGGTTGAACAAAATAAATAAATCTATTGAATAGCAAAGCGAGATACTAGGCGTACACACACTGTGTATGAATTCCTACACAGTGCCATTTTAAGGTTTTTAAGGTATGTTTTCCGTTAGAAATGTATTCTTCATATTTAAATGGGACTATGTTAGATTTAGAAATACCAAACATGCAAAAAAAAAACAAAGTAAACCAACGATTAAATAAAAGTGAGGTTATGTTAACATACGTATGTATAGATATAAAACAATGTTAAACTAAGTGCACGATTAGTCACTCTGAATATTTAATTACTAAAATATATAAACCATAAATAAATTTAAAATAATAGATCATTGAAAGATGCTAATTTTGGATAAAATATGCTGCACGCATAAACTTATTTTTGGCAGTTTTTTTTATTTCATCCAAAATGGACTTCTGATGTCCAGTAAAGGCATATTTTATTTTAATATTTTTCTTAGACGTATGATATCATTAATGCATATTTTTAGCCAAAAAATTATTCAAAAGGTTAATTAATAATAATAATAATATGTTTTCAGAATGATCAATAATAACCTTTTAAATAAAATACTCATAAAGGGAGCTGAAGGAAAATAATATTTTTTTATAATATATTTAGGTTACTTTTTAAAAAAAAAAATACCTAATATTATTTTGTTTTAGGTCCCTTTTCGCGTAAACCCTTCACGTATTTTGACTGTTTAATTGATCAGACAATACATGTTGAAAATTTTAGATTTAAGGATAAGAAGCTTAAGCTTGATTCAGGCATAATTATCACTAAATAAACTAAGCAATTCTGTCCTTTTTATTGGCAAGATGAGGAGCCACCTTTCTTTTTCGCCAATTAAAAGGACAGAATGGCTTAGTGTAGTTAGTGATAATTATGCATTAATCAGCCTTTATATTATAATAGTTGTTGCTTCTGAAAAATCATTATACACTTAATTAAGGACAATTATCGATAATAATAGAAATACCTAGTTATAATTATTTTTTCACGGAATTATTGTTATTAAATTCAAATAAATTCATAGAATGTATAATAATATATTACTTTATTATACACCCCGGGGATAAGCGAGCTGTTCTTTCGTTCGTGAGCGTAGCACAAATTCAGCACTGATTAAAAGCGACTGTCCCCCACTACAACAACGCACCGCCAGTGTATCTATGGTAAAAGATAAAAAAAGACAAAATATGACTAATAGCTCGCAACTCCCCGGGCTCTGTATATGTGATATTTCTAGCTAAACATAATATAAATGGGATATACCTGGCTATTAAACATAAGACCATAAAAGTAAAAAAATTGGCATTTAGTGTAAGCAACGTTTAGTAAAAACTAAAAAAAAAAGAAATGTCATCAAATTAAGATTATCATTATGGTTTAAAAACTGTATAAACGCGCGTTGCACGCTTATACATTTCTTTCGTATAATAAAAATAAAAAATCTTCATAATAAAAATAAAAAATTATTCTCGAGCACGATCCTTGGCATAAAGTTAATATTTTCTATTTTATAGCGTATGCAATAGAAATTAAATTATAACTTTGTATAAGTTTTGACTTTATGCACACGGAGAAACGATTACTAAAAACGAGTAACTTATATTCAGATCAAGTCGCTCAAAAGTTTGTATATCCGCAAGCAAGTACTTGCATCAAATTTTGCGCCTAATTGAAATTGAATACGTATCCTACTTAGATCAGGCTGTTAAAACTTGAATCAAGTTAAAGCACCTGGTTATAGTCTGACACACGGTAAGAAAGCTACAACGAACGGAGGAGGTAGGAGCAAAAAAGCTTCGATAAAGCGAATTCAACGTGAACGTGTGCCCCGCATTCTTTTGACAACTTTAGAACCGTGTGTCAAACAATAATATAATTTCTTCTATTGAGTTGGAAAGAAACTTAATTCAAAGATTACAAGTATATTATAAACTCTAAAAATAATATAAATAGTACCTAGACTAATTTCTTGGAAGCAAGTACTAATTGAAATTAACTTAATTAGTTAAATTTGGTTTTATAAAGTATTTTTATATTAGTAACAAGTATCTAAGGGAACGTTTAAGTATTACGTAGCGCAAATTTTGATCATTTTTGACCACCCCTGTAACGCTATTTTCTTATACCATTAACAGGGGCGTAATTAAGAAAAATTCTTTTTTCAAAAAAAAAAACATCTTTTAAAAAAAATTATTTTTTTAATTTTTTTTTTTGAAAATTAAAAGTATTTGGTAAAATGCAATATACCATTTACTGTGAATAGTGTATAATGGAATGCGTAGCACAACATACGGCTTGTTATAATATAAGGTATCAAAAATTTATATTGTTACAGAAAGTCATAAAAAATATTTGATGTTATAATTTATTTCAAAAATTCACTTGCACGCGCAAAATAATTATACTTTCAATTAAATTTTATTTTAAATATAGATACCACAAATTAACAGATTTTTTAAATACCAAAAACCATAAATATAGTAAGTTTAGATATTATTTCGTTTATTAAAAAGTTAAAATTCATGCCAAACTTTTACATAGAAAGAACGCGGCAGGTAACTTCTTTGGTGTACTTATCGCAGATTTCCTTAGGATTGGTACTTACCGTTATTCTCCGTAGTAAAATAATACTAAGCTCGAAAACCGTATGTCTCAGGTGTACATGGCACGTTTCTCTTTAGGAGGGCAGTATACTGCACTATTAGTTAATATCTCAATATCTAAATAGTTGTTTAAAAGTTTGGTACAAAAAATATTTATTTAAATAAATATTTTGTGTTTTTGTATACAAAAAAATTTCTTACATATTTATTTATTTATTTATTTATTTATTTATTTATTTATTTATTTATTTATTTATTTATTTATTTATTTATTTATTTATTTATTGGTTTATAGTCTTTCTGGGACCTTACTCGAAGGTAGTTTATTATAATTATATTATAATTCTAATTACATGTAATTAGAATTATAATATATCGACACTCCCAAGCAACAAAGACGTAACTCAAGTTAGACCCATTTTGAGTTATACTCATAGGTAAACGCCTTGACAAAAGACACACATGGTGGTACTACTTAGATTTCTCCACAGGCCATTTTAACCAAAATTTTACCAAAAAACACTAAAGTAAAAAATTTTGAAACTTGAAAATTATCAGAAACAAACAATAAATAAACAATAAATACTTATACAGTTAAATAGAGAATTTTATAAGCTTTCAAATGACGTATCGCATGGCTTCCTTTTCCACTTCAATCATTTACCCACCCTTAAATAACAAAAAAAAATATTTTAGAAATTTAGCTGTCGTGAAAAATGACAATATATGAGTTACGGCTTTGTTGCTTGGGGGTATCGATATGTAAGAAAGTTTATTGTTGTTATAAAGTTTACATTAACTTGACTTAAATGATATTAGTTTCTTTATCTGTGTAACCACAGAACGCTAGTATATTTAAGGTCAAAAAACTTTTTAACCCTACGATCGTAGACCATGCTTTTTTTTAGCTGGGTAACTTTTTACACGGAGTGTTTACGCTTGCGCCCCTTCGAGTAGCTGTGCATTATGCATCAATCTATTAGATCAGTAATAATTCACACTTTAAATGGGTATAATATTGTTTTTATTCATATTGAAACCTGCCTGGTCTACAATTGTAGACCGCGCGACTAACCACGTTACCTTTTTTATTTTTGCATTTTTTTATTTTGTGTAAGTTTTTATGATTTCTTTTTGTGAATATTGTTTTTCAAATTAGTTTATTAGTTTAAAGATAAATTAAACATACAATATGTCTTTACCACCAAAAAAATAGCGGTTTATAGGAAGACACTGGCACGAGTCTTTTTGGGCATGAAAGAGCTCATAGGTAATGTTTTTGATAAATAAGGTAATTTTCTGTTCTATAAAATTAAAAATTACTTTGGACACTAAATGTGCCTAAGAAGGGAAAATAAATCGAAAAAAAAATGCTCAAAATATCATAACTACGATTGCAAAGAGCACATGTACAAGGCGCATGAGTTACTAAAATATTGCATGATTTCGAGTCAAATTTTATAATATTTTTTTCTTTTAATTTTGGTGTTTTTTATTTTTTTATAATCGTATGTGTTAAAAAAAAACAAATGTTTTAGTTTCAGAAAGTTTTTTAAGTTATTTTTATTTTTTTTTACAAATTACCGTACATGTAAAATATATGTTAGATTGGATATAATTTTTCTTTTACCCTTAACACTTACTAAAACAATAATAATTTGAAAAAAATATGTAAATAACTTTTAAATACAACCAAATAAATAACATAAGATATTTGGTTTTTAAAAATATAAATGTGTTTTTTTTTAAACAAAAAATAAAATGGTCTACAAGTGTAGACCGCGCGCCTAAACACGTTACAAAAAGAGGCGCGCCTAACGAAGGGTTAAAAGGCAAAAAATTGTCTTTGTAGAACAATAATCAGATTAGCAGGATAGTAATTTTATTCTAGTTAGTTTTGAACATCTTTTACACTGAAACAAGTTTTTTCTTGTGGTATTGTGTTCAACTAAACCTTTTTACTTGTGAATCAGAAACAGTGTTCCCAACCTTTTTGAAGTTAATTTCCCACAGACATGGACAAAAATTCCCTTTTTTCCCACGGAAATTAGACAAAAATCCCACGTTTTTTCCCAACAACTTAAATCGAATTATCATAATTTTTTAATAATTAAACATTGGTTTCTAACATGTCTAACAATAATTAAACATTGGTTTCTAACATAAAAAAAAAACTAACTCTGTTAACATGTTTTCAACAACAACAGGACAAATTTATATCTCAGGACAAATTTATATCGCTTGACGTTTTCCCTGCTAATGTCAACACTGAAGTTTGATTTTCTACAAAATTTTGTTTTTAGGTCAATTTTTACCATGTTAAAATTGTGGCTTGCTTACTTGCAGTGAAAGGGAAGACTGCCGATTTTTTAAGCATTAATCCATTTTGGGCCACCAAACCCATAGGCACATCAATTATACAGAGCGGTCCAAAAGTCAACCCCCCCCTCTTAACTTTTGAACCAGTTGAGATATCGACTTCAAATTTGGAACTTTTAAATAAGACAACTTAATCTATCTTTTAGCGTATATTTAATACTTTCAGTTCTTAAAATGTGGGCAGGGGGGCAGGGGGGAACATTTTTTTAAATGGAAAGGGGGGTCGTGTAATACATCATTTTAAAGCTTATAAAATTCTCCATTTAACTCCATATTTTTAAATTTAAAAAAATAAAATTTTTGGGTTTAAAATGGGGTTGAAAATGGGTATTAATGTCAAAATTCCTCTAAAAAAAAAACAAATAATTTTTTAAAAATGCTCAATTTCATCATAAAAAAATGTTAATTATACTTTTAAACTAATTTTAGTTGACATAAATGAAAATTTATAAAAAAAAACTTAAAAAATCGAATGTTTTAGCACAAAAAATTGAAAAATCAAAACCTTAAAAAACATTTTTTAAATTTTTTAAAATATTAATTTAAATGGAGAATTGTATAAGCTTTAAAATGATATATCACACGACCCCCCTTTCTATTTAAAAAAATGTCCCCATGCCCCCCTGCCCACATTTTAAGAGCTGAAAATATCAAATATATGCTAAAAGATAGTTTAAGTTGTCTTATTTAACAATTCTAAATTTGAAGTCGATATCTCAACTCGTTCAAAAGTTAAAAGGGGGGTGACTTTTGGACCGCACTGTATAAAAAACTTCATTATTTTACTTTAAATTGAGTCTTTATAACTATTTAAATTAAAAAAAAGGTTTTTTTTTTTTAATTTTTGTATAATTAAAATAGTGTACTCAAATAAGTAAAATGGCCGTATAATCAAACTGGATAAAAAAATTATACCTATTAAAACGATTTTATTTTTAAAAAAATAGTACTATTCTCAAATGAAAAAAGAGTAGTTATTTATATACCAAGGGACTAAACTGGCTGTTTTAGTCCTGCTGCATGAGTGTTTATTATTTAGTTAAATACACTTTTTACAGTGTAAAAATTTAGTGTCTAAATAAAATATACTTAGTGTCTAAATAAAATATACCTACTTAATCACTAAAAAGTAAGGTGATAATTAATATTCCTACACTGATAGAAAAATCTAAAAATAGTACAACCAAACGTTTTTGTTACAGGTTTGAGATATATAATACCATTTTTACGATTATTCTAAAACGATATAACCTTATATTAGGGCATATCCACAGCCACGCATAACACGCATAGTACATAAGAATGCGATGTCGTGATTGGCTTGATGTGCCGTCATGTATCTTGTAAGCCAATCACGGTATCGCATTCTTATGTACTATACGTGTTATGCGAGGCTGTGGATATGCCTTTAAATACAATTAAAATTGTAGATTCATATAATTTAATAATACAACAACGCTGTTGGCACTATAATAAGGATAAGGATGATTATTAAAGATAGCGACAATCAGCGGATTCTAATAAATGTTTTACGAAAATATTAAAAGTAGGCATTTTGGGCTAAAATTTTTATGTCCATAAGTATATCCAACGATAAGCATGTACATGTAATTACATGTGATATGTAGTTTTATGTGCACATAAATTAATTTAAAATACATCACAGAACACCCACATCACAGATTGTCAAACGCAGGAAGAGGCGGGAGTTTTTAAATATGTACACGCCCCCAAACAACGCGGCTAAATTCACCAGTTGTTAGAGGTACGCGTACCGCCTATCTTTTTGCTTCCGAATACTTTCTATTTCCTTATTGTTCGCAGCCTCACATTTCCACGTCTCTTCCTATCAGGCTCTGCTAGCCTCTCTGATCGGTTAACAGTTTGTTGTTGTAAATCAAACAACTGCGCTCGTTTGCTCGTTTGTAAATATCAAACACGTTTACTTTTTTGTTGTATTCTATGCAACATATAGTGGTTGGCGCATATACAACTATTTATTGTTGTATACTATAACCCAAGTACGTTATTAATTACGCTATTGTTCATTCCGACCGTAAACTAGCCATAATTTGGCTAAATCGAGTTTGTCACTTTTTTATGTAAAAATCTCGTTATGTAGTTACATAATGTAACTAATAAACACTTATGTAAGTCTAAAACACGGTAATATACAATCAACAAAAGGTTCTAAACCCATACCTAAACCAGAAGTAAATAAAAGTCCAAAAACAACATTCTTATCCGACCGAGAGGAAGTAAAAAATTATATAACAATAAAGTTCAATGATCATAAACATAAAAATCCCAAAACAAGCAATAAAAAAGCCGAAAGTGGTACCTGTACCATAACAGATGTTCCGCACCGCACTTCAAGGTCGTGATGAAGCTTTTAAAAGGTGTTAAATTACCTCACCAGGCTTGGATCACTAGCTACCAGTTTTTTTTTATTATCATGTAAACATATTTTATAACATTCAAGTCAATTACGAAAATACTACACGCAGTTGCCAGATTTACTTAACGAATGTACAGTCTACTCTATATTTTCAGTTAATATAATTCAATTTTATGCTGGTTTTTGCTTTTAAACCTTATTCTAAAATTTATGATTTTTCAATAAACAAATAAACGTGGAAACTTTTAGTTTATAGATTTAATTATTTCCAAAAACCCATATAAAATGGCATCGCTGTTCCAGTCAGCTTTTGAATTATGTATAAGTGGTAAGCGCTTTTTCATTTATTTACAGGTATATTTTTAAATACATAAATAAATTACGATAGTTGAAATAATAGTAGTTATAATAAGTTGGATCATTAATAAAGTAAATGATACTTATGATATGTCCAATTATGTCAACTAGTTAACAAATTGCAGAAAAATGTTAATAATGATAAATTATGACCACCTTAGACAAGTTAGTTTTTATGAGTCGTTCTGAACCTCATACAAAATATAAAGTGACATGAAAATAATCATAAATTTCTTAATAAATTCGTATATATATAAATGGTACCACAGCTAAAATTAGTAGATAATCTTTTTTTAAGCAAACTTTAAAACAGTTTAATGATTTGTAAATTAGAATAATTTTTAAGGACTAATATATTTAAATTTAAGATTTATGTTGAATATTATCATTAAGTCAGGGGGCGGCGGTAGCTCAGTCGTGAACGCCTCGATTTAGTATTCGAGAGGCCGGGGTTCAATCCTCGGTTGTGGAACAACTTTTTCACAGAAATAAAATACCGTCGTTTCCCCACCACGTCGGCTTGTGCTGCCGAAGATCTAAGCACACAGTACAGAAAAAGGTTTGCAGTGGATAATGCCGCATAGCACTCGGACCTGTGATACTACCCGGGCGCACCGAGAGGGAGCAGCAAGGTAGCTGTCAGGTCTGTTGGCAGAGCTCACTTTAAGGACTTCCAAGCAACCAGGATTTGTACTAAGGCTGCAAGCGAAAATGATCCTTAAGCAGTTTGGCGCCGGTCCAAGTGCACTGGCAGCCAATAAACTTAAGGATCAAAGCCGCTCACTTAGCCAAAAAAGCCGACAAAACGAGGTTCGGATTCCTCGCTAAACTGTAGAAAAACTAGTAACACAGGACCATATGGTCTAGTTGCCAGGCATGACCTACCCACCATTACTACTACTACATCATTAAGTCAAAAAAGCGGGATATTTTATTTTGATTATTACAAATCATAATTTGGTAGGTGTAAAAGAAACATATTAGTAAACTTGAACACAACGCTGTACGGTGTTAAAGCTACGGTTTCCTCCAAAATTCGAAATCGCTGATGACTGCGACCGGGTAGCCGCGACCGAGTCGTTAAGACATCTCCATTTAAATGTCCCTGTTTTCCTAGCTGCTACCGAGTCGTTATTACTAACTACTGGTCGCCTTTCGTTTGGACGTCGGTCGCTTTACCGGTCCGGGAGCAGAGGCACGACCAATTCGTCACGAATTTGAATAGGTGTGCGCTGTGACAAGTGTTTATTTTTTTCATTCCACAGCAGAGTAGAAATAGTAAAGGCAGGTATGTAATAATTTGTACTTGTAAAAGTATGAATCACATACAGTTTTAAAGTTAATACTGTTAACTTAACAACCACATAATGATAACATGCACTTTAACAGCATATTAATATAATTAAGAATAATTAATATAAAATTGTATTTTCAACCGTAATAAGCATATGTACCAAATTTCAGCTTTCTAAATATATTTCATTAAGCTAGAAAAGGCTTTGGCAGATTTGAGGATAAATACACGCATCGCCAAAATTCTTGGCCCACAATTAATTTGAAACGTAAACAAAAAAAGTCCAAACATTCTAAATTATATTGAAATGCTTCATCACATGTAAGGTTATTTTCATGGAATGAGTACACGCGTGCACAGCCAGGAATTAAATTTAAAAAATTGTATCAATTAATTTTTGTTGCAAAAAATAAAATTCGTCACAAAATGTGAGAAACCAAGATCTTAATAATCAGTGTGCCCTCCTCTGTTCTCAAGCAAAACATTCACGCCTAAAACATTATTCAATTTTATTTTTATGCAAGATAACGCCACTCCCCATCGCACAAGAAGGGTTACCAATTTTCTATAGCTAGGGAATGTTCAAAGAATGAACTGGCCAGTAAACTCACCTGACATGACTTCTTGTGAAAACGGGTAGGATATGTTAAAAAGGTCCATTTTGAATAGAGATTACCCCCCGTTCACCCTTCAGGAGCTCTTGTTGTTGCTCAAGAAGAATGGAATAACATATCGGGAAGCCATTTACAACCTTTTTATTTGCATGCACAGATGTGTTAATGTGTTGCTTGTTTCTCATATTTGACAAGTGACGACTTTGATTTTTTGTAATAAATATTATTTGATAGAATTTTTTTAATTTAATTCAGGGCCGCGTACTCATTCCATGAAAAGAACCTTACATGTGATAACGCATTTTAATAAAACTTAAAATTAAACACACATATATTTTAGAATAATTTTTGTTTATGTTTCAAATTAATTGGGGAGACCAGAAATTTTTGCGATGTGTGTATATTTTATATGAATAAAGTAAAAATGGGTTTTAAAAAAGGAAACTGTTCGTGGAAAAAATAGTAGGAGGTGAAAGAAGCAGGATAAGAACTATATTATATTACATAACAAGTGTTCTCTTGTTAAAAATATAAATTAAAATTTGTATTTTTTACCTAATTAAATTGCAATGGCAAGGCTTCAATTAATTCACAGTTAAAAATTAAAAACTACACTGTTTTTAATTGCATCCTTCAATTTGAATTTAATGAATGTTTACCGCATTTTGTTTACCATTAAATGAATTTTTATAATTGCTACCGGCGCGATTATTTTTATCATAACTAACGATTTTATTTCTGTATTAGCCCGTTTTTATGCTCAATTTTTTATACAATATATTATTAATACACTGGAACTTAATTACCAGATATCGGTACCAGTATTTTAAAAGTAATTTTAAATTTTGCGAATCTCATACAGTAATTTTAAAATAATATTAAAATTTAAAAACTTGATTTTAGAATAATACGTTGTAAAATAATAAAAAACCGTAAAAAAACTTTTAAATTGTTTAAGACAAAAAAATCTACGAAAAATTACCGTGCACATGTTTGTATTATATTAAATTTTCTTTAGCTATTAAACAAAAAGTGATATTATGTATAAAAGTATAATTTTTCTGGTTCTTCTGGTAAATTTTATAAGAATTAGCAAACGCGCACCAATTCTAAATTTTTTTTTAAGCTACTCGTAGATATTATTGTTATATTTTCTGGATTTTTTTTCTATGAAGGAATTTTTATTAACGTAGTCCAAGGATAAATGAAAAACAAGATAAAAACATTTTTTTATAAACAAAATGGATTACTATTATTACTCTTATATTACTATTACTATTACTATTATATGCATGAAAAACAAAAAAAATTTAATAAATTCAATTTATTATTAAAAAAAAGTTTAGGTCTCATAGTTAAATTTAGACATTCTTTATGAAATATGTTTTTCTTCAAGCATACTAAAATGTTTATATTTTATAACCGAACACACTATGTAGAAGTGATCTATTTTTTTACAGTAAAAAAATGAGTTCATTGTTGTACGCCGTAAAAAAAAGTTAGTTAGCAAAACCACCACTGGCGGCAGCACTCTTTGACTTTGATGACAGCCATACTTCAAACTTGTTTGTTTATTATGTAAACAGGTGGTTGACTCGAGATTCTGTGCAAAAACCTTGTGTGAAATTGATTAAAAATGATTGAAGAAGAATATATGGTTTATACACCTACAAATCTCTCCGAAATTGCAAATGCTACATTAGACAAGTTACCATCGAATCGCGAAAAGTGTACGATCTAGCCTACGAAAAAAATTTAAAATGAGCTAAGGAAGGTTTAAGTTTATTTCAAAAGGGTTTTATTGGCCTATTTTAATTAAAAAAAAAAACTTTATTACTGAATAGATTAAATTCAAAAATTAATATTAAAAAAATATATATAGGATGCTTGAAGAAAAAATAGTATGTTTCACTGATCTGTAGTTTCCGGACTCCACTTCGCGTCGTCCGTAAATTCTACAGACTAGTAAAAAAAAGCTTCACTTTTACTTACTTTGTACGTGAAGAAAAAGTAATTAGATATTTAGGAGACTAGGATGAAAATGTCAATTACAACATGCATTAGAAATGTAATAAAAACCAGTTATAAGTACACTAATAAAATAATAGCGTTATTAATACAACAACATAGTGTTATATATGTGCCAACCAAAAATTGTACTATAGTATAGTACTAACTATGACATAAGATATCATTTGTTGTTGTATTTATTACAATATGATGTTGTTTACCTCTTAATTCTACAACTGGTTGTTGTATCGTATAACATATTTATGTTATAATATATTACAAAATATGGTTGGCGCCTATAGTATAACAACATTTCTATCAGTGTAATTTACTATAGATTAAAATTAAATTCTTATATATATATATATATATATATATATATACATTTGAATAAAATTCTTATATCTGAACCATGTACAGTTTCAGCAACCGCTGCTAAATTTTATCATATCATTTTTCTTCGGGTATCAGGTCGGCTGCTTCATAGATAAACACACATTTGAACCTGGTCCTGTCAATTAAAAGTTTCACCCCCAGTCTAATTCCGGCAAAATCAACGAAAGAAAAAATGTTTTTTAAATTTATGAAATGAGTTACGATGAGTCAGATTTTTTTAACCTATAACTTGATGTTTACAGATCCGTAATATACAGTAATCGTAAGCCTAAGTTAAAAAATAGTTTTTTATTATTAAATATAAATTTATTTATTTACATGCCTGGTGTCCCAAAGGTTGTCATTTAGGCCGGAGTCCTAGGCGACATTTGCCCCAACGCCTCAGTGGTCGTTTCGCCACTGATAGTTAAATTAAGTACTTGAGGACAACTATTGATTAATTACCAAAATAAGTGAATCTAACTATTTTTTAGTTAATACAAAAAAATTTTGTTTAAAAATAATTAAACTATGGTTTGCATCAAGCAAGATAGTAAATTAAAAATCGCACAGTAAATATTTTTACAACATGTTTGAATAGTATATGTTTGGGTATAAAATATAGTTATGTTTTATAAAATAAACTACTCAGTATATTCTCACGTCCAATATTCGAATCTGTTTCGAAAATACACACTGTGCGATTTTTAATTTACTATCTTGCTTGATAAAACAGACTATAACTAACATTTCGCATCTAATAAAATTTTATATATTTATAGTTGTCCTCAATTATTTAATGTAACTAAAATTTAGTTAATATAACTATTTGCTTTTCTCCGCGTACACGTGTAAGAGCTAATATTATTGGTAATTTATTGCTATTAAAATACGTATCAAAATATAGGATTTAAATGAATTCATTCTATTTTAAAACCATTACTTAAACTGCCGATAAATGATAAAACAAACAGATTGTGTAAATTATATCAAATAGATCAATGAAAATTATAAATTATGATAAATCGTTAACTAGTTAAGGACAACTATTAAATAGTTGCCAAAAAATAGTTAATATAACAATTTTTTAGTTAATGTAAAAATTTGTTAGTTGCATTATGTACTAGTTACATTAACTATATCCTTTCGCATCTTATAAAATTTAATATATTTAATAGTTGTCCTCAATTAGTTAATGCAACTAAAAATTAGTTAATATAACTAATTGCTTTTCTCCGCTTACAAGTGTAAGAGCTGATATTATTGTCAATAATTTATTGCTATTAAAATACGTATCAAAATACAGGATTTAACTCTATTCTATTTTAAAGCCATTACTTAAACTGCCGATAAATGATAAAACAAACAGATCGTGTAAATTCTATCAAATAGATTAATGAAAATTATGAATTATGATGAATTATTAACTAGTTAAGGAAAAACTATTAATTGGTTGCCAAAAAAATAGTTAATATAACTATATTTTAGTTAATGTAAAAATTTGTTAGTTGCATTATGTACTAGTTACATTAACTATGTCCTTTTGTATGTTATAAAATTTAATATATTTAATAGTTGTCTCAATTGTTTAATGCAACTAAAAATTAGTTAATGTAACTATTTGCTTTTCTCCGCTTACAAGTGTAAGAGCTAATATTATTGTCAATAATTTATTGCTATTAAAATACGTATCAAAATACAGGATTTAACTCTATTCTATTTTAAAGCCATTACTTAAACTGCCGATAAATGATAAAACAAACAGATCGTGTAAATTCTATCAAATAGATTAATAAAAATTATGAATTATGATGATGATGATAATGATGATTAACTAGTTAAGGACAACTATTAATTAGTTGCCAAAAAATAGTTAATGTAACTATTTTTTAGTTAATGTAAAAATTTGTTAGTTGCATTATGTACTTAGTTACATTAACTATATCCTTTCGCATCTTATAAAATTTAATATATTTAATAGTTGTCCTCAATTAGTTAATGCAACTAAAAATTAGTTAATATAACTAATTGCTTTTCTCCACTTACAAGTGTAAGAGCTAATATTATTGTCAATAATTTATTGCTATTAAAATATGTATCAAAATACAGGATTTAACTCTATTCTATTTTAAAGCCATTACTTAAACTGCCGATAAATGATAAAACAAACAGATCCTGTAAATTATATCAAATAGATCAATGAAAATTATGAATTATGATGAATCATTAACTAGTTAAGGACAACTATTAATTAGTTGCCAAAAAATAGTTAATGTAACTATATTTTAGTTAATGTAAAAATTTGTTAGTTGCATTATTTACTAGTTACATTAACTATATCCTTTTGCATCTTATAACAATTAATATATTTAATAGTTGTCCTCAATAGTTAATGTAACTATTTGCTTTTCTCCGCTTACAAGTGTAAGAGCTAATATTATTGTCAATAATTTATTGCTATTAAAATACGTATCAAAATACAGGATTTAACTCTATTCTATTTTAAAGCCATTACTTAAACTGCCGATAAATAATATATCAAACAGATTGTGTAAATTCTATTAAATAGATCAATGGCGTCTAAATCATTTATGTTCCCGTCGTTCGCGACTTTCAGCTTGAAAGTTTCAGGAAAAATATGTGGTAGGGGTTTCAGCCATCAATAGAATGACTCCTTGAAGCCATAATCGAGTTATTGCAGGGACAGAATGCCAAAAAGGGATAAAAAATAAGTTTTAGTTTGGTGGCTAATTATTTTTGTATTTAATTTTAGAACCTTGGTGAAGTAAATATATTTTTTAAAAGACCGGCATGTTTGAAAAAGTAGTTTTTCTTAAAAAATAAAGACCTATACCCACCATATTAAAACTAAAAATAGTTTAAACCAATTTTATTAAGAAAAAATATATTTAAAAAAATATTTTAAATATTTTTAGTATAATTAAGTGCTTTATTTTAATTTTAATGTATGGGTTTAATAATATTTGTTTAATACTGTTAGCTGGGATTAAAATTAATTTGTTTTGCGCGCTAGTCACTCAGCAGTGGTTTGGACTTTTTGCAATACAATGTGTCCTTTTATTTCCATGTATTATAACTAAAAAAATTTACTGCCCAGTATACGAACTTTCCCATTTTTTACCTCCGCGCGTAATATGGATTTTTTATTATCAAATTCACTTTTAGCAACCTTAAAAACCCCAATATACCCATTTTTACGAAAACTCTTCAGGAGGTGATTAAGAGAAATTTTATTTAAAGATTCAGTTTTAGCGACCTCAAAAACACCAATATATAAATTTTCAAGAAAACTATCCCCCGCCCTTCAGGGAGTAAAATTATATTTTTTTTATTATCAGATTGATTTTAAGCAACCTCAAAAATCCCAATATATCAATTTTCACGAAAACAACCCCTGCTCCTCAGGGGAAATTAAATAACAATATTATCAGATTCATATTCGTGAACCCCGAAAACTCCTATACGAATTTTGACGAAATGATTGAAAATATTTAAAAAATTTTACCCATTCACCCCCGCTGGGGCGAACTTAGAAAAACTTTATTATCCGATTCAATTTCAGCAACCTTAAAAACTTGTGTATAGCAAATTTTTCCCATTTTCCCCTTTGCCGCACCAAAAGCAATCCCGAGCGAGAACTTTTGGTAACTTACCTGTAAGCCAAATTTCAAGTCTTCAGCGTTCTTGTTATCGTGGCCACGAGATTTCCTGGACAGAACGACCGACCGATCAATCGACCGACAATTTTTTTTTGCTTGAAATTGATTTATATCGACATAAAACGTCATAAAACGCAAAAATACGCAAAAAAAATGCACGAATGCAAGGCTTTCCGAAATTTTGAAAATCTTTAAAATGGGAAAGCAAAATACGTATAAAAGATTAAAAACAAAATTTTGGCAGTCGTTTAAAAAAAAGTGTCCCATTCATGGGTATGTACCCCTACATGTAATAAGTAGGGTATTATTGTTATCCCTTTTTGATAAATTAGTTGAAAAATTTGGTACATTTTTAAAAACATTACATATCCCTTTTTGACTTTTTATTTTTTTATTTGAAGCGTTTGAAAACTACATCGTTTCGTTCTAAATGTTTTCCTTTTTTCTGCAATATCTCTCTGTCTTTCTCACTTTAGAGCTTTCTTATAAACAAGTCGCATTGATATGTTATAGTTGTTCGCCGTTATCTGATTGCTTTTGAATGGACCATTTCTGCCAGGAGATTTTCACTTCATACCGATAAATATAGAAAAATATATAACTTTTATATTTATATAAAATAAAATTTTACTAGAACTTTTTTACCTTATTTAAGTAATTTAAATATGTGTGGTCCCCACGGCTGTAGCATTTAACCAATGGCTGTAGCGAAGAAGATTTTGTGGGGGGGGAGGGATAAGGTCAAAAATTACAATTTTTTTAGACTAAAAATACAACTTTTTTCCTCGACAAAAAAGTTAGTGACCTTTTCGTGAAATATACAACTTTTGTATTTTGAATCCATAAAATATACTTTGGTTTGGACATTGATAAACAATGAAATATACAACTTTTTAGGATAAGTGGGGGGTGGACTTACCCCATAGCTATTTTTTAGTTTTTGGGTTTGTGGATTTATTGAAAATTTCTAGGCCCCTACGTAAATATTTTTTTCCCTTAAAAAAGCAAACGAGGAAATATCAAAAGTTTAAGGTGATATATTTGTTTTTTATTTAAAAACAACCAATTTTTAGAGATTTTTGTTCGCTGAATCTGAATCTGGTTTTTAAGAAATAGTTAAAAAAAACATTTTTTTTACGTTTTTAATGTTTTGTTAAATACTTGACGCGATAGAAAAAATTTGAGTTCAAATACGATGTATGTACGATATATAAGAATTGATGTATTAGCCCTGTTGGAAAGCAGTTTTATTTTTTTAGGGAGCTGTGTAATTGTTACTATTTATATTAGACAAATAAAGCACAAAATAAACTTAAATCAATGTAGTCATCATTAATAAAATGTTATACAAGCTTTCAATTATTTAAAACTTATGACTAAAGTTTACAAAAATTAGTTCCCAAGAGTCCTTACTAGATTAATTGACAATAAAGTAAAAGGCAGTAATCTGTAATCTGGCCATTAAAAATGTCTTCTTTTAATGAAGAAAAAGATTTAAAAATGGTTTTTATATTTAATAAGATTATATTGCTTTTCTTATATCCAGTTTATTAAGTAGTAAAGTATTGTTTTTATAAAGAAAATGTTTGCTGAAAATTACGGCCAAATATGATTTAAAAGAATTAAAAGTTTTCGTGAACAGAAAACTAATATAAAATCAGCTTCTACTTTATAAAAATTATTTTATCCCTTACCCTCCAGGGTGTCACATTTGTGACTTTACTTCTTTATTTTTTCTTTAAGGCAATATTAATCCAAAATACTTTTATAGACTTTCTATGTATATAAACAAATATTTAATTCAGTATAACACAGCTCTCCCGAAACTCTAAGGAATATCGAGCAAAAACTAAAAAAAAGTGGTATTTTTTTTTCTTTTTAGGCATAGCAAATATAAAAAAACATAATTAAATCGAAAAATTATCATTAGTTTAGTCTCAGGAGGGTAAGGGTTATACTGAAATCATTATTGTGAAATAGTTTCGACAAAATGGAAATTTTATTGTTTAAGGTAAGAAAAATTATTTTTTAGTTTTTGGGTTTGCGGATTTATTGAAAATTTCTCTGCCCTAGGTAAATATTTGTTTCCCTTAAAAAAGCAAACGAGGAAATATCAAAAGTTTAAGGTGATATATTTTTTTTTGTAAAAACCACCAATTTTTAGAGATTTTTGTTCGCTGAATCTGAATCTGGTTTTTAAGAAATACTTTAAAAAACAATTTTTTTACGTTTTTGATGTTTTCTTAAATACTTGACCCGATAGAAAAATTCTGCGTTTAAATACGATGTATGTACGATATATAAGAATTGATGTATTAGCCCTGTTGTAAAGCAGTTTTATTTTTTTAGGGAGCTATGTAATTGTTACTATTTATATTAGACAAATAAAGCACAAATTAAACTTAAATCAATATAGTCATCATTAATAAAATGTTATACAAGCTTTCAATTATTTAAAACTTATGACAATAAAGTAAATGGGAGTAATCTGTAATCTGGCCATTAAAAATGCCTTCTTTTAATGAAGAAAAAGATTTAAAAATGGTTTTTATATTTAATAAGATTATATTGCTTTTCTTATATCCAGTTTATTAAGTAGTAAAGTATTGTTTTTATAAAGAAAATGTTTGCTGAAAATTACGGCCAAATATGATTTAAAAGAATTAAAAGTTTTCGTGAACAGAAAACTAATATAAAATCAGCTTCTACTTTATAAAAATTATTTTATCCCTTACCCTCCAGGGTGTCACATTTGTGACTTTACTTCTTTATTTTTTCTTTAAGGCAATATTAATCCAAAATACTTTTATAGACTTTCTATGTATGTAAACAAATATTTAATTCAGTATAACACAGCTCCCCCGAAACTCTAAGGAATATCGAGCAAAAACTAAAAAAAAGTGGTATTTTTTTATTCTTTTTTTCTTCTTTTTAGGCATAGCAAATATAAAAAAACACAATTAAATCGAAAAATTATCATTAGTTTAGTCTCAGGAGGGTAAGGGTTATACTGAAATCATTATTGTGAAATACTTTCGTAAAAATGGAACTTTTTATAGTTTAAGGTTAGATAAATTATTTACTAGTTTTTGGGTTTGTGGATTTATTGAAAATTTCTAGGCCTCTAGGTGAATATTTTTTTTGCCTTAAAAAAGCAAACGAGGAAATATCAAAAGTTTAAGGTTTTCTTCAAAAACAATCAATTTTTAGAGATTTTTGTTCGCTGAATCTGAATCTGGTTTTTAAGAAATACTTAAAAAAAAAAACAATTTTTTTACGTTTTTGATGTTTTGTTAAATACTTGACGCGATAGAAAAATTCTGCGTTTAAATACGATGTATGTATGATATATAAGAATTGATATATTAGCCCTGTTGGAAAGTAGTTTTATTTTTTTAGGGAGCTGTGTAATTGTTACTATTTATATTATACAAATAATGCACAAAATAAACTTAAATCAATATAGTCATCATTAATAAAAATGTTGTACAAGCTTTTAATTATTTAAAACTTATAACTAAAGTTTACAAAAATTAGTTCCCAAAAGTCCTTACTAGATTAATTGACAATAAAGCAAATGGAAGTAATCTGTAATCTGGCCATTAAAAATGTCTTTTCATGAAGAAAAAGATTTAAAAATGGTTTTTATATTTAATAAGATAATATTGCTTTTCTTATATCCAGTTTATTAAGTTTAAGTAGTAAAGTATTGTTTTTATAAAGAAAATGTTTGTTGAACATTACGGCCAAATATGGTTTAAAAGAATTAAAAGTTTTCGTGTACAGCAAACTAATATAAACTCAGCTTCTACTTTATAAAAATTCTTTTATACTGAAATCATTATTTTGAAAGAGTTTCGACAAAATGGAACTTTTTATAGTTCTATTAATATTAGTTAATAATTTATTTTATAAGTTTTATAAAATTATTTAATTATAAAAGTCTTTTTAACATCTTATACCAAACAATTAAGTTTTACTAAAGTTTGATTCTAGCTTATTATAATATCACTAAAAATAAATAAGCTGTATAAATGAGTATTAAAACTTTTACAGGTTTAATATTTGAAAAGATGATAATAATTGTTGAGTTAACTTTTAAAGGAAAATAGATTTTAGTTTAGTATTAAAATCGACTAACTCCATCTGATAAAAGAAAAATTTGTTGCTAGAAGCCAAAAAGATTACTTCAGATAAGTAGAATGTCCTTATATTTCTAACACTGAAATGAAAATCCATTATTACATACAGGGTTATTCAGAAATAAGTTCAAGAAATTAAAGAGGTGATTCTACGTTAAAAAATATGAAAAAAAGTTTCTATAAAGGTTGGTCCGGAAATGAGTCCTAAGGGAGCTACGGCTTTAAAATTGTAATAAAAATAAGGTTTTTAATAAATAACTCTTGTACCCTTTAAGCTAGAGCAACGAGCTTTTGCATGTGGACTAGTATTAATAAGGACAATAAGTTTGTGTTAATTTATTTTTTTGAATTTATCTAGCGGCGTGCTAGACAGACAAAATAAGTTAACACATTTTTGCCCCAAACGTTTGTGTGTATTTTTTTTATATTTTTTGTAATAAATATGGATTCCTTCAGTAAAAATACATAAAAAATGTCATAGAGTAACACTGTAGGAACAACCGTTTTCAAAAAAATTCAATACAGAGGAAGGAACATTTTGAGCCACTAAAAATGTTACTTTTTAAAAGACTATATCTCCTTTAATATTAAATTTAGGTGTTTTGGTGAATAATATTTTTTGCTTAGAATCGTCCTGCAGTATTAAAATTTTATTGGTGCTTTTTTTGTTCCCAATTAAATATGTCTATCTTCGAAGGGCCGCAGCTCACTTAGGGATCATTTCCGGACCAACCTTTATAGGAACTTTTAAATTTAAATTTCTCGAAATTATTTCTGAATAACCCTGTATATACATTATTAAATATAATTTCTGACAGAGAAACGCATAACATTAAAAAATGGAGCTTGTAGTATCATTTAACGACCTTGGTGTAAAACGGGTAAAAGCAGATGAAATTTGTATTTATTTCACGAAGTGACTTTTGAAAAAAAGTTTAATAGATAATAATAGATAATAGAATTTATTCATGTCAATAAACATACAATCGTTAACCTAAGGTATGTTGTCCAAATAAGGTTTAACTTTTATAAAATTTGTGACTAATAAAAAAATTCAGGTCATCTTTATAGTGCTTTGTTTTAAAATGATTAATTATAATTATTGTTTTAATAATTATGAAAAAAAAACACAATAAAAAAAAGTTTTAATAATATTTTGGAACCCCGGGTTCAAATTACCAATCCCGATACCAATACCAGTATGGTTCATAAGTTTGTTTTCATCCTATAGCAATTAGGTTTACAAAACTCTTAGTAGATGTAGGCAGCTTAAAATTTTAAGAAATTTAAATTTAGGGCGGAACTTAGGGGGCTTGGACCTTATTAGAATACCGGGCTTTATTTGAACAACATACCTCTTAGTGCACCATTTTATACATTTCCAACAGAAAAGAATAATTTCAAAAGTTGATAAAATTGATTTAAATTCTGTTACACTCAGAAAAATCCCATCTTGTAAAATCAATAAAAAATTATTTTAATTTAAAATAATTGCCCTTTAAAATATTAAAAGTAAAAACTTTACGTTTTAGTTATGAACAATATTAATTTAAAAAAATAATTTTTACATCAAACCGTTTTTCACTTTAAAGTAAAAGTATTGTCCCTTATTTTCTTATTTTAATGTTTTCTTAATAAAATTATAATATTTCCCTTTATGTTGTTGAAAAATATCAATATATTAAAAGAATTCTTTTTAAAATAACCAGTTTTTGTATTTAAATCATTTACAAGTTTAAATTATTTAGGAGGAAACATGTTTCAAATTACACTGAATATTTTTATTTTTACAATGGCTTATAAAATTAAAAAATATCTTTTTGAATTAACAAAAAACACTGTCGGAGCAAAAAGATATTGGTTTTCTTTTAAATCATATGACTTTTGTTTGATTTTACAACGATTTTTCTCTGAGTGTAGTTAATAAAAAAATTACGTATATTTTTATTAAAAATCCTTAAAATCTTGATTATATGCGATGCGTAATTTTAATGTGAATACGTACGTTCTTTATGATTGATTTAATTAAAACCTACCTATATATTCTAATTAAAAATAATTTAATTAAAGAAAATTGCGTTAATTAATGACTTATTAGTGACTATAATTAGAGAAATGCGCCACAAAACTTTTCCTTCACTCATATTAATTTGCGGTAATGAAATTAAAATTATTTTGCCAAATTCATCCGTAGCTACCAATTTGTTGCCATTAAGAGAAAATTTATTAAAATTAAATTTACAAGGAAACGTACACAGATAAAAATAATATAATAATTTAATTAAATATCATTTGAGTTAAGTCAATGTTAACTTTATATACCGGGTGTCACAGATCATATGTACAGTGCACACCCTGGGGTGATGCAAAAAAAATCAAAATTATATTGGGGGCCAAAGCTTAAATTATTCTGTTTGGTGTAGAAAGAAACTAGGTAAAATTTTATTCAAAAATTTTAAAATTTAGAGGTGGCTCAAAAAGCTTAGAAGGTTCCACGTCATTACACCTATAACCCTGTAACCGATCTGCTTCCAATTCATATCATATATAATATCACATTACCATATTTTAATTTAAAAATTTTTCCAACTGTATCAAGTAGAGAATTTTAAATGTTTTCCAACCCCCTGGATGCACCAAATTGCACGCCGCGAGCCTATTTTTCAACATGTCGTAACTCAGTTATTTTTAAAGCAATTTTATTGATTTATAAAGTTTTATAACATATAAAATTTATTCTTTTTATTCAACTTAAAACTTTTTTAAAATAAAATAATTTGACTGACTGTCATGACTATCTAAAATACTATTTAAGCGAACCAAACATCCAAATTTTTATTTTTATTTTTTTCTGTGTAGGATATTAATTTTAAAATTTCTTTATTTGTTTAGTTTATAATATACACCCATACTTAAAATTAATAATAATACTTCATTATATATATATATATATATATATATATATATTAACAGTGTTGGGTATAAAATACCTTGTAAAAAGGTCCCTTTACGACTATAAATAAATACAAATATTAATTTTTCTGCAAATAATTTTCATCATATGCAAGGACCTGTTTTTTTAATTATATTCATCGCGATATGCTTTATATATTGCCACTAATATACATTTTTTGATCGCTATTTTCCTAGTCTTTAATTATAACATTACTTGGCGACAAAACATAGATAAACATTGTCGACAGAGGAGTGTCAGTAAAAAAGACAAATTATGTTAATTGAAGAAAGAAATTAATGTTAATCCCTCAGAGGTCATGCGATCTGGCTCACGCAAGATAAGAATTAACCATTATGCTTTTAGAATGAAAGTCAATTTATCAAAGAGTCATATAAATGACACCGTTTTACATTATTTAAATGATTTTAATGCTTAAAAAAGGGTTTCACATTAATTATGATGTAATTGTCTTATGCAAATTAAGCTTATTATTTATTTTTTCCCTTTTTGCATATTTTTTCTCATAGATTTATATACTTGAAGGATAATAATTATTATCCTTATCTTCATTTATGAAAGTAATACTTATAAGTGAGGTATGTAGGATCAAGGGGTGTTAGTTCCAATTTTTTTTTATTTATGCCATTAAATCTACATTCCAAGGGCTACCAATCAAGGTATGCATGCGTCAGTATTTTTTAAAGTGGTGTTTTTAACGATAAAATCAAGCAAAAATATAACAAGGTTTTGATTGGCCTATATATTGTCTGTAAAATAGTCACCTTCATTTTACCAAACGAGTATATTTTACAAAGTTATTAAACTGTAGACAGTAAAAAAAACTTTTGTAGTCAGCTGCCAGGCAGCCTGTCAGCTGTCAAAATCCGTGGACATGCCGCGCACTGCTACTATTTTACATTCAGAATTACGTTCTTGTACACATCGTGAGCTGCTTCTATTTTTTATTTACTTTAAACACGATATTGAAAATTTATGCGGATAAAAGTTTATCTTAAATCGGAATATAATAAACAGGGTTTCACTACAAAACAAGAAAAAAAAGCTCTGGTGGAGGCGATTCATGGGGGCGAAATGTATTTTTATTAAGTTGAAATATAGTTTGTATTAGTTTATGATAGATATCCCAGACTTTTATTCAATATTAAATGTTAGATTTCATTAATTTATTTTAACATATTGTAGTTTTCTTTTTGTTTAAATTTTTTTAATATTTTATAAAAATAATATATTTGAGGTAAGTATGACATTTCTAATAATGTGTACTCAAATTAATTTGTTTATATTTTTAAAATGTAAGTTTTTTTTTAAGGAATTGTACCATTTTCAGCCTAATTTTCATTATTTGTAGCTTGAAAATGACTGTATGTTAAAAAACTCGAAACAATTGTCGCTGTAATCTTTGTTTAATAGACAATAAATTTATATTTTGAAGAGATAACATTTTTTCTATGGTTTATTTAAATCAACTCCAATATAAGTAAGGGTCAAGAATTTCTTAGTTTTATTTTTATTAATAAATAATATTTTTATTATTATTATTATTAGTATTTTTATAATTAGTGAAAAAAAATGTCTTTACTAATATAGTAATATTTGTATATGTGTTAAATTACATAATAATACGTTACCCACAAAATAAAATTATTTTATATTGATTAAATATTTTAAATTCATAAATTCCACGAAAAAATTGAACAGTAAAATTTATTTTATTATCCCCATATTTTCTTCCTTTAAAATAAAAGAAAATTGTATAAAACTAATTTAATTTTTACAATTAAATGATCTCATGTTTATATATTTGACCTAACCTAACTTAAAAACAACAGACCAGTGTGTAAGCCTGTTGTTTTAAAACAAGTCAGGCTCAAAAATTATAGTAATCTAAACGAAATTGTCTGTTAACCGTTCTACAGACAAGAAAACGTGATGCGCATACATTAGAGAAAATATAAAATGGAGAAAATCTATAATACAAAACTGTTGCAAATAAAGGTTAAATCTACTGTTTCTTAACATGACAATCAGCTAATTTAAACAAAAATTATATACTGATTTTGTCCAAACCAATTTGACAGTATTTTTAACGAATTTGTTTAAATAGGTACTTCCTTGGTTACATATAAGGGGCTGTCCATATATTACGTAACGCGCCTAGGGGGGGTCAGAGAAATTGTTACAGTTTGCGACAGGGGGGAGGGGGGGGCGGTCTAGGTAAACGTTACGTAACGGAATTTAATAAATTTAATGTTTATTTCCTAAGCTTGGCAGATGTATTTTTATTTCAACATAAATTACTATTTAGTGGCCCATAATTCCCTTTTTCACACTTTTATACTAAGCTCAAGAGTTTTTATGTTTAATTTTAGCGGATCTAATTATATTTACTTATCAAGTACTTACTTGCCCAATTATAACGTTTGGAATAAAATAAAAAGGGACTTGGCATAAAAATGGGCTACATTTGGCTGATATTTTAATATTTTGATTTATGGATTAAAAATAAAATGTGCAAAAAAATGAATACTGTGCACACGTGAAGAGGTACCTTCTGAAAAAAATATTCAAAAAAAAATCTATATTTGGTCTAGCAATATGACATTTTCGTGAGATTTGTTAAAGGGTCTTTCTATCTTAAGATTTTAAAAATAATCTTTAATTCTTTTAATGTGATACGGGTACTTTTTCTAGACGGGTGGAAATCTTTTAATGTATTTTAAACTAATCGTAAAAGTTTAAGTCTATCAGCAATTTTCTTGTTTTCGATTTTCACGGATACGTTACTTTTTCTGTATTTTTTGTCCATTTCCTTTTGTTTTTTCTTTCTAGCTTTATAGAATTTTCTTTTTTAACGAGGTCGTTATCAGATATATATTTATTCAAAAACATCAACATTTTATTTTACCTATGACTGAATTTTTACTAGTGTAAAAATTTGACATCTAATTAAAAATTTATAAATATATCAAAATTTATTAAAATGCCTTTATCTCGAAAACTAATAGTCCTGCGATAAAAATGACCACATGTGTTTTTGCAGGGACTTAAGCATTATTTTCATTTATACAAAAAAAATTGTCCTACTGTGATTAATAAGTGAGATATCGCAAAAAATTATAATTTTTTTCCATTTTGACCCCCTTGCCCTAAGCTAATGTTAATTGACGTTTCACATTCTAAACCAGAAAATTATTTATTTTTTATTTTTGGGTCGATTTTAATAACGGGTGTTTCCCCCCGTAACATATATTTTTATTAGAAATAAAAAAGATTTCATTGTGAAATGTTGTAGGTATGTTTTTAAATAAAGATTATTTTTAAAGTTTTAAGGTAGAAAGACCCCTTAACCCTGCGGCCCAGAAACACATACTGTTTTTAGGAGCACAGGCAAATACTGCAAATCAATCCATTCTATGATTAATATGATTTATTTTTTAAATATTTTATCTATCTATTTATTTAATTTTTATTACCAAATTTGGATATAAGACTAATTTTTGGTTACTGATACCAGTACCAAACAACAGGATCCAAAGTACGTATAAAAAAACTAGTACCTACTAATTTTGGAACTACTGCACTTCATGTATCGTAGCAGTAAATTTCATTTGACCAACACTTTCTTCCCTCATAAATCTTTGCAGAATTTATTATTAGCCTTCATACTTCACGCTTATGGTGTGAAGTCATTTATAGATGACTCCTTGGATGTTTAATGCTTTTAGATAAGGGAAAGCAAAAGACGTTTTTTTCGCCCTATTATAAAGTCTTCACGTTCTAAAAATAAATTTAAATCCTAAATTAAATATTAGCCGAATAATTTAGCGATACATACACTTTAAAAACTGTGTACTTAGGGTCAAAAGGGCCTTGTTAATCAGTTACAGTATAGAATAAAGTGTTTTAAGTAAGGAAATTTGTTTTTTAATTTAGATTTAATATGGCACCACACCTTGAATTTTATATTTTATGTATTTAATGTATTAACCGTATTTAATGTATTAAAAAGGGATGATTCTACATCACAAAAAATGAAAAACCAGCAGGAACATAGCTCCGGAAACGAACCTTAAGAGAGTTACGAACCTCTAAAATTGTATTAAAATTAAGGTTTTAATTAATAACTCTGGTACTCTTTGTGATGAGGTTTTGCATATATACTAGTAATAATTAGGACAATTAGTTTATGTTAATTTATTATTTTGAATCCATGCATATGCATGTCTAGACGGACAAAATGTGTAAGGCTTAATAAATTTTAACCCCAAACCTTTTGATGAGTATTTTTTTAATTTGTTGTAAAAAATATGGATTTTTTGGGTAAAAATAGGTCATAAAAAATGTTTTATAGTGTAACTGTAGGAGCAACCGTTTAAAAAAAATGCAATTAAAGAGAAATTAATATTTTATGCCACCAAAAATGTTACTTTCTAAGAGGCTATTACTCCTTTAATAAATTTTGCTTAGTTCTAAATAAAAAATCGCCATGCAGCATAAAAATTTTATTGGTGCTTTTTTTGTTCCGCATTTAATATGTATATCTGCGAAGGGCCGTAGCTCCCTTAAGGCTTATTTCCAGACATATGTTCCTTCGTCGGTTTTTCCTGTTTTGTGATGTAGAATCATCCCCTTTATGTAATGGCAAAAGACAGCAAACACCGTCTATATTTTTTTATTTTGGAAAACAAGCTCGTTTATGACGTAAGTATGAAAATAAAAATTGTTTCATTTTGGTGATCCAATTTAGGCGGGTGTAGATAAAGCTTCACGACTAAATTTCAATTTCCACGTAAAATTTTCATAAATTTGCGACAAACGAAGTGCGAAGATTAAGGAGATGAAATTACGGCGTGCGAAACGGCCAATGATGTAAGTCCAGTCAAATTATACGTCTTTTTAAGTTTTTACATTCTTTCTAGCTTTAAGTTTAATTTTCCTGTCTTTAATTTTAAAATAAAGAATAAAACGTTTCAAAAATATTTATATACTTTGATATTACTACGTTTATTTTTATAAAAATATAAAGCGAAAAAACATACACCCCTATGTTATGACGCCCTCGATATATATTTTATAGACTAAATCTGTTTAATTTATAAACGAATGAATAAAATAAAAATTACCTAAGCAATAAGCATTAATTACTTTATCCTGAGAACCTCATGCGTTTTTTTTTTTAGTATTTATAAAACTGATCATTGGCCTTTTAATCTTCGTTTTAATTTTTTAGGACAAAAATATATTATATGCCGCCGAAAAGTACTAACAAGCACGAAATTGATCAGTCACTTCGGTAGTTCTAAGGAATAGTAAAATATTTTAGACAGATATCTCTATATTTCTATATTTTTAAAAATATAACAAATTATGCAGTTAATTTAAAGACCTTATTTAATAACAAAAATGTGTTAAAAAATTGTTTCTATTTTTTTTAATTTAATGTAGAAAATTTCGTTTTTTTAAGGTTGTTAAAGCAGTATTTTTTTTAATATGATTTAAAAAAAATATTATCATGAATTAAATCGTTACCCTACTCAGTATGTATGTAACACAATCTGCGATTATCTTTTTTTTATCCATTTTAGAAAGCTACTACTAGGAAAACGAACTTTCATTTATTACTGTTTACTTTTTTATACCATTTAACTGGACTTTAAGTCCAATGCAGTGGTGCTTTTGCCACTGTTAAAATAAAACCGAAAAAATAACCGAGAGACGCTAAAAAAATATTAAAGCGAACGTTTTTAAGATAAGACCGAGTAATATATTTAGACCGTAAGACATAAAGAATTAAGATAACCAGTGCCTCCAATGCAAGGAATGGAAAATTCACTGTAGCCTGAAAAATTACCGGAGCTTAAAAAATCACTTACGGAAATCATTTTTTGCATTGTTTTCTTTAAGTTATTTAGTTATACTGTCTTCCGTTTTATTACTAAATATGGCATCTTAACGCCTTTATTTTTATGCTGCGCATACATTAATAATAAACGAGTGTACAGGGTATCTTAGATCTTATGTACCTACTATAATAATATAAGGGCATTAAAAAAAACGATTTTTGAAAGTCCTCCAAATACAATAAAAAAATCTAAACCAAAGCTAAAAACATGAACACCATTTATAAATGAAAATAAAACATTTATGATTTAAATTTTTTTCAGTTTTCAAATAAAGTGGAAGGAGGATAATTTTATTGTTTTAAGCCAAAATTTGGCACCGAATCCGGTTCTCGATTAAAAAATAGTTATTGCTGTTAATTTAATTTTTATTATTATTTATTTTTTTATTTTTAAAGTAAGAAAGTGCATGTCAAATTTCGTTTGTTTGGGCTGAAATTCGGCATATTTAAACCTTTGTATTTTGCACCATATGGTATACCAGATATATTTGATACTAGATTTTGAAATAGCAAAAAATAAAAATAATACGCTACTGCCTCCCGAAAAAGCTCCATAAAAAGTTAAAAAGGAGAAAATTATGTGTTTCAGCAGTTCTCAGTGAGTTCTAATATATTTTTAGACGAAACAAAGCGGAGGACAATTATAATTAAACCTATAATTGGGTATGTGTACTATTTTATTCACAATTATTTGAGAGTTTACCTCGTCTCGTACTTCTTCTGCAAGCTAAATACATTACACAAGTCTAAGATTTTTTCTCATGACATATTTTTTTTTTACTGAGAAGTTTAACTTTACGGTGACATATAGTGGAATAAAATTTTTATTGCAGACTCAACTAAAAATATTTAAATTGGGCTTCATTAATTTAATTTTAAAGTACATAGGTTACACTGTAAAAACTTCATGTAAAATAATGTAAAAATACATGAATTTACATAGTACGGAATAGTAAATTTACTATTCTGGACTATGCATAATTCATGAATTTATGTTAAAGAATGTAAAATAATGTAAAATAATGTAAAAGAATGTAAAATAATGCAAAAGAATGTAAAAGAATGTAAAAGAATGTAAAAATATATATTTACATTTATTTACATATTTTTACATGATTTTACAATGTCGGGCTATGTTTTAAGACGCGCGTGCGCTTTGGACAATAACCAAGAAGGTGTCGCATCATGAGACGGACCGTTTAATATTGTTATTTTTAGAGAGATAGCGACGCATGCTGCTAGGTTAAAGTGTTAAAAGTGTAAAAAAAAGGTAAATATTATTTATGTACGATATTTAAATGCTTTATTTGTGGCTTAACATTTACATTCATTATAAATTACGATCTTTGTCAACCAATAGATCTTTAAAGAATGATATAAGCAGTTTATACTCGTATTAAGGGTGTAAATCGTTTGGTTTATTAAACCAAATGAACTTTACGCTACGATATTTCAAAAAAGCTTTGACACAGAGACTAATTTGGAACAAACATTTTCTAAGTAGTAAATATTTTTTTTTTTCAAATTTCAAGTCTATGCAAAATATTACCATTCTGGTCTGGGTATTTTTTACCGTTGCGGTCTATGCAAAATATCACCATTATGGATAATGTAATTTTTACTGTTCCGGTCTATGCAAAACATTACCATTACGGACTACGTAATTTTTACCATTCCGGTCTATGGCAACATATTACCATTTACGGACTATGTAATTTAATGTAATTTATTTTTACCGTGTACGTGTTTTAAAGGCTTAACTCTCAGACGCAGCTTGTTCTTGGCACTACAATAAATTTTGACGTTTTATTTTCAACAAGTGGTCAAAAGTATTTTCGTTTTAGAACAATATATAAAAGTAACAGAAATAAACTGCATATTTTGCAGTTCAAATCCGACACCGAGAAAACAATGTATTTGTGGCAACTAATCATCTCAATTAGGGTTTCCAGTCCCGAAATTCGGGATCCCGAAAGTTCGGGATATCCCGAAGATTTTTAAATCCTGAAATCCCGAAAAATCCCGAAAATCCCGAGAAAAAAATCCCGAAAATCCCGAAAAATTAGAATTTATTTATTCAACTCGAATCGGGTTACTCGATATGTAATTGTGATTTGCGTATAATATTTTTTGTTTACGATGGTGAAAATGCACCCCTAAAGAAGGTCATAGTCTATGACTCATAGACCTAACGAAACAATTTCTTGGAAAACGGGCTGAGCATTTTCGAAGAACTGTTTTGAATAACCTACAGAATTTCTTTTTAGTCGTTGTTGGTCCATGGTGTGTGTATATGTGCTAAAAAATAAGTTAATTTTTAAACAAAAATTAATTTTAATTTTGATTTAATTAGGTTTATATAAATATTTTATTTCAAGTAAGGTAGGGTTAAGAGTATTATCCCTGAATTTATTCAGAAGTTTTGAAAACATCTAGAGGTCGATCATGACCGTTTTTTTAAAAAAGATATGTTTCTTAAGCTAATAAAAAACATAATTTTAATTTAAAATTTTTAAGTTTGTTTATAATTTCTTTTATATATTTTTTTTATATGAATTTATATTTTAATGTTGTTTGTTTTGTTTTGTTGGTACTACCAACTTGGATGTAACTTTTTATTTAATTTATTTATTTTAACTTTTAAAAAGTATGTTTTTTTTAACTTTTTATTTAATTTATTTATTTTAAAAAGTTTGTTTTTTTTAAACTTTTTATTTAATTTATTTGTTTTAACTTTTAAAAAGTTTGTTTTTTTTTAAATAATAAATATTTTACTGAATATTTGTTTTTTTTTTCGTGATGCACACATACAATTTGTATATAAAAAAATTTTTCTTGCTTTTATTAATGTTTATTTTATTTTTTATTTTTCTTAGTTTAGTAAAATATAAATTTAAATAAAATATGGTTAATACTGGTTATTTTAATAAAAGTTTTTGGTTTAAATTTTATAATTTTATTTATTTAATATAAGATAATTAATTTCTGATGAAATGAGACATTTTTAAATATCGGGATCGGGATCGGGATCCCGAACTTTTTGAAATTTTCGGGATTTCGGGATCGGGATCCCGAAACCTGGATTCCCTAATCTCAATTAAAAAATATAAGAAACTATGGGGCAAAATACAGTTTAATCCTCAAAACTAAACTTGATTTTCTAATTAAGTAAATAAACTATTCTTTTTATTATTTTAATTGGCTGTTTATTTATGTTAAATAAATGTTTAATTATGATTAATAACATTTATTAAACATATACTTATTTTTAATTGTCACGAATATACCAATTATTTGCTTATTAAGTTTAATTAGTTTACCATTAACTGTAAAAAAAATATAATCATAGGTAATAGATTAATGTCAAATACATAGTGTATTTGTCCGATTTTTCTTGGTGAACATGTACTGAGATTTTTATTAATCTGTCGATACTGTAATTTTTGTATATCTTTACTCAAATATTTCATATAAAATTATCTGTGTATTTTGTTACTTAAAATTGTTATTTTGATCAATTTTATGAAACGAAAACATAATATTTTAAATAATAGTTAAAATCATCGCCGCAGTTCACTGTGGTCTAAAAACAATTTTAAAAAATCTGAGGTTGACAGTTTTCAAATGTGATCTGCGAAGAGTCTTATTTGGGCTGTGTTTTGCAACAGTAAGTTAACCCACATTGCGATGAGAAAATTTGTAACCTTTAATAAAAATCGCTTAAAAGATATTAAGGAAAAAGTTCAACAAATTACTGTCATCTTACAATGTGAGTTTACATATTATTGCATAGAACAATTCATCTAATGTTTTAATTGAATCGTACCTCGGCATGCACAAAGGCGAGTGAAACAACAGAGGTTTTGAGCAATGGCGCAAACAAAGTCTTTTGGGCGGCCGCAATAAAAACAAGCCGTGAAGATATGTAATGCTACGCATTCCAGTATATACTATTCACCGTAAATGGTATATTGCATTTTCCCAAATACTTAAAAAATAAAATTTCAAAATACATATATATGTATTTTTAAAAAACGAAAATTAAAAAAAAAAAAACGAGTTTTTTCTCAAAAAAATATATATACAGGGTGTTTGGTATGGAGTATGGCAAACTTGGCAAGGTGATAGACTAGGTCATTTTCAAATATGTATATCCAGGTACAACAAAAAAATAACAAAAAACTAAAATAAAAAATCAAAATTAAAATATATATATACAAGTACAAAAAAAAAATAAAAGTTAAAAATACATACATAATTTTTTTATATTTTTTTTGTACTTTGATATACAGGGTGTCTCAACGAAGCCGACTCGGTCGATATATAGTAAAGTGCCCACTTTAGAGAAAAACTTTAAATATAAAATGGTTTTAAAAAGGCACATTCTAAAAATATTTTAAATTAATAAAAAATTTATTAAATTTAATTTTAATTCTAATGAAAAGGAATTTTAATTTATAAATATATTTTTTGGTTTCTTTTTTAAACGTGGTAAACTTTTTTTGAGGTGTTTTTTTTATATTGGGGAAGTAAATTATAAAATTTAACGTCAAAATAAAAAAAAACAGTTCTTTTACAAAAATTATTAAAAAAAGGCACAGGAATATAAATGGCTTTAGCAGATCTACTATTCTGCTCAGATCTAAATGGGACTTTTTGTTACATTTTTATATCCAAAATACAGACTGAATTATGTAAATTATTTTTATTTGGGCTAGATCAGCCTTAAAAAAAATTTTGCAGTGCACTCTTAATCGTGGGCATTTTTTAAAATCATAAATTGTTATTCGACGTATATAGACAATTTAAATTATCCAATAATTACTAAGTAAATTAACCAATTAATCTCGGACAATAAATATGGATTAGGTTAAATTAGTTGAGTTTCGTGATTTTCCATGATTGGAAATTGATTGCTCGTAGGTGGCTTTGACTATAGTCGGAAGAGTTTTTTTGCATGCACACAAAGAAAAATATTCTTCATAAATGTGTAAATTTTCTTTAAATTTATGTATTCGTTTGAAGCCAATAAAGAAAAAAATATTTTTAGTCCTAAACTAACATGGAATTGTATAAAAATGTGTTATTTTAACAATTTTTCGTAAAATATACAAAGTTTTACACATTTTGACATGTTTCCGTGTCACTTCAGGTCTAACTTCATTACATTCAAATGACAAAAGGAGTTTTTTCTATTTTGCGACTCTTATAAGCTCATAATCACATGCATTTTGCGTGTGCGTTCTTATAGGCCCATAAGAGGTCTGTACTTTTTGTTCTTTTACGTTGGCAACAGACCTGGCCTATCGCTTGACGTTTTCCGTGCAAATGTCAATATCGCTTTAAAGTTGAATTTTCTACAAAATTTTGTGTTTAGGTTATTTTTACCATGTTAAGATTGTGGCTTGGTTAATTGCAGTAAAAAAGAGAAGAGATGACTATAAAATATATCAAAATATCATTTGTTCTTAAAATTTTAAACATGGTGTTAACTGTAATGCCAATCCAAAACCAAAATCCCTAAATCAGTCATCAATTATTATGTAAGTTTTTTAAAATTTTAGAGCAAAATAGAAAAAGTTGTATAAAGAACTCGTTTCATAACACGTTTTTAGCGCACTAGTACTTTAGAAAACTCGCCGCAAGCGGCTCTTTTTATAAACTTGTACTCATGCGCTAAAAACTTATGTTATGAAACTAGTACTTTAATATACTATTATGTTTCGCAAAGACTATTTCAGTGCTAAATTCTTCAAAGAATAATTTATTTGCTTGGTTGCCTAATGGAGATCTCTACAACTAGAATTATGAAACAAAAGACTTCTACCCTATCTCTATCTCATTTGTGCTACACTTTCCAGCCAACCAAATAAATACTGTATTTGTTTTTCATACAACAAATACAGTATTTATTTGGTTGGCCGGAAAGTGTAGCACTGAGTGGTACGAACGAACATAGCTAATGTGAATCTGTAGAATAAGATAATTCTACTAAAATTTAGATGGCGCCAGTAATTTCTTTAATAAAAATTAAATTGTTACACTTTTCGCTCGGCCAAGTAAATATTGTATTTGTTCAACAAAGAACAAATACAGAATTTGTTTGGTTGGGTGGAAGTGGGAGTGTATGTATGTCTTCTATCCTTTTTGGGTAGAACTTTTGTCCCTGTCTAATCTAACGGGAGAAATCGCCATTGGGGAAGAATTTAAAGTTTTATTTCAGGAAATAAATATATTTGGACTTTATAATATTTTACACTAAATACGGGAGAGAAATAGTATGCTTTACACCAAAGAAGAATATCGTAGTGGTACTTTCTCAACCTTATATCTCTAAAAAATTAATTTTCGATTCCTTGCAATAATCAGCTCTGTACAATGTACATGGTAAGTTATCATGTACATCATTGATAGATAATAATGTATACAAACTTCAATAATTATTAGTTATAACTAATAGTTTATTTAATTAGTTAATAAATTACGTTGTATTGGAATAATAAATTGTAACTTGTGTAAGTCCTCAGTTATCATGAGTTTCAAGGAACCAATAATTATTGTTTTGGGTTACGAGGGTGTGAAAATAACACGACGATGTATTCTTTTTCCTACGACCTAGTTTTTTTTAAGGTTGTACTTTCCCTTCGGTAGATACACCCCGGCATTCAACCGTATCGGTTATAGCCTATTTATATTTAGTTTTTAAAGCAGTAAATAATAGCAATTTTGAAGACACCACTACACATCTATTCCCAGGCGGGATTCGAACCCGCGACCTCGGTGTTACAAAGCGAACGTGCTGCATCCTACTCCAGTGAGGCCTACGACCTAGTTAATAGACAACGGTCGAGAAGTAAAAATCAGCTGATTTTACATATCTGCTGACAGAGAAAGAGCCAAATTAATTTTAAGACAATTTTTGCATTTTTTGGATGTTTAAATATCCAAATGGAAAAATAGTATGCGCGCCTCGACGCAAACCTTTTTCAATGCACTTCGAGTGCGTTTTTCCTCGGCTCCGCCTCGGTAAAATAGAATCACTTGTGCACTGAAAACTAAGTTCGCGTACTCGATGCTTAATCACGGAAAAAAAAATTATAGCTAGGAGCGCTATAACACACATACCAAGCAAATTATAATCGCTTATTATATAAATACAAGGCTTTCTCTTACAATTATGGCAGTCAGTGTAAAAATTTATATGAAATACTTTAATTGTTTAGTGAATAATAAAATATAACAAATAGTATGGCATTTATAGCTTAAATAGATTTAATTATTGTCCGTGCTAATAATTTTTATAATATAATAAAATTTCTGTAAATTTATAATAGTGCCTGTAATAAATATAATCGTGTCTGTAATATATATAATCGTTTCCAATTTATTTTTAACATTATTAGTTATTGTGTCCCTTATAATATATAGCTTAAATCACTATAATTTGCCACTGTTACCAAATATCTTATAATGTATAGCGCAGAGCCCACTAATTTCTTTCCGTGATGTACTATTCATTTTGTACAGATCACATAATATTATTATATCGAGTGAAATCAAATTAATTTAATTGAATTATTTTTTTTTATGTGTGTATACCTGGTCGGAAGAGTTGTTTTGCATGGCCGTCACGATTCACGTGCACTCTTCTGTCAATTAAAATAAACAGTCAATGGAATCTGAACTCTGTTGGTTTGCTTTTGTTTTTGTTAACATCAAGTCTGCTGGTGCGACCTGTTAAGTGTTAATCCCAATCACTGATAGCAATTTCTATTCCTAACAAAAGCAAAATCAAAATACCTATGATACTGAATTTAATTTTCTCAGATTTGATATTGATTTTAACTTTCTCAGATTTACTGTAACTGTAACTGGAAAAATCTAGGTAAATGAAAAAATAGGGTACTTAATTTTATGCAATAAGCGGATTCCTGGCTTCAAAACAGGGAAAACCTGTAGTTATTAATTATGAAGGCAAATCTAAATATATTTATTAAAACCGATTTTTTTTATGCAATTCTTTATAGAAAAATATAATGCCCAGTAAAAGAGCTTTCCCATTTTACACCTTCGCGCGTAAAATGTATTTTTTATTATTAGATTTACTTTTAGCAACCTTAAAAATATACAAATTTTCACGAAAACTACCCCCGTCTCTTAGGGGGTGCAGTTAGAACTTTTTTATTCTCAGATTCTGTTTCAGCAACCTTAAAAACCCAATATACCAATTTTCACAAAAACTACCCACCACTCAGGGGGTGAAATTAGAAAAATTTTATTATAAGATTCAGTTTAAGGGACCTCAAAAACCCCAATACATAAATTTTCAAGAACACTACCCCCTGCCCCTTAGTGGGTGGACTAAGAATTTTTTTATTATCAGATTCACTTTAAATAAAGTGAATTCTTAATTAAGAAACCTGAAAAACCCCAATATACCAATATTTACGAAAACTACCCCCCGCCCCTTTGGGGGTGGAGTTAGAATTTTTTTATAATTAGATTCACTTTCAGCAACCTCAAAAACCCCAATATACCAACTTTCACGAATACTACCCCCCACCCCTCAGAGGGTGGATTTAGTATTTTTTATTGAAAATATTTAAAAATATTTACCTCCTCACCACCTCGGGGGTAAAGTTAGAAAAATGACATTATCAGATTCAATTTTAGCAACCTCAAATACCCCTATAGCAATTTTCAAATTTTTCTAAAAAAAAATATTTTTCCCCATTTCCCCCCCTTGCCGCACCCCAATGTTTACCAAAAATAATCCCGTGCTAGAACTTTTAGTAACCTGTATTTCAAATTTCAAGTCTCTAGCTTAAAGCGCTCTTAAGTTATCGTGCCCACAAGATTTCCCGGACAGACACGGAAAAAAAAATTATAGCTAGGAGCGCTATAACACACATACCAAGCAAATTATAATCGCTTATTATATAAATACAAGGCTTTCTCTTACAATTATGGCAGTCAGTGTAATAATTTATATGAAATACTTTAATTGTTTAGTGAATAATAAAATATAACAAATAGTATGGCATTTATAGCTTAAATAGATTTAATTATTGTCCGTGCTAATAATTTTTATAATATAATAAAATTTCTGTAAATTTATAATAGTGCCTGTAATAAATATAATCGTGTCTGTAATATATATAATCGTTTCCAATTTATTTTTAACAATATTAGTTATTGTGTCCCTTATAATCCATAGCTTAAATCACTATAATTTGCCACTATTAACAAATATCTTATAATGTATAGCGCAGAGCCCACTAATTTCTTTCCGTGGACCGATCGACCGACCGACTAATTTTTTTTGCTTGAAATTGATTTTTATCGACATAAAACGTCATAAAAGGCAAAAAAAAAATTGAAAATTTTTGCACAAATACAAGGCTTTCCGAAAGTTAAATCACAAATTACTTGGTTCAAATAAACAGAATTAAATGAGTCTACTATAATTTACATGTACTGTTATATTCTCACTATTATGCGGAGTCAGTTCCATAAAACAAAATTGAACAATACCAATTTGTCCACAATATCTATTGAAAATCACTTACGACAAAAAAATTGTTGCCCAACCTCCATTCGGTTAGTTACGTAAGCTTAAAGGAAATGGTTGGCCATGCATATTATTCTATTGTTATTTTTCATTTGGTGCAATTCGATTCGAGCAATGATGTCATTTTTTTACTGCAACGTCGTTCTATAGAATGACATATAGATCTATATGTGTTACTGATGCAGTTAAAAAAGATACACTTGCCAACAAAATAAAATTGTGGCTATGGCTCACTATAGAACGAAGCGGGCCATAGCTATGCATAGGCCGGACATCGGGTAAAAAACAAAAACTGTAATATAAGGGTTTACATTCGTTTTTCTTATATTTAATTATATTATACATTGAGTGCAGGAAAAATTTTTATGTATAACTAAGATTAGCCAAGAAAATTAGCGCTTATATTACATTACATTACATTACATTTTATTTAACCTCGTACTATTCTACTTAATTAAACATCCCCTAAGTCCAGGACTTGTGTGGGCTAGTAGTAGAGGGAACAACTGGCTTTAATTGATTTTCGAACCAATTTATAGGGAGTGTCCGCTTCACTTACGCCTTCGCCAAATTTTAATTATAAATTAACTGAAAAAGGCAAATCGGCGCTGGTGAGAATCGAACTCACGCTATTTTGAGTAGTAAACTCGTCAAGTGCGACGCGTTAGTCCACTACACCAATCCTCCCATATTAGATGTCTAAATTATAACTACTTATATTTGTTGTCTCTTTGTTGTTGTTATCTTACAATATAATCTTTTATCCAATACATACAGATAATAAGACAATTACCAGCTTTATTTTAAATAGATAAACTCAATAATAACCCCCGCGTGGCTTTTACTTTATTGAGTGGATAATTATTTATTTTACCCACTCAACTGTCACTTGACAAATTATTTTCTTGTAAATGTCATTAAAATTTTTAATAAAAATATCAATTCCTAAGCTATTTATTGGATAAAACCTTGTATGGCACTCATGGGTAAACCGATATTGCCCTCTCGAAAATTAACCTGCTTGGCTGACGCCTCGCAGGTTATAATCTTTCAACATTTAAATTTTTTTCGTCAAAGTCCCGCAAAGTCCGGCATATATTTTATAACTACATTATAGTGGACTAAGTAAGGAACAAAAAATGATGCAAAGATCAGCCCCCAGAAACCCCCAGAACCTCTTTAATTTAAATTTTTGTGTTAAACAACTTAAAAAAATTAACTTTTTACACAGATTTTTACAAAATTTCTTTGTGGTGGCTAAATTTATCGGGAAATTACGTTATTATACTATTCACAGCTCGTAAGTGTCTGGCCGTCCGTCGGTCTGTCCGTCCGATCTCACGTTTTTGTGGAACCGATTAACTCAAGAACGAATAATTCAATCGACTCGAAATTTTCAGAAAAAAAACAAATTCTATCAGGGGAAGATTGTATTTTTTTTTAAATAATAAATAAAATATATAAAAAAAAATAATGTTTTAAAAATTTTTTCCTAAACTTTTTTAGGATTTTTTTATACTATATAGTTAGCTAAATGTTTTATTTTTACTCGAAAAAGCCAAATTTAGTGGCTAAAATTATAATTTTAGAAGTTATACACATTTTCCAGAAATTTTCCAAACTTCGGATTAAATACTTGGCTAAATATATTTCTTATACGCTAAATTGTTATTATTCATATTAAAAACAATTAATTTCTTTTTTAAGTTTTCCCGAAAGTTTTCCAGATTTCCAGATTTTTTCCCAAAAACGAAACCTAGATAAAAGGCTTTCTCGTACCCAAAAATGGCTGCATACCAAATTTTATCAAAATCCCTACTACCGTTTTCAAGAAAAATATGATGTCCGGCTTACACTGGAAAAAACGTTGGTATTTTTACAAAAAAAAAAAAATAATATTATTGCAGCGATTTTATATTTGTATATTGTAAAATCAAAAGTTAGTTTAATAAAAATGCAATATTATTGTGGATTTACTAAATTTTGCGAAAATACCTGAACATTTCACAAAAAAACATTTAAAATTACAAAGACGTGTTGTAATATTGTACAAATGCGAAATAATTTCACAAATTATTATGTAATATCACAGGTAAATGTTGTGAAATTACAAAAAAATAATTGTTATGAATTTACAAGATTACAGCGCAGTTTAGTTAAATTACGAAGTTGATATGTAATATGACTAGCAAAATCGGTGGCATTAAATAACCAACGATATTGTTAGTAATTTCACAAAACAATTTTTAGAGTGTACGGCCCGCTTCGTTCTATAGTGTGGCTCATTAAAAAGAAACAAAAAAAAAAAAACAAAAAAATTAAAAAATGCATCAAAAGAAAATCTTATCATGTTTTTTGTACTAAAACTAATAATAGCAAGCTATCTCCGAATTTACCATGGTCCAAGGAAGCATTTATCTCAAAACGTCCTCGAATGCTCAAATTTTCCAGGCATGTCGACAGACGTATAGTTTTTCTTGTAAATCTAATTGCATCATTTGTTTTTTAATTTTACTGGCAAGGCTAATTTTGTAGGCACTATACCGGGTGCCACAAAATAGTGCTGCCCCCTATAATTTGTTTTGTTTATGATACGTTATCAAAATAAAATATAAATAATTATTTACAATTAAAATTAAATAAACTATATATTTGATATTGTGAAAAAAATTCTGTTTTATTCATAAACAAAAAAGATATGGAGGTAACACTATTTTGTGGTAAAGCTACAGTTTGTAATTCTGACACAATTTATAATGTTAGGATCCTGATACTTGGGTCCCCAGTCTGAGATAAATTTTTACATCCACGTGTATGGGTAATTTACTTGCAGCTGCTGCTCATGTGAATTTAAACTCGAAGCGTTAATATAAATGCCGTGTGTATTTTTACATCCAGTGTGTAAAGTTTACACCAACGCGTAAATATACTTTTTACCTAAGACCCTTCAATTTATTAAAAAAGATAGAATAACCATTTTGTTATTTTTCTATTTATGAATAGTGTTTTATGGAAAAACTACGCAACAGAAAAATAAAACCTATATTCGTAATCAGGGCTACAAAAAGTACCAATATAAAATAGAAACAGAAAACATACACAAGTCTTAAAAACTCAAAATTTGCAGGCCAGTGTTACCGCCTAAATAAGTAAAATATTATAAAATGTATGTTTTAAACATATTGTATTAATCACACTTTTTAAATATTTACTTTTAATCAACACTTACCAATTTTTTCTTTGAAAAATCTAGTACACACAAAATTATAGGTACGCTCTTACAAACGTAAACAATTATAATAGTCGACAGCCACCAGACTCGATGAACCAGGAATTCTACTCGATGAACCAGGAATTCTGGCTTCTTGAGTCACGTGACTATCTTAAAGCCCGCGATTGGCTGGCTTGTACATCAGAAGTGTGATTTTAACACTTCGGGTGTATTGTTGCTAAAGGTATGTTTATAAAAATACACTTTTTTGAGCTCCGAGTGTATTGTTGCAGAAGGTATGGATGTAAAAATACACTCTAGGTCAAAATGACCTCACCTGTGAAGAGTCACATCAATGTTGATGTACATTTATATAAAGGTGTAAAATTTACACATTTATAGAGTGTATTTTTTACACCTTTTCAATGTAATTTCTTTCAGTGCAATATTAATTTTTAAATTTAAGTAATATTCAAATTGCATAATGTTAAAGCATAAATTTAATTCTTAATAGGTTTGATAAATTAAACTATGAAATTTGAAACTTAATTACTCCCTTAAGTATAATTTTGTAGTAGCAAAAATCAATAAATAATTTATAATTTAAAGTTTTAATTTAAACCCATTTTCAGAGATAAAAAAAAAGACCGAACCGAAGATAAAAGTAGTTCTGATAAAAACTTACTGCCGAGAGGGCTTTGGTTATCGGTTACAGATTAGATAAGCGATTTTTTACCACTATTAAACTATGAAAAATAATTTGGCATATCGAAGGGAAGAAAAACGAACCCCGGGCCTTTCCCTGAATCAAGCAGTTATTTTCGCTCAAAAAGGGACCCCAAAATCGAAACCTGCCTGCGACTAGAAATTGTCTAGGCTCTCCCACACTGGAAGTTCTTTTTTAAATAGGCGTATAGGTGTATTGTATTGTATTGTAAAATAACAGTAGGTTTTTGAACACTTTACTAAATATTTTTTAAATGATTAAAGGTTACAAATTAAACGATTAAAGGTTACAAATTTTGTACATTTTATAACACATGAACAACTAAATTAGGTGCTTTAGTCAAAACATTCAAAAGATATTAGGAAAAAACTTTCTTATTGTCTTTGTTACCAAGGATTTTTAAAAATTATGACAGTCAACAAAACCGTGTATATTGAAATTTGATTTTTGTTAAATGCAAAAATGAATAACCAGTCATTTTCACAAAAAAAAAAAACAAAGAAATACCTACTAATACATAATGGGAATAGATGTTACTGTGAAAGACCGAACTCTGGGGAATGTCGACATTCTCCGGAGAATGTCCGAAAAACTAAAAAAAAACAGGCGCAAAACCAACGTTAACGTAAATCAACGCTCATCATTAAATCATTAAAAAGAAAACTCAAAACCAGCCAACAACCAAAAAAATCAACGGTAACGTAAACCAACGCCCCCCATTATTTTAGTTTTCGGACATTCTCCGGTGAATGTCGACATTCTCAGTTTTTAAAAAAAGGTTTTTTTATCGCTTTTTTAATATGTTATTTCGTCTATGTACTATTTTTACGTGCTGTTTTAATACGCGCTATTTTATCCAAGCTATTTTATCCACTCTATTATTTTGTCGCGCTATTTTCTTACGCGCTTATGTGTTACACGCTGTTTTGTCACACGCAGTTTACTACACGCGCTCTTTTGTAACTCGCTATTTTGTACAAGCGCTCTTTAAAGACACGCTGTTTTCAACAGCGCTATTAGAACCAGCGCTCTTTTCTACCAAAGCCAAAAAGATCAACAACTTACTGTTATCTTACAATGTGGGTTAAAATTTATTGCATAACACAATCCGAATGAAGCTTTAAAACCTATGAACATAACTATGCGTAAAAGAAAGTGCGTTGGAACCATACTCAGTTACTGTAATCATTTCTGCAAAGCATTAGCTGCCGCATAACCAAGCTACTTTACAAAATTTATGTATGCAAAACGAATCTTTACGATAAAAATATTGAAATTATCGTTAACGGTTTTATGTGTAATAAAATACATTTACATTTTCAATTCCATTTTTCTAATGGACAATGCCACTTTTTTCCACATTTCCATTTTATTATACTCTCCGCGGCCATATAGCTAGAAGTGTATAGGAAAAATTAACTAATACGATACGATGATTTTTGATATTTTTATTTCCCAGTTACACCAACTTACATTCATTTCAAGGGTGAAGATGAGGGGGTGGTAATGGGGGTAATTACCCCACTGCTCGAATACATCTAAGTTCGATAATCAGTTCTAAGAGGACTACGGCCTTTAAAGCGAAAGATGGCTGAAACCGTTACGAAAAATAACCGTTACTAAAAAAACCGTTACGAAAAAACCGTTACACAAAAGTCGAAAATTATGTGACGTAAAAGTGTACCAAAATTATGTAACGATCCCATCCGAGAACTTAAAACTTATGTGACGCTTACGATATTAAGAAATATGCAAGTAAAGAAAACCGTGTCTCGTAACTGGAGGCTTAAAACATATTAATGGAAACATTTACTTGTACAGTAGAACGTTTTTAACAATGATCCCATCCGAGAACTCAATGATCCCATTTTTAATTAAAATCAGCACCATTTTAATAATTTTTTATTAAAGAATCGAATTTTATAGATAAAATGTCAAAAAATATATAGATAAAAAGGTTCGGACAAAAAAGTGACATCACCCCATTTTGCACGGCACTGGTTACAACCAAATAAAAGTTACATAAAATGATAGCCTTTATCAATGCTAAGGCATGTGCAAAAATTCGTTACTGTTGTTCATATTGTTATAGTAATATTAAATAAAAACTACTTTTTAGATGTACCCTTAGGTGGTAGCTTTCCGCACCAACCTTTATAGGGACTTTTTTCATCTATTTTAATCTAGAATCACACTTAAAATTCTTTAACTTATTTCTAAATAACCCTGTATATTGATATGATATATGTATTTTTGTTAAAATATTAAAACATGAAAATCAAACTTTTTTTTATTTTTAATCCCGGAAAAATATCTAGGATCTTGTTATTAAAGGAAAAAAAATTTTGATATCTCAAAAAAAGACGCTTTGGAAAGCTTGCTATGCTTGTTTTTAAACTCCCAAAATACTAAGAACTTTTTGTATAATCCTTAGGGTTCATGAGATAATGATAAAATTTAAATTCGCCTTATTGAAGAAAAAAAAAATCCCCATCCGGGGACATACATACTGTACACATATTCCTAATTTAAGGCAAACATTTTCCAATGAAACTTTATTTTAAGTAAAGATCGAAGGTAATGTTTCATTAAAAAATAAACTATTTTGTTTTGGTTTACTTTACAAAAATCCTGAGACCAAAAATTCAGCACAAATCTTACATAATCCACACCAACCACGTAAGTAGGTACTATGTAGTTTCTTGCTCAAACAAACGTTCCGGTAAAAAAAAATCACGAAGCAAAAACCACTTTGGTACAGTGTAAAAGTTCTTTAAATGACTGTATTTTTTTCACTATAGATTTTACCGAAATACAATCATCCAAAGAAACCCTATTTTGAAAAATAACCAGGAAAATGTTTTATAATTTTTAACTAAACGAAATAATATAATCCACTATTCATGACGAATAGTATATTATAAAATGTAAAGCATTATATATCATTACGGCTGTTTTAAAAGTATTATTTTTTTGCGTAACGTTTTTAATTAAATTGGTCTTAAAAGCCTAAACCTTTTAAATGGCGAAATGACATAATATTATTAGCTATTATTATACTATTCACAGCTCGTAGCGGTAGAATAGTATTATACGGTAGTTTAGAATTTCACAAAATCGCCAAAAAAACGTCCTTCTTGGATACAAATGTGTTTTATGAAAAAAAAAAAGGAAACTTTTTAAATGTCCGTCTGTTTGTCTACCCGTCCGTCTGTTCGATCTCACGATATTTTTAAACACGATAACTCAAGAACGAATAATCCCAATTTTTCAGGAAAAAATTTTATGAATGGAAGATCCCTATTGTTTTTGAAAGTAATCTCCCCAAAAACAAAAAAGTTATGTGGGTTTAAACTTTTTAAAAAAGCTGAAAGATCCGATTAACGTAAATTTTTAGCAAAAATTACTTTTATTTTAAGGATTAATTCCAAAAGTATTGAAAGTAATCCCAAAAAAAAAAAGTTATAGAGTAACCCCATAACTTTCTTAAAAAATGAAAATTTTATCATTTTATTTTTTATTATAATTCTTCGTTTTTCGCAATTTTGTTTTTAAACAAATCTTGATTTTTTTTTTTCAAAAAATTTTCGTTTTTTAAAAAAATATCTAATTAAACAAAAAGTTTTTTTTTACGTTTTTCAAAAAAAAAATTGTTTTTTCGCAAAAAAAAATAAAAATAAGTGTTGAATTTTTTTTTATGTTTTTATGTTTCTTTTTTATTTTTTTTAAGTATTAGGGAAAATGCAATATACCAATACCACTAATTTTTCAAAAATTGTTGGTTTTTCGCAAAAAAATAAAAATAATTGTTGATATTTTTTAAGTTTCCTGTTTTTTTAAGTATAAGGGAAAATGCAATATACCATTTACTGTGAATAGTATATAATGAAATGCGTAGCATAACATATCTTTATGGCTTGTTTTATAATAAAATACTATTTTATTCGGTGAATTTGAAATACTTAAAAAAAATAAACATAAAGTTTTGTATTTTGCTAAAGCAGTAACTATTTTTAAACAAGTTATTTTTTAGAGGATCCATAAATGACGTAACACTAAACAAAAATTTTATTGTGACGTCACGATTTATCCCACCTCTTCTTCACCTACTTCTGTGACGTCATTTCTGTACAGCTACTATAGTGTCTGGTTTATTTTTATCATTGCATGAATTGTAGACTGTAATTAGTCACTTTAAAATAGTTGTAGAAAAGTACATAACTCGAGATTTATTTTTTATTTTTATTCATTTATTGTGTAGATACAAAAGTACAGATTCGAGCTGCTGAAATTACACACTTCATATACAGGGTTATTCAGAAATAAGTTCGAGAAATTTAAGAGGTGATTCTACGTTAAAAAATATGAAAAAACATCCTATAAAGGCTGGTCCGGAAATGAACCCTAAGGGAGCTGCGGCCCTTCGAACTTGGACATATTGAATGGGGAACAAAAAAAGCACCAATAAAATTTTAATGCTGCAGGGCAATTCAGTATCTTTTATTTTTGTTTATGTTAAGTACAGCGGTTTTTATAAATAAAAATAAATGGTAAAAATCATAATTTTGTAATTTTAGTAACAAAGTTGGCTAAAAAAAGCAGGATTTTTGTTTGTCAAATTTATGTTTAAATTAAATTAATTAAATCTATTTTTCTAGGGTTACTTAGATCATTCTGAGTAATTTTAAGTAATCATGGCTTACCTATGATAAAAACTAACAATTAAATCAAAAAAACTTTGACATTTGAAATGTCGCATTTGTAATATGAAAAAATTGATCCATCAAGTACAACGAAAATACAAGTCTGAGGTTTGATTGGTGAATGTTTTCTTCCAACAAATTGCATATCGTCAAAACTGCACATTTCAAGACTAGATTAATTTTGAAAACTAAAAATAATTGGTGGTTGGTTTTCATCCAAAAATAAAAAAAAAAAAAAAACAGTTTAAAATCCGCTAAAACTGTAGAAATGGTTGAAATAAAATAGTTTTATTGTAAATAAAATATTAGCAATTAATTTAGAATTTACATTTTGCAGGTTTTTCATTCTTTACACCACAATAGATATTTTACCATTGAGTTTAAAATTAACTATGGAAAATGATTGGGCATCGAGTTGTGCACACACTGAAAATTTATCTGTTTTGTGTTTGTGTAATTTAAAAAAAAAAGCAATAAAATTTGATAAAATTTTTTCTTTATGAATTTTATGATTTAGTCCGTAGCCAAATAGTGATTTGCCCATAGTCAAACATAGTGCTTCGCACAAATGGTATTCAAAAAATCCCGACTTTCGAAAACAAAAACCCTCGCTTGTTCCTTTGTAAAAAACGGTGGCAGCTCAAGAGAAAACCAAATCGTTTAATGTTTCGAGGTAACTCAAATAGTCCAGTCAAATAATAAATTTAAATTGCAATAGATGCAATAGAACACTTCTGTTAGTTTTTCACCGGGTGATTTGCGTAAGGTTTGTCCGCTATCTTGAACTTTAGGGGTGAGAGCGGTTATCTCGCTAAATATGCATCTCGCTAGGTTTGGATAAAAATGCTTATTACCAATTTTATTAAGAAGCAAATTTCTTACAATTTTTGTAAATATTATTTTTTCTAAATAAACAAACTTAAGACGATATTTTTTTTTTTATTATTATTTTTTCTATTAACTAGATCCATCGTAGGGATAAGTAAATTATTGATTAAAATAAAAGTCCTATTTCCCTATATTTATTTATTGCTTTTCCAACCTAGGTTTCAATCATTTCTAACTAAGATCATCATCAGGGTATACGTTACAATAATAAATAAATCCGAGTTACCTCGTCAATTTTGCTATGAAGCATTATACATTTAAAAATTAAAATTATAACATTTAGATTTTTTTTAACAACACCTTCTTTCTTCTTCCTTTTTTTTTGGCCTTTTCTGAGTGAGATAATTAGCCAGATCCCTCTAGGCCAAGCCAGACAAGTACCACTCTTGCTTCATAGCAAAATTGACGAGGCAACTCGGATTTATTTATTATTGTAACGTATACCCTGATGAAGATCTTAGTTAGAAAAGATTGAAACCTAGGTTGGAAAAGCAATAAATAAATATAGGGAAATAGGACTTTTGTTTTAATCATTTATTATTATTTGTTCATTATAATAATAACAATCGAGTTATATTCAAAAATAGCCATGTTGGAGGCAAAATTGTTATTTCGCTTTTTTAGACTAATTATTAATTTTTAAAACCCGTATTGAAGACAAGACAAGAATTAGTAACTAATTAGTAAGAGGAAGGACACACATTTTCGGATAGTGATCATTCTCCCAAACCGTTTAAAATGTCACGCTAAAGTGTACATTTATATTAATATCAAGACCAAAGCTACCTATATTGTATAATTTATGATTTTCCCAATGTTCCGCTAGATAGCCAGAAAATAAATACTTTATTAAATAAAAGGCAGAGTAAAGGTCATTTTCCCAATTATATTAATTAAAACCTGACCGCGGTTTCGAGCCTTTATATACCTAGGCTCATTGTCGAAGGTCGCCTACAAGAAAATATGTGTATAAACACAAATTGACAAGATACATTTAAAATAGTCCTACAAATTAATACTTACATTAAAAAATACAAAATTGAGCTATTTTATCAAATAAATAAAACTTAAATTTAAGAACACATAACATATAAAAGTGACAGCTGACAGCTAATACAATAATAAAACAGGTTGGACAACTTAACTATATAGGTCCCTGGCTGATGGCGGGAACTTTAAATTTAATAATAAAAATAAATAAAAATGTATTATGGAGAAATGGAAGATCAGTATATCATACTAGAGACGTACCTTCGGTAGGAAGACCGACAAGAATGATTTTATTATTTTGGGGTAAGTATAGAGAAAAGTGTGTTGTTTAAAAAATTGATCTGTTTGTTGAGTGTTATCGTGTGTTTATTTTTGCACGATTTTAAAATTTCTAACTCTTCCAGACATTCCAATCTCTCAAAATTATTTTCAATATGTAAAAATCTTACATCAGTCTCCCTATCAAAAGTATGTCCCGTGTCTTTTATATGGTTTGCAAAGCGTGAGGTATGGTCCTTTGGCTTGTTAATGCACCTAGAATGTTCAGATGTTCGAATGAGGAACGAACGTGCCGTTCTGCCAACATATTCAGCTCCACACCCACACTTTAGCATGTAGACCCC
>OY294044.1:19554655-19694655 GCA_958510825.1 Brachypterus glaber | reverse complement strand
TGTTGGCAGAACGGCACGTTCGTTCCTCATTCGAACATCTGAATATTCTAGGTGCATTAACAAGCCAGAGGACCATACCTCACACTTTGCAAACCATATAAAAGACACGGGACATACTTTTGATAGGGAGACTAATGTAAGATTTTTACATATTGAAAATAATTTTGAGAGATTGGAATGTCTGGAAGAGTTAGAAATTTTAAAATCGTGCAAAAATAAACACACGATAACACTCAACAAACAGATCAATTTTTTAAACAACACACTTTTCTCTATACTTACCCCAAAATAATAAAATCATTCTTGTCGGTCTTCCTACCGAAGGTACGTCTCTAGTATGATATACTATTCTTCCATTTCTCCATAATACATTTTTATTTATTTTTATTATTAAATTTAAAGTTCCCGCCATCAGCCAGGGACCTATATAGTTAAGTTGTCCAACCTGTTTTATTATTGTATTAGCTGTCAGCTGTCACTTTTATATGTTATGTGTTCTTAAATTTAAGTTTTATTTATTTGACAAAATAGCTCAATTTGTATTTTTTAATGTAAGTATTAATTTGTAGGACTATTTTAAATGTATCTTGTCAATTTGTGTTTATACACATATTTTCTTGTAGGCGACCTTCGACAATGAGCCTAGGTATATAAAGGCTCGAAACCGCGGTCAGGTTTTAATTAATATAATTGGGAAAAGGACCTTTACTCTGCCTTTTATTTATTATATAATCCCAACTATGGATCCATTCGTTCGTTATTAAATACTTTATTTTTAGCGCTTTTAATTGGTGTTTCCAATGGTAAGTACTTACGAAAGCTAGCCCATATGTCTTAATTTGTAATTAAAAATGTTATGGAAAACCTAACTTAAAAAGTGCGAATATCTAATTTCGGGTACCTGCGGGTATTTTTTATGTTTTTCGATAATTTTTTATGTACTAATAATCAAGGACGATCCGAGGTTTTTGTCTTGGAGGGGTGTGAAGGTAAAATTTGACGACTGAAAATTATTGGACGATTATAAAAAAAGAAAAAAAAAAGCTCCTTGATGCCAAAAATTTTGATGATTAATAAAAAAAAGGTCATCGCCCAAAAAAAAAAATTGCCGACTGACCTACGATTTTGCCGACTTGGTCGTTTCGTGGGGGGGGGGGTGCGACAGCCCCCTACACCACCTCGGATCGTACCTGCTAATAATAGCAAGAATATGCCTCGTAAACGTGTAAAGCATACACTGATAAAAAGGATTTATTTCGATATGGCCAATTAAATTATTTGGTTGTGAGTAACAAATTTTATTTGAGTCAAATAAATATTCAGTTCATGTAAACAAATATTTTAATTTCAAAATGATTTATTAATGGAAAGAAAATAGTTTATTTCACAGAAATAAAATTTATTTGTCTCAACCAAATAATTCAATTGGCCATATCCAACCAAATATTTTGTTGACACAAATAAACTGTTTTATCAATGTAGAATATTGACTCCGGACCTGAACATTGGTCCCAGAAAAAAAAAGTGACAAAAATCTGTTTTTTGCACTGCACACGCGATATTAGGGTGGTCCAAATTTTTCTTAAATATACGATTTAGCTTAAATTTGGTATAAAGGCTTCTTTTGATAATGTTAATGTGGACCAATACCCAAAAACTTAAAATACAAAATGCGGAATAAATATTTAAATTTAAATTTAATAATTTCATACCAGCCCGTTTTTTTTTTTATTAAATTTTGAAAAAAAAAATGACTAAAAATTTATCAAAATATGAGTAATTTTTTTTATGGTCTGGTTTGGACTTTTTGGACTCCTCTGGGTCTGGTGGCCCAAAATTGGTTAACTACTAGACCACCGGCTTCGCGATTAAATAAAGTAATACGTCAAGAGTTTGGATCGTTATTTGGACAAAACTTAAAAAGCCTGCAAAGAGAATACACGAGAATTTGAAGCATTATTATATATTTTAATAAATCTACGATTGTCAACATTAATTGTGTTACTGTCTAACAGTAAATAAACAAACCGTTTACAACTAAATTATCTGATTATCAAGAAAGCGAAACTTCACCGTTATTTGAGTTTTTTTCAAGTTTTTGCTATAATTATGAGAAAATGAAGTCGTGATTATAATTTTAATAAATCCTTGTTAAAAAGTAATGCTGTCGATAGGATAATGTGCTCCCCTAAGATCTTTTTTAATGTCTAAATTTCTAATAATATTGATTATATTTAGAAAATAACAAGCCGTGAAGATATGTAATGCTACGCATCCACAGTGTATATTGCATTTTCCCAAACAATGCAACATGTTAATTTTGATCAAAATAAATAAATAAATTTTTGTCTTATCGTAAACGTGACAACAAAGCTAAAGTACTAAATGCTTCTTATCTTTAAAAAAAGTGACGTTTTTTTGTTTATCTCAACATCAACAAACATTTGGAATGTACCTATAATAAAAACACTGTACAATATTAATTAAATGAATTTACTTAACACTATAACTTAAAAGTCTCTTAAAACTTTTTCATAGAAATAAAGGTATTTAACACGTTAAAATTTACATTAAATTACTATTCTGGGGTCATACTCTCTAAGGCTCTATAAAACTTTAACACTGTCCCATGGGACTAACAATACACAGCCCTAGACCCCACAGAAAAAGTTATTTTAATTTTAACATGACATGACACTTAGGTGCAATGTTGCTAAATCGTCCATTTACATATGTCAAAATTCGTCATTAAAATAATTAATTAAAGTATGTTCCGGAATGTAATAAGGGCTGAAATTTTTGCACTGGTTCTGGTATATTTTTTTATATATCTATAAGCATGTAAAGTCTTATCGTTACAGGCGATTTGGAACAAAATACGATACCCTCTTTTATGTTGAAAAGAACCTACAATCTATAAATTAGTAGTCTAATCATATTTTAAAAACTTATTGTTTAAATCAAAGGGTAATGTTTTTTTATTCGTAAATAATAAAAATATTTAAATGGTTTTAGTTCAAAAAAAACTAAATATGGTCCAGAAAGTATGAAATAAAATAAAATTGGCAAATAAAACACTTAAACTTTTGGAAATCAGAGCTTTGGAAAAAAGAAAACAAGCAAAAAACTGCAACAAAATTTAACCAAGTGGCATTTTGCTCACATAGAAAAGTTTTATTAAATTGTGTTTATTTTTATATTTGTGAACCTAAGCCAGAAAAGGTTCTTACTTGGTAAAATTTAGTAAATACAGGTTTTTTTTAAGTTAAGAATTATTTTCTCTACCTTGTCATCATCAAGTTGTCAGTATCACGATTGGTTTGAGGCATATAGCCCTATGGGTACTTAAAATAGTAAAGTTATTATTGGATAACTACGTCATCGGGTAAATTATAAAACTCAAACGTCGCACTATGTCGTATTCGGGGTCTAAAAGTGACCAAAACCTATCAGATGAAGTTGGGCATAGACTGAAATTTTTTACTAACAATTATTATTTGGACATCACGCTTGAATAATTTTTTTAATTGAAAATGCTTTGTAAGACAGTGGCGTACTTTTTTTCCAACCAGTGCAAAAAGTTTATATTTCATACTGTAAACTTGCACTTACTTAATTTGCTGCAATTTCTGTATATTTACTACTTTTACCACCATAATTGGTCAAATGCTTAAAAATAAATGCACTTACAGGGAGATCCAAATTGAGCCTATTTTTTACATGTTTTTTAATGAAAAAAAATCAAAACGTTATGGTGCTTGGGAGTGCTTGGGAATATAATGTACATTAAAGAGTATGGTAATACGTACCTTAAAACCTTGCACTAGTGAAAAAAATTTTTTTTTTGAATTTTTGAAAATAATTATTTATAGTTTTAATAATTTAGTTATATCAATCATTGAAATGAAAAAAAAATAATAAAGATTATTTCAATTTATTGTTTTTAATCAAAATTCTTTGTTATACGACAAAGCTTTCCCGTTAAATTCCCTAATTTTTTTTTTTTAGAGAAATATAATTTTATGTGATGGATTAATTAGGTAAAAATAAAAACCGGTAGAAATTTGTTTTAAAGTATATTACCTTTTAAAAATGCATTTTAAGCATCAAAACCACCCCCAACCCCAAAACAAAAACAATTTTACTGTCGTAAATTTTAGTTTTAATTTACTTGGAAAAAATTAATTTGAGCCCTTGTTAAAATTTTTTATCTTAAAAAAAGTTTATTTTGTCAAAAATTAAAAAAAATTCAAAACAAAAGTTGTAGAAAAAATAGATTTTAAATCTTTTGATCCCCTACCCCACTCCTATTTTTATCAAAAACAATGCCAGCCGAGAACTTTGGATAAGGAAACTTTTTTTCAAATTTGAAGTCTTCTCGGGTTATTGTGGATAGAAACCTTTCCTTACAGACAGATCGACCGGCAGACAGATTTTTTCTCGGAAATCAACTTATTGCATATAAAACGTAGCGATGCGTCGATAAATTATATATACCCAGGGAAAGTAAACATGTCTAAAAATATTTATTTACTGTTAAAAAAGATATTTGCGTGAAATGTGACCATCATAATGGGTAGCTATAGTTTTGGTCACTTTTAGACCCCAAATACGACATAGTGCGTCGTCCACAGGTTTGCATAACTAACCATAATATATAACAAACGATGCCATGATTGGCTAGATGTGCCGTCATGTCTCTTGTGCGCAGGCTTATAAAGTTACGTTTATGATTATGCGAGGCCGTAGACGGTGCTCTAGCTAACCAATCACTATCACAAACAGCTAACGCCTATCACAATCTGTGATTCACAAATGAAAAAGTTTTAATGCAATAAAAAAAAACAATATTTGTAAGCTTATGATTTTTTTGCTTAAAAAAAAAATTGTTAGAACAAATGTTTTTGCAAAAATTTTATCCTAAAAAGCCTCTAGGAAGGTTGTGGAATAGTGATATACATAGTTAAAGAGTAGAAAAGATTTCTGTTTATTGGCAGCCAGACATACTGTAAGATTTTTATGTGAGAATTCTGACAACCTAGAGAATTTAATTCCCAAATTTATAAATATAAAATATATACCCTGCTGAAAATGACGGGTACCAGACAAAAGTAGCTAAAGTTGGTCGTTTTAAGTCCGTTATAATGGACGCTTTGGCCCACCATTTCATATGACATTTTTAGAGTATAGTTGTATTAATGATGCAGGTCGCTTGCAAAACAACTTTACACTACGATATTTCAAGAACACTGTGACACAGAAAATTAAATTTTGGACCAAAGATTTTTAACGTGGCAAAAACTTTTGGTCAAAATTTCTCTATGTCAAAGCGTTCTTGAAATATCGTAGTATAAAGTTGTTTTGCAAGCGACCTGCACCATTAATACGACTTTAATTTGCAGCCTTAAGAATTGGAACTACTAATGAAGGTTATGTTTACAGTTTACCAATCGTATTTGATGATTATTTTACATGATTGAATAAATAGGCATACTTAATTGATCGATTCATTAAATACAAAAAAATAAAACTTGCCAAGTTAATATTTACAAGATAATAATAATTCAATAAAAGTACTTTTATTCGCAAAGTATATGTAATACACACATTACATGTATTAATAAAGTTTGGGAAGTACGTAATTTCTTATCCCACTGTTTTCCGTAATGAAAAATAAAGACCAGTAACCTAAATACTACTGGTCTGCATTTAAATTTAAATAATTTCCGCTAGATGGCGCCACCGACTAAAATATTAAACAACTTGCTTGAAACAAGATGACTGATTTGCGGTTGTCATGATAAACACGAATATAATCTAATATATACATACATACACTTTGTTCAAAAGACTTAAATTGTACAGTTTATATATTTTTTTTTACTTTTGAGACTGAGAAGGATAATAAATGTTATAAACGGTGCCTTGTGATCTATCAACAAAAACTTGAAAGAATTCACTCATGATGCGAGAAGGATAGACTTAAACTAAATATACGTAAATGTAAAGTTGTAACTTATACACGTAAATCACAACCTATTCTTTTTAATTATAAAATAAATAATACTACCCTAGATAGATGTCATGAAATGCAAGACCTTGGAATTATCTTTGACTCTAAGCTAACATTTACACCATATATTGATAGCATCAGCATCAAAACTCTTGGGGTTTATTATACGAAATTAAAAAAAAAATCAACTTGAATCAATTCAAAGAAAAATTTTAAAATTGTTAAACTACAGGCTAGAAAGAGCATACCCGCCTCGGGGTACTAGCCAATAATTTCAATTTATTAAATAACCAAAATATTGATATGAACTTTAGTAAATTAAAACAAATTCTTATCTTGGAAAATTTAATTGTAGATTAAATAAAGTTATTAAGTAGTAATATATAATAGTATTATAGATTTGTATATTGTATTTAGTATCTAGTATATTTAATTATTGTAGTATCGTGTTTATGTTTATACACTTTGTCCTGTATGGTGTATTCTGTTGGACAATAACCAAAGTAAACAAAGCAAAGTAAATAAAGCAAAGTAAAGTAAAATCAACAAATGTTTTTTTGTGGTTGTTTTTTCGGGTTACGCGTATCTTAAACTTTAGTTTTAATGATTGTGCTTTTCTTGTAAAATGAAGGAAAAATTATTTGTGGTGAATATGAAAAGAACTAAAACACAAAGTATATAGTATTATTTTCTTCATTTAAATTCAAACATCTAGATTTAACAAAAATTAGTACTTTATCATTAAATAAAAACAGTTTAGGTCTTAGGTCGTAGGAAAAATAGTATACGCACCTCGACCTAAACCATTTCAGTGCACATCGAGTGCTTTATTACTCGGCAGCGCCTCGTGCATTAAAAACTAGGTTCGCGTACTCGGTGCTAGCGTACTATTGGCTAATGACAATGTGCGCCATTTGGCAAGAAGCTTTGTTATCAGATTGATGAATTTATCGAAAAATTTATTGTATTTCAGTTTATCTCCGTCACTTTCAAAGACATCTAACAACATTGTATAAAACTAACAATCACGTTATTTACAGACGTTTTTAAAAGTTTCGGAGATACCCTGACTTCCAAAATATTTCGGATAAATTTAACAATCTGGCAACAATGCTTGCTGCCAAATGTCTGTCATTATATTACGGTGTCCCTTAAATATTTGGTGGGAACCTATGTATTTATTGAACTATTATTAAGTAGGGCTACTAATTTTTATATCTTTTCAAAGCTCAAAAGCTTCAAAAGTGTCACAAATAGGTAAATAAAACCTGCTGGTCCAAATTGATCCATAATTATCCATATTATAATTTATGTAGACAATACAGGTCATTTTCTTACTTAAGTACACATTATTTTATGAAAATTTCCTTTTGAATTTATAACACAAATGGGCATTTTCTTTTGCTAAGACACTATAAGAATATTACTGGCATCCAAAACTTTTTAAAACTGCCATCAGATAGATTCCAGTAATTGCTTTTACGATTGTTTTACATCTTTAAGTGGCTTTTTCTCAGCCAAATACATGAAACAACTTCATGAATATTTAATAACTGTATTAAACAACTAATTTATATTATGTGCAAAAAAATACTGTAGACAAGTCTTAAGGCTCCGCGAAACTTCTTTAAATAATATTTTTAGAATATTTTAGGAATTTTTAGCCATAGGAATTATGCAATTTGCAATATATATTTTTAAGCGGGTAGGGGTCTTTCGTTGGAAAAAATAACTTCACGACCGAAACATCGCAAACAAAACTTCGCTTGGCCATTACTTCGCAAACCAAAATGACGCCTACTCATAACATTGTGTATCAAAAACTTCGCATGGTATAAAACTTTGCAAAACTAGATACACACAACAATATTGCCATATGTGTGCGTATTATTGTTTTTTTATTATGTAGGTACCTAATAAATAAAATAACAACCAAATTTTTAATATTTCAAATATTTATTTGATTTTGCAACACAATATTATAAAAGTAAAAAAAACATCCCACCCAAAAATGTACACTGTATAATATACCGGGTGTTTTTTTTTAACCTGAAACTTTCAAATATCTCGAATACTATGCATTTTAGAAAAAAAAATGTCGGACAAAATTTTTTTATTTTAATGGTGGAAACAAAATGGCGTATTTATTTATTACGGATATTTACATTTTCAAGGTCATTTCAAGGTCAACTTTGTTTTTTTAAGTACAAACATATATTTTTTTACTGTTATTTAATTTCCTTCAAAAAAATAAAAATCTTTTTTTCATCGTACTTTTAATTGCAAAGATAACACAGCCAAGACTTGACTAGTCAATTCCTATGTATTTTGAGCCGCTGAATCCGAAATGCAAGAAAGCTGTGTGCGTTTTAGTGGCCACCGAGCTGTTGTACGGAGCAATCACATGGGCTTTTCGCGCACAACTCTAACAAAGGCGTGGCTTCAAACGAAGAGTATTTTCTTTTCAAATTGTTCGGCACTTTATAATCGCACTGTATATAACATAATAAAGTTTCATTAATGTTATTTTATCTTATTCCCTTGTAAATAAAGTTCTATAACATTTGACTATTATACTATATCATAATAATATTATATTTTATATTATAAGAAATATTACTCTTTTTATTAATATTTAACCACACAAAAAAAACCATTTCGAAAACCATTTTGATGAATATTAGATATAAATGTTAAAGTAAAGATATTAAGATTGTTATCTTGTTTGTGTCTGGTATATTTGAAATCCGTTGAAATGGAACGAAATATACTCAGGCCAGCCCGACCGTTTACCCCCTACTACACCCCTGGAAAAAGAAGTATGAGAGCCTTTAGTATTGCGAGGCCCTTCATTCAACTGGAAAGCCGCTTCGTAGCTTGAGGGTCTAAGATTCCATCATCTAGCCATCTCACAGTGGTTAAAAATCTATATAAAAGGTTATTTCTTGCCAAGGCCAAAAAGTAAATCTTTGTTCAGGGTGACCACAGGTTTTGCAAATTAAGATTCATTGATTTTTTTCCGATTTTTCTCTAATTTTCCTGATAAAAATTAAGAATTTCTCCTGATGTTAGTACACAATAGTAGTGAATAAATTGTTGCGTAATAACTTGGACTGTCCTGCTTTATTGCATGTTTCTTCTAATACACTCTCAATAAATACTTTTTACATGGCTAAACCTAGAACCAACATCCTAAGCTAGTTTCAATTGTGTTGACAATTTTAATTGTAAAGTTTTTATAAAAGAAAATAATGAACCTTATAGAAGAAGGTGAAATGTTACCTGAAGGAATAGAAGTGGCAAATGTAAATGAAAACTGCAACAAATTTATCATTAGTTTCAACCAAAATAGAATTAGTAATAGCTAATGTTAGATTCTTTTCAATAGTTGTTAAAACTGTTTAATATCTTAATTCTGTCGTGTCATTCTTGATATATTTATTCAAAAAATAATAAAAATGTTTAAATTTCTTAATTGTTAATCGTTTTTCTATTGGAAAAAAATTATAAAAATAAAATTTATTCAATTAAGTATATAAAAGCATATTTTATTTTTAACTCGCTCGTAGAAAGAATATTGTTCCTAACGAATGCGTAAAGAGGCTTTTCCGCACTCGATTGCTTGCCTGAACTCCGCTACGCCTCGTTCTGGGAAATGCAATCTAATGCGAAAAAGAGCCTCTTTCCACACATGTTAGGAAAATAGCTATTGTTTTTAAATTAATTTTAACCCATTATTTTTATTGTGGACGTCTAAAAAACATTGTATGCGCCATGGCCGAAACTATGCTGGACTTACCTATTTGTGAGCCTCCTATCTTGGCTCGTAAATAAGACTCAGATTTATTCAGTAACGACGTCCTATTGAACCTTAGCATAAAATTGTTATTTCTATACCAGATTTGTAGTGCAAATGACCCATAGTGCGTTCGTAGCTCGAGGGGTCCAAGATTCGATCATCTCGCCATCTGCTGAAAACGTTTGTGTGCTAGACGACTTCCTAGTGTTGCAACAAGCTGGATAGCTTCTTATGCTAGCTTTATAAATTTGTTTTCCTTTTCGATGACAAATTTTTGATGAAATTTTACTATTCAATAGTCATGCGCGCTCCGAGGGGGACAGGGGGGGTCGTCTCCCCCCTGGCTTTTTAGACATATTATTTTGTTATGTTTTTAATAATTATGTTTGGTCCTTGAGATTTCTAAACAAATTGCCTGCTTACGGAACTCCATAAGAAACCATATTAATATCTTAAAAATAATTATAATTTTCTTTGAAAATTCTGAGGTGTTTGGTAAATGATTTATAAACATTTTCTAAGCTAAGCTAAGGTGTCATAAGGTGTTTAGAAAATGCCTCTCATTCAAAATTCTAAAAATTTTTGGCTGCGGCGCTAGAATGGTTAACAAAAAGGTGATAAACAAAAATTTTAATTAATATATTATATTCAATAATCTGCATACCTGTATGTAGGAAATGCGGCACCTATATATTTCTCTGGCTATTTGAAGTTTTATAAATAATATTCTTTTTAAATTGTTGATGTTAGGAAAATACGTGAACTTGAAAATTAAAAAAAAAATCGCGCTAAATGTTGTATTGGAGATGCCACTCAATCTGTTTCTTATTGGTGAAATGAATGTTGAATAAAAAAAAATAGAGGGGTTTGGGGGGGCTACAACCCGCCAGCCCCCCACCCTACACTGTAAAAAGTGATACTAAATTTAAAGCAGTTATGTTTAAATTTCTTAATTGTTAATCGTTTTTCTATTGGAAAAAAATTATAAAAATAAAATTTATTCAATTAAGTATATAAAAGCATATTTTATTTTTAACTCGCTCGTAGAAAGAATATTGTTCCTAACGAATAATCTTTATTTAATAATAATAATAATAATAATCTTTATTTAATAATAATCTTTATTTAATTGTTAATACAGATACATTAGTTTAGTTATACTATACACTTACCTAAGCATAAATGCTTGTGCTGTAAGTTATAGTAATTGATATAATAATGTAAATCTTATATGTATAAAAAAAAAGAAAATTACTTAAGTTTATAAATTTAAATGTAAATAACCGCTGAAGAAAAAAAAAAATAAAGATATAAAAAAAATTTAAATAAGATTAGGTTTTGGATGAGAGATGAACTAGATATCGAAATTAATAATGTCTGAAAGTACAATTTGCTTTACTTCTCTTTTAAATGAGGAAAATTTATTTAATAGTTTGATATTAGGAGGAAGTTTATTAAATAGGGTGGGAGCATAATAAAAAATAAATCTTTGGGAAATATTGTTTCTGCATAAAGGAATAGTTAACGAATTTTTTGCAAATCTGGTGGTATAGATAAAACTTGTTTCATTTTTATTCTTACTTTTGAAGGCCCATAATAGACAACGATAGATATAACTTTTTTTGACAGAAAATACTTGTGTTTCTTTGTATAATTGTTGCGTACTATAAAGTCTATTTTTATGAAGGATGATTTTTAGAATAGTATTTTGTGTTGTTTGAACAGAAGAAAGTGAGTTATCATATAGACCACCCCATACAGTAATACAATAACTTAATATCGAATCTACTAACGATTTATACACAGTTAAAATCACATTTTTGCTAAGAATGTCACGTAAAATATAGAACTTGGGTATCATTTGTCTCATTTTCTTGCTCAAATATAAAGTGTGTTCATCCCAACGAAGGTGTTGATCAACCACTATCCCTAAATACTTAATTTTGTAGGTTTTTGATATTTGTGGGCAATTGCAGGGTTGAACAAGACAATCGTTGTCATGGATTTTTATGTTACTAAAATTTGGTTGCCCAACATTTGTGCTAGAAAATGAAACAAATTTACTTTTTTCCGTATTCAAGGATAATTTACTGCAAGTTAGCCAATTGTTAATGGACAGTAATCCCCTTTCCACTTTCTGCTTAGCACCTTCCCAGGAATCGTCAGAAAAAAGCACTGCAGTATCATCAGCAAACGATACTAAGTCTCCATCAAAATTTATAATATTTGCAATACTATTAATATAGATAAGAAAAAGTATGGGACCTAGTACCGTTCCCTGTGGCACACCCATCGCCATCTCCAACGTTTCACTGGTTTTATCCCCAATTTTTACTCTCTGTAGTCTACTTGTTAGATAATTTTTTAGTCATTTGTGAGCAGGACCTCTGACCCCAACATCATATAACCTACTCAATAATTTTTCGTGTAAAACAGTGTCGAACGCTTTAGCTAGATCAAGAAAAACAGCAATACATTTTTTATTTACGTTCATATTTTTTAAAATATTAGAGAAAAGATGTAGTATGGCGTTCTCTGTATTGGTGCCTTTCTTGAAGCCAAATTGTTTTTCTGTGATAATATTAAAAGCACTAAAAAAAGTTTAAAAGTCTGTCTTTTATACAATGTTCGAAAATTTTTGAGAAGTTGTGTATTAATGAGATCGGTCTATAATTGTTGGGTTCAGAAGGATCACCTGACTTATAAACTGGTACAACAATAGACTCTTTCCATTGATATGGGATGTTACCCGATTTTAGAGTTAAATTTATAATGTGAGATAAAGGGCAAATTATATTTTGATGAATGTTTTTTATCATTTTATTTGTGATGTTATCAGGTCCAGGAGAAGCATTGTTTTTTAGCTTATTTATTATTAAAACTAACTCATTTTCAGTAACCGGTTTAAGATACATAGATTGTTGAATTATTTTTTTATTACAAACTTCTTGTTCACTTAAATTACAATTTTTTATTTTTCTTGCCATCCTATTTCCGATTTCTGTGAAATGTTTGTTAAAAATATTTGCTTTGTTTTTGTTATCGGTTATTCGCTCGCCATTTTTTGTTATATTTATATTACTCAGCTGTTTTTTCGTTTTTATAGTATTTGTACTTTCGTTTATAATTTCCCACACTTTTTTGCAGTTTCCCTTTGCCTCAAATAATTTATTCTTATAATATAAATTTTTCGTATTTTTTATTTGATTATTTATCGAGTTTCTTAGTATTCTATATTCTTCATTTAGTTCAATTGTATTATTTTTTAATAATCTTTTTTTAAGTTTATCTCTATACCGTATTGCGTCAATTAGGTCGTCTGTAATCCAGGGCTTTATTTTTTTATGAACCTTTTTAACGTTTTTACATTTAGTAGAATCGTTTATATATATTTTAATTTTTTCTATAAATATAGTGTATGCATTTTGACTATTATTATTATCTAAAATATCGGACCATTTTTCTTGTTTTAAGTATTTATTTAATTTTTTGTAATCAATTATATTTAAATTTATGTTAGAATTTGTATTGTTTACTTTATGTCCTATTTTTATTGATAAAAATATAGGATAGTGATCTGTTAAATCGGACTCAATAACCCCTGACCTTTTTTCTATATTTGAAAAGTTTCTCACAAAAAAATGATCTATGAGAGTTTTGCTAGCAGGGGTTACTCTAGTAGGTTTATTTATGAACGATTCGTAACCCTTTCCACTTAATAGGTCTATATAAGTATTAACTTCATTTTTTTTCGTGTCAAGTAAGTCGATATTGATGTCTCCTACAAATATTTCTAGGTTTTGGTTAACTATGTTTTCTAGAGTGACTTGTAGTTCCTCAATGTATATATTTGTGTCTATAGAAGGCGGTCTATATGAAGCCAAAATACCGATGCTAGAGTCATTTACATTTAAAGTTGCTCTTAAAAGCTTCGAGTTAGTTATTGGTAGAATATCAATTTTTGCAGATATGTTATTTCTGATATATATAACTAACCCATCGTTTTGGTTGAATTTTGATTCGTTAGAGTAGATTTCGAAACCTTTTATATGAAAATTGCTCTCAGCATCGGCATTCCAAGTTTCAGATAAAATTATAATATCTATATCGTCTATTACAGGACTTAAGTAAACTGTAAGCTCATTAAAATTTTTATTTAAGCTCCTTATGTTAACATGAATTAAATTTAAATTTCCTACCTTATCTTTTACACATTTTGAGATATCCTCATACACATCTGAATCTATTTCATCCTCATCCAAGCTCTGTGAGAAATCAGCTAACATTTAAACCCAAAAAAAAAAACTCGCACAATTCCCCTTTTCCCTCAAAAGCACAATTATATTACAGTACACTTATGTTTACCCCGTATTTTATATTTTAATTTAATTATTACATACTGAAACTATGCAAAAAATATTTATATATATAAAAAAATAAATAGTACCTTTCCATCTACACATTTAATTATTGTCTTTTTTAATCAGCAATGTCTTCCAAACAGTTTATTATATGTATTGACCCATCTATATTTGCTTTAATTTTCCCATTATAACTCCAGGCATTTTTCTTTCCAAACTTTCTAGCTGCTTCCTTTAGGATTTGATAATTTTCTATTGTTAGATCTTCGCTTATTACAATTTTTTTACCTTTCAAGATTTTTCTCATTTTGATAATTCTGTAAGTATCTAAATTTAATAAAAATATCTCTAACAATACCCGGTGATTTTCTTCCTATTCTATAGCAGGTTTCAATTTGGTCTTCTTTAAAGTCTAGTTTAGTTACTTTATTCAGGGACGTAATTATATTTTCATCATTTTCTTCTTTAACCCCATAAACTCTTATATTTTTCCTTCGCTGGTATTGTTCCATTTTTTGAATTCTCATTTTTAGTGCTTCGTTTTCAACACGCAGCTCTTTGAATTGTTTTTTTGTGCCCATTTTTTCTGCGACCTTGTTTGCCAGCTCCGAAATAAACATATCATTTGTAAATAATTCACTAATAGTAGCCTTGATTAATTCCTTAATTTCCACTATTTGCGCCTCTTTGAAAGTCATTTTGGTTTTTTTTTTTTGCCAAAATGATCACAACAACCAATATATCGGATTTTAATAAGTTTCTTGTTTATAAAGTATGAAAACACTAACTAATTTCACGATTTTAACGGAGCAATTTAAGGTACGTTTTATAGAATGTGCGCCATACTACCATTGAATGCGTAAAGAGGCTTTTCCGCACTCGATTGCTTGCCTGAACTCCGCTACGCCTCGTTCTGGGAAATGCAATCTAATGCGAAAAAGAGCCTCTTTCCACACATGTTAGGAAAATAGCTATTGTTTTTAAATTATTTTAACCCATTATTTTTATTGTGGACGTCTAAAAAACATTGTATGCGCCATGGCCGAAACTATGCTGGACTTACCTATTTGTGAGCCTCCTATCTTGGCTAGTAAATAAGACTCAGATTTATTCAGTAACGACGTCCTATTGAACCTTAGCATAAAATTGTTATTTCTATACCAGATTTGTAGTGCAAATGACCCATAGTGCGTTCGTAGCTCGAGGGGTCCAAGATTCGATCATCTCGCCGTCTGCTGAAAACGTTTGTGTGCTAGACGACTTCCTAGTGTTGCAACAAGCTGGATAGCTTCTTATGCTAGCTTTATAAATTTGTTTTCCTTTTCGATGACAAATTTTTGATGAAATTTTACTATTCAATAGTCATATAACGACATGCGCGCTCCGAGGGGGACAGGGGGGGTCGTCTCCCCCCTGGCTTTTTAGACATATTATTTTGTTATGTTTTTAATAATTATGTTTGGTCCTTGAGATTTCTAAACAAATTGCCTGCTTACAGAACTCCATAAGAAACCATATTAATATCTTAAAAATAATTATAATTTTCTTTGAAAATTCTGAGGTGTTTGGTAAATGATTTATAAACATTTTCTAAGCTAAGCTAAGGTGTCATAAGGTGTTTAGAAAATGCCTCTCATTCAAAATTCTAAAAATTTTTGGCTGCGGCGCTAGAATGGTTAACAAAAAGGTGATAAACAAAAATTTTAATTAATATATTATATTCAATAATCTGCATACCTGTATGTAGGAAATGCGGCACCTATATATTTCTCTGGCTATTTGAAGTTTTATAAATAATATTCTTTTTAAATTGTTGATGTTAGGAAAATACGTGAACTTGAAAATTAAAAAAAAAATCGCGCTAAATGTTGTATTGGAGATGCCACTCAATCTGTTTCTTATTGGTGAAATGAATGTTAAATAAAAAAAAATAGAGGGGTTTGGGGGGGCTACAACCCGCCAGCCCCCCACCCTACACTGTAAAAAGTGATACTAAATTTAAAGCAGTTATCCTTGTGAGGAAATATTGAAATATACTATCTCATATAAGCTTTAGAAAAAACTTTAATAGCGCTTAATTTTTCATGTTATTTGTAAATTTTAAGTAAAACCACAGGTTAGGTTGTAATATCGCTTGAAAAATACAGGAAGTACTTGTAACAATAGGTCGAATTCACAGTAACATTAAAAAACACAGAACAACTGTAAAAAAGCTGTAAAAACACGACGATATTACATTCTTACAATCGCTATTTAAAAATACAGTTAGGATTTAAATTTACTATAACAATTGCTGGACATGTTTTTAGAGTGTAGGCGCGCCACTGAAAAAACTAAAGTAACCCAAGAGAAAAGAGAGAGAGAGAGAGAGAGAGAGAGCGAGAGAGAGAGAGCGAGAGCGAGAGCGAGAGCGAGAGCGAGAGCGAGAGCGAGAGCGAGAGCGAGAGCGAGAGCGAGAGCGAGAGCGAGAGCGAGAGCGAGAGCGAGAGCGAGAGCGAGAGCGAGAGCGAGAGCGAGAGCGAGAGCGAGAGCGAGAGGGAGAGAGAGAGAGAGAGAGAGAGAGAGAGAGAGAGAGAGAGAGAGAGAGAGAGAGAGAGAGAGAGAGAGAGAGAGAGAGAGAGAGAGAGTCCCCCTGCCGTAAATGTAAACTCTTAGTATCCTTGTGCGGTAAATTGTTTTTTCTGTCTTAAGTTACGGATTTGTTTGTATAGATTTCATCTATCACTAAGTGTGCTCGATATAGTACTTTCCATTACTGTCGACTTTTTGAGTAACTTAACCTACCTAGTTGGTAGTATTCTATGGAAAAAAAAGTTGCTAGTTTTTGCTTATAACGGAAAAAAAGTTTTTTAAATGCGTATTTTTTGGTATATATTTAATGGTAATTTAATAATTTTTATAAAATTAAGATTTTAATCATAGCTACCATTAGAACTCCAATTGTCAATTATATAATATAATGCACGTTGGCACAAAATGTTTTATTTTGCACAAAACTTTTCTTTTTTCGGGGTCCAAAGTAAACGTATAATACTGCCCTCCTAAAGAGGAACGCGGCATGTACACCTGACCCATTCGGTTTTTGAGCTTAGTATTATTTTACTACGGAGAATAATGGTAAGTACCAATCCTAAGGAAATCTGCGGTAAGTACACTGAAGAAGCTACCTACCGCGTTCTTTCTATGTTTGGCATGGATTTTAATTTTTTAATAAACTAAATAATACCTAAACTAACTCTTTTTAAAACAAAATTTCACATAGAAAAAACGCGGGAAGTAACATCCGATGCACTTACCGCAGATTTCCTTAGGATTGGTACATACCGTTATTCTCCGTAGTAAAATAATACTAAGCTCGAAAACCGTATGTGTCAGGCGTTCCTCTTTAAAAGGGCAGAATACTTCTCTGCTATAAAGTAGCGAGGAATATAATAACAGACCATATAGACAATAATGACCTCGGCTGATACAAATTCAAAAATGTTAAATTAATCGTATTTTTTTATTTTACTAATAGGTTTAGCATATATAAATTAATATTAATTTATTTTCTAATTAAAGGCTTTATTAATAATTATTGAGTACTTTGTGGTGTAATTATTAAATAATATAAGAATTAATAATTATTTACTTACTGTAATTAGTATACACTATGTAGCTTTGCATACCTGGAACATAAGAAAAACAAATATTAGGCGTACATATATTTAATTGCCTACAAGGTATTGATATTTGGTTTTTAATCAAGTAATTATAATTAACTTTTTAAATACTTATAATTAAGTTTTCTTTTTCATTAATAAGAGCTGAAAAGAGTAAAATTAAAAAAGTATGTATTTAAAATATTAATAATAATAATAATAATTTATTGGGAGAGTTTTATTTTGAAAGCTGAGCATGCGAGACTGTCAAATTTAAAAACGTAGTTATAATAAAGTGCTCTGAATTATATAATTTTTATTTCTCACATGCGCAAATAGTATATTCTGTAACAAGTTTGGAATATGCATTCTAAACGCGTTCCAGACTATACTTAATAATTTTGTTGCTTTTTTATTATATCGCTTTCATTTTTGATAAATATTATCAAGAGTGAGAGTACAATAGCACAGTAGTGATTCTGCCATTGAAAATCATTTAAGAATTATGTAATTTAGTAGTAGTAGTCGTAGAATAGGATATTCTATAACTAGTATGGAATAGACAATATTCCGCGAGAGATACTTGATGTAGAACTGACTCATCAAGACTGTCAACTGTCATTCAGCTGTCACCAACTGTCAATATACTTTCAGAAACCCGTTTTTTTTTTGCTTTTTTGATGGAAAAACATGGATAGAACTTTGGATTTTAATGAGATGGTTTGATTTGTCACTTACTCAAGATCTGATACGTATGATTTTGATTGTAAACTGTCAAAAAAACCTTTGCTTTTTTCATGAAAAAAATACAGATGATGCTTTAAATTTGCATGAGATGGTTTTTGTGGTTGGTGATTAAGTCAATGCATGCCAGTGTTCGTTATCTCATATGACAACTGTCAACTAGATGTCAATAAACTGCCAATAGACTACAAATCTCAGAGAATGCTTTTATTTCAGTTCAACTTCATTAGGTCAACAGTAATTCAGCTCTGTGTGGTATGATTCACTTCTATGATATTGCGGTATTGATGCCAGTGTAGGCTGGCTGCCTTATTGGGGTATTGGAGTTTGAAGATGAAGCGGTATTTTCTGACGATGAGTTAAGACCTTCCTTATCAAAGTCAGAAATGGGCCACAAATACGTGAGTTGTTAAGAGACAATTATTTCGTCAAATCAATAACTAAAAAGGGAGCAGATGCTTGGCTTGGTTTCAAGAAGGTTACTGAGGAATTTTTGGGCATCAAAAAATGAAAAAATATGAAGAAATAGTTGAAGATATGGCTCAAAAATACAGATCCTTGGGATTTCTCATGAGCGTGAGGGTCCACTTAATCAGAGATCATGTTAACCATTTTCCAGGAAATCTTGGTGAATATAGTGAAGATCAGGGGAATGATTTCACCAGGACATAAAAGTCATGGAGAAAAGGTACCAAGGAAAATGGGATATTAACATGATGGGCGATTACTGTTGGATGTTCAAAACAGACAACCCAAAAGAAGGCAAAAAAAGGAAGCGGTTGCCAGTACACCGGTCCTTTGAAGAAAAAAGAACCCGTATAGTAAAAGAAAATGAATTCAGGTAGCAATGGGTCATCCTACAATTTCTCAGTAACCTTCTTAAAACATGACTGTTGTCAATCGCCATCTCCCCCTTTGAATGGTGAGAGCTGAATTACTAAGAATAAATAATGAAGTTGAACTGGAGTAAAAGCATTCTCTGAGATCTGTAGTCTATTGGAAGTTTATTGACAGCTAGTTGACAGTTATCATACGAGATAACGAACACTGGTATGCATAGACTTAATCACCAACCACAAAAACCATCTCATGCAAATTTAAAGCATCATCTATATTTTTCCCATCAAAAAAGCAAACAAAAAAACGGATTTTTGACACTATATTGATAGCTGCTGACAGCTGACTGGCAGTTGACAGTCTTGATGAGAGTTCTACATCAAGTAGCAAGGCAGTAAACTAGAAAAAAAATTCTACCGGGTTCAACCTGGGTTCATATATCAATAAGTTGAAGAAATGTGAAATTACCCTGTACTGCCATTTTTGACATTTCTGACAGCTCTACCGAAAATTTTTGGGGGTGTACAGCCCCTAAAAATGTCTGATTCATGTTTGTATTGTTGAAAACTATCGAATCCACCACGTCGCCATAAAAGTAGATAACTTTTTTTTGTGTGCCTGTGTTATTATTAGCGTATGGCATTATTGCAGGGCAGACCCACCGAATGGGTAGTTCCGGCGCCTGTTGGATCTTTAACCCTGTTTACTAACCCAGGGCACATGGTTAGTGTGGAATTTTGATTTGAACGTTTTTGTTCTCTGACCAAGGATCGAATCTCGAACTTGTTAGTTAGAAGATCAGCTACAAAACCAATAAACCAAATATCTTTCCTTTTGATGACCTTATTTAAAAATTATAAAATAAACTAAAACTTTACATAAAATTCTATACATCCATTAAAGTTATTACAAAAACCAATGTTTTTAATAATATTTCTTTTAAAGCAAAAAAATAAAACGTTAGAATAATAAACATTTATTGTAAATAACTGATTATATATTTCAAATATACTGTCATGTTATAACGTTATACGAGTAAAAATAAATAAATAAATATCTATGTATTTTATTTTTATTTAGTAGTTAGTGTTTATCTATATAATTGCACTCTGGAGAATCAAATATTGTTCAATAAATAATTTTTATTTCAGACTTTATGCTGTCCAATGGACTCTTTCCATTCAATATTTCATGTATTTGTCGTATCAACTAGCATTACTAATAAATTATATCGGCATTTAATATCAAATTTATGTTATACAGATAAGTTAAATGCATTAAATATCGAGAGCGTCTTAACATAGGGGCGTATCTTCTATATATTAACACGGTTAATACGCCCATATGATATGAAGCCATCGATATAATATTAGGATATTTAAAAAAAAGTCCCCCGAGGTATTCCGCCTTAAGTGGTGCAAAATATAAATTCATTTTGTGTCAAATTTCAGCTCAAAAAAATAAAATTACGTTCACAAAATTGAAAAAAAAAATAAAAAACCTTTTTTCTACAAGAGTGCGAAAAAGTGCATTTTTCCGCACGCATTTACGTGTACAAAGTGTCACTTTTCCGTACCAGTGCGGAAAAATTACTTTTCCGCATTAATTTTCCGCACTAGTGCGGAAAAGTAAAAATGTTCCAAATTAACAAGTTATTGCAATATTTTAAATTTATTCAGACTAATATGCATATTTGATAACATTTTTATATTTAAATAACGCATGAAAGTCCTACTTTTAAATAATAATTGATTTTCTTAAAATTATGTCGTTCAAAAATTTGTCAAATACTGATAGAACCATAAATGTCAGTGATGTTAATTCATTAACTCTAATCAACGTAGGCCACGCATAAACTTTTAGAATGTTTTCATAAATATTATTTATTATTATTATTTAGTATATATATTGTAAATCATAAAAAATAATTTGTATTATTTAGTTTGTTAACATAAATACCTACCTCGTTATTAAAATATTTACTTAATTTTCCTCACACTTGTAGAAAAATGTTTGTTCCTAACTCTTGCGGAAAGTGTATTTCCGCACTTGACTGCTTGACCGATCTCCGCTCCGCTTAGGAAAATAACTTTTTTTTAAGCTTTGTTTGAATTATTTTTTATCATTTTTTTTTCTGAAAGATCATTCTGTAGTTTTTGGCATTTATTGGGCTCAGTTACAACGCAGCGCTAGCACTTTGTAGTTGCCATAAATATTCCAAAGAAATGATTTCGTGCAAAAAAGATGGCAACATTTATATTTTTTTAATGCAATACTTATTTAATATAATATAATAATAATATATAATTATATGTAAAAGTGAAAGTTATTTTACAGTGAAAAATGTTGACATCCCGTGCAGAATTTCTAATAATTTTCTGATTGGTCGAAAGTTTGCGGTAAATACTGCATTTCTCTCTTGCAATCGATGCTTCCACTCTAGAGTTACAGAACAAAAATATCAAACGTTTATAATCTAGTGCCTTGGGATTAGTTTGTGTAAAAAATATGTAAAAGTAGCTCTGATAAAATGTATCAATATAACAAAATAATCTGTATTTTATTATCCACTGCTACGGTAGATCATTGCAACTTTTTCAATCGAACGAAATGGCTAAAGTAAAAACATTTTCTCTAGTCTTTTCTGAAAAACGGCTGACACAACTAAACGTAATCTTTTCGCAAATTCCTATTCATCTAATGGTAACTGGCATTGCCAATGGATGGGCAAATCCACGTCAAATCGGTCCATTTAATAACACCGGCCCTCAAAAAAAGTTATCTGTGCTGGGGTTAAGACCCACCTATTATTATGTATTTTGAGATGCTGAACACGAATCTGTCATAAAAAAATGCATTTCATGGGCTCATATTTTTGCTATAGTGAAAATATGACATTTTCACCATTTTAGACGGTTTTTTAAGTATAGCAAAAAAAAGAGCCCATGAGATGCGTTTTTTAATGGCAGATTCGTGTTCAGCATCCCCATCACAGATAACTTCTTTGTAGTGGGTTTTTATAAGGCCCACAAAGAAAAAAAAAGTTGTCTGTGCTGGGGTTGAGACCCACCAATTCTTATGTATTTTGGGATGCTGAACACGAATCTGTCCCAAAAAGGCACATCATGGGCTCATATTTTTGCTACACTGAAATTTCAGACAAATAATATGAGATTTTCACCATTTTAGATGGTTTTTTCCATGTGGCAAAAAAATGAGCCCATGAGTTGCCTTTTTTTATGACAGATTCGTATTCAGCATCCGAAAATACATGAGAAAGGGGCGAAACTCTGCCAACGAAGTTTGAGTTGGGAAAATCTACTGTCCAGATAGGAAAATTATGGAGTCGATGATCGCAGGGATGCCCTATAAAGTGGAGTAGTTGGGAAAATTACAGTATAAGTTGGGAAAATCGGAGAGAGGTGAAGATTTTTTTCCGCCATTAGCCTTGGCTTTTTTCAGAGTTAGGAAATCTGTAGTATCAGTTGGGAAAATCGGAAAGGGGCGAGGCCCTTTTTTTGTCATCAAAAATTTCCGCCAGGGGTAATGCTTTTTTTTCAGAGTTGGGAAGGAGTTGATAGAAGAGCTTCTGTTATAAAGCTCCCCCTGGCATAATACATATATATATATTTTTTTACATAGTTTTGGTTCTTTAGCTTCATGTGTATTAACCCATTCGCAAATACGTCTTCTTGAAAATTGGACGATGCAGGTAGTTATTTAAAATTCAAATCTTGCGAATTTAGTGACCCGTAAGAATTTGGCTGAAGGACAAATAAAACATATATTTGAAGAATCCTGCATTGCGGGAGGATATTCGAATACCTTTTAATAACTAAATTCAATAATATGTGTATTTCTGTCAACAAAAAACTTGCTTTCTTGTCTGGAAAGGAAAATATTTAAAGCAGGTACTTATCATTTCAGTACAATTTTGTTTGGGAAAGTTGAGAGTTATAACCCTAGGTGAACAAATGAAAGTACCTTAAAATGGCAAGGCTTACATACTAAAGTTATAAAGTGACTTAAAATTTGTAATAAAAATCTTAACGTCTGTATCAATTTTTTTACATTTTGGAACTAAACTTTTTCCTGAAGTTGTAAAGTGAATAAAGTGTTGATGTTTACTATTGTCACAAACACAAACCCACAACAAAAATATTTTTTGATTTTTGGGTAACCGGGTTTTGCATCTGACTAAAATTGTTAACTAATTTTGCTGTGACGTTTCGACGATGGATTTTCGTTGTTTTCGAACTAATAAATAAATAAATAAACTAATAAATAAAGAAATAAACTAATAAATAACTAATTAAACTAATAAATAAAGAAATAAACTAATAAATAATGAAATAAACTAATAAATAATGAAATAAGCTAATAAATAAATAAATTAACAGATAAATAAAAATTACACAAATCGGGCAAAAACTTTCAATTCAATTCACAACAAAAATATTTTATAAAGGTAATTACCTCTTTCAGGCATATCGGTACAAAAAATACACCACCAGTTTTGAGATAATATCTAATATTTTACCCTTTATGGAAAAAAGGTTAAAAATGGGGCTGTATTTTTTGTATCGATCATCGATCGATGTGCCTGAAAGAGTTAAGACCCGAATTACACTGAACCACAAAAAATATATTACTCGGACTAGACATATCATTTCTAATAAATGTCGATTTACTGATTTAAAAAATAATGTCCATATTCTCCCAAAACGTCGAATTTATTTGTTACATAGTATAATGATATATAAACAAAAGTTTTTCTTGCCAACTGGCGCCAAATAGAGGGCGATATCTTAACCACGTACAATTTACATCTATAGCACAAAAATTGGACGTGATGGAAGAATATGGACATCATTTTCATTCAGCAGGTCAAATTTTATTAGGAATAATATGTTTGGGTAATAATTTTTATTTTATTATTTCTTTTTGTGGTTCAGTGTTAATTAATATATTGTTAAAGAGTCTGTTAGCATCAAGTATAGATGAGAATGACAATAACAAAACCATTTCGAAACAAACAGTCACTGCTAAATCGTATTTTGTTATTGGTTCACTCAAAGTTACCAACTGTACCATGCTATATTTACTAGAATAATTGATATCATGATGATTGTAATTAGAACATTATAATTATGATTATTATAATTAGAAACAAGGAGGGAAAAAAATGATATGTCAAAATCAGCAATGCCAGCCAATCCCTAAACCGTAACCTAATATCTAAATTATATAAACTGGCATCTGGGTGGAATGTGAAAAATTCAAGGTCACCTATTCTACACACACAAAATTTTACCTCTTCTCTTCCCCTCGCCTCAGCTCACAGGTGCCAGTTAGTAAAATCTATACATTATAAACAAGGAGCTATTCTTGCCCGAGTATACAAATAACATCAAATCATCTGCTACCAAAGGAAAATTGTCTGGAATATGAGGTTTTAGAAAAGTTTTGGGTTATTTATTAATTCTGCAGACTATTGTTTTAGAATCAAGGGTATTAAAATGATAATTATTATCTTTTTTAAAAGTCAGAAAGAACTTTTCTAAAGGTTTCTTGAAATGAATTATTTGTTGCAGTAACTACTTTATTTAAAGAAATAATAAAATTTGCACTGAGTGTCGAACTTGGGTATTTCTGAGTAACATTTTTTATATTTATTATAATAACTTGCTTTATCCTTTTACACTCACCTTATTATTGCCGCAGTTTTTTTATTTTCGGAGTTGGAGAGGAAAAACATATTAAACTAAGTGATTTTCCCAACACAAACTGGAAATTTGACGACAAAAAGTGCGGTTTTCCCAAATCAAGAGAGTGCATTTCCCAAATCGGGAATAATAAGGGGGACGCTCATGCTGCTCCCTGCTTGTCTCGATTTTTACTACATTCTCTCCGAGAGACTTGGACCAAATTTTAAAATTGCATTAACTGGATTAAAGCATCCTCGAGTTATTGCGCAAAAAAGTAAGTAGATGAAAAAAAAATTGCCCGAATACATGTCTTTTCTAATTTTAGACACGAAAAAGCAAAATAACCTGCTTAATGGTATTTATATCATAAAGAAGGATATCCTTTTAAAAGTGAGTTTTGGGCTAAATAAGAAAAATATGTTTTTGTTTAAAAATGTGCAAAATGATGAAAAGAAATGATAAAAAACTTTGTACCAAGTTTATTTGTTAATAAGGAACAAAATAAAAAAAAAATTAAAACTCATTAGGAATTATTTGTTATTGTAAACCCGACAATAACGCATTATTCTTTCTCTAAATGTTGAAAAAAAGTAATATTTTTGTTTATCTATAAACCAACATAATAACATTTAGGTAGAATGTGTAATAAAAACACTGCACAATATTAATTAGGTATGCTTATTTAAGTTAAAAGTCTATGTATAACTTTTTTATAACCTAGTTTTAAATCATATCATGGAAATAAACTTATTTAACACGTTGAAATCCACATTAAATTACGTGTCTGGGCCAACACTATCACATGGAACTGCATGCTTTGGGTTATCGTTGAAGCTGCTGTTTTGCTTACAATGTTTTTATAATATAAACAACGGACTGCCTCAAGGGTCGGTGTTGGCCCCATTACTCTTTAGCCTATACATAGCTGACCTACCAGATACAACCTGCAGAAAGTTTGGATACGCTGACGACTGGGCCATAGCATAAGACATTTCGCATAACAGAAGAGGTCTTGACATCATGGCTGAGTTTTTCCGTAAGGGGAGACTAAAACCAAACGTTACGAAAACAGAAGCTGCCTCCTTTCACCTTGACAATAGGCAGGCCAACAGAGAAAATGACGTCTACTTTGATGAAAGACGATTATATCACAACAAGTATCCTACGTACCCCTTACGCAAATCGCACGGTGAAAAACTAACAGGAGTGTTCTGTTACTATGCACTACCACCCTTTAAAATATCAGCCCGTGTACATTTATTGCAATTTAACATAGGAATTTTTCATTATTTGACTGGACATAGTATAAATACCTTAAAAATAACTATAATCGTAATGAAACTTAAGAAACTAGTTACATAGGGAACGCCCAAGTAATACGTAACGCAAATTTTGATCATTTTGGACCCCCCCTGTAATGCTATTTTTCTATTTTTCATTAATATGGGCGTAACACTCCAAAATGACCCCCCCCCTAGGAGCGTTAAGTAATACTTTAACGTTCCCATAAGCCTAATTACAAATTGAGTTACAGTTATATCCGTAAAAACTAATAAAACACAACAAAATATTTTAATTTTATAGTTAGGAGCAGTCAACATAACACAGGCCCTTTTCTTTGATCCCACTGTAGTAGTCAATGTGCAAAGTTATTATTTTGACGACGTAATGTTTCCTTAAGTGCAATGTTGCTAAATCATTGAAATATGTCAAAATTCATAATTAAAATAATTAATTAAATTTTATTCCGGGATGTAAAAAGGGCTGAAATTTTGGGTAATTGTTATGTATCTATAAGCATGTAAAGTCTTTGTCGTTGTCGTTGCAGGCGATTTAGCCCAAAATACGATACCCTCCTTTAATTTAATATTTTATATACCCATAAAAATTTTATTGTTCTTATTCTATAACTGGTCCTGTCAAGTTTAACTTGATTTGTTTTTTTTTTTTGAAAGTTAATGTCGAATTCATGATTTTAATTTCATTTATTAAGGTTGATTTATACAATTATTAGGGCTTAACTAAGAGATTAACTAATGAAATGAAATGTGTCAAATAATTCTGATATTTCATTGGTCAAATGCTTAGTTAGTGTTGATGACTGGCTAAAGTTTAGCCGGTAAACCATCTATAAAAGTAATTAATAAATTAAATGTCACTGTTAAAGTATGATGTCAATCAATGTTAAACTTTAAATGATTTAGTTATAATTTACATTATTTATTGTTTACAGTACAGTACTTTAAGAGCGTGTCAATTATTTCTACATTTAATTCGTCTATTTTAGCCTCTGTTGTCTGTTATCTATTTTTAAGTGGTCTAAATAAATAAAGAGTACACTTTCCATAAGAGGTTAAACGCCATTGACTTGATTTTTCAGGATAAAAACTTGATTTATTTTTTGCGGATCCGAAATTTTAAAAAACAATATTTAAAATTCAATAGTAGTTTGGTATTGTCAAACTTACACTTGTAATTTAATATAACTTACGTAATTAATAATAATATTATAATAAGTGTAATTACACAAACATAACAAACAAAAAAAAGTTTATTTTTTATTTTTTTTACACCGTGGGATTTTTGGGAAAGCTAAACATAAATCCTGTGTCAAAATTAGCAAATTTTAAATAGCGGATCCAATATGATGGATACAATTTTAAAAATTATAGCTCTATTTACAAAAGTTAGAACTTAGAGTGTTTGATTACCGAAACTGAATCTGATGTGAAAATTGTAAAATTAAAAATTTTAAATCCAGTATAGCTGGCGGCTGTAATTTTAAAAATTATAACTTCAATCTTATTAATAATCGTATAAAAATAATTAAGACACAGAAATAATCTTTAAACATAGATTCCATTAGAATGGTCATTTACAGTTTTTTGGGAGGCTCAGTTGTTTGCAAGATATACTTAGAAGAAAAAAGGTATTTTGTTTTTTGACATATTTAGGTCACACAAAAACCGAAAATTGCCAAAAATGGTCTTTAACTCCCTATGAAAGTTGTTCTCTTTAAATGATCGTAGTTGATCTAAATAATTCATTCAGAAAACTAAAAGTGTTACAGTGTTATTCTACACTGGACTATTTTTAAGCGACATGTTTAATTATTATAATTAGTCGGTTAAGTATACACTTTGTAGCATTATGGATGTGAACAATACATCTTTATAATTCAATTACACCTAGAGAAATAAATAATTAAAGCAAGTACGTAATATTCAGATCAAGTGGCTCAAAAGTTTGTATTTCCCCAGTCATATAAATTACTTAAATCGAATGTTTTTTTTTTAATTTAATTTGAATAAACATCTTAGACCAATATATTGCAACAGACTTAGACCGACAATAACTTGGTAAAAGTGCTTAATTTAAATAATAAAATATATTGTTTAGATCCACATGAATCACGTACAGTGATTTCACACAACTATAGTCCAGCCACACATCTATAGTCCATGTTTTAAATCCAACTCCAGGTGGCAGGGGGTAATTATTTTTAAATCTTTACAATTCTTTATGAAAGTTGGTGTATAGGTGTATATGGCATTGAGGTAGAGTGGGGAGAGTGCCAGAGCCGTTTAAATTTCTTGTGCCGATTTTGATTCGCGCATCTATCTATCTCTCTCTAAAATTCCGTTCTAACGGTCTTGCGCACTTCGAAATACACAAAGATAGCCACTCGGTCAGACAGAATTCCTGCTTTCCCCACTCTAATTCCTTGAAAAACACATGTGAACTAAATCTTAGGTTAGTTTAAAAACCAAAGTCGAAGTAACTGCGCAAACTCAAATTTGCTAAACAAAGCTCCCTTGTCGGCACAGTTTGTCCACACGCAGGCTGGTCGAATGGCACTCTCTACCTCAATGGTATACGGCAACACGTTTTAATTTTTTTTTAAATACGCTGCTCATGGACTTTGGGTGTGTGGCTGGACTATACTGCCCTAATACGCCAGAAAACAGTAGCTCCATTTGTCGCATAGCAGCGTTTTCAAAATATTACATCAGATTTGACGTCAAAACCGCGCTAGGCGACAAATGGAGTTACTGCTTTCTAGAGTAGTACACTGATAAAAAGGATTTATTTAGATATGGCCAATTAAATTATTTGGTTGTGGATAACAAATTTTATTTGAGTCAAATAAATATTTAGTTCACGTAAACAAATATTTTAATTTGAAAATAATTTATTAATGGGAACAAAATAGTTTATTTGACAGAAATAAACTGTTTTATCAGTGTAGGGCAGTATAGTCGTGTGAAATTACGGTATAACTGTTTGATTGAATAACAAAATATATTGAGTTTTAAAGAAACTTATTTGAGTGGATTTTTATAAGGAATATTTAACTAACCAAACCTAACAAATTTTACTTGAGTCAAATAAATATTTAGTTCACGTAAACAAATATTTTAATTTCAAAATAATTTATTAATGTGAACAAAATAGTTTATTTGACAGAAATAAACTGTTTTATCAGTGTAGGGTAGTATAGTTGTTTGAAATTACGGTAAAACTGTTTGGTTGAATAACAAATTCAAATATTTTCAAAAAAAAAAAAAAAATAAATAAAAATAAATATTTTTATTTCAAAGCATGTTTTTTTTTGAAAAACAAAAAATTCAAAAAAAAAAGTTTTAAAAAAAAAACGAAAAAAATTTTCAACTTTTTTTTAACTTTCTTTTTGCAAAAAAGGAAAAACTTTTGAAAATAATAGTTTTTTGATTTTTTTTTAGTTTAACTCATCTTTTTTGTTTTTTAACAGATTATTTTGAAAAACAATAGCGATCTTCCCCTCGTAGAACTTGATTTTTCCTAAAAATCGATCGGATTACTCGTTCTTGAGTTATCGTGTTTAGAAAAAACGTGACATCAGACGGACAGACGGACATTTTCAAAGTTTCTTATTTTTTCATGAAATACATTTGTATCCAAGAATTTTTTGTCTAGGGCGTTTTCTGGCTAATTTGGAAATTCGAAACTACCGTATAATACTATTCTAGGGCAGGCGCTGTGAATAGTATAATATCTATAAAATGTTTCATTATATCTGCGTATACTTTTTTGCGCTCGATGCAGAATAAAATATTAAAATTAAAATTAAAAGGATTACAGAAAAAGCACCGCATTTTAAACAAAGTTTATCTAAATATTTTGAATATAATATATTATTCCGAAGCTGACATTTAAACGTTTATGAGACCTAGTGAAGAATGAAAATTTAAAAAGTTTTACTTGCCTAGGGGCACTGAAATCTATTCAGAAGGATTTTCAATAAATGTCAAGTGCTGTGAGACTCTGGCTTGGAAAAATTGATATTTCAGATTTTTAAACGTATATTTAAATCTATTGTCAACTTTTTTTTTGTTGTGTTTATACTCTTCAAGGCACGTAGTGCTAGAAGAGTACCTACTCTTGATGAAGGTTTTCAACTTTCTAAAATTAATTAAAATTGCCCTATATTAAAGTAATAGTTTTATAACATACGTTTTTAGCGCACGAGTACAAGTTTAGAAAACGAGCCGCTTGCGACAAGTTTTTTAAGGAACTAGTGCGCTAAAAACGTGCTATAAAACGAGTGCTTTATACAATTTTTTCTATTGTGCTATAAAAAAACATTAAATTGACTGACTGACTGACTGACGTCAAGCGATATTATTTTGTTCTCTTGCCAACCCGAAAGAAAAAAAGTATTAACCTCTGATATAAGAACAAGAAAAATGCGTGTGATTATGAGCTTATAATAATCGCAAAATATAAAAAAAAATTATATACATACAAGTACTTTTTAACAAATTCTGAACTATACAAGGACGAAAACTGTTACTAACTTCGCTCTCCAAGCTCGGCTAGCAATCTTTGTAATCGCCCTAAAAACAGTATTTTGTTCCTTGCACCAATACGTGATCAATATTTAACTAAAAAGTGCAAAAATCAATGATCAAAGGCCTACAAAAAAAAGTTGTCTATACTGGGGCTCAGACCAATCTATTCTTATGTATTTTGGGATGCTTAACACAAATCTGCCATAAAAAAAGGCAACTCACGGGCTCATTTTTTTTTCTACACTGAAAAAACTGTCCAAAATAGTAAAAATCTCATATTATTAGCCTCCAATTTCAGTGTAGCAATAAACTGAGCCCATGAAGTGCATTTTTTTGAAAGATTCCTGTTCAGTATCCCAAAATACATAAGAATAGGTGAATCTAAACCTCAGCACAGACAACTTTTTTTGTGGGCCTGTGTTATTAATCGTCATTATCATTAATTATAGAGCGGTCACGCAAATCGCGTTAAACCCACTTTTAGAACATTCATTTTTATGACTATTTTTATATTTTGTGTATGAGTTACATCCATGGGTGAACTCAGAAGCCATCCATCATCACCCATGGATGTAACTCATACACAAAATATAAAAATCGTCATAAAATCGTCATTTAAGATTTTGCGCATACAAGTTAAATATTCAAATCAATAATCATGATTATTCACAAGTTTACTCTCTTTTAAATATTGAATTAAAGGATAGAAGAAATAAATCTGATTTGTGTTTTTTATTTAAAATTATAAATAATATGGTCATAAGTCCTGATTTGATATCAATGATTAATTTCAATATCCCAAGAAGAAATAACAAACAATCTTTTGCGGTTCCTTATCACAGAACAAATTATGGTTCAAACTTTCCATTAGATAGAGCTATGTATTTGGCTAATCAATATGATGATTTAGATTTTTTTGGTATAAGCTTTAACTTTAACTTAGAAATTATTTAAATAATATTAGATTTTAGATTAAATTAGTTTTAATATTTTAGGTATTTGATTACGTACATCTTAAATTTTATTTTTATTTGTAACATTATGTATTGGGGTTTTCCCGTTAAATAAACTTATTAATATTATTATTATTTAAAAAAAAAGAATTTGGTATTATTGGATTTAACACGATTTGCGTGCCCGCTCTACAATTATTAATTACAACTATTTTAACAATAATTATAATTGTTATTTATGTTTCAATGAATTTAATAGTTCTAATAGTTAATTAAGCATAATATAATAATCACACAATTAACAATATTATTTTAATAACATAGTAGGTATTATTATTATTAAAAAACTCGCAGCTTCACAGCCACGTTTACTTCGGACTTCGGAGATTATATAAGTCTTACATTTTGAGCGAAATTAAAAAAATAATTTTTGCGCAGAGTGCTTTGGAAACAACGAAGAAATTAAATTAAAGGAGGTTAGGTTTGAAACCGTAAATATTGTTAATGTGACCCACGCGCATGCGTGAGCGTGGCATTTAGATCTACAATTAGCCGCTCCTCACATTCTGATAATCTAAATCCCGAGCTCACGCATGCGCGTAGGTAGCAATGTCATATTAACAGTATTTACGGTTTCAAACATAACCTCCAATAATTTACCTTAACAATGTTTCAATTAAAAACGTCTACTTTGTCTGTTTTGGCTCAAAACAATAAAGACGAAACGCGGGTTTATTAATTTTTTTGCGATAATTAGAAAACAAAAAATGTCAGGTCAAATTTTCTTTCAGATTATTGCTCCGCATAAAAATGCGTAACTTTTTTCTAATTTAACCGATATTTTATCTTTTATAATAACCGAGATTATCATGCTTGAGGTCAAAAAACGGGCACCCTGTATTTAAAATAATTAATATTAGGAATATTAAAAGGTGGATTCAGCACAAAAACACACTAAAATAAACTTCACGTATCAGGCACAACAACGTTGTCGACTAATGTAGGTTTATTTGTGCAAAACGAAGGCTCCTACAGGACAATCAGTGTTTCTATTGTATCCTGACAAGGCGACTTGATACAATCAGCGTTTCCTTCAACAAGAATAGACGTCGCGACGCATCGAATTTAACCGGACCCCAAAACTGACAGGACCGTGTGACTGCATTTTTTTTTCTATTAAGAAAAGTGAGCTATGCATGTCGCATTGCAGGCATTTTAACCATTTACGTGAGATTTATTTACTTCGATACCAAAGATTAAGGATGTAGCCTACACATGTAGGTGTTAAAAAGTAAGGAATATTTATTGACCAGAATAGTGTATCTTCGTGTTACCTTAACTACCTCGTATCTCCAAAAATTCGATTTTCGGTTTTTTGCACTAATCAATTCTGTACATGATTAGTAATGACCTAAACAAAGTCCTAATTTAAAATTCCAATCGGTTATAAGTTATGTAGAACTAATTACCTCGTATCTCATTTACTACTTAAAATAAATAACTGTAACTACCTCGTATCTCCAATATTAGGCCTAGCAAATAAGGAATTTCCCGTAGGTGAAAATATCTAAACTTTGCATACTTATAAAATTTATATCTAGGGGCTTCTAAGGTCGCTTAAGCTAAATTTTATGAAAAAAAAAACGTTAATCCGCCCCCGGCTTACAGGGTGTACTTTTTTTTAAATATTTACAATATTTTCGTGTAAATTTGTATGTGGGGGTTTTCGAGGTAGTTTAAACTGAATCTGATAATAAAATTCCAAACTTCAAACCCGAAGGGAGGTGGGGGTGATTATTTTAAAATGTTTGTAGTATTTTAGTGATAATTGGTATACAGGGGTTTTGGAAGTCGCTTAAACTAAATCTTAGAATAAAAAAAATGTTACTCTAACCCCTGAGGGGCGGGGGTAGTTTTCGTGAAAATTGGTATATTGGGGTTTTCGAGATTTATGAAACTGAATCTGATAAGAAAAATGGTCTAACTTCACCCCCTTGGGGCAGGGGGTAATAATATTTAATTATTTACAATATTTTTTGCCATGTTTTGTGATTCCACTCCACGCCCGGGGGAGAAAAAAAGGAGAAAGCTTTTTTACTGGGCAGTGTATTTTCACAATAATTTTATCAAAATTGGTATACAGAGGCTTTTAAGGACGCTAATATTAAATTTTAGAACAAAAATTATCATCAGATTCAGTTAAAGCAACCTGAAAAACCCCGATATACTATTTTTTACTAAAATATTGTTAATATTTAAAAATTACATGCCTTAAATATTTCACAGTTTTTAATTGAGAATTGGAAATAATAGTTACTGTAACTAACTCGTATATCTCCATAATTCTAATTTTTGACTCACGTAACTAATAATTTTGCAATCTTTTATGCTTGAAGGGTCCACAAGAAATAACTACACTTATATTTGTCTATATTACAATAAAAAAAATAAGAATTTTAAAGTTAACCGGTTTTTTGTGTCTCCTGAAAACTAATGAATTCGGAGATACGAGGTAGTTAAGGTAACACGACGATATTCTATAACTAGTATGGAATAGACAATATTCCGCGCAAGCGGAAAGTTTGTCATACGATCTGGCAGGCGAGTATGACGGTCCCGCGAGCGCGGAATGACTATTCCATACTTGTTGTAGACTATACTTTTTCTTCGACTGCAAATATGAAATACTGTATAGCTTTAAACTGCGGACAAGGTTAAAAACAATTTTTTTTTGTGACTCGACATTGTAAATGCAACAAAACACATATTTTTAAATAAAGCAATTAATGTTATTTAATAATTTTATCAAATCAGTACTTAAAAAAGATTTTTATTTAATTTTAGCACATATTTACAAATTATAATGCAAAAATTGAAGGTTATGTCAGATTGTTGTGACAGATATCAGGTTTAAATATATAACAATAGATGGATTAGCGACTTTAAAAATGTATAGGTATGGTGGTTTAGCTCGGGTAGCAGATTTTTTTTGTGGGGCTGTGTAATTTATTATTATAAATAATAATTATTATTTTTAAAAAACGACAAAAATTGTGAATATACGTTTTTTTAATTAAGGAAAAATCATTGTTTTACCTTAACGCATAAATAAGTAACACAGTGGTCGTATTCAAAGATTTATAGTTAAGGAAATCCATATCTTTTGAGACAATATTTATTCGTAACGTTGGTATTAAATCTTCTCTGAAATGTAGTTAGATGCGAATATTATTCCGGTCTCCTTATTAAGACATTTGTACCAACTTGACAGACTAATAATTTTAACGTACAAATATGGTTTTATTGTACATTGCATTTAATGCATATAACGGTTAAATTAATTTTAGTTTTCACAAACATTACGAGGTTTGATCAAAAAAAATTTTTATATTTTAACATTTTTATGTTTTGAAAAAGCTATGATGCATTGATTTGTTAATAAAAAATTAAGTAATTATATACAGGGTGTAACAAAAAATGTGGGCTGGCTATACATAGCCATATTGTACTCACCGTCACAATGAAAAAAGTTCATATACACATTTTGTCTAAAATGCTTCATCTTTGAGAAACGCCCCTTTAAAGTGGCTAAAAAATTTAGTTTTTATTTAATAACTCAGGAACCCTTTGGAACATAGCAACAAGGTTTTTCATGTGATTTTTTTTGTAATTTTATTATTGGAATATGATTTCTCAGGTCAAAATACATAAAAAGGTACTCTTGTTGAAATTCTGTAGAAATAACCTTTTCTGACGCCTCTGATTAAAATAAGTACATAAAAATAACATACGAGGATGGGCCTTACTAAGATTAGTTCACATGCAAAGATTAGTTCACATACAAAACATTGTTGCTGTATCTCAAAGGGTTCCTGAGTTATTAAATAAAAACCGAATATTTTAGTCCAAAATTATCAAAATTTGCGTTACGTAATACTTGAACGTTTCCTAGGCGTACCTAGCTACTTCTCACTTTAACGATGGGGTGCACATTTTATAAAATTCTCATATATAATAAGTTATTATTGGTAACTTATAATTGATAAAGAATACTTATTATAATAATAATTGGAGGTCGTGTATAAGAACTATAATTTATTATTAATCAACACTGCCTATTGCAAACAAGAATTAAATGGACTTTCGGTTGTACCTTCAACTGAGTTTTTTTCCAGCATTGAGTATGGTTTAATTTTTTTCTGATTTTTGTTTATTTTGAGCAATGCTTCTATTTTTAAAAACATTTTAAAATATATACTTTTTGAGGTTGTAATAGAGGTTTGCAAAATATAGAACTTTTTTGGCAGTTATGGAGTTTGAGCTTAGTTGGTTGGATAACCCAGTATGAAAAGCCATATACCAAAACTGAAGAAGATGAAACGAATTAAACTTGCAATAATTGAAATTATTGACATCACTACACTGATAAAAATATTTTTACAGTCTACCTGAATTGACACGGAATTGTGTTAAACTGTGTAAAAATGTGTAATTTTAACACCGTTTTTTGTAACTTTTACACAATTTTACACGTTTCCCTGTAATTTCTGGTCTACAAGGTCGACTGTGGATTTTTTTTATCGGTGTAAATTCAACTGATTTATTAGGATGTACAAAAAGAAATAAAATAATTTACACTACTAAAAAACCGCCAGGCAACTTTTTTTGGCGAGCACAGTAAGATCATTACAGTTCCCGCAAACATTTATGGCTTTTGGCATGTCTAAGAGCTACAGTTTTCTTATAAGTGGGGACCATAATTTAGTTTTAAGTTCTTTGTTTTGCAAAAAGTATCACTTTATAAATAAACCCCGTAACTACAGGTCTAGATCATTTTATAATGCAACAAAAGTTATTATTACAAAGTGAAACGGATCTAAATTGCATAAGGTGGCAAATGACAATGAAAGTTTTACCGCGGTGTACCGTTTGTATTTCTTAAGCACCTGTGCATTCAATTTGAAGAAATAGGAAGGTTCAAATTTTAAATCTTGTAAATGCAAATGCGATAGTTAGAATTGCAAACACAGAAAAATAAAATTTTATATTACTTAATTCTAGTTATTTAAGTATTAAGGGCAGTGAGTGCATTTTACCGGTTGAGGATTATTTTGGAGATTGAGACGAAGAATCTCCAATACTTTCCGAAACCTAATGGCCGCCGTGATGCTTACGTTTTTTGCACGATTTAACAAAATAAATAATAAGATGACAATTTTGAGCTTTAAGGTGCATGGAATATAAAATGTTTTGCAATTATACCCGAAAAATCCAAATATCAGTATGAAAATAGTTGAAAAATTTTCAAAACATGGTGCAGTGAAAAAAATATGTGAAAACATAGAAAAGTTACTGTTGGCTTAATAATAAATAATTATTTCGTTCGAAGAACAAACCTAAATACTCCAATAGCGTTTAACAGTTCTTGTTCCAATTGTAATTTTATATTTAACTTTAATAAAAACTAATTTAAAGCTTTAAAAATTAGATTATTATTTACTTACCGCCTCCCGATCGGTTAGTAATTTACTTACCGATAAGCAATGTGTAAACATAACCTACTGCTTTCATAATTAGGTTTGTTAAACACGTCAAATTACCCGATCGTGCAAAAAAAAATTATTAAGATCAACAATAAAGACTTTACTTAGTGGGAAGCGGTTTTAATTGTCGATTTCTTCTTCTACTTTTAGTTCTAAATGAGCAGATAATTTTAACTGTGCGTTTAAAAGCTTGTCATTATAATATTTATTAATATGTTTTTTTAAGAAGTTTATTGGTGACCTTAAATATGTTAATAACTTTTAAAATGGTGGGTATAGGTCTTTGTCCTTCAGAAAAGGCAAGTTATAAAACGTGTTTTTCTGAATAACAAATACCTATACCCACCATTTTAAAAGTTATTAATATGTTTTTTTGCTGAATTATTTAAAAATTAGATTATTATTTACTTACCGCCTCCCGATCGGTTAGTAATTTACTTACCGATCAGCAATGTGTAAACATAACCTACTGCTTTCATAATTAGGTTTGTTAAACACGTCAAATTACCCGATCGTGCAAAAAAAAAATTATTAAGATCAACAATAAAGACTTTACTTAGTGGGACAGCGGTTTTAATGGTCGATTTCTTCTTCTACTTTTAGTTCTAAATGAGCAGATAATTTTAACTGTGCGTTTAAAAGCTTGTCATTATAATATTTATTAATATGTTTTTTTAAGAAGTTTATTGGTGACCTTAAATATGTTAATAACTTTTAAAATGGTGGGTATAGGTCTTTGTCCTTCAGAAAAGGCAAGTTATAAAACGTGTTTTTCTGAAAGACAAATACCTATACCCACCATTTTAAAAGTTATTAATATGTTTTTTTGTTGAATTATTTTTTTTCCTTGTGTATAATCTGAATATTGTAGTGTCTATATTACTAGATATTAAAGTAAGATATTAAAAGATTTAATGGCTTTCTTTGAGTGGAAATGGTTAACTGCGGTAGATTTAAATAAATGTTTATAATTAAGACAGTTGTGAATTTTAAAAGCAGATTAAATTAATAAACAATAATGGCTTTACGTGTATTTATCTTAAATTTTAGTTACAATATAGTTTTGTTTATACCATACACTATAAAACTGAATGTTCAGTTACAAATGGATATGAAATCGGAATTTATTATCCTATAGAATTGTACTTTAATTTTTGTTAAAAACACGCAACATTTCATGCCGTCCTTAATTATTAAAGTAGCTTTTTTTAAACCTATTTCCACTTGGGGGGACGTGTGGCTAGTGATAATAAACACATGTTGCGTGGGGATCTAAATGTACCAGCACGTTGTGATGTGGTAGTATGACAGCATATTGTACATAATACACCCATTGTAGTATTTATTATCATAAGTATTAAATATCATTAGTGGCGATATAAATAACAAATATGTATTTACAAAATTTAGTTTTAAAAATATAATGACATTTTCTAAGTGTACTTGTTACTTGTAATCATTTTTCTGTATGTAGCTATCTTGGAGCGAAGAGTACAATAGGACGCATAAATATAAAGTTATGGCGTCTTCTTCTAATAAATTTGCAGAAAGAATAAGTTAAACTAGTGTACTCGTTTTCACATAATAAGTCAGAGCAAACGAAAAACGGGGCAATAAGTTTCTAGAGAAAAGGCGTCGGGAAATTCCCGGAAAATTCCCTCGAAGCTGGAAACTAGCAAGTTTAAGATGTATTATGTACTTAACTTTATTAAACTTTTTGACTGAACAATTGATGATATCGCTACGTTCGTGGTATCGATTTCACTAATATTATTGCATCTGAGAATCAAGAGAAAACTAAACTAAAAACAAGTACCTACTTAAGAAATATTAAAATTAAGTGGCTCAAATAGTTATTTATAATACAAGGGCGAAAATTTAAGTTTTTTGATTGAGTAGGTTTTTAGAAGCCGAAATTTAACTTATTATACAATATTTTTTATTCGATTGTTACTAATTATATCTAATATTCACAGCGCCTGCGTTAGAATAATAAGGTCCCAGAACGACTATAAACCAATAAATAAATAAATAAATAAAAATAAATAAAAATTAAACGGTAGTTTCGAATTTTCAAAAAAATTCAAATTCAAATTCAAAAAATTGTTTTATTCTTTTATATAAATTTGTTTCATAAAAAAAGCAACTTTTTTTTATGTCCGCCTATGCGCCTGTCCGATGTCACGATTTTTGTGAGCACGATAACTCAAGAAAGAATAAACGGATCAACTTAACGTTTCCAGGAAAAATCCAATTTTGCGAGGGGAATATTCCTATAGTTTTTGAAAGTAACCGCTTCAAAAACAAAAAAAAGTTATGTGGGGTTAAAAAATCAAAAAAATCTGAAAGAAAATTCCGATTAACTTAAAATTTTCAGAAAAAATTACTATCAATAAATAATAATATTATAAATAATTGTTTTATTAATAAACCAATACATACATATTTGGTTTTTTCGTTCAGAAATATCACACAGTACCAAATAGAATAATTACGTCATATTCATAAATGCAGAAATTTTGTCTGCAGGTGTTTAAACCCCATATATTAATAAACCAATTACCCGAATAGGTACATTTAATGTAGAAAATAGATAAACGTGTGCAAATCAAATAATGTTAAACGGGTAATGTGAGAAATTCACATGCCATTAATTTATTTGAATAATTTTGCAGTGCATCAAAGTTATTTTATAAACACATACAAATAATATTTGTAATTTAATTAGGGCTCAGAGAAACAAGGTGTTCATTCCCAACCCTATATTGCACATAATTTTACTTTGCAACGAAAAAAAAATATGATACGTCTTTTGACTTGCATAATTCATAAAAAATATAATAGAAAAAGACTTTTTTCTTTTATTTCGAAAATTTTAATATATATTTTTTTTAACCCATCCGGAAACATTGTGCAGATAAAAAACAAAAACAAATACAAAAAAAAACAGTAAAAATATGTAATGCTACGCATTCCATTACATACTATTCATAGTAAATGGTATATTGCATTTTCTCAAATACTTAAAAAAATATATAAAAAAAATTAATTTCAAAATTAAAAAATAAAACAAAAATAAATTTTAAAATAAAAAAAAATCAAAAAAAAACTTTCAAAATTTTTATTTTTTTTTAGTTTAACCATGAAAAAAAATTATATCCAAGAATTTTTTGTCTAGGACGATATTTGAAAATTTTTGAAAATTCGAAACTACCGCATAATACTATACTAGCGCAGGTGCTGTGAATAGTATAATACTATCTACTTGCTCATAAATTATATGTGGTAACAATTTATAAAACTCAAAAGCGTGTTTTTTGACAAAAACCAACATATTACAAAAATTCGACTTCAGCTAATCTTAAAAGTTCCTGACATAATAAGGTTTTTAAATATTTACCGGCAATATTAGATACTGTCATCTTCCAATAGATACTTCAACTTAAAGACAGTGTTTCCAAGTAAAAACTGGGTGCCCATAAGGTTTGTATTTTGATTATTAAAGAATAAGGGGTCTCATTGGTCAGTGTTCCCAAATGAGAATAAGGTGCAATATAGGGTAAATTTTGAGAAAAGCTTTTTTATATTAAGTGAGATATCGCTTGCTTTACTACAGTATTCTTTTAGCATCTTAATTCTTTTCTATTCCTTTGGCATTAAACGATTAGTATCTTTTAATATATGAAGAGTGCAACTAACATAAGGGCCTAACCCACATTTTTTGCGAGACACGGTTTTTGCTTGAAACGGATACTACTTAACGTACTTTATCGCTCTAGTTAATAAAAAATCCTAATATGTTACTAGAAGTGGCAAAAAAATGCATTGGAATATATTATATTCCTTAACCTTAAAGGTAAGGGTTGCAAATTTTAATAATTTGTTTTTTTGCCCCACCCAAATATTTACTGTTAACTATTCTTAATTAAAAAATTGTTACGAACCTATTTAAAACCAGAAAAGACAAGATTTTATAAAAAACACAATCTAGAATAAACGCGAGGGTTAGGCTTTTTTAATAATTTGCTTTTTTTCCACACCCAAATATTTACTGTTAACTGTTCTCAATTAAAAAAAGCTTATGAACCTGTTTCTGACTAGCAAAGAAGATTTTATACAAAAACTACCTTATAAGAAATGTGTGGGTTAGGCCCTTTTGATAATGAAGGGTATTGTTTAGGCCCTTATTTCAAGTTTTTTTGTTAAAATCTACATAAAACGATGTAAACAGTAAAACACTATTAAAATATAATTAATATTAAGTATAAATATCACTGGAAAAAAAATAATTACATTTTTGCTTCTATAAAATAATAATTTTGTGGGTTAGGCCCTAATATTAGTTACACTCTTCATATGTAGATTATTTAAATAACTCAGATACAACTAATAATTACAAAACGCATGACCTTTCTATATCTAAAAATATAACAATTTTACTTTTCACAGAAAATTTCAAAACATCCAGGCCGGCACATAGTTGTAAGCATAGTTTATTTTGGCCCAAACGTTGCTAGTGTCCTATATCATTTTCATCAGTGAAAGTGACGTGAAACCTAAATATTATTGCTGAATATAGGCAGGCAGTGGCCGAGACGGTTAAGGCGTTACTTAATTCATTTGGCTAAAGCGTGGATTTAAGTCTCCACGGTGCACTATGAGCCATAATTTTTCTTGCGCGGCCAAAATCAACGAAAATCGATTTAAATTTTCTAATAAAAGGATAAAAGCACTTGATTTACGGATAGTTGGGGCATATATTACAAACATTATTTTCCATAAAAAACAAATACTTTTTTGTGGGCAGCCATACAAACTTAAAAAATGTGTTAATTTTGTTTTAAGATTCTTAATTTCAAATATTAAATATATTTACAAATCAAATAAAAGTTTTTCTGTCTTTTTTTTTAAGTGTGTCGATTAAAAAATGTTGGAGCAACCCAACTATGTTAAATTTATTCTGAAAATTAAGAATTTGTCTGATTACCATAATATTTTATCATAAAAATTATACATTTATGGGAAAGTGCATACTTTTATTAACGAATAATCCGGAGTAATCCAACCAATTTTAAACTTATACATCAATTTGTAGCCTATTTTACGGCAATCGACATAATGAATCCGCCATTTTGATTTTTTTAATATTGGATTTGGTTTTAGGGAGACCTCAAAAACCCCTACATACCAATTTTTACGAAGTTACAGAATTTTGGCCGCAAAATAAAAATTCTGGTCCATAGTGCGGTAGAAGACATTTTTTCATTCGTGCGAAGCGGTACCGAGACTTGTGGTCGACTAGTGGGTACAGTCGCGACTTCACAGTGTACTGCTCTCTTTGCGGTATTAATCAAATAATAAATATAAATTGCAATAAATGTACACGGGCTGATATTTTAAAGGATAGTAGTGGATGGTAACAGAACACTACTGTTAATTTTTCATCGGGTGATTTGCGTAAGGGGTGTCCGCTATCTTGAATTTTAGGGATAAGTTGCTTAATATGCATATAATCAATTTTATTAAGGAGCTGATTTCCAACAATTTTTGTTTGGATAATTTTTTTAATATATTAATAACAATCGAGTTAATTCAAAAATAGCCATGTTGGAGGTGAAATTGTTTTTTCCATTTTTAAGCCAAATTATTCATCGGACGATAAAAGTGGTTATGAGCAAACTTATAGCTTCTGAAATTCTCTATAAGTTTCATGTTACATCTTTTCATAGGTACTGTGATACGGTTATTGAGGGCGCAACTCTACTTTTAGCGCCCACTGTAACCGTAACAAAATACTTATGATAATGCATAATATGTAAAACTTATAGAGAATTTTAATAGCTACAAGTTTGCTTATAACCTCCTCCGATAAATAATTTGACTGAAAAATCGAAAAAACAAAAATTTTACCCCCAACATGGCCATTTTTAAATATTTATAACTCGATTGTTATTGATATATTAACCAAATGATCCAAACAACAATTGTTGGAAATTTTCTCCTTAACAATATTGGTTATATACATTTTTATCGCAAGATGCATATTTAGCGAGATAATCGCACCCACCCCTAAAATTCAAGATAGCGAAGAGCCCTTAAGTAAATCATCCGGTGAAAAACTAACAGGAGTTTTCTGTTACTATCCACTACTACACTTTAATATAACAGCCCGTGTACATTTATTGCAATTTAGCACTGGAATTTCTCGTTATTTGACTGGACTATATTATCATGAATTGTTAAATTCGATTCTATAGAATCGAGCAAGTAGATCTACTTGCTAGGTAGGTAGCAGAAATTATAATTTGCCCAATTTCTATAAAAGGAGGAAACCTATCAGTAAGGGTGAGAACAAAACACTTTAAGAACTTTTGGATAAAAAATTGTATATTTACTTTACAAACAGTGGTTCGGAAGGTAGTATGCACATTTTAATGAGTACCAATATTTTATATATTGCTAATGTATGCCCCTAATTGTCTGAGACAAAAGTAGTATACATTCTTTATTTTATTTTTAAGCCTAGTTTTACGAAGAGTGTCTACATATTAGACGATAAAGTCTAACATGCATAAAGCTATCATTATCAATAATAACAATAATTCATTATTTATCCGTAATTGAAAAAATACTTCATATTTTGTGTAATTTAAACAAAAAGCAAAAAGTAAATACGAAGTATGTGATAATTACCACTCGTCAATATGTACGAAGGTCCTTTTCTAATTTTTATAACCTTGAAATTTAATTTCAACAAATTATCTACTACAAACGATGTTAGTATAGTTGGGTTTTAATGCACCGCCAATATAAATAAACACATTTAGATTCCATAAATCATTTATAAATTAAAAACATATTTCATTTATGTACTATCACTTATCTAGCTTAGTTAAACCCTCATCCTGCAGGAACCTACTTCATCATCGATGATGCATCATGGATTATAAGAGGGAAATATTAGTTTAAATTAAAAAATTCTTAATCCTTACTCATATTGGAGTTGATTTAAATAAACCAAATTAGAAAAAGTTGAATTTATTGTATTTTAAACATACAACTAGCTACAATTGTTTCGACTTTTATAACAATAAGTTATTTTCAAGTTGAAAATATAAACAAATTAATGACATTTCTAATAATGCGAACTCACGTTTAATTTATCTCATCCCTACCAACTAGCACTTTCTATAAGATTCGCTTTTTCCAATACTCTAGACACTTAAGTATCCCAAATTTGAGCCAAATCAGTATCTATAGTGCATTTAACTGGCCTTAAACTGTGCGGATTGGATCAGTAGATAATACAGTTTTTTTATTCTTATTTTTTTGTAAACTTTCACCTTGTGATAAGCAAATAATAGAGATAATTATATTTAAATGAATAGTCCGATCCGTAGTGATAAGTAATTATCAGTAAATTATAATTTAAATAATTACATAGGCCCACAAAAAAAGTCTTGGATTCCAATATGATATTCCTATGTATTTTTTCCCGCTGAAACTGAATCCGCAATCGAAAAACTACTGAAACCGCTAAAATCATCTACTTCATACCACTTTCACCCCCTTCCTCTAAATTCGTAATTTCGTAACCCCATAATCCCCTAACCTCGGAATACCATAACCTCAAAACCCCGTAACTTCATTAAGTAAAAATATCTGGTTTGGGAAAACAGAACAATTACGTGAAATTTTCTTGTAGAACATAGTTATGAATAAGTAAGTGTATAACCGTAAAATCACATCATCCTATTCTGTGGAGAAGTCTGGTTTTCGAAATCATAAGAGTTTTTTGAGTGAAGTAATGAATCAAGGTCTACTTCATTATTTTTTTAACTGAACTGCTCCACAGAATAGGATAACGGGGTTATAGTGTTACTTACCTATGACTATGTTCCACAAAAAAAACTGAAGAATTTGTTCTGTTTTCCCAAACTAGATTTTTGTATGATACTTAATGAGGTTACGGGGTTTTGGGGTTATACGGCTATGGTATTATGAGGTTAGGGGATTATGGTTTCTGGGGTTATAGAATTAGTAATTTGGGGACAGGAGGGTGACAGTTGTATGGCATAGACAATTTTAGCGGTTTCAGTAGTTTTTCGAGTGTTTTTTGAGGTTGTGTCGAAATCCTGACGTGTAGGGGTTAAACGGGTTATGGATTCGGTTCAGCGGGAAAAAATACATAGGAATATAATATTGGAATCCAAGACTGTGGGCCTGTGTTATTTATTCAGATATTCTGCGTACCAGTTATTTAAACATTTTGCGCACCTCAAGGTTAAATAAAATACATCCACCCACAAATCTTATATAATATTGACACGTGTCTTTTACAAGATGTTTCCATAAATAATTTTAGTGTTTTCAGTTGTCATTTTGAGGAGACAAAATTAGAAAACGCGTGTATTGAAGCGCAAATCATATGCAAAGTAAATTATAACTAAATATAAATGATTCTTTAGTAAATTGCTTCAATGGCGATTTCTCCCGTTAGATTAGACAGGGACAAAAGTTCTACCCAAAAAGGATAGAAGACATACACATACACATACAATACACTCCCACTTCCACTCAACCAAACAAATTCTGTATTTGTTCTTTGTTGAACAAATACAATATTTACTTGGCCGGGCGAAAAGTGTAACAATTTAATTTTTATTAAAGCAATTACTGGCGCCATCTAAATTTTAGTAGAATTATCTTATTCTACAGATTCACATTAGCTATGTTCGTTGGTGCCGCTCAGTGCTACACTTTCCGGCCAACCAAATAAATACTGTATTTGTTGTATGAAAAACAAATACAGTATTTAGTTGGTTGGCTGGAAAGTGTAGCACAAATGAGATAGAGATAGGGTAGACATCTTTTGTTTCATAATTCTAGTTGTAAAGATCTCCATTGGTTTGTTTATATAACCAAAATATTATTGTTTGTTATTCTAGCAACGAATAATAATCATTTTCAAGAAAAGTTACATGATAGAACTTAGATATAAATTAATAGGTTTTTAATCCAATGGGTCTATTAAAATAAAAAATGTTAGATAAGCTTGATACGTGCAGCTTTACTATCAACGCTAATATACCACCAGAATGCACGTTCAATTGTTTGAGGTCATGTGACTTTTTTTAGATACACTGCAGTGCACTGATACATGCGCGCCCCGAGGGGCGGCAGGGGGGCTCGTTGCCCCCCCCCTGTCTTTTTAGATATATATATTTTTTTTTTTGTTTTTAACAATTGTTTCGTCCTTCAGATTTCTAAAAAAATTGCCCGCGGTGCTGGAAATGGTTATGGAACGCAAATCCATAAGAAACTTCTATTTAAAATATTTTGAAAATAGTTGTAATTTGCTTTGAAAAAGTATTCGCCTGAAGAAAAATAACATGAATACCGAGCCGGATTTGAGTGCCGGCTATAAATTTTAATTAAAAGGTTTTTAAAACATTATTATTCTAAGGTGTTTAGAAAATGCATGCATGCATTAAAAATTCTAAAAAATTTCGCCTGCGGCACTTAACTGGTTAACAAAAAGGTGAAACAATTCTAATTAATAAATTATACTCATGTATCTTATAAATCCAAATATTTCTAAAAAAAATAAAAGATATGTTATTTTTTTAGAGGTTTCCTCTAGATATTTAAAAAGTTTTATAAATATATATTTTTTTAATTGTTGATGTTAGGAAAATACGTGAACTTAGAAATTAAAAAAAAATCGCCTGCAGGGCTTAGCTTGATTACCAATATATTGCAATAGTCTAATATCACTATATTAATTAATAGATTTAATAAAATAATTGCATATGAAATTCTAAAAAATACGAAACCTTAGGATTTCTAAAAAAAAAAATATTGTATTGAACATGGTTTTAACCACTATTTTTTTTTTAATGAGACGGTGAGTACATATGCCATATAAGAATAATTATTTCATTTAATTTTTTAAACAAAAGATGTGCGGTTTTTAAAATCGTGATAAAGTAACCCTTTGATTTTTTTTGTAATTAAATAATGAGTCATTATTAACAAAAATCATTTTGTTTCAATTAAATTAAAACAGAATAAAATTCTGAATCAGCTAGTACATCAAAATAAAGAAATCTTCAAGTGTTTTCTTAAAAAAAAAAAAATCTGTTTTTAACGATTGCGTATATTTTTTGTTTCAGTTTAGAAAAATTACTTTAACATGGACCTATATGTGTTTATTTTTAATGATCCTATTTCTGAATAACCCTGTATACTATTATTATATTACATTTTCCCAAATACTTTTTTTATTTTATTTTTTTCTTTATTTTTTTTGCGAAAATCGAGAATTGTTTTTTATTTATATTTAAGTTTAACCCCCCATAACTTTTTTGTTTTTGGGGGATTAATTTTAAATTTTGTAGAATTGATCCTTAAAATAAAAGTAATTTTTCGTGGAAAAGTTACGTTAATCGGAATTTTCTTTCTGCTTTTTTTTATTTTTTTTTTTAAGTTTACCCCCATAACTTTTTTTGGTTTTGTCCAAACAGGCGAAAAAAACGATCTTAAAAAAGAGTTAGAATTTGTTACGTCGGATGTGTGATATTTAATTTGTTGTTTTATTTGGGTATCCTATTTAAAATTTTGGCGAAGGCGCAAATATGCCTAAAAAAGGAAAATATTTTCTTTAGATCGAAACGATCAATTTTATTTTAAGTTTTACATTTTATTTTATGACAATGTCTATCTATATTTTAGCTCGCGACATAAATTATTAATGTTATGTCAAATAAAAATTCAGTAAATAATACATTTTTTAATGATTTAAATATTGTTTTACTTTATTTTCTATAATATGAGTAAAATTATTTAAGTGCAGCCACACTTGACATTGAACCTCTCTGATTTGGCTAATTTTTTGTGGGCATATTACTCACCTAGAGAGTAGTCAAAAGCCGAAATATTAGGTTCCGCAAAAATTTATTGGCTAAACTGTATCCATTTTTGTTTTTTGTTTTTTTTTTTTCACATGCTTGACTTAAAATTGGGTATTTTCCATTACGCGGAGTGGTTGAAAATTTGTTTCCTAGTGTAAAATTGACCAAGGAACAAGAATATGGCCACAGATTTGACCTACGACAAATATCTTCAAAAATATTGGCCAAAAACACTCAAAATTGACCAAAAAAGTCCTAAATCTTGGGGAAATGGTCAAAAAATCCCTTTTTTTACAATACAAGGCGGCCGACTTGTAGAGTAGGAACCAACGAATCCAACGAGCATAAGCCCAGATTTTAGAAACAGCACCGCTTAAAAGTTGGAGGTTTTTGTTTTCTTTCAAAAATCTCAATTTTTGTATAGGGGTTTTTTGAGGTTGCTAACAGTGAATCTTGAAATAATTTTTTCTAAATTCACCCCCTGAGGGGCGGGGGCTAATTTTTGTAAAAATTAATATAATAGTGTTTTTGAGGTTGCTAAAAGTGAATCTGATAATAAAAAAATCAATTTACGCGCGGGGTGAAAAAATTACATTGTTCCACAAGGTCAAAAATTGAGATTTTTGAAAGAAAACAAAATCCTACAACTTAGAAGCCGCGCAGTTTCTAAATGATTTGTCCTTAAAATCTGGGCTTCTGCTCATTGGATTAGTTGGTTCTTTTTTTTGCGGGACCTAATATTTTGGCTTTTGACCACTCCCTAGGTGAGTAACATGCCCACAAAAAATCAGCCAATTTGAGGGGGTCGATGTCAAGTGTGGCTGTTCTTCAACAATTTTACTCTATATAAATAGAAAGTGAGAAAAAATAAATGAAAGCTAGATAAAAATTTTTAAAGTAAAAAAAGTGTGTTGAAAACACAACAATCTTGACCTTATTAATGTCAACTCATTATTAAAGAACAATTTAAATTAGTCAGCTTATTGTAATAAACTCACAACATTGCACAATAATAAAAGCATGCGATATTATAATAGCGTAGGTGTAGGTAATAAAATTCTATTAATGTACGACAAAAGCAAGGTTAAGATCAAGAGTACGGATCAAATGCACTTCCTCGCGCACTTATAGACCAGGAAGTAAAGTTGCATAAATTAAGTTTATCTACAATCATAAAGCATTTAGTAATTTAGTAATCAGTACAATAATACAATTAAAAAATTAGGAAAAGTTATTTTCTTTTTAGTAAATTTTTTTATTTTGCGACTCTTATAAGCTCATAATCACACGCATTTTGCGTGTTCTTATAGGCCCATAAGAGGTGTGTCCTTTTTTTTCTTTTAGGTTGGCAACAGACAAAAGCCTGTCGCTTGACGTTTTCCGTGGAAATGTCAACGTCGCTTTAAAGTTTAATTTTCTACAAAATTTTGTGTTTAGGTTATTTTTTACCGTGTTAAAATTGTGGCTTGGTTACTTGCAGTGATAAAGAGAAAACATCACTATAAAATATATTAAAATATAATTTGTTCTTATAATTTTAAACATGGCGAAAACTGTAATGCCAACCCGAAACAAAAATTCCCAAATCAGACATCAATTTAAATGTAAGTTTGTTAACATTTTAGAGCAAAATAGAAAAAATGGTATAAAGCACTTGTTTCGTAACACGTTTTTAGCAAAATGGTATAAAGCACTTGTTTCGTAACACGTTTTTAGCGCACTAGTACTTTAGAAAACTTTAAACTTGTACTCGTGTGCTAAAAACTTATGTTATAAAACTAGTACTTTAATATACTATTTTTAAATGGAATGCATACAATTCCCCGTCTTAAAAATTATTAGGAAATAGTTTACGGGAAGTGACTTACTTCATATAAGCGAATGTTCAGTATACGCTACGACTTATCCTAATTTACCTCGATTTTTTTACACTTTGCAATATTTTTCTAACATATCTATTATAGCAATTTTATATATTAGGTATATTAGTAGAAAATAGATCAAACTTAGTTTGAGACATGAAAAAAATAACGTAAAAAAATATGAGTAGAAAGAAGAACCTTGGTTTAAGAAAAAATAAGAATTTATTGTAACTTTAAAAGAATATATTTTTAACCAATACATACAGATAATAAGACAATTACCAGCTTTATTTTAAATAGATAAACTCAATAATAACCCCCGCGTGGCTTTTACTTTATTGAGTGGATAATTATTTATTTTACCCACTCAACTGTCACTTTTCAAATAATTTTCTTGTAAATGTCATTAAAATTTTTAATAAAAATATGAATTCCTAAGCTATTTATTGGATAAAATCTTGTATGGCACTCATGGGTAAAGTAAGATATTGCCCTCTCGAAAATTAACCTGCTAGTACTATAAATAACTATTTACTAAATAGGCACTGAAGTTGTTAAAACGACTACAGAACCTAACAAACAAAACACAGGACAAAAAATGCAATAAAAAAATACGAGAAAATGTATAGCAAAAATATACTTTTTTTACGATAACACACGTAAAAAATAGTCAAAAAAGAAAGAAATCAAAAACTAGGTGAATTTAAATGTAAAATCAAACTTTGCTTTTCCTGGACTTAATATTATGCATCGCATTACGTTACGTAATAGGGAGTTGCTGTGAAATCACGTGACGTAGGCGGCAGTAAGTGCATGCATGATGCATCGCGGCCTGCTAGTGCATCATTAAATGATTTTAATGATTTTTTTAGCGGATATTTTGTTTCAAGGTCTTTGTTGAAACCAAACCCATACTTATTTCATGAACTATTATTTTATTGATATTTAGTGTTTTACACCAGTTTACAAGTTTTTTTTCTACCCAGAGAGATACATATCAACTTTTAAAGGAGGGTATCGTATTCTGGGCTACTAATATACCACTAATATTTTATTGAGTTTATTACACCAGTTTACAAGTTTTTGTCTACCCAGAGACATACATAACAACTTTTAAAGGGTATCGTATTTTTAGCCAATATTTCAGCCCTTTTTAAATCCCGGTATATACTTAAGTTAATTATATTAATTACGAATTTTGACATATGTCAATGCACGATTTGGCAAAATTTTACCTAACGAAACTCCAAGTGTCAAGTGTCATGTCGTCAAAATTAAAATAACTTTGCACATTGACTAATACAGTGGGGCCAAAGGAAAGATCCGTGTTGTGTTTACTGCTCTAGACTATAAAATTAAAATATTTTGTTGTGTTTTATTAGTTTTTACGGATTTAACATTCTGTAACTTAATGTGTAATTAGGCTGGACTGTTGTGACTAGTTTCAGTACGATTATGGAGTTACTTTTGAGGTATTTATACTATAATAACATTGTAAGCAAACCAGCAGCTTCAACGATAACTCAAAGCATGCAGTTCCATGGGACAGTGTTTCCCCAGACAAGTAATTTAATGTGGCTTTCAACGTGCTAAATAAGTTTATTTCCATGGTATGATTTAAAACTAGTTTATGAAAAAGTTGCACATAGACTTTTAACTTAAATAAAAATATTTAATTAATATTGTGCAGTGTTTTTATTATACATTCTACCTAAATGTTATTATGTTGGTTTTAGATAAACAAAAAATATTACTTTTTTCAGTATGATAAAGAGTCACATTTATCGCAAGAGTAATGCGTTGTTGTCGGGATTGCGATAAGAAATAATTCCTGACGAGTTTTTAATTTTATTTTTCATTTTGTTCTCTATCAACAAATAAACTTGGTACACGGTTTTTTATCATTTATTTTCTTCATTTTGCACTTTTTTAAACAACAAGATGTTTTTCTTATTTAGCCCAAAACTCTTATTTAAGACGATATCCTTCATTCGAAACTTTGTATCTCAAAGAATTAAATTTAGGTTCCTTGTACGAATCAACTCTGTACATGACGAAAAGTCCTTTGCGTATAATCTTTACACTAAGGCGCCGCTCACGGTCTTGCACAGCCATAAACATAAAGTTATAAGCCTGCGCACAAGAGACTGTTGTGTCTAGTTTCTTAAGTTTCAGTACGATTATGGAGTTACTTTTGAGGTATTTATACTTTAATAACATTGTAAGCAAACCAGCAGCTTCAACGATAACTCAAAGCATGCAGTTCCATGGGACAGTGTTTCCCCAGACAGGTAATTTAATGTGGCTTTCAACGTGTTAAATAAGTTTATTTCCATGGTATGATTTAAAACTAGTTTATGAAAAAGTTGCACTTAGACTTTTAACTTAAATAAGCATACTTAATTAATATTGTGCAGTGTTTTTATTACACATTCTACCTAAATGTTATTATGTTGGTTTTAGATAAACAAAAAATATTACTTTTTTCAGTATGATAAAAAGTCACATTTATCGCAAGAGTAATGCGTTGTTGTCGGGATTGCGATAAGAAATAATTCCTGACGAGTTTTTAATTTTTTTTTTCATTTTGTTCTCTATCAACAAATAAACTTGGTACACGGTTTTTTATCATTTATTTTCTTCATTTTGCACTTTTTTAAACAATAAGATGTTTTTCTTATTTAGCCCAAAACTCTTATTTAAGACGATATCCTTCATTCGAAACTTTGTATCTCAAAGAATTAAATTTAGGTTCCTTGTACGAATCAACTCTGTACATGACAAAAAGTCCTTTGCGTATAATCTTTACACTAAGGCGCCGCTCACGGGCTTGCACAACCATAAACATAAAGTTATAAGCCTGCGCACAAGAGACATGACGGTACATCAAGACAATCACAGCCAAGATTAATCTATTAATATAACTTACGAGGTGGTCCAACGTACGTAATGTGTGTGCGCTCAGGCGCTAGGTAACCAGTATTCGCTTCATTCGTTAAGACGTGCGACTACGACACTAAGAAATAATAACTTGTAGCTACCCAAATATCAGTTTCTATTTAAGAAAAATCAACAGAAGAAAAATTTTATAAGCCACCAAAAGGTAAAAAAATACACAAAGATTTGTATTTCATATGTTTTTCCATTACCCCCCTCTGTCCTAAACAATAAAAAATTGTTTTGGATATAACTTATTTATCATTAAAAAATACGAACAATTTAATAACATCATATTTTTTCCATGACCCCCAAATCAATGTATTTTTTTTATGAGAAAGTATTCTCGCTTATTCGAGACGGCTGGTTAAACTAGTAATAAAGATTCAACATAATTGTTATATAAATTTAGTGTTAACAATAAACATAAGGAAGTTAAACAATAACATTTTCTATTTATGCTTAAAATTATCATATTATCTCTGGTAATTACGCCACAAATTAGATAAGATATCTTGAAACACCTTGTATGCAAGGCGATATTACTAGTATATTACATACTGAGGTGGAAAATGCTAATTCCCGAAGGAAATTTGAAATTTTCTGCCAAGGTTTGTATACTATTTTATTCACAATTTTTACCTATTTTATTTAATATTAACAATTTTAAAACATTTAAATATATTAAATATAAATATTCATTCGACATAAATAATAAATATTTGTCTAAAAAAGTATAAAAATAACGTTATGTATTTACTTCATTAAATTACCGGCGGTGGCAGCACTTATCATTGATCCTTCAGAAATGGTAGTTTAATTGGTTGTAAATTTAATATACTTTAGAAATACGAAAATATTGCAATTTAAATGTGTATCTGATGTTATTTAAAAAAAATAAGTACTTAAAATTATTTTTTCCATAACATTTTAATACATTTGCGTTTTTGACATATCTCAAGTGAACTGAAGTAAAGATAGTTACAAGACAAAGGGATGGAAATATATAGTTTAAAAATTTTTAGGTAGAAGTTAACAATACATTACGTATGTATACACGGTGTATTTGAAATAGGGTCCAAAATTATAAGGGGTGATCAGAAAATTCCAACAAACATATGTCTAAAACTGCGTCGTAAGGGAGCTACGCCCCTTTGAAAGTGGTTAAAAAAATCAGTTTTTATTTAATAACTCAGGAACCCTTTGAGATATAGCAACGGGATTTTGCACGTGAACTAATCTTAATAAGGGCCATCTTCGTATGTTATTTTCGTGTACTTATTTTAAACAAGGGTTTGCGAAATGGGGGGCCTCATCAGTTTTTTGTCCCAAACTTTTTTCTGTATAACTTTTTTGTAATTTTATTTTTGGTGTATGATTCCTCAGGTCAAAATACATAAAAAAGGTACTCTTGTTTTAAATGTAGGACTAACCGTTTTCGAGAACAATTAATTTTAAGGTAAAATTTCACGGTACGAGCACGAAAAATTAAATTCTAAAATGTTGAAAATCGAAATTTAAATGATGGAGGGTAAATTTACATTAAAAAATAAGAAAAAAAACCTCATATACAGGTACTTCCAAAACTCAATCCTAAGGAAGTAGTCTAGTAAAAAAGCACCATTTTTAAAGGGCCATAGTAGCTTTAAAAGCGATTTTTCGACATACATGAATAGAAACTTTTTTTTTAGTTTTCGATATAGAATAACCCTGCATCATTAAAATTTTGGTTTTCAGCGTTTTAGTATTTAATTGTTCGTCTACAAACCGTGAAATTTCACCTTCAAATTAATTTTTCTCGGAAACAGGTTGCCCTACAGTGTTACAATAAGAGTACCTTTTTTATGTATTTTGACCTAAGGAATCATATGCCAAAAACAAAATCAAAAAAAGTTACACAGAAAAAGGTTTAGGACAAAAAATTGATAAGGCCCCCCGTTTCACACGCCCCTGGTTAAAATAAGTACATGAAAATAACATACTAAAATGGGCCTTATTGAGATTAGTTTACGTGCAAAACCTCGTTGCTATATCTTAAAAGGTTCCTGAGTTAATAAATAAAAACCGATTTTTTTAGCCACTTTCAAAGGGTAGCTCCCTTACGACGCATTTTTAGACATGTTTACAGGAACTTTTTGTCATATTTTCTGATGTAGAATCACCCCATAAAATTTCGTACCCTATTTCAAATACACCGTGTATAATTAGCTTATTTCTAAATGATTATGCATTAAATGTAAAGCAATTAAAACGAACAATTTAAATATTAATTTATTAATTGACCTATGCACAGTGTGCAATTGGGATAGTTGATATGGTCGGACCTTTCCCATGTGATAATGGTTTTTTATTAAAGCCCACTCTGAATCAACATTCACCACGGTGCAGACATGCTAAGGTTTATGAATATTTACATTTGCACTTGTAATATTACATGCAGTATTAACCATCATCATCCAAACGATATTATCGTCGGCTTACAAGTAAAGAGCACTAAGTCCAAAAACATGGTTTTGAGATATTCACAAATTTAACTTTCATTGTTGTTTTTTAATTTTTGTAATAATTGTTTTTGGAAAAAAACTACCGCAGATCGCAATGACATATTTGGTCATAATAATGACCCATTTGCAGATTAATAAAGAAAAAATGAAGTAGTTTAATTCAACTAAATTTGAAAAAAGACATGGACTTAGTGCCTTTTACTTATAGGCTCACGACATTACAAGTAAAGAGCACTAAGTCAATAAAATAATATAAAAAACAAGTATTTAAAGTTAAAACTCTTCTATTACCATGATAATTAAACGTAATGTATAACTATAAAGTAGAAAACAAGATGTTTACATAAATTTTCAAAAACTAGATTTTTAAAAGAAGGGTAGGGACTTTTTGATTGTTTAAAGAATATATCCAAAATTAATAATAATAATTAATTAGTATTAATTATATGAAACTGCTTAATATGCCAGAACACTTCGAAAGTACACGTAAAAAGCACTGTCATTTTACAGGTAAAGTTCTGTTTCTCTGTTCTGTGTCTATTCCATCAACTTTAACATAGCAAAATTTGAATGCTTTTGACAGTAAAATAAATAACGCGATATTATATAATATAAATGACTCAAGCAATAATATTTTTTATAAATTAATTCTTTTTTAAAAATAATAATATAACCTCAAATAAACAATAATTATTTTTCTCTGGTTGCTCTTCATTGTTTTTTAACAAAGCAAATATTTTTGCACCCGGACTATACATTTTAACTTAATTTTAGCTTGTAAAATACAAAAAGAAAACGAAAAACAACTCTACAAAAATGCACGTTTCGGCAAACAAACAAACACTAAGTCGCTTAGTGCAGAAACATTTGAAATAATCTACAAGTAAAACGCACTAAGTGCACTCAGTGACTTAGTGCCTATTGCCAGATAAAATTTCAATCAAAATTAAATTGGTGCGTTTTGTATAGTGGGTAACTCCCTTGGCAGTCCACCTAGAAGTTAGTTCGGTTTACCTGTACATAGATCATCAAAAATTAATTACAGTGCCATAAAAATCCCATTTTTGCAAAAAAGTGACTTAGTGCCTTTTACTTGTAAGCCGACGATATGCATTTCATATTTGAAACGTTTGTTTTTAAAAGAATAACATTTGTTTACACGGAACTTTATAATTCAATTTTAATTTTACACGAAAACCCAAACGGTTTTTATGCCTATTTAGAATTGTTAATTAAGAGTTTTTTCTTCAAAAAGAATAAGCTAAAAATAGCTTTTAACAATAAATCAATAGGTACATTAAGAATTTCTAAATTAGAAATTAAAATTATGTTTATTTTAAACATATTATTTTTTTTTTTATTTTTAACCTCGAACTTAATTAAGCATCCCCCAAGTCCAGGACTTGTGTGGACTAGTAGTAGAGAGAACCACCGGCTTTAATTGACTTTCGAACCAATATATCTAGGGAGTACGCCTTCGCCAAATTTCAATTATTAATTAACTGAAAAAGGCAATCGGCGCCAGTGAGGTTTGAACTCACGATCATTGGATCAGTGTCAATGCTATATCGATGCCTTAGACCGCTGAGCTAATCTCCCATATAAAATGGTTCAAATATTTTTTCGATGCTACAGCATGCTGTTTCTTTTTACTAGGTAGATCATTCTTTAATAAATGGGACGTTGCAAAGTAAGTTTAGTTGCACGATAAGAGCTTATTTGATGTTTTTAAGCAAAAAGATCGTATTTGAGAAAATCGAAGTTTTTAGGATTTTTAGGAACGGCGGAAATTTAGCAGATGTAACAACAAAAAGTAAATAAATCTCTTAAAATGTAATATAAGATTTTTTTTTGAATCATAAAAGTTGAAGTAAGGTGCAAAGATACTAAGATGTGGAAATTATCAAATACGACGTTCTTGCTTAAAACGTCAGTATTTATTTGCGAATAAAGGAATTGCTTATTAAATTACGGCGAATCACAAGACTATTTTTAACAAAGCGGGCAGTATATCTAACAGATTTTAGCTGAATATCTTGTTCTATGATTTTTCATAAAATTGTAATAAAAGTCCAAACGAAAAAATTAAAAGTAAAAAAAAAAAAACATTTTATTTTTGTAAAATATAATAATATTAAAAATATAACATATATTTTACAAAAATTGACTTTACTGGACTAATTTATGACTGGTATAAATACAGATGCAACAAAATAAAGAATATGCTAAATATACGAAAACATCGCGAAGTCCTAACTTTTAATTTAATATTTAATTTTCGCTTAATTAATTTTCGCTTAAAAAAATCGCCCTTGCATGCACAATATATGATATATTGCTCTATTCGCTGTTATTCTGCTAGACACGCTGTATATTTAAATATATTCTATGGATATTTGAAATTTATAATTTATAAGTCTAACCAGGATTCAATGTTAATAAAATTGTAGCTGCCAGCGTTATTTTTGTCCAATCAGTAGGTTAATCGTATAAAGTGCACATGGAGATTATAATTGAATACGAGTAATATTTATTTTCGTTCTAGAATATTTACTAAATAATTTACTAAAATTTTATTATGCAAAAGAAGACTTTCTTTTCTATTCAACCAATGTTCGTAAAAGCATGTCGTCTTGGGACATTCTAGAATTTTCTATGTTAAAATTATAGATAAGTGATAAACAAAACCAAACAAACTATTCCTAAAAGATCTGTTATGTGTGATGTTCGTTCAGGATTGATGTGCACTGCAAGGGGCCCCGAGGTATTCCTGTTTTCTGGATGTTAACAAGGTAGGTGTCCTAACCTCACAATTGCATCTGTATGTCAAATATATTTCTGTCATTTGTTGCGAAATTAACCTATTAGAAAAGCTCTACCGAATGTAATTTTACCATAATCTTAGTTTTCACAAACATTTATTGGTTTACTTACTGTGTTCGTAAATTATAAACACAAATTGTCATTTTATAGAAGAATTTTAGAAAATATAAATGTCACAAGAATAATGCGGGAATAATTCAACTGTTTTCTAGTTTGTTGTCTGGAAATAATTACGACAGGGCCAACGAACAGTGGAATTTTCGGTCCTAAAGTTTACTATTTGGGATATAAACTATACACCATTGCATTGTTAAATGATAGGGCTAAAAGGTTTTATATATATTTTTGCGTAAATAATTTTTGGTTTGTTACATTACATTACATATTTGTTTAACCTCGTACTATTCTACTTAATTAAGCATCCCCTAAGTCCAGGACTTGTGTGGGCTAGTAGTAGAGGGAACCGCCGGCTTATACTGACTTTTGAACCAGTTTTTATAGGGATTGTTCGCTTCACTTACGCCTTTGCCAAATTTCAATTATCAATTAACTGAAATCGGCGCCAGTGAGAATCCAACTGACGCTAGTTGGCTAGTAGACTTGTCATGTACAGACGCGCTAGACCACTACACCAATCCTCCCATAATAATAATAATGTTTACATAATTGTTGATGCTGTGGTAGCAGTTGACGCGCAATTACCCTTTTATATTATATTTATTAAATTAAAATTATATTTAAGAGCACAGTTACTGTAAACAAATAAACTGTGTAAGGGTGCGTCGAAATTTACGGAACTGTTATGAAAAACAAACGTTAGTCAATCAAGACTGATTAAAACTGAAATGACATCAAGGTAAACGTAATATATGTAGGTATACTTGCTTACATTGTAGTTTTTTATATTGTTTATTAACAATAATAATAAACATTAATAAAACGGAAATAACAAACCATGGGTAATTTTAAAACAATCACCTTTACAAATAATTAATAACAACATCGATAAATGTATTTACATAAATGTAAAAGTCCTGAAGATATGTAAAGTTTCTAAATAGGTATAGTAGGTATAGAAGGTAGAATTTATCCAAACCAAACCAATAAGGAAATTTTTCCTGAAAAAGTCAGACATTTTCTTAGATTTTGTGAGGTTAAACCCCTCTTATAGCTTATTATTAAAAAACGTGACATAGATGGACCGACATTTTGGCGATTTTGGAAAGTTCGAAACTTAATAGTTTAAAAAAATAAATCAAAATTCTGTTTTCCCATTTTATAATTTTTAAAAATTTTGAAAAAGCATTATGTTCGTGCAAAAATTTTCAGTTTTTTTTGTTTATTCTTGCGTTTTATGAGGATTTATGTATTTTTTTCAAAAACATTGAAAATTGGTATTATGAGATTTTATGTATTTTTTTTTTTCGCAAAAACATTGAAAGTTAGTATATAGGGGTTTTTGAGGTTGCTTAAACATTTTAATGTTTAAAAAACATTTTTGACCGCGGCGCTAGGGCTAGGGCTTTAGGGCTATAGCCCTCAGTCAAACTGATAATAATAAATTCTTGGTATTACTTTTAGTAATTTTTTCTTTATGTTGGCGTAGCAGCGTTGTCAGACCTAGGGACCCTAAATAAAGTGACATTTAACTTCACACAAAGGGTTGAGACACCAATTTAGTAATTTCTGCAGGGTTATGTTTTTTTTGCGAATTGGCACTATTGGTATAGTAGAAGTGACATTACTTGTCAAAATATCCATAGACGTGTTTTTTGAAAAAATGGCACGACAATGTTCAGTGGTAAACTGTCGTAATTCTATCCATGCAGGATATATATTATTACTAAATAATAAAAAATATATTTTTTGGATTATAATAAAAAAATACATAAACATGCCTAGTGCAAGCCTAAAATAAACACATTCTAATCAAAGTTTTAATGTATATTTTTATTATAATTATCATAGAAAACAATAATGAAAAACCTGCAGTTATCATTAAAGGAATACCTATAAAATTATTTTTTTTTAATATTTTTAGTTTGCTAAAGTAAAACTAATAGTTGATCATATTCTTCGGTACATGCCTGAATTTTTTACATTCCTCTTATTTATTTATATTATTCTTTTCTTCAAAATTAATTCAGTTCCAAATAAAAGTAATTTCAACTATTTAGGGAAAATTCCGAGATTATTCGAACACTGACGGTCGTCAGTATATTCCATAAGTAAATCTTGATTTAAATTGTACAGGTATTTTCGTAGGCACTTTAAAAAAGTACAATAATAAAACTATAAACCATAATTTCGTAAATAAATAAATTTGATGAACAAATATTCAGTTTGACACTGACACTTAAATATGACAATATTATTATATTAATTAATATCGACGCCTCTGTTCGGGTTGACATTTAACTATAACCTCAGATTTTGTATCTGACAGAATTATATTAAATTTAGACATAATTATTACTAGATTTAGATTTGGCACCAAAGCACTTTGGATAAAACCATTGTCTTTCATTGTTTAACAATACTAGTGCTTGGTTGCCATTTTAACCTCAAAATCAAAGCGTGTCTCAACCCTTTGTGTGAAGTTTAATATCATTATATATAGGGTCCCTAGTCAGACCCTATTGAGCCATATCAAAGCCAACTAGATGGTCCAGTAGCGCGGCTTGGACGTGCTATAGCCCATTCTAACCTTGCGAACTGCAAAATTGTTTTAAAATTAAAATAGATCTTTAAATTCAAAAAAAAATACTACGGTTTTAGGACCTTTCTACCTTTTTGTACATTTTTTTAAAACTTTTGTAAAAATAAAATAACCTTGGAAGGTCGTCAATTTTTTCGCCTGCAGTGCTAAGGCCTTCCGATATTTGTGTACAATGTTGTAAAACCGTTTTAATATTAACATATATATATTTTCAAATTCGGAAATATTTTCGACTTTGGCGTTAGAGTAATTAGAATTATTTTTTATTAAATTTTAAATTGTAAAAATGTTTAAAAATTAGAATAAACCTTGAAATTCATAGGAATTTGAAACAGCCATATTTATTATTGATGACCCGGTTACTTGTATGAAAAGAATATGTATAACAAAAAAAAACTTAAATAATTTATACAAAAAGTGTCATATCTTGTAAACTTCGAAACCCCGTATTTTAAAAAATCAATTTTTGGTTCCTTGTTACGTTATATTCGAGTGATAAATTAAAGTTTGTATAAGTTACCAGTCATGATGTACAGAGTTGATTAGTACCAAGAATTGAAAATTGATTTTTTATTCGATTGATTCTAAAAGCCACACTTTTTGTTCATGTTTTAGGGGCGAAAAGTTGATCTTTGTGGCCCTAGGGCCAAAAAGTTAGTTTCGCCCGCTAACTAAAACTTGTTATTTTTAAGCTTTTTAAAAGAAGATGATTTTACTTTACTGTAATATTTATAAAGAAATATGACCTTCTGGTCACTTTAGGTCTTGAACTAACTGTTCTTTTTGACCATTTACAGTTTGTATAATCATTTCACACAAAATAAAAATTTCTATTATAACATAACCTCAAAATATATCTTAACTGATTAACCTGTATTCATCCACTAAAATAAATTAAAAACACAAAATTTCAATTGAAAAATCAATTTCAATATTTATAACGGTTTCAAAATTATTATTATTTTTATAACAGATACATTTTAACAGAAATTAATCACCATTAATTTGAAAATGAAACCGCACGCAAAATAAACGATTCATTTATTTTTTTAGCGATTTGATTGGATAGCAATTTGTCACGGATAACTAGATAAGTAATAAGACAGTAAAAAGAAATATTTTTTGCAATTTAAAATTAAGTATATTTTAATAATTTATTAGATATAATTAGTAAAAATCGAATAAAAAATATTGCAAAAAGTTAAGTTTCCATTTCGTAGGTTTATTACCCTCGGGCCAGCCCCATCGGCCGGCCCTTGGCTTCTAAAAACCTACTCAATCGAAAAACTTGACTTTTCGCCCTATTATAAATAACATTTTTATTCAATTGATTCTAAAAGGGACACTTTTTGTTCATGTTTTACGGGCGAAAAGTTGAACTTTGTGGCCCTAGGGCCAAAAAGTTTTTTTCGCCCTCTAACTAAAACTTGTTATTTTTAATCTTTTTAAAAGAAGATGCTTTACCTTTCTGTATTATTTATAAAGAAATATGACCTTTAGGTCACTTTTGGTCTTGAACTAACTGTTATTTTTGACGAGATACAGTTATTTTAATCATTTTATACAAAATAAAAATTGCTTCTATAACATAAGGGAACGTCCAAGTATTACTTAACGCAAATTTTTATCATTTTGGACCCCCCCCCTGTAACGCTATTTTCCTATACCATTAACATGGGCGTAACACTCCAAAATGACCCCCACCCCCCCTAGGAGCGTTACGTAATACTTGAACGTTCCCTAACCTCAAAATATATGTTAACTGATTAGTCTGTATTCATCCACTAAAATAAATTAAAAACATAAAATTTCAATTGTAAAATCAATTTCAATATTTATAATATTCATAGAACGGTTCAGAAGTATTACTATTTTCATAACAGACACATTTTAACAAAAATTATCCACCAAGCTATAGCTTTTTTAATTTGAAAATAAAACCGCACGCAAAAGAAACGATTCATTTGTGTTTTTAGCGATTTTATTGGATATCAATTTGTCATGGATAACTAGATAAGTAATAAGACAGTAAAAAGAAATACTTTTTGCAATTTAAAATTAAGTATATTTTAATAATTTTTTATAATTAGTAACAATCGAATAAAAAATATTGTATAATAAACGGGCAAAAAGTTAAATATCGATTTGGTAGGTTTATTACCCTCGGGCCGGCCCCACCGGCCGGCCCTCGGCTTCTAAAAGCCTACTCAATCGAAAAACTTAACTTTTTGCCCTTGTATTATAAATAACTATTTTACTTCAAATATTAATTTTTATTATTCCATCAATCTATTTTCTAATCATCGTACAGAGTGATATTGGTAGACTGACAGTTTCGGGCTTCTGGCCCTCTTCAGTACCAAGAGTCAACTCTGCACGCTGATTAAGAAAACGTTTTTAGACTTTACTCGCAAAAGGAATATAGCCATTAGATTGATGTAGACTTGTGCGCCATCTATTTCTCTTGGTACTGAAGAGGGCCAGAAGCCCGAAACTGTCAGTCTACCAATATCACTCTGTACGATGATTAGAAAATAGATTGATGGAATAATAAATTAATATTTTTATAATTTTGTTTAAAATTAAAAATTTCTGTCCTTATTAATTTTTATACCTAATTTTTCTTTAGTATTGGGTAATTTTCTGTGGATAAACCCTTTAATCTTAACCTGACTACACCCACTCACTTTTATAAGGGCCACTTGCACCAAACATGATTTAAGCTTAAACTCGGATTAAGTTAATGGTTTAAGAGTTAATTGACGTTTCGCTGTTGCACCATTTTTTAAACCAAGTTTATTTGTCTTAATCTCAGAATAAATATGTAATCGTTCGAGTTTGATGGTTTATGTCACTTAAACCTGGGTTATATCAGAACATAACCTAACTTTAGGTTTTTATCTGTCATTTCGTACCCGTGAGTGTTTTCCTTTGATTTTACGAAATTACCTGCAATGATGGCAGAAGCCGATTTATTAGATGAAGACTTGTTGGAATTGGAAATATTGAATGATGGTTTCCGTACCTATCATGAGCGACAAAACTATTTTGAAAGTATGGATGATCTAACATTTTTTCAAAAATTTAGGTTATATAAAGAAACAGTGGCCAATATTCTTGTACGTATTGAAGAACAACTGGAATATCCCAATTGCGTCCGTTTTTTTGTTTTCGATAACACTATTGTATTGTGCCACAATTTTAATTAATAAAGCTTTATCATTTATAGTATAATTGGGCGAACGTTTTTTTTTGTTTTCATCTTTTTCTTTAGGCATATCCATTGCTACTTTTTAGCTTACAGAACACAATAACACATAACACAATAAGTTATTGTCAATAACTAACAGCTTTTTTTGAAAATATAATAAACCAAATTATATAAACGTCAAACGTCAAAATAATGTGAAGTTAGCTACATTCAAATATCACTAAAATTAGAGATGTGTGCTCGGTTTAACTAAACGTTGTTTAACTTTCATTGGTGCAATGCAAACATATTTAACCAGAGATTATTTTTTAAACGTAGATTAATTAAACCTTGATCAAAATAAAATTGGTGCAAGTGGGCCTAAGTAAAGTGGCGTTTATAAGAGTTATTTTTAAATTTATCATACCGAATTAACCTACTGCCGTTTATTTAAACTACGATAGTATTAATTTTAACGATAATATCGTTATTGTATGGTGACACGCCAAAGAACAAGGACACTAATGGATGATTTACCCAGTCATTAACACCAAACTTAGTAAGAGCTAGCCAGCTAGCCAAACCAATGAAATGCCAGAATTATAATGTTCGGCATACGGATGTGTGGCTATTAAAATTATGTGTGGAATGTGAGTGCCTCACTTGCACGAACGCACGCTTATGACGTAAAGAAGAGAGCGCGCTGTCCATTCGGTGATACCTCCCCTATGCGTCGGAGCTTTTCTACCGTGTGGATGACTATATGAATTTATTTTATTGGTTAAATTCTTAAGTTAGTTTGGTGTTAATCATTGGATAAACTACCTTAACATACACATTTTAACAAAAATTATTACACAATCGTGTTAATTTAGGCTCACCTTGTTAAATTTTGTAAAATTTTTGGTGAAAAATTTCATTTTACAACAGGTTTTTTCTACAGGGTAAAATCGAGGATAAAATGCGAGTGGTTTATTTATTGGACAATCCTTGTACACCTATTCAACAATCTTCTACAATCCTTGACAATTCCTTCTTTCACAATCATCTGAAATCTTTCAGAATCCTTCACAATCATCTACAATCTTCCACAATCATCCGAAATCTTCCCACAATCTTTAACAATCTTCATTAAAATTTTCTACAATCTTTTTGACAATCTTTCACAATCCTTTGATTCTCACAATCCTTGTACACATTTTTTCAATACATAAACCCCTCGATAAAATGAATACACTGCCGTTAAGTTTAAATCTCCGAATGGCTAACAGGAAATAGAGAGGACTAAATTTTAAAATTTATAAATTTTAATTTTTGAAATTGTTATTACTTTTTCAAACACTTTAATAATAATTACTTTCTCGCAAAAAGGGTTTGATTAAAGCTTATTACTAAATAAAAATAAATTAATAAATAAAAATAAATAAATTTTAAGGGTTTGATTATTTTGTTGTTTTATATATTTCCATTTATTTTCGGTCATTATGCAAAAGTAAACTGCAAAATTTGCATTTCCATTTTGCATTTAATGTAAATTTTAACTCACTTTCGACAAAATTGCAAAAAAATATTTTCCGACGTTGTGCGATTTTTCGGGGAAAACTAGTAATATTATGTTTAATTTTAACTATAATTGTACAAAATCGTTTTAAAGAAAATCAAATATTTAGATGTTCATTAAGGTTTTTTTTTCTTCTTATAAGAAATCTCAAAAAAAAAGTTTGAAGTTTGGTTTTACATCTGTTAAATAGTATGGCCTGTAGGCCTCTGGAAAGACAAACGGACATAAAAAAATCCCCTACACGTCTGGATTTTTCCCTAGAGCAAACCAAACGGGAAGAAAGTGTCCAACATTATTTTATTGTTTAATTCAACTTAAAATTTTTAGTAAGAGAAACATATATGTTTTTTTTTGTTTTTTTTAAATATTTTTCATTGAATAATTTTAGGTAAAAAGAAAAAAAAACCGGGAAAAAGTAACCAAAATTATTTTATTGTGTATTTAAACTTAAAATGATTAGTAAGACATAAAAATTAAGTTTTTTTATTTTTTTAATATTTTTATAATAATAATATATTCTTTAATGGATAATATTAAAAAACATATTTTTTATGTCTACTACTATTATATCATTTATAGTTGAAATACACAATAAAATAATGTTGTTTACTTTTTTCCCGTTTTTTTTTTCTTTTTACTCTAAATTAATTATTCATAAAATAATTAATTCTTTTTTGAATAATATTAAAAAAATTAAAAGTAGAGAAAAATACAGACGTAAACTGAGCTCAGATTTGGTTTCGGGCGAAAATCCATAGGAATATCATGGTCCTATACATGGCGCAGACCACTTTTATTTTTTTGTGGGCCTGTGTAAGCAATATACTAAAAACTTTTTTTTTCGCTTGAAAGTAATAATACACCGTTTCAAATGGATATAACATGTTTTGTAGATCACACGTTGTTTAGGCGGTAAATTACTAAGTTAACTAGATCTACTTAACCGTAGGTGTCCAAAGCTTTTACGATTAATTGAGCAAGTTATAGATTTTATACGCTTATCTCGTATAAAGATAATTAATTTGTGTTTAACCATCAAAAATGGTCCCACTTTGTTAATTAGTTATTTTATGTTATAGAGCTTCGTTTCACTTATCTGAGATTATTGAGTTTTCCCCTTCAAGATCATTCAAAGACCATGTTTTTAGTGGTATACCTGTGTTGCTAATTTTAACTGGGTATAAAAACGATTTTGTTTGACGTCTAATAATTAATTTAAATTTTGAGGTTATATCTGTTAACAGTTACAAATTTTAATTATATGGTCTGTCTCATCAAGCAAGATAGTAAATTAACCCGGCGTCTGACAGGTGGATTAGTTTTACAAGTAACGACAGGTGGGGTATAATAAACCCCAACAATAAATGGGACCGTTTTTGCTTTATTTAATAAATTTTATATAAAATGTAGTAAAATATTTGAGTTATACAATATATTAACCTAAAAATAATTTTAAAAATCTTAAATACATATATATTTATTTTTAATCGGTTAACAAAAATAAATCAAATTTAAAAAACAAAAAATAGGAAACCTTTTTGTTTCCTATTAACTAAAAAAAATAACGTTTAAAATTGCCAAACAAAGATCTACATGAATAACATAAATTATAAACTTTTAAATATTATAGGTAGGGTTCAAAATAAATTACTTTAAGTAATCGTAATATGACTGAAAAATACAGGAGAAACAGGAAGATAATAGTATATTACGCACCGAGTACGCGAACCTAGTTTTCAGTGCAAGAGAGTGCTTATTTTTTTATGAGGCGCAGCCGAGTAAAAAATCTCTCGAAGTCCACCGAAATAGTTTGCGTCGAGGTCCGTATACTATTTTTTCTACGACCTAAACATCCAAAAGACGCAAAAATTGTCTTAAAATATTAATTTGTCAATTTAAGGTTATGTGTTTCACGTTTACTCATTTTCTGACAGCAGATGTAAAATCAACTAATTTTCACTTTTCAACCATTGTCATAGGCAATGGGTGGAAAATAGGCACTAACTACTAGCTAGGTTGTAGGAAAATAAATGTTACTTATTATGACACGTGGGGTGTCAGAAACCCCAGACGACTTCAAAAGGACGTGGCCTCTAATGCTTCAATATTCATACTGCCGTTCATGCTACACTGTGCAAAGTAAAAAGCGATTGAAAGGTACTGAGGCGCTGTCTTCGCTTGGCGCGAAAATAAAATAGTTACGGAGTAATATTTGGACTCTGGGGTTTGTGACACCCCACGTGTCAGACGCCGGGTTAAAAATCGCACAGTGAATATTTTCAAAACAGATTCGAATATTGGATGTTCGAATATACTGCGTAGTTTATTTTATAAAACATAACTATATTCTATACACAAACCTATACTATTCAAACCTGTTATAAAAATATTTACTGTGCGATTTTTAATTTACTATCTTGCTTGATGAAACAGACCATAGTAATTAATTGTAATATATTAATAGTTGACAGTTGACAGTGTGTTGATAGAAATTGTAGTTTAAAATTGTAACTGTCAATAGATATAACCTTAAATTTAAATGAAGAATCATTTTCATAAAGAACTTTCACTTTCGGGTTTCAGGAATTAATCTGAAACTGTTTCAGATTAATCCCTGAAGATATCTCTAGCAATAAGATACGAAACGTCGGAAAATGAAAATCCATCAACACGGTCTAAACCCGAAAGTGAAAGTTCTTTATATCTTAGTGAAAGGTTAAAATCTAAAAAGAAGAATCATCTGTTGACAATTCTTTACATAACTGAACTAAAGTCCAAAAGAATACCAACTCCAAAACAACAAATATGAGGATCTTATTTTCAAAATACAAGTCCATTTCTTAACTTTTTGGACTTGATTCGTTTTCAAAATAAAATACAATTAAATTAAATAAGCTTATTTTCAAAATACAACAAGTCCATTTCCTAACTTTTTGGACTTGTGTTTTGAAAATGAGCTTCTCATATGAATTGTTTGCCTACCGCCCTATTTTAAGGCATATCCACAGGCTCGCATAAGAAGCATAGTATATAAGAATGCGATACCGTGATTGGCTTACAAGATACACGACGATACATCAAGCCAATCACGGATTCGCATTCTTATGTACTATGCTTGTTATGCGAGCCTGTGGATATGCCCTTATTTGGATGTTGTGTAGTAATGTAGTAATATTTTAGTTTTTGTTTTCTCTTTTGTATATCTCATAGGTATTAGTTAAACGATACCAAAATACAAAAAATTAAGACATAAGCGCCGTTCAGATGTCGGTACTGTTTTCTTGGAAAGGGCCTATCCAAAGACTCGCATAACAAGCATAGTACATAAGAATGTGATGTCAGGATTGGCTTGATGTGTCGTCATGTATCTTGTAATGGTTGTTATGCAAGCCTCTGAATAGGCCTTAAGTTGTAATTGTAACCTAAAAATCGGACGTTTTCCTTGTGTTCAATATAATTTAGGTTTGTACAATATATAAAATATGCTAATTTAGTGTGAGTGTATGAAGAATAAACCAAAAAAGTAGTTTTTTCAATACCATACAAAATAACATTAGGTATAACCATTTTTTTCTCTTCTTTTATTAGCTTTAACGACCGTCAATGATTGTCATAGACAAAAAATGTCAAAATATTTTATATGTTAAAAGGTACGAGTTTTTAACCAATGATGTAGCTTGAAAATAGCGGGAATTTTAAACTGCTCTCTTGCATAATTGGACGGACTTTAGCGTCTGACAGCTGGGGTATTTTTTGATGTAAGTAAACATTTAGCCTTAAGGTCTTGGGATTAAATAATTGGCAATCTAAATTAAGTCGCAAGGAACTAGATGTACATATGCAATTAATAAGGCTCGCATGCCGAGTTAAATTAGCGACAAAAAGATATTTATAGAACTCAAAGGAAAACCTCCGACATATCGTCAGGTTAGAGTTGCAAAGTTGTATTAAGGGTGTCATTTAAGATTTTGCCAGGGGGGGGGGACAAAACTAAAATTTGTGGTGATTAGAAAAGGATTGGAATAAATTATATAGATATTCGGTAATAGTACATTTAAAATCACTTAAATATATTTTTTTTTGTCATACCACTTTAAAGAGTAGTAACTTCTTTGAAAGACATTTTCTGACCTTTGTTTTTTAAATCACATTTCGTCGGCTTACTCTTTTTCACCAAACATTACAGGATACGAAAAAAAAACTTGTAATTATTTCTTTAAATATTGTATAACAAAATGAAAAATCCCGTTTCTTTAATAGCGTGTTTTGGAGGATTTAACTATCAACTATAAAAAATTAATTTGGGCTTGATTTTTATTGAATTAAAAATGAGATGGCAGGTTTTTGATCTTTGAGACAAATCTCCATCAAGGAGTTGGCAGATTTTAGGTAAAGTTTTTTCAAACAATAAAGCAATTATTGCAAAAAACCTTTGTAATAATTGCTGGATGGCGGAGTTAGCAGCTTTTCCACTATCCAAAACAAGCACGTGAAGTAATGAGGTAAACTCTCATGAAAAAAATTATATTTGGGAAAACGTAAGAGTTGCATATTTTTTGCAGATGGTGAAACTAAGTACCCTCTTTGAACGGTATCAAAAACGACAATTCGTCCAAAAGTGGAGTTGGCAGGTTAACACTCCAAGCCGACGATTTTTTGACATGCATGTGTCTTATCACCCTGTATATACTTACTTATCTGCGATAAAAATATTTTAGTTACGAACAATTTGCAAAGGTAAACTTTATCCAAATTGCTACAAAATTCAAAATAGAAAATTCATAAATAAAACACCATTTGTCAGATTTTCTATGTCTGATTTGTGTACATTATGTAAACAGTCGTTTCAGAGTCCAATATTTATTCTTTTCTTTACAGAAAACTTTCAACTTGCATTCTGTATTTTTTTGCTTTAACTTATCTTACAATTTACATTAGAATAGGACTAACGTTATGTACCTATTTTATATTTTGTTAAGATTCAAGAATAGCATTTTTTTAAATGTGAATAAAAATTAAAGGGTACAGGGGAAAAACCGATTAAGTCACTTTTTGTTACTTTTCATATGAAGGCATTTTTAAGGTATATTCACTTTTTTGGAATATGGAATATTGTATTACTGGAACTTTTCAAAATGTTTTGGGTGTGTGTGTGCTAATCTAAAAAATAATGAAATATTCCCTACACAATAATTAAAGAAAAAAAAAAAAACGAAGAAAGACCCTGATTTAGCCTCTTCCCAAGCACAGGTTATTTTCTTTGGTGGTTTATTGCAGCAGAATTAAATGCTTTTTCCTACGACCTAGTTAGTAGTTAGTGTCTATTTCCAACCCGTTGTCTATGACAACGGGGAAGTGACGATCAGCTGATTTTATAACCTCAAATTGACAAACTAATTTTAAGATAATTTTTCACTAAAAAGTTATATCAAAAAAAATATCCTGTATAAAATTTAGAGACTCTAGTGTAGATAGACACTCAGAAAACAAAAATAGATGTTTATCCACAACAAAAAAAGTTTAAAACCAAATAGTCGTTTTAGTGATAATTAGATAATTTAGATTTATTTGTTTATTTATTTGTATCTTATTAATTTTATTGTAATATTATTTTTATTTAAACTATTTATATGACAAGTGTAATCCGTATAACACGAAATAAATATTATTATTATTATTAAATCATTTTAAAAACTTTATACCCAGAAATAGTTCGTAAGAAAAAAATGGATTTCGTATTTTTAAAACTTTGATAATGTTAATTTAAAATTTTGATATTTTTATTACACAGAACCACAAAAGATAAAAAAAAACAACTAATTTATCTTTGGATATCCGTTTTTGATATAAAATTAAATATGTAAGAACATTTGAATATTTAGTTTAAAAACAGTGTGGATAAAATAGTATACATATACGAAAGACTGGAGTACAAACGACCATAAAAACGACCATAAAACAATAATTTTAATATGATTCAAGTAAAGATTTTTTAGTGTATATTTTTACTCCATTTTTGTCTAAACAATTGACTAAAATAATTAAAGGAATTTGGTCACACAGCGTTTAGTTCAAAATGGCTTCTAATCTCTAAAAAATAATGCTATCCATTGTTTCAAAAAACTAATTAAAAGAAAAATTGAATGAACCAGCAAATCTTATTGTTTCTTAATTATCTTTTTGCAGTTTTAGATAAGTATGGAGTGTACGATATCTCTTTGAGACTAAAATTCGCTGAGATGCCTGTTCAAAGTAAAATGTGATCTTTTGCTAGAAATGGGCCTTACCCTGCAGATGTTTCCTCAAAAAGAATTACACGCAGTACTGCTAAAAGTTAAATCCCGCGAGAATCATTTTTTCCGGTTAAACTACGGGTAGCTTTTTTTTAGTAAATTTGTTAAGAAAATGTCTGAGACTTAATATGTAATTCGAGTTATATGTCGAAGTCGAGTTACCCGTAGTTTAGGTGACAAAATTCACAATAATGAATAAAAATGCACATAGAAAATAAATACTACACACATCCATTAAAACCCTCACAAATCCACATACACATACACCTGGTTGCACCGACACTGCCCATATACACCCAAAAATAGTAAATAAAAGATACCCACATACACTAACTTGCCTTTAAATATTATATAAACTATTAACCACTCATTTAATATTATAAAAACACACATACACACCGATAAACAACGATTTAAGTACCTATATAATCAACTAGATTGTATGGTCTTTAAATGACCATAGCGGCCAAACGGCACCATAATTTTTTTTTGTGGCCATGGAGACTTTTTTCAGGAGGTCATGCTCTATAACATACTAAAATTTGAAGCAATTTAACCGAGGGCCATTTCCCATAAGGTATGTGCCATGTCCTTTACTGAGAAAATTTAACCAAAGGTACCTTCGGCTTAATCGCTGTTAAATTAAAAAAAAAAGCTATTCAATTTAAAGTAATTACTTTAGTTAAACGTCAAACAAGGTTCTTTTTGGCGGAAGTCCATAAATTTCGAAGAGAGTCAACAGCAAGACGTAAAAGAGGGCTTCCAATTTTTGTAAAAAGGATTTTTCTAGAGTGACTATGTTTCTTTTATGTCTACACATTCCACTTAAAAAGTACAAAAACTAAGTACTTGGATGCCTCATCTATAATCATCTCATTTTCTATATCTTTTGTTCCTAATAATGATCCTATAGAAACGTTAGAAATACGGCAGGCTAGCTGGGGGTGGCGGCAATGTAAAGTGGGCGGGAGGGTAAAGAGGGTAGAAGGGTAAAGAGAAAAGTCTCGTTGAAAAAATCTCTCGTCCTTTGTTTTTATCACGTTGCAGTTGACGGAATTGCGGCGAATTAAACATGTACGAGTCATTACGATTATCAAAAAAGATGAGACGGTGCTTTTTTGTATACAATGACATGTCGAGAGGACTCAACAACAAGGTCGCTTTAAAAGAACTACTTTTCTAAAATGTTAGAATTTTTCATTTCCAGAAGTTAAAACTAAGTAATATTTTAGTAAAAATTTCAGTTGCACTGCTATAGGCAGGTTAACCAAAGACATTTACTTGATTTTAAAATTTTTAAACGTTTTTGATTCTTTAATTACATTATATATACAGTAAAACTTATTTTTATTAGGATTGCTTAATTTAGTATTTACTTGGCTAAATAAAAACTGTATTCTAAGTTTCTACGTTTGATATCATAATTTTCTTAAACCTACAAATATTATATCAGTTTCATATTCCAGGATCTGGATACACCACTTATGTGTAACTTTTGTGTAGGGATAAATTTTGTTTATAAACGCTTAGACGGTGATCATTACCCGAGTGGAAATCACTTCTAAGCTTTTATAAACAAAATTGTCCCAACACATAAGTAGACACAGAAGCGTATCTAGATCCTGGACTTTTATGGAACAGGTTCTGTTATACCTTTGTTATTTGTGAGCAGTAACCGACACAGTGTGGTCCAAAAACCTCTCATCCTCTTAACTTTTGAACGAGTTGAGATATAGACTTTAAATTGGGAACTCGTAAATAGGATAACTTAAACTTTTTGGCATATATTAGGTATTTGATGTTTTTGGCTTTTAAAATTTGGTCAGTGTCACCCACAGTGCTCCCAGAACTAAAAAAATTACAAAAGTCTGCTTTTTTACATAGGGCCATTTTTGCACCGCTGATTACGACAAAAATAGTGAAAAAATTAATAAATTTTTTTGGGGTGGGTCAAAATTTTTGGAAAATGTCCAATTTAGTTGAAATTTGGCAAGGCTTCTTTTGGTAATATTAAAATGGACCAGTACCCAAAAAACTTAAAATTCAAAATGGACGAATAAAATTTATTAAATATTTAATATTAAAATTCAAAATGGAGGAATAAAATTTATTAAATATTTAATATTTATTTTAAAATTTTTGCTAAAATTAACGAAAATAAGGCACAAAACAAACAAAAATTGACATATTCAACCCAATCTTATTAATTTATTTTGAATAAAAAAAAAATCGCAATAGAAAACACTCGAGAAAACATCCAAATTGGTCCCAGAAAAAAAGTGACACAAGTCAGTTTTTTTTGCATAGGGCTATTTTTTGCAACGATCTTAACGAAAAAAATAATGAAAAAAAAATTTGCGTCAATAGGTTTGGGCTTTTCAAATTTTTTCCAAGTGTCCGATTTAGTTGAAATTCGGTATAAAGCTTTCTTTTGGCAATCTAAATGTGGACCAATAAAATTTAAAATTCAAAATGGCGGAATAAATATGGCCCATTTATTCTTTAAATTTTGCCAAATTAACAAAACTATGGTACAAAACAAACAAAAATTTAAAGATTCGACCCACTCTGTTACGGGTTATTTTCTTCTCAATTTTTGTTTGTTTTGGCCAGATTTTCGTTAATGTTGGAAAAAATTTAAGAAATTAATCGGCCATATTTATTCTGCCATTTTGAATTTTAAGTTTCTGCGTATGGGTCCGAAATTAAATTACCAAATGAAGCCTTAATAACAAATTTCAGCTTAATCGGACCTATTTCAAAATTTTTGACCCACCCTAATGTCGCATTTTTTTAAATTTTTTCCAGCGGTTCAAAAAATGTCCCTATGCAAAAAAAAGCAGACTTTTGTCACTTTTTTAATTCTGGGACCACTGTGCATAGGTGGTGATTTTTTTAATGGAAAGGGGATCGTGTAATACATCATTTTAAAGCAAAATAAAAAATTGAAACGGGACCACCTCATGAATGCCCTCTTTAAGTTGCAAAAAGTTTCATCAAACTCCGTACATTCGTTCCAAAGTTATGGGGGAACAAACATAAAATAAAAGTCACACGTCAAATTGATAACCTCCTCCTTTTTGAAAGTCGGTTAAAAAGTAAGTAAAAATCATCATTTTACCGTAATTTGATGTTTGGGTCGATCTTAAATGCATTTGGATTCAACTTTACCTGAAAGCAAAGAAAACATAGGTTAGTTAAATGAATTTTATAGGAACTGCTTAACTTAAACCAATTTAATACTAATATGAAACCTTATTTAATCCAGTTTGTAAGTGAACCTTCTTAAAACATATTTATTTGCAAATTATTTTAGGATTTTTGTTTAACACGTTGACTGCGTTACATACAAGTCCCTGGGGTAAGTAACGTCTTTGGTATGCCGCAGTCAAATATGCGAAATATCACTAGACCCTTATTTTATAAATTTTTAATATATTTTAACGGCACAACTAGCTTTATAAATTTCTCAATCATAATTATGAAATAATAAGTCCCCGGGAGCATGATCCACACACAAGTAATACGGTACCCATCGAAATATGCATCCGCAGTCAATGTTCTTTAAACAAAAAGAACTTTAAAGATGGCTCAAATCATTTTAGCACCTGTGTTTCTCAAAACACATTTGTTTGTTTATTAATTTTATTTATTGTAGAATAGATACACCGAATCATGTAGAGCCCCCAAATATCGTTATGCTTGTGCTAAGGGCTCTCCATTAATTTTGAGAAAAAGACAAAGACTACCATACTTCAAATTTTAAGAAAAATCTTCAAATTAAAATTTATCCAGGGTATTCTTTTTTAATTTTTAGACTCCTTTTACAGTAATTTTAAATAAAACAATTGTACAAATTATGAACTGACATTTCTCAGGTTTTTATTTTGGAATGTTCCATTTTATTTTGTAGACCCACACTCTTAATTTGTCCGTCAATCTTACAGTAGTTTTAACTGTAATAATTAAAGCAAATTTAGAATGTCAGAATGTGAATTTACAATATTTATTTAATTAACCTCAATATTAGTGGGTTTAGTAAAATCTCAGCTCCTTTCCTGTCGGTACAATAATGTTGAATTAAAATTCATGCATGTGGTCCAAGAACCCGGCACTTTTACAATATTGGTTGAAAATTACCATAATTATAGCTTACATTCTACAAAAGATAGCAGTAAAATTACCAAAATAAAAATTCACATTTTTAGAGATAACTGTGAATTTACAGTACTGATTTAAATTTACCACCTTCTTTGCTGGCAACATATGACTTACTTTATTTGCTGTAAAATTACCATATTTGTATTTACAGTGCAATCTATATTTAGGCACTTATATAAATTTCTTTTTACAGTGCGCCGCCAGTTACCTCACCTTGCCGTCGTTTTGAAAAATAGTTTTGAAGTAACTGTCAAGGGTGCAAAAATGTACCTTATTTCTAAAGTCACGTTCTCAAAGCGTCGACATGCATCCAGCAGCACGTGTGCCGCGAGATGCCAGCGGCAGGAAAAAATTGACAACGTCACTTTTGCAAACCGACGCTACCCAAATATCTTGTTTAAAACGAAAAAAATTATATATAAATCCATGTAGCGAGTAATTTTATATTTAAATCTACCAATTTCTATAAAAATTTCTTCTTGACAAAGACAAAATTACATGACAAACGATAAACATAACCTCAACAAGCCAGCGGCAGCCGTGCATTAAATATTTTCAACTTCATCTGTTCACACATTTAGGCTCAAGCATCTCTAAATATCTTTTTATAAATGGGTCAGCAGGTACAAAACATAAATATATTATGTTTTATAATTTTACAATTTTAAAGTATAAGAATAAAGCTTTATTCTTAGCTTGCTAAAAAACCGTTAGACTAAAAGACTGTTTTAATATGGTTGTTCTAAAATGGCATTAAATGCAGAAGTAATTGCGTTTTTCTAGAAAACGAAAAGAGTTAGCTAAATTTTTTAATGGGTTTCGAATTCTGCAGCAAAAATTATATAAGATTAAAGCAAACTCATTTCTAAAAGTAAATGGTACGAAGCGTGAATCCTCCTGAAGAGATGTTAAGCTTTTTCTCGAAAAGCGCAACGGTTGGGATTTTACTGAAAGTGGTTATTTAATGTCCGGACCTTCCACTACTAGGATCCGTTGTTAGATTTTGGGCACGTTTTTTTTTTAACTTAATAATATTGAGGGGTACCGTGTGTTAAAATCGGCAGCATGAAAAACAATTGGGAGGAAGCTCTATTTGGGTGCCGCCACGATTACGCCGCAGCACGTTTTTGCTCTGAGAACGCGTCTTAAATCACTATGTAAAAGCTGATCAACTAGAAAATAAATGGGGTTATGTTTATTGTTGTAGATTTTTTATTTGTTTAAACTTGACTTGCAGACAATTATTTAATATTTAGTACAAAAACACATTAAGTAGTAAACAGACCATAAATTTAATAATGGTTGGAGTATTGCCAACGTTTAAAAAGCATATTGTACATACGGGAACCAGAAAAAATCCTTGACAATGAAATCTAGTGTAAAATGTGTCATTTAGAATTTTAAAAATAGCTGTCTCGATTTATGAAATAAAAAATAGTACTATTATTTGTTGTATAACCAGGGCACGTGTTTATAATTTATACTTTAGTTATATTAATGAATTTTTATTTAAACAATAATACTAAACACTATTTTTTCTTAAAATCATGTAGTTTAACGCCTGAATATTTTCTTTTTATTGATTTTATCTTTTTTTATTATTGCTTAAATACGCAATAGTAATAACACATATCTTCATCAAATTTGCTTTTTAGTAGTTTATAGGTTCTGTTTATTAAAAATTCTTTTAATTTTCTATTAAATGTATTTTTGTTGTAGCAAAACTTTTAACTAATTGAAAAAGCTTCTCCATGCATACAACCCCTGCACAACCAGGGTTTTTTCCTGATACCTTAAGTCTTGCTATAGGTTGTAGTATATTGTTCCTGTGTCGGGTGTCATAACCGTGGAAGTTTCTCTGAGTAAATGAGATTTGCACTTGATGTATGTTAATAATGAATAAAGATAAAGTCCAGTGAGAGTTAAGATTCCATGTTCTTTAAAATATTCTCTGCAAGATGTTCGCTTGCTTAGCCCAAACATATATCGTAGTGCTTTTTTTTGTACTGAAAAAACCTTAGCTACTTCTGTTGCTTGTCCCCATAATAAAAGGCCGTAACTTAACCTTAACTAAAATAAATCATAGGTTTAATTGTAATCATTTAAAAATTATTACTTCCTGTAAGTATTTTTGTACTTTTAGTAAAGTATAATGTATTAAATTTTGGTTTTGGGACCGCTGCATTTAATCTCCACGATTCTGCTAAATTTGACACTATAATCAAAATTTGACGGATAGCACAGTCTACAAAGTTAAGCATAAATATCTGAAACTATGGTTTAATTAAAGGGTCTGAAAGTGCAATATATACACATATTATGCTTTGAACTTTTACGATTTTAAAGAAGAAGCGTAAAGCTGAATTTAAGGCTCGCCAAAAGAGCGTTAGGTGAAAAAGCTATTTTAATATGGTTGTTCTAAAATGGCATTAAATGCAGAAGTAATTGCGTTTTTCTAGAAAACGAAAAGAGTTAGCTAAATTTTTCAATGGGTTTCGAATTCTGCAGCAAAAATTATATAAGATTAAAGCAAACTCATTTCTAAAAGTAAATGGTACGAAGCGTGAATCCTCCTGAAGAGATGTTAAGCTTTTTCTCGAAAAGCGCAACGGTTGGGATTTTACTGAAAGTGGTTATTTAATGTCCGGACCTTCCACTACTAGGATCCGTTGTTAGATTTTGGGCACGTTTTTTTTTAACTTAATAATATTGAGGGGTACCGTGTGTTAAAATCGGCAGCATAAAAAACAATTGGGAGGAAGCTCTATTTGGGTGCCGCCACGATTACGCCGCAGCACGTTTTTGCTCTGAGAACGCGTCTTAAATCACTATGTAAAAGCTGATCAACTAGAAAATAAATGGGGTTATGTTTATTGTTGTGGATTTTTTATTTGTTTAAACTTGACTTGCAGACAATTATTTAATATTTAGTACAAAAACACATTAAGTAGTAAACAGACCATAAATTTAATAATGGTTGGAGTATTGCCAACGTTTAAAAAGCATATTGTACATACGGGAACCAGAAAAAATCCTTGACAATGAAATCTAGTGTAAAATGTGTCATTTAGAATTTTAAAAATAGCTGTCTCGATTTATGAAATAAAAAATAGTACTATTATTTGTTGTATAACCAGGGCACGTGTTTATAATTTATACTTTAGTTATATTAATGAATTTTTATTTAAACAATAATACTAAACACTATTTTTTCTTAAAATCATGTAGTTTAACGCCTGAATATTTTCTTTTTATTGATTTTATCTTTTTTTATTATTGCTTAAATAAGCAATAGTAATAACACATATCTTCATCAAATTTGCTTTTTAGTAGTTTATAGGTTCTGTTTATTAAAAATTCTTTTAATTTTCTATTAAATGTATTTTTGTTGTAGCAAAACTTTTAACTAATTGAAAAAGCTTCTCCATGCATACAACCCCTGCACAACCAGGGTTTTTTCCTGATACCTTAAGTCTTGCTATAGGTTGTAGTATATTGTTCCTGTGTCGGGTGTCATAACCGTGGAAGTTTCTCTGAGTAAATGAGATTTGCACTTGATGTATGTTAATAATGAATAAAGATAAAGTCCAGTGAGAGTTAAGATTCCATGTTCTTTAAAATATTCGCTGCAAGATGTTCGCTTGCTTAGCCCAAACATATATCGTAGTGCTTTTTTTTGTACTGAAAAAACCTTAGCTATTTCTGTTGCTTGTCCCCATAATAAAAGGCCGTAACTTAACCTTAACTAAAATAAATCATAGGTTTAATTGTAATCATTTAAAAATTATTACTTCCTGTAAGTATTTTTGTACTTTTAGTAAAGTATAATGTATTAAATTTTGGTTTTGGGACCGCTGCATTTAATCTCCACGATTCTGCTAAATTTGACACTATAATCAAAATTTGACGGATAGCACAGTCTACAAAGTTAAGCATAAATATCTGAAACTATGGTTTAATTAAAGGGTCTGAAAGTGCAATATATACACATATTATGCTTTGAACTTTTACGATTTTAAAGAAGAAGCGTAAAGCTGAATTTAAGGCTCGCCAAAAGAGCGTTAGGTGAAAAAGCTATTTTAATATGGTTGTTCTAAAATGGCATTAAATGCAGAAGTAATTGCGTTTTTCTAGAAAACGAAAAGAGTTAGCTAAATTTTTCAATGGGTTTCGAATTCTGCAGCAAAAATTATATAAGATTAAAGCAAACTCATTTCTAAAAGTAAATGGTACGAAGCGTGAATCCTCCTGAAGAGATGTTAAGCTTTTTCTCGAAAAGCGCAACGGTTGGGATTTTACTGAAAGTGGTTATTTAATGTCCGGACCTTCCACTACTAGGATCCGTTGTTAGATTTTGGGCACGTTTTTTTTTAACTTAATAATATTGAGGGGTACCGTGTGTTAAAATCGGCAGCATAAAAAACAATTGGGAGGAAGCTCTATTTGGGTGCCGCCACGATTACGCCGCAGCACGTTTTTGCTCTGAGAACGCGTCTTAAATCACTATGTAAAAGCTGATCAACTAGAAAATAAATGGGGTTATGTTTATTGTTGTGGATTTTTTATTTGTTTAAACTTGACTTGCAGACAATTATTTAATATTTAGTACAAAAACACATTAAGTAGTAAACAGACCATAAATTTAATAATGGTTGGAGTATTGCCAACGTTTAAAAAGCATATTGTACATACGGGAACCAGAAAAAATCCTTGACAATGAAATCTAGTGTAAAATGTGTCATTTAGAATTTTAAAAATAGCTGTCTCGATTTATGAAATAAAAAATAGTACTATTATTTGTTGTATAACCAGGGCACGTGTTTATAATTTATACTTTAGTTATATTAATGAATTTTTATTTAAACAATAATACTAAACACTATTTTTTCTTAAAATCATGTAGTTTAACCCTGAATATTTTCTTTTTGTTGATTTTATCTTTTTTATTATTGCTTAAATAAGCAATAATAATAACACATATCTTCATCAAATTTGCTTTTTAGTAGTTTATAGGTTCTGTTTATTAAAAATTCTTTTAATTTTCTATTAAATGTATTTTTGTTGTAGCAAAACTTTTATCTAATTGAAAAAGCTTCTCCATGCATACAACCCCTGCACAATCAGGGTTTTTTCCTGATACCTGAAAAAGTCTTGCTATAGGTTGTAGTATATTGCTCCTGTGTCGGGTGTCATAACCGTGGAAGTTTCTATGAGTAAATGAGATTTGCACTTGATGTATGTTAATAATGAATAAAGATAAAGTCCAGTGAGAGTTAAGATTCCATGTTCTTTAAAATATTCTCTGCAAGATGTTCGCTTGCTTAGCCCAAACATATATCGTAGTGCTTTTTTTTGTACTGAAAAAACCTTAGCTACTTCTGTTGCTTGTCCCCATAATAAATGGCCGTAACTTAACCTTAACTAAAATAAATCATAGGTTTAATTGTAATCATTTAAAAATTATTACTTCCTGCGCCGCAAAGGTGAAGTTAAAACAGATTCAACTCAAACAAACCGTTTATACCAATTTTTACGAAATATTTAAAAATGACTGCCTCTCACCCCCAGGGAATGGAGTAAGAAAATATTTATTCCAAGATGTAGTTCAGCAACTTAAAAGAAAACCTGTATAGCAATTTTCACTAAAATATAACGTAAACATTTAAAAATAATTACACCCTGTCCGTCGGGGATGGAGTTAGAAAAAAAGTATTAACAGATTCAGTTCAGTGACCTCAACACTAATTTGCACAAATATATTAAAAAAAAATTACCACCACATTTTTTTGACTAAAACATACCTGACATAAGAAATCAATTCCCATTTGAAAGAAAATCGTTAAAGATATACACTTTTTAGACAGATAAATAAATAGTGTTTGTCAAAAAATCCCGAATTTCGAATTCGGATACGCTCTCTGGCCCAAAAGTTGCTCCTTAGTAAAAATCGGTGGCCACTCAAAAATGAGCCAAATTGATTAATGTTTAGAGATAGCACTTAAACTTTGAAAAAACTCGGTACCTATTTTCGGATAAAAAGTGATTGTAATAAAATTGAGGAAATTTTGGAGAGTTTCTTTGGTAATATTTGTTTTTGGCTTTATATTTTTTTTATTTTTTTTATTTTTGGTTCTTGATGCGTAAAAATTTACTTTTAAATGCATTTATCTTTAAAACGATTAAACCTGCGATGTTACACCACAGAAACTTTTTTGTGTATTTTTACATAAAAAAGTATATTCCAATAAGAAAGAATAAAAAAAAATAACCGAAAAAGTTTTAGGCAAAAACCAGAAAATCCACCCGGTTTCGAATTGAAATTTACTTTTTTTACCCGACTTGCGGAAACAAATAATGTCTTCTGTATATTCAGGTAGGTTAACATGTATATATGCTTATATACTAATATATAAGTTTGAATATTTTTTATTTAAAACTATTTTTTACGCATTTTTAAAACTTGCAAAAATGAAACTTTTGCGAAATCTTCAAATAATTGGCGTTTTTTTTATGTTCTATTCTATTCTATAGCATCCTAAAAGAACCTATATGTGATTGCAATGACGTAACGTGCTACAGAGCCATTAAAGAAATAATAATTTAGCTTATATTTAATTTACTGTATAGTAATAAAGTAAATTAAAAATGAATTTAATGGACGAAATAAAAATAATTAAGCTTAAATTTTATGGTATGAAAACAAACGAAAAGAATAAAAAATAGAAATAAGAATTAGCAATAAAAGTATATCTAATCAATCTTTTTTTAACGACAATAATTCATTTACTGAATTAGTACCTAGTTTTAATAAAAATATAAATTTTATTCTTCAAGTATCGTGACGTCGCTTTTTATGGGTCCCCTTAACCCCTTTTTATTTGCGTCATTAATGGATAGCCTCAACTGCAAAGATTAACTTTAATTCCTTGTTTTTAAAGCTACATTACATTGTTGTTGATTCATTTTATCTAATTTTAATTAAAAAATCGGATTTTGATAAAAAAAATGACAAAAAAAACAATTCGCAAAAAAAATTAACCGAGTTCTGTCTCTAAAAAGTAAAAAATAAGCCGGTGCCAATTTCACCACTCCCTAAATTAAATACTAACAATTATTTTTGTTGTTAAATTGTTTGCTGTGAAATTGGCACACCCTTATTTTTTACTTTTAGGAGACAGAAGTCGGTTCATTTTTTTTTGCGAAAAGTTTTTATTTTTTACTTTTTAGAGACAGAACTTGTAGATTTTTAACATCATCTAAGCTAAATTATAGTTGTCCTTCCATCTCGGCAAGCTGTTGACGTTACTATTAGTGCGTTGTGACTTCATCATCTTAAAGAAAAATTTCTAAAAAATAAATTTAATAGTATTTTTATTTCAGCGCCCAAGAGTCCAACCAACCTTATTCTAAACGAAATACTAAAGAAAATCTTTGTTGAACTTTAAGCGTTAAGTAATAATCAAATAAAGCCTTATGCTATAATCACAAATTTTATAATTTTCTTTTGGTATTTTAATATACAGGTCCACAGACTCAAGTTTAGCGGCATTTAAAAGATGCCGCAATATTTGAGTGACCCCTTAATCAAGTTATCCGGCTTATCTGAGTTATCCGATCATTTTCTAAAAATTTGGTTGGTTTTTTATTTACACGTTTTATTGGAACTGAACTATAGTCTAAAAAGATTTCAAGATAATAAATTTAAATATATTTTTTTCACCCCTAGAATTTCATAAATATTTTGTATCTTATCTGAATCACCCTGTATTTTTAAAATAATTTAATAATAAAAAAATTATTATTATCAACCAATAATAATAAAATGTTGTACCTAGTGATAAGAATATAAATAAATATCAGTAGGTAATATAAAAAGTTTGGAAAAGTATATTACTTTTTATAGACTATAACAAGTTAAATTGGATCTTTAGAATCCTCTCAAACTTATAAAACAACTAAGGGTTGATACTACTGACTCCATCTTCTGTTACATGTTCCAACTAATGTGAATAAAAGACATTCTCCCTGATTAAAAAGTCAATAACATTTTATCTGAAAATAAAGTTTAGTACCTTACAGACCGCAAACTATTAAAATTGCACTGCTCTACCACAGAATTTTCACAATCAAAGAGAAAATCCCTACCAAAATGTCATATAGCTGCTATTTCACGCTTTTTTGCGATCATCAGTGGTTTTCCCACCGACTGTTGAAAATTTTAAAAACTTATTAAAAATAAGTATAACTGTATCCAGAGCGTACAAATTGGTGGCGCCATCTAATGTTTGCACAAAAGTACTACACATTAGATGTTGGCAAACCTGTAATCTGATAAGAAACATCTATATCTAGATACACAGGCGGACAAAAAATTTGACTCGAAGCCACCACCTAGTACCGACACGGCAAATCAAATTATAAATGAAAATAAAGTTTAGTGCCTTATAGACGGCAAACTATTAAAATCTATAAAGAAATTGCACTGCTCTACTACAGAATTTTACAATCAATGAGAAAATCCCTACCAAAATGTCATATAGCTGCTATTTCACGCTTTTTTGCGATCATCAGTGGTTTTCCCACCGACTGTTGAAAATTTTAAAAACTTATTAAAAATAAGTATAACTGTATCCAGAGCGTACAAATTGGTGGCGCCATCTAATGTTTGCACAAAAGTACTACACATTAGATGTTGGCAAACCTGTAACCTGATAAGAAACATCTATAGATACGCAGGCGGACAAAAAATTTGTCTCGAAGCCACCACCTAGTACCAACACGGTAAATCAAATTATAAATGAAAATAAAGTTTAGTGCCTTATAGACGGCAAACTATTAAAATCTATAAAGAAATTGCACTGCTCTAGTAAAGAATTTTCTCATTGATTGTGAAAATTAATTAAAGATTTCATTTATAATTTTTTTAATCCATAAAAAAAACTGTTGCAAAGGTAAAATGATTTTAAAACGTGTTGATCTAAAAAATTGTTTATTATTTTGTTTATTTTTTAAATAGTAATAATAATACTAATACAAATTTATTATCTATCTAAATTTCCTAAAACTTAAAAAAAAATATGATACCTAGAATAATTAAAAAAATATTTTAATAGTTATTTACTTATAAAAAAAAAAAAACATTCAAAAATTGAAGGTTTTATTACTTGTTTATTATTTTATGTTTAAAATCAAAAAGAAAAGCAATACTTTTCTAATCCATCAATCAGATGTTTCAAATCCACGTTAAAATTTAAATTATGCTTTTTTTATATTTAAGTTAGTATTAAAGCAAGGCAACTCCATATTTTTTTTCGTAATTGATTTAAGATGTAATTTTTTCCCAGTTTTATAGGTTATAACCAACTTTGCATTAAAGCAATCGTTTTTTTTCCTAAACATGTAGTATACAGGGGGAATCAGAAACAGGAAACAAAATTTTAATGAGTGATTGAAAAATATGAAAAAAGTGTAAATCAAACATCCAAAAATGGTTCTTAAGGGAGATATAATGAAAAAAAAGTGCGTTGTAAACTCAATTTTTTAAGGATAATTAGTAGTTTTATGTAGTTCCCCGCAACACTCCGGATTATATGATAAGACTTAAAACTGGGACCGTTAAAGTTTTTTTCTTAATTTTTAAAATGTGCCTGGATTGAAAAGTTTATTAGAATGCCCGCCCATAGATACCAACCGCTTACAAACCTTAAATAATGGTAATACTAAATATAACTGGGTGGCACAGTTTCAATGTATGCTGGATTGGCTGATTTAACAGTAAGGAAAATAAAATCTAATAGACCAATTTTACTTAACTTAAATTCATTCATTTTCCAAAAATTCAACTATTTATCAAAAGTTCAGAATTAATCTGGAACCTTAAAATTATCTATACTGTCGAGACAATATCTCTATTATTCGTATTATAATGTGCAAACAAGTTTTTCTACTTCCTTCTTATTTAATGGCAGCTTTTACAAAGAAGTATGTACTATTTGCAACTTAAACGAGTTTGAGACTTTAGATCATATATTCTTTAAATGCCCCATGTACAAACCGTTGCGTGCATCTTACGTTGATAGCCTTATTAACCTAGAGGGTCTAGTCTTTGCACTTAACTCGCTTAATGTAAGTAAAATAAAAATACTGCACAGTTTTATCGGAAACTTATTAAAGCTCCGTTCCTTTATAATTAAAGAATAATTTTTTTTTTCATTAACCTTTAAATATTGATATTATCGTTTCTTCTGTTATTTGACTTTTTTTTGTATTAAAAGTTTTGCTTTTCCTTTTTATTAAATTATCTATGAATAATTTTCAAATTACTTAAATAGTTAGGGTTTATTTTTTTTTTCTTGTATTTTTTATATATATATAATTCAAACCTCTTGTAACAAGATTTGTAATCTTTTATACAATAAACGTTTATTTAATATTAGTTTTATGTAGTTAAATAATTTAATTTAAGGTTGATTTATTCAGTGTTACGCCCATGTTAATGGTATAGGAAAATAGAGTTACAGGGGGGGGGTCCAAAATGATCAAAATTTGCGTTACGTAATACTTGAACGTTCTCGAACGTGTTAAAATTTAACTTAAATTTAACCTTAATTTAACTTTAAATTAACTTAGATTTAACCTAAATTTAACTTAAATCCTTTTAAAGAGAGCCTCTAGCTTCCTTAGGAAGTGAATAAGGTCAGAAGTTCATAGAAACTCTTTCTCATTTTTTATGTAACCCTGCTCCAAATCTTTCCTTTTAATATGTCGTATATTTTACTAAAACAAATGAAAATTGTTTTTCTAAACTCGTGCCGGTTGTTTTTATGTTGGTCTCATAATATGAGCCTTAATATGTTGTTCTCATATTATGACCCTTACGAGCCACATAAAGGAACTAAAATTCGTTTAGGAGTCAATAAAAGACGAAAAAAAGTTGGTTCCGGCCCACCGTGACTTCTAAACTCTATTTCGAAAAGGAGATAACTCGTTTTTAATTCCAGAGTCTTTAAATGTCGATTTCGACGGCTTATATTTAGAATTTCTTATAAGAGCCAACGACGTGTGTTAAAAGTAGATCCAAGGTTGAAAGTCAATCATTAAGTGCAACGTTGTCAGGTTTTATTTCCGATAGTTTATTACAGGTATTATAAATAACATAATTTTTTTCTAGTACTATAACCATGCATTATGATAATAGTAAATACCTAGTACAAGTGGATTTTACTGTTAAATTAATGGTTGCCGACGGCAGCTTGCAGTTGACAAAGGCAGTTTTTTATTATCATTATCATGGCTAAGAATTAATAGGTCATATACATATACATATACACTAATATTTTGACATATAATATACATCAATATTTTGAAATACATATACACTAATATTGAGAAATTTTTTAATTTTCAAATAAATTTTTGCATAAAACGTTGGAAAATTCAATTTTGATTACTAGAATTTTATTGCAAAAATAATACAAAGGTTCTGCCTTCCTAAGCTAAAAGTTCCTATCTGTGTATGTTAAATCTATATAGATAGGACCTTTCAGCTTAGCACGGCAGGGTTTATGACCGATGACATCCATTTGGGTGTGCGGAAATTAATTAAATTGGCAACACATCACCTCATTATATTAAAAGTTAAAAATAATACCTAGCATTCTAAAAAATACCTAATTATTTCCCCTCAGGTCCCTTAATTAAACCATTTTCTAATAAATATTTTATAATGTTCGGGCCGGACCTTTTGCCAGACAGACCCGCAAAAGGTAGTCGTTAACCCTTCGTTAGGCGCGCTTGTTTAAGTTACGAGATTAGTCGCGTGGTCTACACTTGTAGACCATTTTATTTTTTGTTAAAAAAAAAACACATTTATATTTTTAAAAACCAAATATCTTATGTTTATTTATTTGGTTGTATTTAAAAGTTATTTATATATTTTTTTCAAATTATTATTGTTTTAGTAAGTGTTAAGGGTAAAAGAAAAATGATATAAAATTCTAACATATATTTTACATCTGTACGGTAATTTGTAAAAAAAAATAAAAATAACTTAACAAACTTTCTGAAACTAAAACATTTGTTTTTTTTAACATGTATGATTATAAAAAAATAAAAAACACCTAAATTAAAACAAAAAAATATTATAAAATTTGACTCGAAATCATGCAATATTTTAGTAACTCATGCGCCTTGTACATGTGCTCTTTGCAATCGTAGTTACGATATTTTGAACATTTTTTTTTTCGATTTATTTTCCCTTCTTATGCACATTTAGTGTCCAAAGTAATTTTTAGTTTTATAGAACAGAAAATTACCTTATTTATCAAAAACATTACGTGTGAGCTCTTTCAGCCCAAAAAGACTCGTGCCAGTGTCTTCCTATAAACCGCTATTTTTTTTGGTGGTAAAGACATATTGTATCTTTAATTTATCTTTAAACTAATAAACTAACTTTGAAAAACAATATTCACAAAAAGAAACCATAAAAACTTACACAAAATAAAAAAATGCAAAAATAAAAAAGGTAACGTGGTTAGTCGCGCGGTCTACAATTGTAGACCAGGCAGGTTTCAATATGAATAAAAACAATATTATACCCATTCAAAGTGTGAATTATTACTGATCTAATAGATTGATGCATAATGCACAGCTACTCAAGAGGCGCAAGCGTAAACACTCCGTGTAAAAAGTTACCCAGCTAAAAAAAAGCATGGTCTACGATCGTAGACCGCGCGCCTAACGAAGGGTTAACACCGCTATAGGCTAGTTTGTTTAAACGTGATAGTAACTCATGCTTAAATCAACCTCCCGCTTCACGCTTTCTTACTCGCAACGCTTATACTTGGTCTCCCCTCTTACGTTCCGTTCCCCGCGCGTCCCATACTTTCAATATGAGTCACTATCATTTTTAAAAAGATCATACTTTAGCGAAGAAACGCATCCAAACGCTGGTGTTTAAATGAATACCTATGGACTAGGATTGGTGACTCGCGCGACTATTAATTCAAGCATCGTTTTCCACTACCGGCACGCCGAAATAAAATTAAAATTATTCCAGAGTGCTAATAGTGTAACAGAACAGTGCTTTTTGTCAATCTACACGATCATAACATAAAGGGGATTATTCTACATCACAAAACATGAAAACCCAGTATAGGAACATTGGTCAGGAATCGAACCCTAAGAGAGTTACGACTTTAAAATTGTACTAAAAATAAGGTTTTACATGTATACTAGTAGTAATAGGGGAAATAAGTTTATGTTAATTTATTTTCTTGAATCTATCCAGAGGCGTGCCTAGAATGAAAAATGTGTAAGGTTTAACATATTTTTGCCCCAAACTTATTTATGTTATATTTTTTTGTAATAGTTTAAATTAAAACTGTAAGAGTAACCGTTTAAAAAAAAAAAAAGCAATTAAGAGGAAATAACATTTTGTGCCACCAAAAATGTTACTTTTTAAAAGGCTATTATTCCTTTAACATTAAATTTAGGTGTTTCGATAAAGACTACTTTTTGGCGTAGTTTTAAATAAAGAATCGCCCTGCAGAATTAAAATTATATTGGTGCTTTTTTCAATATTAATCTTCGAAGGGCCATACTCCCTTAAGGCTTATTTCTGGACATATGCTCCTTTATTGGTTTTTCATGTTTTGTGATGTAGAACATCCCTTTATTTTATGATAAAAGACTACAAACACCTTGTATGTCTACTTTTATCAAACCAACAACTTCATATCTTTGTCCAAATTCGTTACATTTTTTAACAAAGACTAATAGGGATATGTGAATCCTCTTTATTCCGAGATATTTTAATGTAAAAATTTACCATTTCCAATGCAATATAATGGCTAAATAACTAAATAAAAAAACATATAATAACACGATTTTATTCTTAAAAAAATAATACGATTCTCAAATGAAAAAAAAAAAATTATATTTAACATTTAAATAAAAATTTACCTGTTTAAGTACGGTGACTTTTAAATCAAATTATAAGAAAATATAACTACAAAAGTAATAATATATGATTTAACTGAAGTTTTTGTATGTCTTATAAAACATAATCAACATAAATAATACAAAAAATCGATATAAAAATGTATTTATTTACGAAAATGCACACTTGTCCCATTTGGAAATAAACTCAAAAAACAGGTGCAATTTTTTCAGACAACCCTTGATGTGCCAAGTTAAGAAGTTTGGCAGGGCAACTTTTAGTAAAATCGAAGAAATAAAACTATATTTAAGATGTTTATATAAAAATGATTGGGCTTTACAATCATAGATCTCTCTAATCCCGCTTTAACACCCAAATAAGTACGGTGGACGAAAATGAGTTATGTAGCGATTCTATACAGTGCGGTCCAAAAGTCACCCCCCCCCTCTTAACTTTTGAACGAGTTGAGATATCGACTTCAAATTTAGAACTCTTAAATAAGACAACTTAAACTATCTTTTAGCGCATATATTTGATATTTTCAGCTCTTAAAATGTGGGCAGGGGGGAATAGGGGGACATTTTTTTAAATGGAAAGGGGAGTCGTGTAATACATCATTTTAAAGCTTATAAAATTCTCTATTTAAACTAACATTTTTAAATTTTTTAAAAATGTTTTTTAAGGTTTTGATTTTTCAATTTTTTGTGCTAAAACATTCGATTTTTTAAGTTTTTTTTATAAATTTTTATTTATGTCAACTAAAATTAGTTTAAAAGTATAATTAACATTTTTTTATGATGAAATTAGGCATTTTTAAAAAAAAATTGTTTTTTTTAGAGGAATTTTGACATTAATACCCATTTTCAACCCCATTTTAAACCCAAAAAAAAATATTTTTTTTAATTTAAAAATATGGAGTTAAATGGAGAATTTTATAAGCTTTAAAATTATGTATTACACGACCCCCCTTTCCATTTAAAAAAATGTTCCCCCATGCCCCCCTGTCCACATTTTAAGAGCTGAAAGTATTAAATATATGCTAAAAGATAGTTTAAGATGTCTCATTTAAAAGTGCCAAATTTGAAGTCGATATCTCAACTGGTTCACAAGTTAAGAGGGGGGGGGGGTGACTTTTGGACCGCTCTGTATATTGGATCGAATGTACTAATAGGTTAATACTAGTATACATACAAAAACTCGTCGCTCTAGCTCGAAAGGTATCAGAGTTACTAATTAAAAACCTTATTTTTAGTACAATTTTAAAGGGTCGTAACTCTTTTATTTTATTTATTCATATAAAATCATCTTTATTTTCCGCCAAAAGACTCTAAACACCGTATATATGGTATAAGGGTCTAAGTAACCAATAAAATATTGCTATTTCCTTATGGTTCAATTCTATAAAAACAAAATACCAAAAAAAAACTAAATTACAAAAAGAATAGTTCAATAACCCTTAACCACTTGAATATTATGAAAAAATCAAAATAGAGGTGTCTCCCATCCCTTAAGGGTTGAGCACGTATTTGTAGTACAGCTCATAGTCTGACAACGTATAGGGAAAAGCAAAATTGGTTAAACGATAAAACATAAAACTTTATATAATAATAACCCTGATATTTTATATACCTAGCCTAATATGAAGGTAATGCCGATCCCAAGGGAATTTGTGTTAATAATTTCGCCATCATCCCGATGTGACAGAACAAGTGGAAGGATATCAGAGTCCTTAGACATACTCCTTTTTCACCCCTAAAACGGGACGCTAGAAATTAAGGAAAAGTAGTCACATAGGTTGGCGTTGGGAGTTGGAGGTGTAAGAATACAGAGGAGAATTTCGTACCAAGAACTGTTGTCGTACGTATTATTTATTTTTTCAATTTGATTTCTGGATAAAAAAAAACAGAAAAGCTTTAAACCTTTGTATTTGTGAAAAGAGAAGTAAATGATGGTGAATTTTAAGGAGAAAAAAATATACAAATATCAAGCTTTTTCCTAAGTATTTATGATTTTATAACAAAAAAATCTATTTTTTTTTTAATAATTAAGTACATGTATACAATTAAACAAAAATATACTGTTTAAAATCAAATGTCACAATAATAATTAGAATTTGTTTTTCTTTAAAGTAAAATATAACAAATCCTACACTCTTTTAAAGTAGCAAAAAAGCGGACATAGATTTTGAAGTTTGTATAATAATTTTAAAATAAAAAAGATGTTGAAAACAATTATTACAATTAATTTAATTATGATAGGTTAAATATAAATTATAAATATAAATAACCTCTGAGGTTCTACAAAATAGGAAAAACTAAAACATTGTAAAATATGTATATCGAGATCACAAAGCTTTAAAACACTATGGTCCTCAAGAAATATAAAGTTGAACTTTCTTGATGAAAAAGTCTGCTCTGAAATATCAGAAGAAGATTATCTAGAGATTATAAATCGTTGAGAGAAAAATCCTGTCACTCTTAAAAGCAAGTTCCTCTCGATATATTGCGATAGCCACACCTTTTTCAATGACGGATCTATTTTTATCTGTTTTAAGTCTGTTCACAGGAAGTCATGCGGTTTATTTCTTTTCTTTAAAGCACCCGATTGATTGTGATGATTATGTTGAATTAATTCTGAGAATTACTGACTAATTAATTTTGAAAATATACGCTGTGAGCCTATGGTATCAAAACAAAAATAATCGAAATATTAAATTTAAAGTTCTATTTATCATTTAGGTGTACCCTTGCATGTTTAACATGAAAATGATTACTAGTGATACACTTTATCTTGATTACTGATGCAGCATTGGTGTCAATACAACAAAAATAGGTTTCATTTAACATAGCTGTAAAGTAAACAACAATAATTAGTAAATTCTAACACTTACTTTCAACCAATTTTTGATATGCTCTTTTTTATAAAGAACGGACGACACTGTGTGTATTTGTTTAACACAGTACGTAAAAATTTTATATGTTCCCTAAAAAGATAGGACTTTTCCTTTAATTTTTTTTTTACTTTTAAAAAGCACATTATCGTAAAACCTTGCAACTTTGCTCATATCGTACAACTTTGCTGCAAGGTGATTTTTTTTTCTTTGAACGTGGCAATATAGCGGAAAGGTTTGATGTTGGCAGTTCGCTTTCTAGAAATGTAGAGACGCGCTCAGTACTTCAACAGCTGGCTTACTATTGTGTTGTGGTTCAAAATAACGTAAGCAAATATCGGCGATATTTTGACGGTTTTTAGCACTGAAAGCTAAGGTTTGCTGTTTATTGCAATATTGTAATGAAATTTGGACTAGGTATTCCTTTACATATTGTTACCGAAATAGTGATATAAAATGTTAGCTTACGTTAAGGGGACGGCTTTTGCAAAAGAAAAATTAAATTAAATTGGATATTTTTATTTTAAAAACTAGTCCTGTTTTGTGTTTATTTTTTATCAGTTTTAGGCTTTAATGTTAGATTACTCTTGTCATAGAATTATTCTTTGTATTTTTGTATTTTTTTTAATAAACAGATATGTTCCCCACTTTTCAATTTTTTTATTGCATCCCTATACAGTGAAAGATCTTTTTAAAAACGTATACACACGGCAAGGATGTACTAAGCATCGTTAAAATGTTCTCACAGTAATTTTTTTGTATTGTGGAAAAAGTTGCAATTTTGGATACAACCTTGCCCACGCCTTTTTGATTTTTTTTTCTGGTAAACATAGTTAAGTTAGAAATTATACACTTTGACTTGATTAACTTGACATAAATGATTTGGCTTAATTCATTTTACCGATTTTTTTTTACAAAAATTTTATTAGCAATAAACCACATTTACCTGGACAAAGTGGCAGAGTTTTACGGTATTACATTTTTCAAAATTGGCCCAGCTAATTTATTGTAAAGGAATAATATACCGTTGATTAGATATATTAAGAGCAATATGGCGAATACTCTTGGGTAGGCAGAAACGTTCTCTCTAAGGACCATTCAGTGATTCCCTATTAAAGGGTGCTTCTTTTCTTTCTCACTTCCTCTTAAACACGATTTAAGAGGAGTTTAGCTGACGACAGTAGAAATAAAATAGGAGTGGACTCATAATAACTTATGATTTAGAACTCATGTGCTCTTTTTTACCAAGAACAGACGATACTGCATAAGTAGGGCTTAAGGATTTTGCTTTGACAGCTTTGTTTAGTGAAAAAGGATAATTTTTATTGTTATTTTTTTTTTGTTAGTATGCAAATCTTATATTGGTACCTCCGCTCTAAACTTACCCTCTCTGATAAGTCATAGTATTATGAAGCTGAAGTTTGCAACGTTTTTTTGCATCGAAAATTCAAATAGTATATTAAAGCACTTATTCCATAATACGTTTTTTAGCGCACTAGTACTTTAGAAAACTCGACTTTCTACTGCGACTTTCTTGATGCGGTTATAGTCAGGGCCGGTTTTGGGGGAAGGGAAAGATTCCCCGGAGCTCGGGCCTCCAAGAGGGGCCTGACAAAAATTTTCCTCCAGAGGTAAAGCTTTTTCAGTTGCAAGGACCTTTTGGGAAAATGGGGGCCCAGGAATAAAATTTCCCCAGGGCTCGGGCTGGCTTTGTCCGGCCCTGATTATAGTTATTGAATTAACCCTTCGATTAACCCCTTAACGCTCGAGTTTTTTTTTGAGAAATTATTTTCAAATTTTAAAAAGTTGTTGGGAATAAAAAAAGATAACTTATAGCAAATATATCCAAGGGGGAGGAGGAGAAGCCTGTGATCAAATATCAAGCAGGGCGTTAAAGAGTTAACCCAGTTTCGACATACAATTAGGGATTGCAATCCGGCACCAATTTCAATCCGGCCGAATTTCTGTCGATACGACCGGATCCGGTCGGATTTGTCACACCAAACTTAATATATGTTGCCTTTTCATTTGGACTGAAATTAGCTACATAATAGTTATTTTCTTAACTAGTGTATTAAGTGGATAAAATCACTTAATACACGAGTTGAGAATTTAATTTTATCCAACACCTTTTATTTTTAAATAAAAATCTATAATTTTGCGAAAAGTTATGTCAAAAATATTAAGATTAAGTTTTCTTAATACTAAAATAATAGGTAGCCATGGCCTAAGTATGCCTATTAAAAATAAACAGTTGTTAGTTTTACATTTCTTACAAACGTCAAAATGGACGCGGTGATGACAGAATTTTTAATAAAAACAGTATTTTATTCAAAAACTAAAGAATAATTTGGGGTTTTCTTTAATTTTTATGGTTTAGTTAACGTGCTTCTATTTATAGAATAGTGATAATACTTAATTAATAGGGTATGTAACTAATTTTGGGTGAGATCAAAAGCTGTACGTAAAAGAGTGGGTGAAAAATTTGTTAGTCACTAGTGGAAAAAAACTCACTTTTGACATTTAAAATAGTGCTCAAAACAAGTGTTTCTGTGAAGGTGTTGGATAAAAGATAATCAATTGAGTTTATAAAAAAAACATTTATGAAATCAAGTTTATTTAACACGTTCGCTGCCGAAGAAACTTGTATAGAATGTAGCGGTCGCGTTCAAAATTAATTTCCCGCTTTATTAGTAGAGATAGGAAAGTGAATTTATTTTATTTTGTAGAGAAATGTTTAAGCTTTAAAATGATGTATTAATACGAAAATGCATTTTTCTTAGTTATTTGTGGGTCCATTTTAAAAATAAAAAAGCGTTGGATAAAGAATTAAAAAAATTATCTAAATATGTTAAAATATATGCAGGGTGCTATTTAACTTTTTAAGGTTGCACCCGAATAGGGGTAGTAACTTGGAGGTGGTTAATTTGGGAGTAGTTTTTTAAAATATTTATTAAAGAGATTTAAAAATTATATAAACATTATTTATTTATTTATTTATACTCGTAAGTGACCTAGAAGGTGTTTTATAACACGGAGTGATTCTACAACTAAAATTTGGGTGCTCTCCTTCAAAATAACCATTCCATTTTTTAGCCAGCGTTCTATGTTGTATACCATCTTTTTACTACGACCTAGTTAGTAGTTAGTGCCTATTTGCCTATGACAACGGTTGGGAAGTGACGATCAGCTGATTTTACATATCTGCTGTCAGAAAATTAGTAAACGTCAAACACATAACCTCAAATTGACAAACTAATTTTAAGATATTTTTTTTTTTTTTTTTGATGATGTAGATAGATAGATATAGTTTATTATTATTATTATGTTAGGTCGTAGGAAAAATAGTATACGCACTCAACTATTTTGCCCGACTTGATTACCTCAATACGTCTTTGTGATATAGCCTGAGTATTTAAGTCTGGGCCACCCTGTATATTTGACTAATTTTTGGTTTAAAAGTTTAATCCTATTAGCCGTCTCCTGGGAAAAATTTTACAACGGCGCTAAACAACTTTTCTAATTACTACGTTAATACCTAGCAGGTAAAACGTCAAATTTAAGTACTTTTTTAGTTTAATGATAAGTTGGTATAAATTAATAGAGTAACTTTATTTTGAATAAAAGAATATATAGCAACTTATTATAACTTTAATAATAACACTGGAAAGCAAATATTATTTTAGTAAAGGACAAACTGCCTATCTTAAAGCCAATAAAGTTTTATAAATAATTTAAAGATATAAATAAAAATGAGGGTAGTCCAAAAAAATGAAAATTGCACACTGTAAATAATGAGGGTAAAATTAAAGATTTTAAAATGAAATTATAAAATTAATAAAATCTAAACCTGATTTTAAGTTACACGCGCAAAAAAAAACAATATTTTGCACACTTATAGATATATAAAAAACAGTCTTCCAAAGTTTCAGCTTTTAAAATTGCCCGCAAATTTACCCTTTAGATTTACAATGACTACGTAATTGTATTCGTATTGCACACAAATCCTATTATATGCACACAAATGCTATTATATGAAACTCTAAAAATATCAATTTTATAAAAAGGGCGAAAGTATGTGAATCGCTCATATTTTTTATGTCAAGAAAGTTTTTTTAGAGTCCGCGCGCGTTAAGAATGGTACAGCGACGTGATAATCTTAATGACGACACTGCGCACATCATTGTAGGCGGACCGAACGGCTTTATTCCAACGGGCGACTGTTGCTAAGGAAAACGCGCCTTTGCCAAGGGGCGTGTATATAAATAATCGGTTTTGGCTTAGTGCGCATTCTGTGTTTAATGTTATTATTGTACCGTTCTTAACGCGCTCGGACTCTACATCCCGAATTAATCCCTTAATTTCACGACGTGAGTTGACACATTATTGCATAGCACAATCAAAATGTAATACATTTCGGATATGTATTAGTCGCTACAATTTCTATATGTTTTATATATTTTGAACCACCCTAATATCCATGCAATTTTCTGATAACATTTATTAAATTAAATTGCCTGCAATGAAATGTAGTTTTTTTTAATGTATGTAAAACATTTACAGGCATTTAATAATCTATAATCTCCAAAATGTAAGCACGCAATGTTGTTTAACATTTTTATTAAATAACTTTTCAGCACACTTTTTAACTGTTAATTAGCCTATTCATTACTAGGGATTCCAATCCTGAAATTCGGGATTTCAAAATTTCGGGATATCCCGAAAGCGATCCCGAATAATCTTGAAAAAATAATATTAATTTAATTTACTGTACAGCTATCTTGCATTTCTAGCTTTATCATCGACTGAACTAGCCAGAGGTGCCCCGAAACGATTTTATTGGGGAGGGGTGAAGCAAATATTTCCCAACTTATGATTGACAAATTTCCCAACTCAAAAAAAAAGTTTTACCACCGACGAAAAATGTTGATGACTAAAAAAAATGTCCTCACCTCTGAAAATTTTTTTTTGCCCCTGACGAAACATTTTGCTGACTAAAAAAACTGATTTAAAAAAATCCCAACTGTATCAACCAATTTTCCAACTTCACTCCTTAATACCCAACTTTTCTCAACTCTAAAAAAAAAACAACTGTACTACTTCAATTTTCCCAACTTTTTACCAATTTATCACTCAATTTCCGAAATTTGCCACTCATTTTACCAACTGAACTGTGGATTTTCCCAACTCGAGCGTGTTTGGGGGTGGGGGTGGCGCCCCCTAGCCCCTTCGATGGGAGCACCTCTGGAACAAGCATTAAATAAAAACTTTTTCAGGTCAGGTTTGTAAAACAACTCCTTTGCATTTTGGTAAAGAAACACACTGTGCATTTTCATTTGCAGGTTATGTTCATAAAAAAGCTCACCTAGAAACTTCGACGCGTTCGGGAAATACGACTTGCTCACTTTACTATGTGGTCACGTGATTACGCTCTCTACTTCGTGGAGCTTGTAGAACATTTTTCCCGAACGCATTTTGAGCCTACGTTCGCGTTCCACAGAGCGTGCAGAGAGTTGCAACGTGGTCATTGTACAAGCCTATGGGGAGATCTCATTTATACGTATTGTATTTATATAATATAATATTTTTATAATGCAATCAATGGGTTAATGTTAATAGTATATAATGGAATGCCTAGCATTACATATCCTCACGGCTTGTTACATTAATATTGTTCTCTGTGTCGTATTAACATCATGCATGTTACCTACAAATTTCCATTGTAATATAGTAATTTATAATGATAATACATATCTATGTGTGTATAATTTGTATAAATAAAATCTAAAATATTTAAAATATTTAAATATTATTTTTTAGCATAAACTGGATATATGTGGATCTTTTAAGTTTTTCATTCATCCACAAAGCCCTGTTTCAAACTTGTTGACATTTTTAAATTCACTTTTAATGTAAGTTAAAAATTAACAATTACACAAATAATTCTAGGAACGGAATATTGAATAATGTTTTAATCTTATATCTAAATATGAGAAGTTACGCGAATAAAAAAAACAAATACTCGATAGTGAATCTATTTTCACTTCTCAATAGCGTAACTTATCTCAAATAAATCAATTTATACAAAATAATGTTAAGTTCAGGTCAAGGAAAAAGATCTATCACGGAATCAAGTTAATATCAAGGACTACGCATCAAAGCAAATACGCATGAAACTAAAAAATCAGTTCATATGAACTGAAAATATTAAATAATTGAGTAATTTTAATTCAAATCTACCAAAAAATATTTTTATATCAGGTTTGTAAATGTTGGTATTTATAATTATTTAGTTTCGTTCTTTCTGGGTACCAAAAGTTCCAAAATTAATTTTAAAACAAAAACTATTTTTATTTCAAAAGTTTGGAAATGGTTATGGTAATTAATAAATTTTGCTAAATTGGTTACTTAACCAAAAACATTCAAATCAAATACGTTTGGTTAGAAAGTTGGTTACTCTCGAAAAATAAGCATAAACTTAAAATCTTAGTAGCAACTTATACAAAATTCTCACCTTCATGTATTTTTATTATTATATCCGGATATATCCGAGTGGGATACTTAAAATTCCTCATTTAGTTTAAATTATTAAACTATTTGACAAATAAAAAGTTTGGTGTTCCTAGTGCTCAGTGCTCTAAAGTTATTAGAAAGAAGTCGTAAAAATATTTTTTCTATTTTGCGACTCTTACAAGCTCATAATCACATGCATTTTTCGTGTTCTTATAGGCCCATAAGAGGTCTGTACTTTTTGTTCTTTTGTGTTGGCAACAGACCTGGCCTATCGTTTGACGTTTTCCGTGCAAATGTCAATGTCGCTTTAAAGTTGAATTTTCTACAAAATTTTGTTTTTAGGTTATTTTTACCATGTTAAAATTGTGGCTTGGTTAATTGCAGTAAAAAAGAGAAGAGATGACTATAAAATACATCAAAATATCATTTGTTCTTAGAATTTTAAACATGGTGTAAACTGTAATGCCAATCCAAAACAATAATCTCTAAATCAGTCATTAATTTAAATGTAAGTTCTTTTTTAATTTTAGAGCAAAATAGAAAAAATTGTATAAAGCACTCGTTTCATAACACGTTTTTAGCGCACGAGAACAAGTTTAGAAAACGAGCCGCTTGCGGCGAGTTTTCTAAAGTACTATGTATTATGTTATGAAACTAGTACTTTAATATACTATTAAAATAAAAAGTTATGAGAAAGAAGTCTGGAAAATATTATAAGCTGTCTTACTATTACCAAAAAAAGAGCGATACGAGTAGGACCTTATAAAGTCCCACCAGGAAAGCAAATATAAAAATTAAATTTGATTTTTTTTTGTATTTTTTTGCTTTTGTTCTTGATGTAAATAGAATAAAATATATTATCTGATTCTTAACTTTTCTCAAGTTTTTAAATTTCATATGTCTACAATTTTTATTTTATAACTTTTTAATATTTTTTTAATTCTCCGTGAAGAAGAGTTGATAACAAAACTTGAAAATTTGGAAGAAATGTAGTGTTTTAGTTCATTTAAATATTGTTATTGTTCTATTAAGAAAATTTTACATTTTATTAATATTTAAAACTTTAAACATAAACCCTTTATTATTAAATCCCCATGAAACGTGGCATATAGAAGAAAATAATGAGAATTCCACGAATCAGTTTACATTAAGATGTCTTCCATTTAAAACGTAATAGGCGTAGGTCAGAAAATATAGTAAAGAATTTACAGATTATACTTGTGAAAATAACACGGGAATAACTTTCGTAATTCTTTTCTTTTTTTTAAATTAGTTTTTTTTGAAGAAAATATGTATAGGTTTAATTATTTCTATTCTATTAAGAAAATTGTTCACTTTAAATTAGAGATCTACGTCACTGGGTCTTGCCTTTTTGTGTCTTCATACTGATTCTTGAAGTGAGAATATAATACATATTAGAGAAAATAAATTATCCCTACGATAGATTTTTTACCGCTTATTTTACCAATCTAAAAATTGTAATTTTTTATTTAAATATGATTTTTTTTCATACACTACATACATACACTGTTTGATTTAGCGAAAACATAACTGAAATTATTATTTATTACAAAAACACATATAAGTTTGTTTTTTTATTTATATTCTCTTTCAGAATATTGATTTGTTATACAGGGTGATCAGTAACAGCCATGCCAAAATTTAAGAGGTGATTCTACATCCGAAAATATGAAAAAAAGTTTCTATAAAGGGTGGTTAAGCTAGTCCCATGCACCGAGCTTTTATTACGTCTTGTTTTATTATCCATCTGATGATATGTTCTTGACGATCGTCTTCCATTCCGTCCTGTTTCTTGCTTTGGTTTTCATTTCATTCCATGTTAAATTTTGTTTCTCGCACTCTTTTGTTAAGTTTCTTTTCCAGGTTTCTTTTGGTCTTCCAACCCTTCTTGTTCCCTGTGATGTAAAGTCTAGGGCTTGTCTGGTAATACTTGACTGGGGTTTTCTTAGGGTATGTCCAATCCACTGCCATTTACGTTTTTTTATTATTATCTCCACTTTCTCCAATTTAGCATTTTCCCACAGTTGTTCATTTGAGATTCTGGGTAGCCTTAAACAAAGTTAAATGGAAAGTCGAACCACCCTGGATTTTTTGATTTTAGGTTGTTTTTGGGACATTTCCAAACAGTTTTTCACAAAAATTGAAATCGTTAAGGAAGCCGTTTTTGAATAAAGTCATTCTTCTTCTTCTTCTTCTTCTTCTTCTTCTTCTTCTTCTTCTTCTTCATCATCATCATCATCATCATCATCATCATCATCATCATCTTCTTCTTCTTCTTCTTCTTCTTCTTTTTCTTCTTCTTGTTCTGCTTCTTCTTCTTCTTCAAGTTTTTCCTGACATGACAATACGGAGTTTTTCCTCATCTTATCACACACCCTATAGCATAGGTACTACCTATGGTACTCAATATAATCACCACCATTCACACTCCTACTCTATTAATGTCAAAAATTACGGTCGTCTTGTTATGGACATTAACAAAGTAGGCGTGTGAATGGTCTTGATTATATCATGGGTAGTATCTATGCTGTAGGGTGTGTCATAGAAAAAACTCCGTATTGTCATGTCAGGAAAAACTTGAAGAAGAAGAAGAACTACTTTATTTTAAAACGGCTTCGTGAGCGATTTCAATTTATGTTAAAAACTGTTTGGAAATGTCCCAAAAACAACCTAAAATCAAAAAATCCGGGGTGGTTTGACTTTTCATTTAACTTTGTTTAAGGCTACCCGTGCTTTCTTGATATAGCGCATCATATACAAGCAAAAGCCAATAATTATATGGCTTATGAAAATTTTTCGCCAGTTTTAGGATTTTTTAAATTTTTTTGGGATTACGCTGTACAAGTTTTCTGCTAATATCTCAAAATTGCAAACATGGATTTATCGGTTTTTGCATGTTTGCTCCACATTTATGCTATTTATGTGCTATCTATGTGCTACCTATAGGTAAAAATTTAAAATTTCAAGATTTAACTAATTTGCATACAGGTTTAATTTAAATGTACATATTTAAATATCGTTTCCCGTGTAGTCTTTTAAGTTTATCACTACAATTTGTAAAAAACGCTAACTTTCATAATTGTTTTAAATTTGTCAAAGGTTAGTTAAATATTTTAAAAGGATAACCTTTTTAACACGCTTTTAACACGCTCAAAAAAAATTACTATGATTCAAGTACTAATATTATTCAAAACAAGCCGTGAAGATATGTATATAATTCCATTATATACTATTCACAGTAAATGGTATATTGAATTTTCCCAAATTTTAACTTTTTTTTTATTTTTTATTTTTTATTTTTTTCTTTTTGCAAAAAAAAAATTAAAAAGAAATATTTTTTTTTATTTTCTTTTTGCGAAAAAAGAAAAAAAAAACTTTTTAAAAATATTCCAATTTTGTTTTTTTATTTTTTTTTGCAAAAAAACGAAAAAAAAAATAACATTATTTTGAAAGTTAGATTTTTATCATTTTTGTCATTTTAATGTAAAATCTTTCATTTTTGTATATTATTAAGAAAATCTGACCGTTATATCTCTTTTTTTCATATTGTAGTGGCACCTTCGCCATATTTCCAAACATTTTATTAATTTTTACCTTTATTTTAAACGAAAAAAATATAATTTTAGCTTTTTATTACGGGTATATATAATAAGAACAACACCTGATGTAAAGTTTTTTATTTCAATTTATTTAAAAAACAAAATTAAAATTTTACTGTTTTTAACTTTTTGACCTATAACTCAAAAACCAAGATAAAAATTCAGATTTTTTTACCTAAAGCCAGTTTCCATTAGAAACGTGCCTATCTGTTTGGACTTTTCATTTACATTCAATGTAATTTTTTTAAAAATGGATTAACATTTCGGAGAGCACTTGGCGATGTATTGTGCTAATGTGATATTTTTAGTATTTTTGGTTTTTTTTTTGCCCGCTGCTATGCGAAATATTGACCGATTTAAAAAAAAATGAATTTACTTGTTTCTGAACCCGAGCGCCAGATATAAGAGACTTGGTTCCGAGAAAGTTCATGTTATACCTATTTTTTGCCTATTTTAAAGATTTTACTTGCCTTGGGGCAGGCTAAGATACAATTAAAAATATATAATGACTACTAAGTATATAAAAAAATATAAAAAAATGTTTTTTCGACCCAGTCTATTGTACAGGAGTGCTTAAGCGGCCCGTAACTATTATAACTATGCAACTGTGCATTAAATGCTATGGTGAACTGGCGGAAATCGAGTATAATACAATTCTGGGTTTAATTTGAAATTCCATGGATAAATGTAGGTACCTTAATTAATTAAACTTGATCCAGTAACTTTATCCCAAATTATGCCAAAGAAAAAAAAATGGCAACAGCGCAATTATTTTTGGGTTCGACATGGGGGTCCAGGATGAGCTTAAATCCGAAAATTAGTCACCCCGCCCCCTTGGTAAATTTTTTATTTTAGATATAACTTTTTTCCTCGTCATTTTTTGAAAAAAAGTTATGAGTACAAAGATGTTGAGAGAAAAATTCTCTAAAAAAATGGTCCTCAGACACTTTTTAATTAGTCCTCTTGGACCTCCAAATCGAACAAAAAAGGAATTGCGCTGTTGCCATTTTTTTGTTCATTCCTAAAATTACTGGATAAAGTATACTTTATGAGTACTAGTACTCAAACAATTATCACAGATGACTTTATTATTAAAATTATCAAAATAATGTTATTTACCGACTTATATTATACTTTTTGCAGCTTTAGAGCAGATCAGAATTAAATGTTTACTTCGGAACCTCAACATACAATTCTAAACATTTTTTTATAAATGTCCGTCTGCCTGTCTGTCCATATGTTACGTTTGTCTTGTCTGCGCGATAACTCAAGAAAAAATCAAACTTAGCTTACCTTAGACACGAATTGAAAAAAGAAAAACTTAACTTCTTTAGGATAAATTACTTTTATTATCAATCGTACCATACTAAAAAAAAATCCCCAAAAATAAAAATAACAAATATTACTCCTTTTTTTTGTCTGCCATCCCTAATTTTTAAGTTTTGCAAACATACAGAGCGATACTACAAGACAAAGACAAAAGTACTTTTTTTTATTTAAACTTATTTTAGATGAGTACAGTAATTTTTCTTTGAATTAATAACAACTTTTCCTTGTGCTATTCTTAACCAAATAACCCGTATTTAGGGAGTTTGATAATAAATTATTACTAGTAATACTCTCCAAAATAGCAAATGATACACTAGTTGAATCTTTTCATCCACAGTTTTTACACGATTGTTAGTTATGTGATCTCATACCCTAAAATAAATAAATAAATATAAACTCCGTCAAACGGAGTGACTTTGACCCGCTCACAAATAGTGTGCAGAATTTGTAAAATTCACACTATACTAAGTTGCAAATACTATACCAACTTGTAAAAGCAACCCTATACTAATAAGCTAATTAATTAGTTAACTAGATACTAAACTTGTAAAATCAACAAAAGATTAGACTGTCGGAATTTTGAAGTTAGATAGCATGTGACTCAATCCATAATGTCAACATAAAAAAGTAAAAACTGCATTTCAACTTTCAAAAGGTTAGTCGCATGCTGCTATCTTTTATAGTTGTAAACTTTTAAGAAAACAGCAATCTTTACGATTTGTAATACTGTTTTCCGACGAGTGGGTAAAAATTTCCTGCAAAGGCCCAAAGCCACCTCGGTTGACGGTACGAAATCAGTTGCATAAAAAATGTATGATTTTTATTGTTATTATACCCACTTTGTTAAAATACATTGTCGTTATGAATAATAAAATACGGACAATCTTATTATTTTCTATAATATTTAATTTATTTAGACACGAACCATTAGAAAATATATATTGATATAATAATTTAAGTTTAAATAAAACATGTTTCTAATTATCATTTAATTTATCATTTAGAGTTTGTGTATATTTAAAGCAATATTAAAGTCTAAATAATAAATCAGCCTTATCACAATTTTTGTTTTTCTTGTTTCTACTAATATTTTTTATGATTAACCCATAATACTATAACATAATTCTAAAGCTGTAGGAAATATAACATACTCTTTTTTTTTGTTTTCTTCCTTCCTCCTCTCTCTCTCTTTCTTTCTCCCCTTCTCCCCCATATTTCTCCCTCTCCCTCTTTCTCTCTCTCTCTCTCTCTCTCTTTCTCTCTTTCCCACACTTCCTCTTTCTCTATTTTCATTTGGTACTTTGTCTTTCTCAATTATTAATTTTTTTTGTTGCTTTTTACAGTAAGTTGAAACGATTATTATAGAATATGTACTTTCCTTAATAGGGACCGCTATAGTGCACTACTACGCTAGAAAGCAGTAATTGCATTCGTCGCATAGCAGAGTTTTCAAAATATTACATCAGAGTTGACGTGAAAACGTTGCAATGCGACAAATGGAGTTACTGCTTTCTAGCGTCGTAGGGCAGTATAGTGTACTACCTATATGAGGACGATACATCTGTATGGTGTAAGAATAACGCCCTTTGAAGTTGCCAAAATTTTGCAGCTATCCTGATTTATATCAAATTTTTATAGACTCCATTATTAAAAGTAAATAATATTATATTTGTTTAGGTTTAAAAGGTTATTTAACGATAAACATTTTGTTTATTTATTTACAAAAATAGATTGATTTTTTCAAAATAAACAATTTTTTGGCAGATAAAAATATCTATTAATTGAATTTTATAGTCAAAAGCGCAATAATATTTTTTCTTTATGTGTCAAAAAATCATGAATTTAATAATTAATAATTATAATTTTCTTTTACAAAACAAATTAATACAAAATGAAAACGTTTAGTTTATTAGTTTTGTAAAGCCTTATGCACAGGCTTGCATAACCAAACATAACGCATAATACCATAATGACATAATTTACATAAGGAATAAGTCATAAGACTTATTTTATTGGTTAATAGACGATAGAAAAAGAAGTAGAAGAACATATGGCAACTATGCTTAAGGCTTAAGAAATGTTATTTGGTAAGGTTCTTTTAAACTACCTTTAAATAAAACGTTGTGGATCTACTCTTCTTTAAGGGTGTGCATAAAAGTAAACTTTAATTTTTTTTGCTGTCTGAAGAAAAAATATAACGTTTCATTCGGCGAAAAAACTTATAAAACAATTATTGTTATAGGTATACTATTGTTTTCCAATTTTGAAAGTTTTCTAAATTTTGAGAAAGCCTTGTATTCGTGCAAAAATTTTCAATTTTTTTGTATATTTTTGCATTTTATTACGTTTTATGTCGATATAAATCAATTTAAAAAAAAATGTCGGTCGGTGGGTCGATCGGTCGAAAGATAGGTCTATCCGGGATATCTTGTGGGCATTAAAACTTAAGAATGCTTACCAAAAAGGGGGCAAATGAGGAAATACAATATTTTTTCACAAAAACGTAAAAATATTTAGGGGTTTTTGAGGTTGCTGAAATTGAATCTGATAATAACCCCCACGGGGGTGAGATGATAAATATGTTTAAATGTTGTCAATATTTTCTTCAAAATTGGTATAAGTTTTTAGGGTCGACAAAACTAAATAATGAAATTTTTCTAAATCCACCCCTGAAGGGTGGGGGGTAGTTTTCGTGAAAATTGGTACATAGGGGTTTTTGAGGGACCTAACTAAAACTAAATCTGACAATAAAAAAATTCTAACTCCACCCGCTGAGGGACGGAGGCGAGGACGGAGGGCAGTTTTCTTGAAAATTGGTATATTGGGGTTTTTGAGGTCGTTAAAACTAAATCCTATGATAAAATTGTTATGTCCACCCGCTGAGGGGTGGGGGTTTTTGAGGTTGCTCAAAGTAAATCTGTTAATAAGAAATCTATTTTACGCGCGGAGGTGAAAAATGGGAAAGCTTTTTTACTGGGCAGTGTATTTTTTAATTTTTTTTGATAATTTTTGTTTTATGCAAGTAATCATCTTCATTGATTTGATAATTTTTGCTTTATGCAAGTAATCTTCACAGCTCTATAATTACTTAACTGAAATTAAAACAGGTGACATACAAACAGACAGACAACCTTTTATTTAATTTTTTTCGATATTTGATAAGAAATGAAAAATATGTAGAATATTTTGAAATAGTGTAATTTTTTACGATTTAGGACTTTTTTTTGAAAAACTGTAGTCTTCTCAGCAGCCATATTCGGAACGTAGTTTCACACTAACTGGGTTTCTTTGTGCAGGGTCACATACACGGCGTATTTGAAATAGGGTCCGAAATTTTAAGAAATGATTCTGCATCATAAAATATAAGAAAAATTTCCTTAAATATATATGTCTAAAAATGCTTCGTAAGGAAGCTAAGCCCCTCTGAAAGTGGCTAAAAAATTCGGTTGTTACTTAATAACTCAGGGAGTGTTTGAGATATAGCAACGAGGTTTTTCGCGTGAACTAATCCTAATAAGGCCCATCTTCGTATGTTACTTTCATGTACTTATTTTATACAGCGAAACGGGGGGCCTTATCAGTTTGTTATGCCAAACTTTTTTTTGGTTAAATTTTTTGTAATTTTGTTTTTAGAACATGATTTCCCAGGTCAAAAGTACACAAAAAAAGTACTCTTGTTGTAATAATGTAGGATAAACCGTTTTGCAATGGATATTAATAAATTAATAAAAAAATATTTTTACAGTTTATTTATTTATATAATAAATTTTAAATTATTTATTTTCAAACCATTATTTTGTTTAACTGTTTCATCATTTTTTGTTTAATAAAATTTATTTTTAATTTATTTTGACAATTTGATTGTACAAAATAATTGTATAATTAATTGTTTAAAAATTGGATTGATTTAACGGAAGAATTGTCACCAACTACGACGAAATATAATAATTATATAAATATAATAAATTATCAATTATCGTCGGCTTACAAGTAAAAGGCACTAAGTCACTTTTTTGCAAAAATGGGATTTTAATGGCACTGTAATTAATTTTTGATGATCTATGTATAGGTAAACCGAACTAACTTCTAGGTGGACTGCCAAGGGAGTTACCCACTATACAAAACGCACCAATTTGATTTTGATTAAAATTTTATCTGGCATTAGGCACTAAGTCACTTAATGCGTTTTACTTCTAGATTATTTCAAATGTTTCTGCACTGAGCGACTTTCTAAAAAGAGTTAATTTATAAAAATATGATTGCTTGAATCATTTATATGAACAATATCGCGTTATTTATTACTCGGTGCATTTCTGAGGGGTGTTGCATCGTGAAGTGTTTTATCATTAATAATGATTCATTATAATTATTGACTTTAGGAGATGCTTCTTTGCCGGCACAGCCGATGGCCTCTGAAAACTGTCTTAGTTCTGGCATAGTAAGCAGTTTTATATAATTAATACTAATTAATTATTATTATTAATTTTGGAAACGTTCTTTAAACAATCAAAAAGTCCAAACCCTTCTTTTAAAAATCTAGTTTTTGAAAATTTATGTAAACATCTTGTTTTCTACTTTATTTTCAAATTTAGTTGAATTAAACTACTTCAATTTTTCTTTATTTAACTGCAAATGAGACATTATTATGTCCAAACATGTCATTGCAATTTGCTGTAGTTTTTTTCCAAAAACAATTATTACAAAAATTAAAAAACAACAATGAAAGTTAAATTTGTCAATATCTCAAAACCATGTTTTTGGACTTAGTGCTCTTTACTTGTAAGCCGTTCAATGTTCAATTATAATTGTAACATTTTGTAATAATAGTAATAATTATTATTATTATAATAAATAATTACACAAGTCAACATGAATTTTGTGCCTGGGATTAGTGTATGTAATTACTATAGGTTTAGTGATGGTCATCCGAAAAAAAAAAATAATATTTCATGAAAAAGTTTGCGTTTGTAGCCAGGAAAACATTATTTTAAAATTCAAGAAAATCTATGACTTTAATCATTCAAAACAATTGGTGTAGTGGTCTACCGCGTCTGTACGTGACAAGTCTACTACAACTAGCGTGAGTTCGATTCTTACTGGCGCCAATTTGCCTTTTTCAGTTAATTAATAATTGAAATTTGGCGAAGGCATAAGTGAAGTGACACTCCCTATAAAAACTGGTTCGAAAGTCAGTATAAACCGGTGGTTCCCTCTACTACTAGCCCACACAAGTCCTGGACTTAGGGGATGCTTAATTAAGTAGAATAGTACGAGGTTAAACAAACAAACAAATATATTTGTATATTTATTTAATAACTTTAATTATTATATTAGTAAACAAAATTATAAAAAAAGTTTAGAAATGAAGCCTTGTACTCTTCCTATAATGTTCTAAGTGTGTGGGAAATAACTTTTTTACAACAAAAAAAATGAATAGCAGATTTTTCATAGTTTTTTAATGGCAATATTTATTTTTTTCTCTAAAAGTCTTTATCGATTTGACTGCTGAAGTCATAAATACATATTTTAAGGATAATTCTATATATATTTTTTAATTTTTAAAGGTGGGTTTTTTCAAAACAAATCTATCATATATAGATATTTTCTTTTTCAAAATATATATTTTTTTTATTAATACAGACTTTTGTATAAAATCTAAAAAAAAATATTGTCTTATGTCTTATTTTTGAATATTTATCGAAAATTCAAAAATCAAAATTTGAAGTGTCGTATTTTCCAAAATTTTCAAAATTTAAAAAAATCCTTTAAACTATATTATATTGGGGTGTAGTACTACAACATATCCAAAATTCAAAAAAAAATCTAAAAAAAAAGTCGCAACCACTGATCGATTTGAAATGGAATTACTATATTACTACCAATACTACAAAAGCAAACTATAAAGAGGATGGAGGTGGGTATTGTTCTATTATTTTGAAGCATGACAAATAAAAAAATCATAGAATAAACCCAGGCACAAGAAAAAAAAATTGACTTGTGTTATTTAATTTATTTTCACACAAATTACAGGCTTTTATATATTATTATAAAAGACGAAATGCGATACGTTTAATTATAATTAAAACAAATGTATTAGTTAAATACTCCATCAATCTATTTTTTAAGTTTAGTTTTCTACGAAATTTTGTTTTAAGTTAATTTTTACGTATAAAAATTCTAGCTTGGTTACTTGCAGTGAAAATGAGGAGAGCTGACTATAAAGATATCAAAACATCGTTTGTTCTTTGAATTTAAAACATTGCATAAATTGTAATGCCAACCCAAAATAAAAATCCCTAAATCGGTCCTCAATTTAAATGTAAGTTTTTTTAAACTGGAAAAAGTTGTACAAAGCACTCGTTTCATAACACGTTTTTAGGGCACTAGTACTCGTGAGCTACTTACTTTATTATATGTAGTATTATAATTTTGATTAAAATTAAAAAATTCCTTTTCTTATAAATGTATAAGTTTTTATTCATTTATCATATGTATACCGGGTGTCACAGATCCAATGTACACCCCCCTTAACTTCTGTATTTGTAAAGATAAAATTTTGAAATTTGGTAGATACCTATAATGTGCTTAAGGAACCTCAACTTTTGACATATAAAACAACATTTAGCTACTTCCGGTTTTACCGGAAATGCTGCCAACTTTAATATCTTAAGTGAGATATCTAAATCCTTTACAGTTTTGGAATCTGAACACTTTTATGAAAACATTGATACTGAGGATTCGATTTATTTTATTAGTGATGTGCCGTGAAAGTATTATTTAATTAGTATAGTTTAAACTGAATCGTGAACATTTATTTTTTTAATCTTGCATAATGTAAAATACTATTAAATTTTAATTTGGGAACGATAAACATATGAAGACTTTTTATGCATTTTAAATATAACTTTTTATATGTTAGCGCATGCGAAACATTACTGAAGGGTGTAGCAGTAAATTATCCGTAAGAAAAGAGAGAGAAAGAGAGAGAGAGCGAGAGAGAGAGAGAGATAGAGAGAGAGAGAGAGATAGAGAGAAAGAGAGATAAAGATAAAGAGAGAGAGAGAGAAAGAGAGAGAGAGAAAGAGAGAGAGAGAAAGAGAGAGAGAGAAAGAGAGAGAGAGAGAAAGAGAGAGTGAAGCAAATAGAGTGTATACTATATACACTGTATAGTAAAAATTTTGTGTTCCTGGGTTTGTTCTGGATTCCCCGGTATACTTTTAGAATAATAGTAGCTAGACAAAGCAAATATATCATTCCTGTGTTTCGATATTCCATGGATATTAAAAATACAAATAAAATTGTACCATGGGGAACCGTAAAACATAGAGAAGGATGAATTTTTTAAAATTTAAATTTCCATCTATTTTTAACTGCTTGAAAACTACATACATATATTTCAATCTATCATGGGAATATGATTCTGCGTATTGTATTATTTAGTGTTTGAATATATCGGTTTGATTATACAGATCCGGACTATACTATGATCCGTTTATACGTGATAGTGACTAATATTAAAAGTATGGACCGCGCGGGGAACGAAACGTAAAGAGGCTAGACCAAGTATAAGCGTTGCGTTGAAGGTAGCTTAAAGCGGGAGGGCGCTTTAAGCATGAGTCACTATCACGTATAAACGAATTAGATTATAGAGGCATGCCGGCATGCATTACTTTCTGGTCAGCGGCAGTCCGACAAATGCTGCCGTGGCCAACAGTTCCTTGGCGACTTTTTATCCTCCTGCATTTTTAAATTGTATGTATTGTATTGTATTTATTAATTAATTTTAAATGTGTGTAAGAATTCGTTCAAGTAAGGTGGGTGAACCAATTATTGCCACGTTCCCAATATTGCCCTCTTAAACTTGTTAGTTCGTCCTCTGTGTCATAGATGGCACTGCCAGTATATCTTATATATGGAAAAGATATACAGGGTGATCAATAACTGGCATGCCAAATTAAAGAGGTGATTCTAAATCCAAAAATATCAAAAAAAGTTTCCATAAATGTTATTCCGGAAATGAGCCCTAAGGGAGCTAGGGCCCTTTAAAATTCTAATAAAAATAAGGTTTTTAATTAATAACTCTGTTCTCCTTTAAGATAGACTAATCCAGAGGCGTGCCTAGGCGGATAAGAATGTGAGGCTTAACACATTTTTGCCCCAAACTTTTTTATGTGTATGTTTTTTGGATTTTTTGTAAAAAATATACATTCCTTGAGTAAAAATACATAAAAAATGTCATATAGTGTAACACTGTAAGATAGACTAATCCAGAGGCGTGCCTAGACGGACAAGAATGTGAGACTAAACACATTTTTTCCCCAAACTTTTTTATGTGTATGTTTTTTGGATTTTTTGTAAAAAAAATACATTCCTTGAGTAAAAATACATAAAAAATGTCATATAGTGTAACACTGTAGGATGAACTTTCTTGGCCCATATTATGTTTCACTTAATAAAGAAGCGAAAAGGTAATTTTTTGATTTTTCTAGTAGCTTTGTTCCTAACACTGCCATGCGAAGTAGTTGACAACAAAAAATTACGAAAACAAAAAACAACAAGAAAAGAAACTAACGAAGACATCAGAGAGTCCTGAATCTTGGTTCTGCTTTTTATTCGAAGAGAATCGCCAGGCCGACATGAGATTGTAATTGATAAATACATGAAGAGTGCGTGGGGCTTAATAAAAACGACAAATTGTTATTTAAGTACCAAAAACAACTGGAATTGTTATTGTGCCGCAATATTTCCTTATTAGCTTGTTAATTTTTTGTAAGTTTGTTTTTTAGTATACTGGAAATTCAATAAAACCTGCAATTTCCAGTATATTATTTCTAGTACCATGGCAATCCCAGCCTAGAACTTTGGATAATCAACCTGTGATCCAAATTTGAAGTCTTTAGCCCAAAGCGTTCTTCAGATATTGTGGTCACAAATTTCTCGGACACACAGACCAACAGATCGACCGACAGACAGAATTTTTTTTTTGAGGGCAATCATATTTTTTGGATATAAAAAGTCCAGAAAAGTAAAGAAAAGCAATAAAAATTTTTCGATTTTTTTTTACTAACGCAAGACTTTCCTTGGGGAAAGTAAAAACACTTTTTATACTAAACTGGTTATTATAAGCATACATATATAATATGATATTAGGTGCCAACTATTCAGTTCACGTTGGCCATATTCGTAACGGATATGGCCACAATTGTATAATAAGCACCGAGTACACGAACCTACTAGTAGTACTAGTAATTCGGCTCCGGCTCCGCCTCGTAAATAAAAAATAAGCACTCGAAGTGCACTGAAAATGGTTTGCGTCGAGATGCGTATACTATTTTTGTTACGACCTAACACCTAAACATCCAAAAAACGCAAAAATTGTCTAAAAATTAATTTCTTAATTTGAGGTTATGTGATTGATTCTCTGACAGCAGATATGCAAATCAGCTGATTTTCACTTCCAACGGGACTGGAAAATCAGCACTATATACTGACTAGGTCGTAGAAAAAAGACTCTTGTCACACCAGACTTGATGGCCAAATCGTAGAATTGCTGCTGTGGTCAAATTTCTCCAGTCCAGGTCTGTAATTATATATGTATATTTTATTGGTGTTTAAGGAATATTAATGATTTATCGAACAAAGTTGTTTTATTAGTTTGCTATTTATAAATAATGGGTTCTAGATTAGTTATGATAGATTAATATTTAAACTATTTAAGTTTATAAATGTTTTATACTAAAAGATATATAGTATACACGTTGTATAAACTAGCATAGAGTTATTGATACTGAGGATTTATCTATGAAATTAGAAACAGTTTTTGTGTAAGTTTCAATATTTTACAAGGTAATTACTATATCCGCATAAAGATATGTAATTTTAAAAAATAGTATATTATGCACCTAACAAGACAGTTCACATACGCGGTGCATATACTATTTTTTCTACTACCTAGTAACTTCAAATATCAGTTAAAAATCATTGTTGGTTGTTTTTTTTTTACTTTTAATATTTTGATATCTTTAAAATTTTGATAAGTAAAGTTAGGTTCCCGCAGCCAATAAAAACCCCGGGCACACAAATGCTTAGTTCACCAGTGCGAATTAGATTTAAAGAAGGATATCGTTTTATAAGAGAGTTTTGTGCTAAACGAGAAAAACAAGTCTTTGTTTAAAAAAGTGCAAAATGATGAAAAGAAATGATAAAAAAGTGTGAACCAAGTTTATTTGTTAATAAAGAACAAAATGAAAAAAAAAATTAAAAACTCGTCAGGAATTATTTGCTATCGTAAACCCGACCATAACGCATTATTGTTGCGCTAAAGTTGACTTTATCATACTGAAAAAAGTAATATTTTTTGTTTATTCAGAAACCGACATAATAACATTTAGGTAGAATGTATAATAAAAACACTGCACAATATTAATTAAATATATTTATTTAAGTTAAATGTCTATATGTAACTTTTTATATTCTAGTTTTAAATCATACCATGGAAACAAACTTATTTAACACGTTTAAAGCCATATTAAATTACTTGTCTAGGGCAATACTGTCCCATGGAACTGCATGCTTTGTGTTATCGTTGAAGCTGCTGGTTTGCTTATAATGTTATTATAGTATAAAAACCTTAAAAATAACTCCATAATCGTACTGAAACTTAAGAAACTAGTCACAACAGTCCAGCCTAATTACGCATTGAGTTACAGCATGTTAAGTCCGTAAAAACTAATAGAACACAACAAAATATTTTAATTTTATAAGAGCAGTGAATACAACACAGACCCTTTCCTTTGGCTCCACTGTAGTAGTCAATGTGCAAAGTTATTTTTATTTTGACGACATGACACTTGACATTTTGACGACATGACACTTAACACAAGTTTCGTTAATTGTGATGTTGCCAAATCGTGCATCGACATATGTCAAAATTCGTAATTAAAATAATTAATTAAAGTATATTCTGGGGTGTAAAAAGGGCTGAAATTTTGGCTATTTATTTTTATGTATCTATAAGCATGTAAAGTATTATCGTTGCAGGCGATTTAGCCCAAAATACGATATCCTCCTTTAAATTATAAAATAAAACATTGTATACACAATAAAAAATATTTCCCGCAATTTAATTACTGGCTATCGCGATATATCGGTACAAGACTTTTAAAAGAAATTGTAAAATTTTTCCAACTTTCATACCGTAATTTTATAATAACATTGTAATTTTAAAATTTTAGAATATCATGTCGTCAAAGGGTTTTAAAGATTCAGTTAAATTTCCTATAAGACTATGAATTTTATAATTTAATCTTAATATTACTCTCTAGTTTTACCCTCCATTTTTTACAGTGTACCTAAAACATTTAATACACAATATGTATTCAGCCTTCAAACTATAATTGCTGATTCCTAAATGCGTATTCAATTGTTTCTACAACATTCGTGTATTATAGTGCATTTTGCATATTCTATTTCGGTCAGACAATCAATGTATCCCACCTTAATGGGCCCTCCGTAAGCCCAATTCTGTGAGGGATGCTCAAAAAGGAAATCTGGAAACTCACTCTGAAAAAGAACCTTATTGTCCGTTACAATTTGGGATGTTTAAGCTGACAATATGAAATTATAAATGATATTTTTTTGATCTGTTGGTTCCATGGTATATTCGGAACTTTTGAAATAATGCTCATAATTTAGATGATTTTGATAAAGGTCTAATATAGACTGAAACGTTAAGTACTGAAAAGTGACGACTAAAGCTCTTTCCACAAAATACGCTTCTCCACAATTCAGTACGATCTTGTTCGAAAATCTCAGCATTTTATGTTTAACAAATTAGCCAATAATGTTTAAAAAAAATAAACCAATTTTAAAGGAATTTATTTTTTTATTTAGATAAATTTGCAATTGTACAGAGTGGTGCTCCGGTGCTCCAGGCGAATATTTTTAAGATGAAATATTAAACTTCTGTTTGATGAAGACAGTGAATTTTTACGAAACGTCGGCAAGTTTAAAAAAGTAGTTTTTTTTTATCTTTTTACATCAGATATTAGAACTGCCAAATTTTTAAACTATCACATCCAGATTATTCGAAAAAAAAAAATGATTTAGTCTAGTATAGTTTGACTATAATATAGTATATTACGGACCGAGTAATCGAACCTAGTTTTTAGTGCACGAGAGGGCGTTTTTTTTTTACGAGGCGCAGCCGAGTAAAAAAGGCACTTGATGTGCACTGAAATAGGTTGCGTCGAGGTGCGTATACTATTTTTGCTACGACCTAACACCTAAACATAAAAAACGTAAAAATTATCCAGTTTGTCAATTTGAGGTTATGTGTTTGACAAACCAAAAAAAAAAAATATGAATCGATTAATATGATTATTTCCCTGATTAAATACCATCTCGCTATTTAAGAGCGATTAAATAGCATATCGCTATTAGGATAAGTGACTATTTTGACGATTGCTCAAAATTACCAATAATAAACCTGCTTGTTTTATCTACATTTTTTTCAGGAAATAATCTTATATACCCCTCCATCTAATGATTTAAACTACAAGCAGCTGTATTTTTGGTAATTTTGCTTTAAAGCAAATGTTTTTAACTTAATAATTCACAAAAAAGCTCTCGACCTGCGGTTATTGAATTTTAAAAATTTTCTGAGCAAAAATAACAAAAACACAGCTACTTGCAGTTTAGCCGGTTAAATCATTAGGTCTCGGGATATAACCTATAAATATTTTTAGGTATTGTGTTAAAAATCGTTATTTCCAAAAGCACACTGAGAGTTCGTTACCGTAGTAAATACTAAATGTTTTTGCTCATATGGAACACCACGAAAGTTTAGTTAACATTCACTGGTTATTACAGTAACACTTAACGTTGTTATAGTTCTGGTAATTTTAACAACCAGTGAATGTTAACAAAACTTTCGTAGGGTTCCATATAAGGAACAAAATTCAGTAATGGGAGAAAATATGTCTCTAGCTCTAAAAAAACTTAAATATGGACTTTTTGTGCAATTTAGTTAATGAAATGTCTTCAATATTAACTGGTTTTGATACTCAGTTATTAATAGCTTCTATAAATATCGTCTGTTTTGAAAATCTGATATATTAACCTAAAAAACGTAACAACGGTCCCTTGTCTCCCGCAACCTTTTTTGACATACAATCCATATTTGTATGTAGATTACCTTAATTGAACTTTGCAAAAGACTAAACATTTTAGATTTGTACAATAACATATACAATACCTAACCTCAAATTTGCAGGAACTGATCTCAAAGACCTTGATCCAAATCCCACTAATTGTGTCTAAACGCAACGACGGTCCCTTGTAACGACGGTCCCCACGAAAAGAAACCGTTGTTGCTAACATTGGGAACGTCGTTACATATTTAAAAAATTATGCAAATTTTTACTCTGTTAACATTGTCCTTTCTAAAACTCTTGCAGAATAAAGAAATAAATATATTCCAAACTCAAAAAAATAATATAATGCCTCAAATTAGTCTTAGAGAAAGCCAATTGGATGAAAAGGGGAGTGAGAAATATAAAAAATATTATATTAAAAATATTAATTTTATTTTTAAATTGAGAAAATGTGGTCCCTTTGCTAAGAACAACGGTCCCTAAAAAAATTACGACGGTCCCTATAAATAATAACGACGGTCCCTTTAAGAATAATAAAATTGTTGCTAATCAACTGTATGTACAACCCTCTTGGATTTGATATTTTATTACAATATGAAGAATAACTATGACAATTTTTTTTAATATATATTTTTTAATGTATAATTATTAAACCAATTTATACCATTATTAAATTTTATCCCATAAGCAAAAACGTTTAGTATTCACTACTGTAATGAGCTCTCAGTGCAAGTACCGTTTCTTGCTACAGTACAAATGTATCGGCTAAAAGGGCGTGAAAAACATTTGCAAGCAATCGACTGTTGAGGAAATGGAATACGAAATCACATCATCGGCAAACGGCTGAAAATTAGCGGAAATAATACGATGGGGGACGGATTCGGCTGTAACAGGAGAGAAAATGAACAGGTAGGGGGTTAATCTAAAAGAAATTTCTTAAAACATAGCAGACAAGATGTAACAATGCATTTTCCCTTAAAACATTGCTATCAACTCTTAATAAGTATATATGTATTGTTATTAATTGCATTTTTAAACGCTTTTCTATACACATCAAGATACACATACAAAGTAGCCCAAAAGTCGATATCGACCTAAAATTTAACAATATATTTGATATTTGTAACTATTAAAATGTGGACTATACCCCTTATAGGGGGGATTTTTTATAGAAAGGCGAGCCGTTTGATGCGTCATTTGAAAGATCATAAATTTTTTTATTTGACCACGTATTTTTAATTTTTTTAGACGTTTTTTTGGGGATTTTAAATTGGGCGAAAATATAAATTTTTGGCAAAATTTTCCTAAAAAAATCAAACAATTTTTGAAAAAGGAATAATTTCATCATGCAATGACGTAAATTATATTTAAACTAATTTTAAATAATGAAAACATTTACAAAAAAAAATCTCAAAAAATAGAAAAATCAACACTATTAAAAACATGCTGAAAAAAATTAAAAAATGTACCATTTATTTATTTCCTTGTATTTTGTTCGAGATTAAAACCCTTGACAACTTTTTTTTTGTGGGCCTTTATAATGCTCATAAATAAAAAAATATATCTGGAGTTGAGACCCACCTATTCTTATGTGTTTTGGGATGCTGAACACGAATCTGCTATAAAAAAGCCATTTCTTGGGCTCATTTTTTTGCTACACTGAAATAATATGAGATTTTTACCGTTTTAGACAGGTTTTTAAGTGTAGCAAAAAAATGAGCACATGAAGTGTCTTTTTCATGACATATTCGTGTTCAGCATCTCAAAATACATAAGAATAGGTGGGTCTCAAGTCTGTGCTAGGGCTGAGACTCTCAACCCTAGCACAGACAACTTTTTTTGTTTTGTGGGCCTGTGTTATTTATAAATAAAGATGCCGCACGTAAACATTACAAGTCATGAATATGCTTTGCATTCTATAGCTTTTCCAGCTGGTTTTGGGAGCTTTTTTCATATTTTCCATAATTGTGCCTTTATAACCTTATTACCAAATACACATAAAAAAATATGCTTTAATTAATTATTGTTATATACTATTACATTTTTTGCATGTGGAAGCCAGATTGTTGATAAATTATTATATAAAAAAAAATCTTTCTATGTAATTTGCCGTTTGTTAATGGTGGTTAGAAATTTTTATATTTTTTCTGAAATTAAATCTTCTCCTCAATAGTTGTTGAGAATGTTAATTATATTTTTAACTGCCTATATAATTATAATTTGCTATTCTTGGAACTTATTTTTTTTTTAATTATTTATTTATTTTCATTTTTATCCAATTTTTATTTAGTTTTTTTTTTTAGGTACTTAGTTTAGTTAGTTAGTTTAGTTTGTTCAGTGCGGGGTTCACTGCCCTCAACACCTGGTCCCTAGGGACCTTTGTGTTAACCGCACAGATCTCCTCATAACATCCCTGTTTCTTTTATAAAGTCCAGGTACGGTTTCAGGGGAGTGTTCATGATCTCGTTTGGTTCCAGCGAGTCGTTCCCAAAGTACCTCCATCTTAGCCCTATTAGGGATGGACATTCACATATGAGGTGGTAGGGCTCTTCGTCCCCTTCCCCACATCTTCTGCACACGGGGCTCGTAGTCTGTCCCATTTGGTGTCGGTGCTTATTCAGTAAGCAGTGCCCAGTTATTATACCCGTTATTGCTCTCAGTTGACTTCTGGACAGGCCTAGAAGTAAGCTGGTTCTTTTCTTGGTTGGCCCCCCTAGAAAGAGTTTAGAGTGTCTCATTTTAGGTGCATCTATCCAATGTTGCTGGTGTTCATTCCTCAACATTTTCCTGACCTCGTGTCTGGCAGTGGAATAAGATACCCCACAGCACGGTTCTGGTCCTGTGAGTACGGCTTCACTCCCCTTTCTTGCCAGGTCGTCTGCCTTCTCATTACCATCTATTCCTTGATGTCCTGGTACCCATATCAAATTTACTTTGTTATGTTCAGCCAGTTTACAGCATAGGTACTTAGGTATATTTGTTTTTTTTTTGGTACTTAAGTATTATAATTAATACACTAATATTAGTGCAGTATTAGGCATTCTATAGTTTTTTCTCTTATTGAAATATAGCAACATATAACTAGTTAACTAGATAGTTAATAGATATAATAATAAATAAATAAATAAATAAATCGATTTATTTCACAAATGAAAATGGAGTATTCACAGTTGGTACATAGAATAAACAATTTTTAACATGAAATTTGTCAACAATAGAACATATCATAAAAAACACATTCATAAGAATAATAATAAATAAAATTAAAACATTATATAAATATAAAAATAAGATAAAATACTATAAAAGTATATAGATGAAATATTAAAATATAACACATAAATAGTCGGACAGTTGATATGGCTCTAACTCTAATAATAGTGAAAAGGTTAATCGTTTAAAAGTATTAAATATTAATATAATAGTTTTTTTGTTTTTATTTTTTGTTTTGTTTTTTTGTTTTTTAGGTACTGAGGTATTAGTATAGTACATATTAGGCATTCTAGTGTTTTTTCTCTTATTAAAATATAGCAGTATACTAGATAGTTAATAGATATACTTATAGATACTATATTTTTTTAAATTTTATTCATTAACATTTTATCCCGTAGAATATATAATAGATACTGTATTCTGCTATGTGGGCAGCAGAGGAAGAGGTCCTTCATGCTTCATTGAAATTATTTAATGACGCTTTTGTTGGTGGAGGAATGAGTCGACAAAACGTCATTTACTTTTTCCTAAATAAAAAATAAACCGTAAAGCTATGTAATGCTTCGCATTCCATAGAATGTTCTACACAGTTGGTACAGTTGAATCCGAAAAAAAAAACAAGATTGAAAATTTAGTTGCGTAAATTCAATAATTACAATACAAACAAAGCCGTCGTCATGTTGACAATCTTTGTCAATATTACTTATAATAATTATAAAGTAATTATAAATGCGTTAAGAAATGTTAAGAAATCTCAAACTATTAGTATATTAGTATATTGGAAGCAGGATGTAAGGAAATTATTGTGGCTAGTGATCTCTATAGAGACCTTTAATCGTGGCAAGGTTATTTAGTATTTCGGAGAGTTGTGTTAAGATCATAGAAAAAAGAATAATGGTTAAGATTGAAAAAAAAATAGATGGGGGAGGAAAGGGCGTGCAGACTCGGAAAAAAAGAAGATATCAAATGAAATACAGGATGATAATTTACTTAATTATTTGAGAGAATGACATTTACAAGAAGCGGTGCATGCTATAAACAATACCAATTTTCCTGGGTCAAAACCCATCGCCCGTCGCCACATCGATAGTTCCAAGATTAAAAAAGCGGAAAAAAAACATCCGGAAAAACCTTTTTTTAAACGAAAATCATAATAATTATTTTCATAAGTTATATGTTTGATTAGTAGAGTTCAAATTTTAATTTTTTTTATAAGATTTACTAAATATTGTGTTTTAATTTTTGATTTGATTAAATATTCTAAATGTTTTTTCAGTTTATTATTTATTATTATTATTTTTTTAATATTCGACATTATTCGCAAGCATTTTCTAGAATTACAGAATTCTGTAATAAACTTTGAAAAAACTGACAATTAATTGTCAAATTAATCTAACCTATTTCTTAAAATCTTACTTAAACTATAAAATAATAAGTAAAATTGACATTTTAGCATATTTAAATCTTGCGTTAATTGTGGGTCCAACTGTACCATTAACGTAGAGAATAAGGACTGGTAACTTGTAGTTCGATCTGGCTACATTGACCAAAAAGCGCTGGTATCTACGAGCGAGATCTGAAGCCTTGTAGATCCTAATTTTAATTTTTAAATGGTGACATTTTAAAAATATGTTACCAGGTTGTTTCCAAAAATTTGTTTTAAAATAATTAATTAGGTATTTTAAGTCAGTAAAACTATTTTTAAGTGTACCTTTTAGGTATAATTATAATATTCTTTAAAGCTTAGCCTTTAAGTCGTTTACAATCAGCGTAAATAATATATTTTTAACATTCCCGTTTTGACGTAATGTGAAGACAGCTTTAGTATAAACAGCTGATTTTTCGTAATTTGCTTAGTGTGTGTTTTTATTTATTCTTTATACATTTATTCATTTTTGCCTTTTTCCATTTACAAAAGAACATCTTCTTTGGTTATTCTAAGGTAGGTCTCTAAATCTTTATATATGGCACATCAAAAACTGTAAGCCTTAATTCTGATAATTTAATTTTGAATTTTTAAGTAGTATATTTTCTTTCACAGAAGTTGCAGATGTGTAAAGTTATCTAAGCTAAATTATAGGTGTCCTTCTATCTCGGAAAGCTGCTGACGTCACAAAGCAGATAAATTTCTAAAAGATTAATTTAGTATTATTTTTATTTCAGCGCCCAAGAGTCCAACCAATCTTATTTTAAACGAAATACTAAAGAAAATCTTTTAAACTTTAAGCGTTAAGTAATAATCAAACAACGCCTTATGGTATAATCACAAATTTTATCATTTCTCTTGGTATTTTAATATTACAGGTCCACAGAATCAAGTTTAGCGGCATTTAAAAGAGCTTTAGCCTGCCGTAATATTTGAATGAGCCCTTAATCAAGTTATCTGGCTTCTCCGAGTTATCCGATATTTCTCTAAAAATTTAATTGGAAGTAGAAGCAAATTAAGCCATTTTAAGTGAAATTGCGTTAAAATGATTAGATTTATCTTAATTATCCGGCTTATCCGAGTTATCCGACATTTCTCTAATTTGGTTGGTATTAGAACCAAATTAAGACGTTTTTAAATGAAATTGCGTTAAAATGATTAGATTTATCTTAATTATCCGGCTTACCCGACATTATCCGAGCGTAAAATTGAAACGGGACCACCTCATGAATGCCCTCTTTAAGTTGCAAAAAGTTTTATCAAACTCCGTTTATTCGTTCCAAAGTTATGGGGGAACAAACATAAATAAAAGTCACACATCGAATTGATAACCTCCTCCTTTTTAGAAGTCGGTTAAAAAGTAAGTAAAAATCATCATTTTACCGTAATTTGATGTTTGTGTTGATCTTAAGTGGATTTGGATTCAACATTACCTGAAAGCAAAGAAAACATAGGTTAGTTAAATGAATTTTATAGGAACTTAAACCAATTTAATACTAATATGAAACCTTAATCCAGTTTGTAAGTGAACCTTTCTTTAAAAAGTTGTTTGATATTAGAACCAAATTAAGCCGTTTTTAAGTGAAATTGCATTAAAATTATTAGATTTATCTTAATTATCCGGCTTACCCGGCATTATCCGAGCGTCAAATTGAAGCGGGACCACCTCATGAATGTTCTCTTTAAGTTGTAAAAAGTTTCATACAATTCTGTTCATCCGTTCCAAAGTTATGCGCGTGTTCAAACATTAAACAAAAAAAAAACACACGTCGAATTTTTAACCTCCTCCTTTTTTGGAAGTCGGTTAAAAATGTGAGATACGGGCGGACACGAATTTTTTGACAATTGTTTATAATTTATAATTAGATAAAAAAACATACAGGGTGATTTAGAAATAAGTTACAAAATTTTATTTTAAGGGGCGATTCTAGATCCAAAAATATGAAAAAAGCTTCCTATAAAGGTTGGCCCAGAAATGAGCACTAAGGGAGTTACGACCCTTCTAAGGGTATATCTAAAAAGTAGGTTTTAATATATCTGGAACCCTATGAACTACAGTAACGACTTTTTGCACAGGCCTTAACATTGATAAAGGTTATCATTTTATGTAATTTTTATTTGGTAATTTTAACCAGAGACGTGCAAACTTGGGGCGATGTCACCTTTTTGCCCTAAACTTTTTTATCTGTAAATTCTTTGACATTTTCTCAATATAATGTTAATCCTTGATTAAAAATACATAAAAAACGTACTCTTTATGTAACACCATAGGGCCAACCGTTTTCGAGAAAATTGCAATTAAAGAGGCAATTTCACGTTCTGAGCATCAAAAATAGGAACTAAAAAATGCACCAATAAAAATTTTAATACTGCTGGGTGATTCTACACTTAAAACTATGAAAAAAAGCTTTTAAACATCTAGTTTTAAGGTCTCTTAGAGAATAACACTTTTTAAGGGACCGTAGCTCCCTTAAAAGCTATTTGTGTATGGGAACTTTTTTTATAATTTTAGATGTAGAATCGTCCCGCAGTATTAAAATTTTTTAGTTCCTTTTTTTATGCTCAGAATGTGAAATTTCCTCTTTAAATGCAATTTTCTCGAAAAAGTTAGCCCTAGAGTGTTACACAAAGAGTACCTTTTTTATGTATTTTTAATTAAAAATTAATATTCTATTGAGAAAATGTCAAAAAATCCTTAGATAAAAAAGTTTTGGGCAAAAAAGTGACATCACCCCCATTTTGAACGACCCTGTTTAAAATTACCAAACAAAAATTACACAAAATGATAACCTTTATCAATGTTAACCTTAACATGCCTTAAGGCATGTGCAAAAACTCGTTAGTGGTTTATAGGATTCCAGAGATATTAAATTAAAACTATTTTTCAGATGTACCCTTATGAGGGTCGTAGCTCCCTTAGGGCTCATTTGCGAACCAACCCTTATAGGAAATTTTTTCATATTTTTGGACCTAGAAACGATCTTTACAATTTTGTAACTTGTTTCTGAATCACCCTGTATACAAACATTTTGACCTAGTAAAATTTTTTTTGAGAATTTTTAAAATTTGAAAACCATCGTAACATACTCTTCAAGCATTGCTTGCTGTGAAGAGTATAATAATAGATGCACATGCGGTTTTGTGGTCGTTTTCCCCAGCTAAGAAAAGTCATTAATCAATTATTCCTTAGACATATCGTCAGGTTAGTGTTACAAAGTTGTATGTGCACAATACCACGTTTCGGGTACATCAAAAAAGAAACATTTGCTTTATATTTTTCTTACACAAAATAAATACTTATTTCTCAAGTTAAATAAATATTTAAATATAACATACAACTCTACTGAATTTTTTTTGATAAACACATACAATTTTGTTTTTTTTTTGTTAAGAAAATAATACGGTTAAATGAGAGCACCTTGTTGCTAATATGCGAAATTTTTAAAATAAATTCTTCAAATCTGAAAATAATAGGTTTTAGAACATTTTCATTGTAAACGGGACATTTTTTGTTCACGTAAGTGACGTCATAACCTTTTGCCGTCAAGGGGAGCCATCTTTAAAAAATTAAATATGACCATAAGCCAAGTTATATATTGTTTGAAATGTATTTTAATTTGATTTCAGGAGTTTTTTGTTTTTGAAAATCGGATCAGGGGTTCTTAAGTTATTAGATATACTTTTTTAAGTTTTTATCTTTAATAAACTTTAGCTTTTTTGAGAGATAAATAAATTTTAAAAGTATTAATTTCTTAAAAACGACAAAAATATAAAAAAATCATTAAGTAAATGACATACAACTCTGTAATACCAAAATAAATTAATTTCGACAACATCCAACAATGCAGTTATTGTTATACCACAAATTATCAACAACACATTGATATAACTTTGTATAAGAAAATACAAAGTTAGATGAACCTTAAAAATATTAAAATCTCAAAAATGACAAAAATTGCTTATACAACTTTGTAACTCTAAGCTGACGATATCTAAAAAAAGTCCTCATCCTAATATATTCTATAGAACTTTTGGTTTTTTAAATATTACCTTTGTACATTAAGAAACCTTTTCAGCTCTTTTAAAACAGGTTTTTAAGTATAATTTAATTTCTAAACTATTCTTAAATTAAACTATACTCAAAAATTTGAATCCCTGCTTCCAATAATATTAATCTAAAGTGCCTTGAATTAGCTTATTTGCTTAATTTTTTTTCTAGTATCTTAAGAAAAACACTATTTTGATTCTTATCACAAAGCTCTAAATTTGGTCCAAAAGTAATTTTTTTCAAATGGAAAGATGGTGGCACATTTAGGTTACAATGAGAGACAATTTTCTTGCGAACATTTTGATATCACACGTGAATAGTTTATTTGCAAGAATTTGGCATTAAAACATTAAAGATTTAAAATGAAAATTTAAATAAAAAATTACATGACCTGTCAAAAATTGACAAGCAACAAATTCTCTCTCTCTTTCTCAGAATGAATTTTAAATCGAAATATATTAAAATATACAGGGTGTTTTGTTAAAAAAAAACACATTTACGCCACTTCAGGCGAAACCGGAAGTGAAACAAAAAAATTAAATCCTCAATTTTATAGTCAATGTAAAATTATATAAAAGAAAACAAAGTTTCGTTTTTATCGAATAAAAATTATCTTATTTTAGGGGTGGGCATAAATAAAACTCACCCGGTATGGGAACGTTAAGGTATTACGTAACGAAAATTTTGATCATTTTGGACCCCCCCCCTGTAACGCTATTTTCCTATACCATTAACATGGGCGTAACACTCCAAAATTACCCCCCCTAGGAGCGTTACGTAATACTTGAACGTTCCCTATAGCAGTCATTCCACGACCCTTTATCTATTCACAATCTGTCTATTCTGAATATTATATCAGATAATAAATAATAGTAAAATTTATTTATAGTTTTAATCAGGTAGTAAATTTTTAAATTAAAATTTACGATATGTTTCCTAGTTAGAAAACGCTTGAAACTTAATAATTAATTGTCCATTCATATCAAAGCTATAGTTTAATCAAAAACAGTAAACAAGTCGATAATGACTTTTTTTATTGGCTAATTAATTTTTGTATGGCTTTAATAAATACATGAAAATTGGAATTATTATTGGACGTGGTTATGCAAAAACGTACCAATCATCAATCTAGATGCTATCTTCCTTCTCAAATTAAAAATTGAAAGGGCGCTAAAACCTGTTTCCGAAGGGCATAAAACTAGCCAGTTACCAAGCTTGGTGATGAAGAAATTATTTTTTTTGTCATTTTTTTTGTCAGTTTTTGCAAGTAGCTTTTTTTTAGTTATAAAATTGTGACCAAAGGGGCGCCAATTTTCCCCAAGGTCCCAGAATTCCCAAGGGTTTCAGAAACAACCTCCATCCACAAAATTACGCATTCGCCAAAATGTAAAAGTCCAAACCAGCATATTTCTATGTTATTAATTTACATTAACCTACAAAATTTAGTCAAAATTGATTGAGCCATTTTTAAGAAAATCGATTTTCTTTATATTTTTGTTCATTAGTAAACTACCCTTACTTGGGACAGTGGAGAAAAAACAAAAAAAAACCCTACCAATCCTCTTAAGTTTAAAGTTTGGTTTGGTTTTGACGGACTAACTGAGGGGCAAACGGACTTTTTTTTAGAATGTGAAATTTTCTTTTCTTCAAGGTCACTCGAAAGTAGAAAAATGGGTTAATCTTCATTCCGATTCAGCGTGCGGAGAAACGTTTCAAATATCATTATCTTTGTTTTTCATGTACCATAAATTTTTTGGTTTGTTTTGGACTATTTGCATAATTCCATTCAATTTTGGTACTTTTTTAATTAACAAGTTATTTTCCATTTATTTTCATGTTTTCTAGTAAACAAAGCTTGTTTGTCGGTATTTTTTAAGGTTTCCTAATAAATAGCTCTTTCACGGAAAATTGGATTTTTATACCAAGGGTTTTAACTAAGAAGTTTTGATCGTTCTCAGTAAAAATGTTTATCTTAGAAACTATATAATCTAAGAATCTAACTTCTAAGGCTTTCTTTGATATAAAAAAGTCCAAACCAAACGTAATAAGACAATTACTAGCTTAACATTAAACAGAGAAAGTTGTAAATAACCCACGTGTGGCTTTTACTTTATCACTTGCAAAAGTAAAACCATTCATCTGTCAACATTTTTTGCTACAAATTTTATACTAAAAAATTAAATCTAGAACTAAATGGCCGTATTTTTTCTTCTATTTACATATATTATCTGTTATCTAACGTTATTTATTTTTTTTAAATATCAGTTTTGAACATTTTTTACAAGTTTTGCTTTTAATTTTTATTACGAATGATACTGACATTATGTCGGCTTGAAATTATTTCAGATAAAACTTCAAAGCAGCCTACTTGATTTACACGGAAAGAAATTAGTGGGCTCTGCGCTATACATTATAAGATATTTGGTAACAGTGGCAAATTATAGTGATTTAAGCTATAGATTATAAGGGACACAATAACTAATAATGTTAAAAATAAATTGGAAACGATTATATATATTACAGACACGATTATATTTATTACAGGCACTATTATAAATTTACAGAAATTTTATTATATTATAAAAATTAGCACGGACAATAATTAAATCTATTTAAGCTATAAATGCCATACTATTTGTTATATTTTATTATTCACTAAACAATTAAAGTATTTCATATAAATTTTTACACTGACTGCCATAATTGTAAGAGAAAGCCTTGTATTTATATAATAAGCGATTATAATTTGCTTGGTATGTGTGTTATAGCGCTCCTAGCTATAATTTTTTTTTTCGTGTAATAGACGACGTTTTAGAAAGGTAAAATTTATACATTTAAGTTTACACAGAGTTAATGTATAAAAAAAGTTTAAAATGGGTTCTGGACAAAATTTTGTATGGCACCTATGTGTAAACCAATATTGCCCTATTTAAAATTTTCTCATTGACAATATCTTACTTTACCCACTAGTACCATAAATAACTATTCTTGGATAATAATCTTAAAAGACAAAAAAGTAAGCTAGTTGTACCGATTCTGTTCCCATGAACTTGGAGTGCTGTAACCTCTTGACCCTAAACACTACCTTTCTGGCTCACCACATAAATACACGTAGGTATAGCGATCTCAAATAAACAAAAACATAAAAAAAAAAACAAACAAAATATAGCTACCTGACATGAATATATGACTTTAGTCAGCATAATGTTAAAAAACAAAAAAAGTAATAATATCGAAAAAAGTTTCAGGTCCGTAATAAATAAAGATTTTAAAAAGTTATTCGTGACATATCGGGCAAACAGAAACATTGGTAGGAAGGTAGCAATGAGGCTTGTATCCCACCAATATGGACACACTCTTTTTTTTTGCAAAAAAAATATGATTTTCTTAGATTTTTTTTAATTGTTTGCTTTTAAAATTTAAAATTAGTTTAAAAGTATAATTATCGCTTTTTATCATGAAATTAATCAATAAACAAAAAGTATTTGATTTTTTTTAAATGACCTTTTGGCGAAAACTCCCATTTTCAAAACTTTTTTAACCACCTCAAAAAAATAAAAATATATGGTAAAATAGAGAATTTTATGGGCTTTAAAATAATGTATGACACGACCACAATTTTATTAAAAAAAATCCATATTGTGCCCTTGTTTGAGTGGTCCAAATTTTAAGTTGATATCCTAAACAGTTCAAAAGTTAAAGAGGACGGACTTTTAACTCGCATGGCACATTTTTTCAGCATTCCGAACCTGCAGTCTAGCGATATTAACAGTAGTCGGCGTAAACTCAGTTATGCTCACAACGTTGAAAATAAACACAGAAACATAGGCTTACGGAATAATTTTGCCGAGTTATGAGGGAAATTTTTATAAAGGTCACTAAATCGAAACATTTGACGACACAACAATATTAACTATACATATTAACTATACACATGTATATATATATATATCGGTGTTTTTTAAAGAAAAAACCGACATTCGATTTTTATCTTTTAAGAATACGAAAGTTTTAAATTTTTATTTATCGATAACTTTTTTTCCCACCTTACTCGTTTAAATGGAATCATTAGAAAAAATCAAGATAAAAAGAAATAAAAATGTAAATATTTAAAACCTCGCTTCAACGCTAGAGTCGACGCGGCGCTTATGCGAGTACTGGAAATTCGCCGAGTACTGGATATTACTTAGTACGATGATAGAAAAAATAGATATATCGAATATTTAATCAACATTAATTATAATTATTAATGGTAAGCAATATATTTAATAATACATATATACAAGTAAAGTTTACATCAGTTTTATAAGTACTAATTATAAAATATTTTCATTGACTTAAACATTACAAGTCTACACTATAGACTCTTTATACTAAGCTGCTTTATCGTCATAAATTAAATTTTCAGGGCGTATATTTTCAGAGAACTAAGTGGTCAATCTTTTATTACTTTGTCCTGTTTAACGATAAACATCGTGCTTATATCATTTTCATCGCTTGAAAAGCTGAAACTGTACTGAAAACGGTCGCTGAAATATAATAGGATTACAAGATAAGTGTTTTTCGCTTCAATGAAAATTTTGATATACAGGGGGTCCCATTAACTTCCCAGTCATTATCTTGAAAACTGTAAGAGATATCAAACATCTAAAAAGCAGGATAATTAGATATTTTTTGTAAACTTTCTATTTGTGTAATCGGTAAGGTTCTAAAACTCAACCCAAACCTCCAGCAACCCCAACTTTAATATTTTAAATAATAATATGGGTCACGTGATACATTATTTGAAAGGTATTTTTATTTTGATTAAAATTCATTTTTAATTTTTAAAATCGGATAATCTGTTCCAGAGATATCCATTAAATATTTTCAAAAAATTTAAAAGAGTAATATTGAAAGTATTATATTTGAAAAATAAAGGTAATTCAATTGTGTTACTGGCCAAATTGTAACATTCACTACATCCATATGACCACCATTTTCAACAATGCACTGTTCAAATCGTGACATTAAATTTCTTCTGCAAGCTGCATGTACTAAACTATCCCTTCCCCAAGAAAAATCTAGGGGCCTTAGGTCAGGAGAGCTTGGTGGCCAAGAAATTATTTCCCTGGAAACATGACGGAATTAATACTATGAGGTAGAAACATGATGAGAGCAGGACGACGCTCCCCCTCACGGTATTAATTCCGTCGCTCAACATTTAAATAATAATTTTCCAAAAAAATGGATTGAAAACAGGGGAATAATTTATTGGCCACCAAGCTCTCCTGACATAGTATTTTTTATGAGGAAGGTATAGTTTATCAAACATAACCAACTGAACTAGAGGTCTTTAAGACAAGCATTACTTATGCTTGTGAGACTATTAATCCAGATATGGTATATGCAGCTTGCAGAAGAAATTTAATGTCACGATTTGAACAGTGCATAGTTGAAAATGGTAGTCATTTCGAGCATTTTATGTCATATGGACGTAGTGAATGTTAAATTTTGGCCAATAACACAATTAAAATACCTTTAGATACTGGTAGTATATCGGTATATTATTTTGTATACACTCAGTTGTTCGTTTTCGTAAACGTAAACTATTCATTTGGTATATACCAAATATTTCATCTTGTACAATACTAATTATAATCTATAGGTTCTTAGAAAAGTGGATGTTTTATCCTACACAAGGTGATACTACGATTTTGACGCCTCTGAAGCGTCGACAAAGGATAGTTTTGCGGGATAGGCTGGCCTGGCTAGGTGATAATTTTGTTTTACTAAAAAATATATATTTTTTAGCATTTCCTGATTCTTACAGTTCTCGTCAAAATTGTATTTAAACATTTAAAATGAATACCGAAGAAGTTAATATCGACATGATCTTTATACTGAAGTAAATTACAGATGACAAAGCAGGTAATTTTTAATCTTTAATCAAGAAATCGAGAAACAAAATATGACATACTTTTTATTAATATTTCAATATTCAGTGAGAAGAAACTTTAAAGAAAAAATATATGTGATCCACGCCAAGAAGGAGTCGTAAAATGTTACTCATATTGCACAAAAACTGTTACGGTATATAGCAAATTCCGTAAGCGGATGACGGTATAGCTTTAAAAGGATCTATTTGGATCATTTCTTGAAATAAAGAATTTATTTATTTATTATTCAAACGCTTACGGTATATAGCACATTCCGTAAGCGGATGACGGTACATGACATATACCGAAAGGGTTTTATTTTTATCTAAATCAATGAAATAATACACAATTTTCTATTAAATTATTAGATAAAAATTGAATTGTTGGATGTAAATTATTATTTTTTTTTTTCTAAAACTTTTGGTTCATATATAATTTATATAAAAATATGAATGTATAGAACTTCAGTCGTAAAAAAAGTATAGTCTGCAACACGCGTAGAATGGCTATTTCTCACTCGTGAACCGTCCCTCGTCCTCTTCAGGTTCTTTTTGTGAGTACGTTTGCAAATTTTTACATTTTCTAAAGATATTCTCTATTTGAAAATAAAACTTTCAAATTATCGTAACTAAAATTGAATAATGAATATATGAATATGGATTGTATTTAAGGATATTATGTGCATTATGCAATACCAATTTTAAATAAATTTGAAGCCTTTCAGCAACTGTCAAAACTAATATGTTTATCTCTTTTTAATACGCAGATTCATAATATGCTTCATAATATGCCACTTTTAATTTAATAATTTAGTTTTAAAAGAAGCATAATATTAACGAGAAAAACAGAGAAAAACATTCGAATATTTGCGATACTTGTGCTTGTTTGCAGGTATAAAAATACTTGTTATAAAAATATTAAAATAATTTTTAAAAATTCAATAAGGGTACGTTCAAGTATTACGTAACGCAAATTTTGATCATTTTGGACCACCACCCCTTCCCCTGTAACGCTATTTTCCTATACCACTAACATGGGCGTAACACTCCAGGAGCGTTACGTAATACTTGAACGTTCCCTAATTTGTTTTAAGTTCAATTAGTATTTGTATACAAGCAAACTTTATTGGTTATTTTTAGTATTTTAAATACTCATGTCGATCTTTATTTAAGTTTTTTTTAACTCAAACCGAGTACTTTTATGTGATTTAAGTTTAAACCTACTGGTCTAGGTAACATATGTATTTAACTTTAACCAAGCTTAACATTGACTTTTAAATCTAAGTAAGATACGTATTCGCTTGATTGAAGTTGAATAAGTTATTTACTTGGAGCAATCCTAGGTTAAATCCTGAATCACACAAAAGTGCTTGGTACTTGGTAAGTACCAAGTTGGTACTTAAAAGTAGTTAACATGCTTGTGGATATAAAATTATTTGAGTCAGTTGACCTGAATGGTATACACTTGTTTTTAGTAATCATTCCTCTGTGTGTATATTATACTTCGACGCACGGATATGTGGCTACGGGAAAAATGTTAGGAATGTGTGTGCAAGTGAGAGGCCCGTTGTAGGCACGCACGTCTTATTACGCATTTGACGAAAAAAAAAGAGCGCGAATGATTCCTCCCCCTTCCGTCGGAGACTTTGTTTCATGCGGAGAACTATATATATTACTACGAAAACGAAATTTAACTTTTTGCCCGTATATTATACAATATTTTTTATTCGATTGTTACTAATTATAATAAATTATTAAAATATACTTAATTTTAAAGTGCAAAAAATTAATGTCTTATTACTTATCTAGTTAACCATGACAAATTGCTGTCCAATCAAATCGCTACAAAAACAATTGAATCGTTTTTTTTGGTTGCGGTTTCATTTTCAAATTAAAAAAGCTATAACTTGGTGATTAATTTCGGTTAAAATGTGTCTGTGGTGAAAATAATACTTGTGAAACCGTTCTATAAATATTATAAATATTGAAAGTGATTTTATAATTAAAATTTGGTGTTTTTAATTTATTTTGGTGGGTGAATACAGATTAATCAGTTGACATATATTTAGAGGTTATGTTATGGAATTTTTTTTATTTTGTATGAAATGATTATAATAACTGTATCTGGTCAAAAAGAACGGTTAGTTTAAGACCAAAAGTTACCAAAAAGTCATATTTCCTTATAAATATTACAGTAAAGGTAAAGCATCTTCTTTAAAAAAACTTAAAAATAACAAGTTTTAATTAGCGGGCGAAAAAAACTTTTTGGCCCTAGGGCCACAAAGTTCAACTTTTCGCCCGTAAAACATGAACAAAAAGTGTCGCTTTTAGAATCAATCAAATAAAAAATATATTTTTCAAGGCACTGCAGTTGAACTAGTAGCCTTTGTACAAGTATCTGAAACGGTGCCCACTAAAGCTTACGACAGCCACAAGAAGTGTGGACGGGAAACCTTGAAATAATTAGATCCTGCAATATGATAAAATTTGACTTTCCATGCGTAAAGGGACCTTAGTCCTTTCGACCTCACCACTTTTGACCTCCTGTGTTTGACAGTATAGGTGATTTAACAAAAAAGATAATGTGAAATAACAAAACAAAAATGTAAATGTATGTATTGTTTATTTTCATTGACAAATATAAGTATATAAAAGAAAACTTGACTGAAAAAAAGCCAATATTCCAGTAAAAATTATAACTTAACATTAACATAATTATTCTTTTTACTTACTTTTATCTGATCTGATGTTGGTTATATTTATATTATTATTAGCAACATTATTATAATTAAACCAATTATAATTTTTTTTATAAAAATTGTTAATTTGTTAACCCTTTAATTGTTATCCCTAACTACTTGATTTTTTTTTGTTACAATTTACCATAGGTCACATTTAGAACACCCTGGAATTTGTTACCGTATTAAATACGTATGGTTTTGTTTATAGAACCCCAAGTAAGTTTTGTCTTTGAATATAAGTGGTACTAGTACTAGTAATGTATACTGTTGTATTATTACTTAACAATAACCGAGCAACGTTATTTTTTTACTGTAACAACTTGAATTCAGTAACTAAAGTTTCCGGGGTTTCCATTAATAGGCTAACAAATTCTTATTCTTCAAATTACATTTTTTTGCATCACTACCTATATTCATAACTTTAAGGTCCGTTTTCGCCTAGAATGTCCCATTAGATCCTGAAATGTGATAAAAGAAAAAGCCGTCAAGATACCCAGCGAGATGACAACGCATGGGGTATTACTCCGTTAGAGATGGGGTAGTAAATAAAAACAATGCAAAAAAGTGCAGTACTTTTTATTGTATGCTGTAATCAAGTCTTCATATAAGGAATACTTTTTTTGACGATACTCAAGACTTTTTAGCTCGTTTGGACTTTTATTATAGATTCCTTCAGTAAAAATACATAAAAAATGTCACACTGTAGGAACAACCGTTTAAAAAAAATCAATTAAGAGGAAGTAACATTTTGTGCCACTAAAAATGTTACTTTTTAAAAGGCTATATCTCCTTTAATATTAAATTTAGGTGTTTTGGTGAATTATACTTTTTTGCTTAGTTTTAAATGAAGAATCGCCCTGCAGCATTAAAATTTTATTGGTGCTTTTTTTTGTTCCCAATTCCCAATGTCCACCTTCGAAGGGCCGCAGCTCCCTTAGGGCTCATTTCCGGACCAACCTTTATATGAACTTTTTTTCATATTTTTTAACGTAGAATCACCCCTTAAATTTCTCAAACTTATTTCTGAATAACCCTGTACATATTTATTTTCTAAAGCCGCTCATAAATAAATTTTTTCAAACAAATGAAGGATCAAATGTGGAATTACGACATATTAAGAGTGTTATAGTGCTTGTTAATATGACGAGGTGGTCCTCAAAAAATTTCGTACATCATTTGTGGGCAGCTCCCTAAGTCAAATCGTCGTATCAGGTTTTCACTTTTTTGGATTTTTGAATAGAGCTTTTTACTACCTTTTTGCCTGTGCTTAAAAAGTAAAAATATTATGCACATAGCCCATTGTATTTACAATACAACCATGTTCTTGCATTTTTTGAGATTTTTTTAGTGCAACGAGGTTCTAACTGATAATAAAGTTTAATTTAAATTGCTAACTTAAAAATCATGTAATCCGTTATTGAAAATTAACTTAATCACATCGATGTCACTATTACATAAATAGTTTGGCCTGTCATTTTTACCAAAATTTTGGAGGTTGATAAGGAATACTTGTGCGAAACAACTATTAATTATCAATTTTAATAATGATTAATAATAATTTATTCAAAACATTGTATTTATGTACAAATTATTAAAACAAACAGCCAAAAAACATGTGAATTTAATGCAAAACGGTTCTAACTCAGAACACTGTTGTACTACTACTTTTCATAGATTTTTGTGATATCAAAGTTCCAACTGATTATTTATTTTAGCTAATATTATAAATATCAACAAAATGTGTATTATAGGTACTAATTAATCCTAATATAAGTCCATCCCAGCATTATACACCACTCAATTATGAAATTTAAGGTAAGTTTCATGATATTAAAGTTTTGTTTGATCATAACTCAAATCTATAATTCATACAGTTGAAACCTTGTTGTTCTCCTACGACGAAATGTGTATTTACCTTAAAACTTTGTGAAATGTTTTCGAATTAACAAAAGTATTCGTAATTTATGTAAACAGAAAATTTCAGGCTTAATAATCTTTTCCCACTACTTCTGGAATTTGTGTGTATCCTACAACTTTCTTTGTATGTTTTAATTGAGTTAAAAATACCCCCATCTCTAAACTGAGTTTGTATACGGGGTTTCGCCTTTACTTGAGGTGTCTAGAACCAAACCGTATACGCTACAATTTTTTTATAGGTGCTTAAAAAGATAAAAACCTAAAGTTGTGTCTTGGTCTTGCACAATTTTTTTATTTATTAATATTTTTTTTTGAATAAAAGAGGAAGAGTCATTATAAAGACTAAAAACACTTGTTTTTGCTTTTGGTAAGACCACAGTGTTCCCCTAAATGATGCGAAATAGGCGATGACGTTGTTTAAGATTGTGGACAGGTGACAATCAAATCGGTGTTGCCACTTGAAGCGCTAAATACTGTAACTCTGAAGTAACTTCGAATTTGTCTAACTGGATATTATATCCCGGATATAGACAGTTGAACCGCTTAGTCAAGACTAAGACCGAGTCTCACGGATCTTTAGCCGTAGAATTCTATTAGGAAACAAAACTTATCTCTTGACCAGGTGTTCCAACAGCCAAATGCGCAAGAACTAAAGTTAAAATGTTACCTCTGACTCAACTTCAAGTTACTTAGCGAAAAGTGGAGATAGCTGCGTTTGCTCCCAGACGCTTCAGTTAGTACTCACGGTTTTGTATGCCCACCCGCGATTATTTCTCCTCTCCTACACATAATTCACATCTTCGGCCTGCAATCTCGCAGTAATCTGGTTGAAAGCAGAACAACGAGCTCGTGTACAAAACCGAAATCCCTACTTCTTCAGAGTTTCTGTCTTAAAGTTCCTTCCAAAAGTCTCATCGTCAGATACTTTCAATTTTTATCAAATAATATATGAAATGTGGTAATATAGGTGAATGTTAGATAAAATCGTTAGATAGTTACAAACCAGAGATTAATAAATAAATACATAGTCGACCGTGTAGACCAGAATTGACACGGTGTAAAAATATGTAAAACTGGGCTAAGTAAAAAAAACGAAGTTAAAGTTACACATTTTTACACAATTTTAAACGATTCGTGTCAATTTAGGTCTACATGGTTGACTGTGTAAAAATTTTTCGTCAGTGTATACTAGGATGGTTTAAAACAAAAAAGTTGGAATTTTTGCTACTCATTGCGGATAAAGCTCATTTTGATGAGTAAATATCCCACAAAAAAAAATATTGGACTATATTTACCACTCCCTCACGAGGGTGCAAGTTTTGGCATCTTATTCACGGTGGGTTGGAAGTGATTTTAACTAAAATGCTTGCTACCTTAAAAATCCCTTAAGGGATCGAATGTTAGTAAAAAATCCAAATCTAAAAATAATTGCTTGACCCATTTTTTTTTTTTTTTTTGATGGGGAAATAAAATTTAAATTATGAAGCAAAAAAATATGCGTTGAAATTTTGAAAATATAGTCTTTATATACTGCTTAAGTTGTGGTATAAAAAACAAAAAAAAATCCGCTTTATTAGCACCAAAAAGGCCGTAAATCTCAAAAAATGTTGTTTTTTACATACTCTTTACATATTCTTATTACAAAAATTAAAGAGCATTAAATGATCTACAGTTTACCTTTTTAATCTTTAAAATCGGAAGATGATGAGAAGACACGGCTAGCCTTAAAAAATTTAAATGAAAAGTCAAACCACCCCGGATTTTTTGATTTTAGGTTTGTTTTGGGACATTTCCAAACAGTTTTTGACAAAAATTGAAATCGTGCACGAAGCCGTTTTAAAATAAAGGCATTCTTCACGACCGTAATTTTGGACATTAACAAAGTAGGCGTGTGAATGGTCGTGATTATATTGAGTATCATAGGTAGTACCTAGGCTATAGGGTGTGTCATAGAAAAAACATGGTATTCCGATGTCAGCAAAAACTTGAAGAAGAACGTACAACAATGAACTCATTTTTATACTGTAAAAAATAGATCACTTCTAACTAGTGTGTTCAGTTATAAAATATGAACATTTTAGTACGCTTGAAGAAAATTTATTTTTCTAGTACGGAAAAGTGTTTTGTATTATATTGGTATATGTGACAACTTTCCTTAAAAAAATAAATTCCAAGTATGGCAGTCTAAAATAATATATTTATTAGTTTAATGTGCTGCTTTTAGATACAATCAAATAAAAAAAATATTTAGTATTCTTTACCACATTTATTTATATTTACTTATTTATATTTTTTACGTTATTACTTTACCATATAGTATAATTTTATATTTTTATATTATATTTACTTGTTTGTTGAACTTTTGAGAAGCCTTTATTCTCTAGACGCACATTTAGTATGATTTACTCTCATCGCTCAATTGCTAAACTTAATATTTAAATTTATACAATCATCAAACCGTAAATTCTACTACTCAGGACAAATTATCATTTTATTACTTTATTATGAAAACACAGGTGAAATTTTGGAGTCTGGATCATACGGCCGAAAGTTATCGGCCGAAGAAATGCTTTTACCCCCTCTACTGTCTTCTCCAGAGGTTCTCAATATTTGATTAAAACAATGAATTTCTTATGCATATTTACACCAGGCGAGAATTTATTATTTAATTAGCTAAAGCTAAATTATTTAGCATAAATATAATCATATTTGATTCTTAAAATATATCGCCTTCTAAATTGTGAAATATCGTGTCTGAAAAATGCCTCGCATTAAAAAAAAAACACCAAACCAGCAAACTACCAAACCAAACCATTATTAACGTAAACCAACGCCTCCCATTAAAAAAAAAACACCAAACCAGCAAACTACCAAAGCAAACCATTGTTAACGTAAACCAA
>OY294044.1:19463093-19554455 GCA_958510825.1 Brachypterus glaber | reverse complement strand
AATGGGGAACATCTCCCAAAATCAACAGTAAAACCGAAATATTCCACAGTGAGCCAGGAAAAAAAAACAGGGACAAAATTCTAATTTTTTTCTGCTATTTTTGATACCACTAATTTCGAATAAAATAACGAAAAAATAAAAAAATAAATCCGAGCCATTAGGGTGGTCCAAAATTTTTTCTTTCTAAAAATGTGTCAAATGGCTTCTTTTGGTTATGTTGATGTAGACCAATGTCATTAACTTAAAAATCCAAAATGGCGGAGGTTGAGTAGGGAGTCAACCTCGTCATTTTGAATTTTTAATTTATTGACATTGGTCTACATCAACATAATCAAAAGAAGCCATTTGACACATTTTTAGATAGATTAAAGAAAAAATTTTGGACCCTAATGGCGCGGATTTTTTTTTTCGTTATTTGAAATCAGCGGTATCCAGAATAGTCGTATGCAAAAATTCAGAATGTTGTCCCTGTTTTTTTTCTTGGCCCACTGTGGAATATTTCGATTTTCAGGTTGATCCTGGGAGATGTTCACCATTGCCAATCATCGCCAAAATTCACAGGCTTATTTTCTAACGCAATAAGAAGCCTTCTAGCCCTACCTGAAAACCCAAATAAAAAAACCGACCTACACATAGAAAAAATATTCCCAATTAAATAAACTTTCGTTTAAAATTAGAGTCTGTTTTAAATTAATAAAATATTTTCTTGCGTTTAAATATCCTTTTTATTTTATAGGTAGTAGTAGTAAGGTAGTTTCGAATTTTCAAAAAAAATAAAAAATCTACCTAGACAAAACATTTTTGGATAGAAATTTGTTTCATGAAAAAATAAGCAATTTTTTAATGTCCGTTTGTCTAGTCGTCCGTCTATATACGCGTCTGTCCGTCTGTCCGATGTCACAATTTTTGGGAAGACGATAACTTAAGAACGAATAATCTCATCAAATTGAAATGTTCAAGAAAAAATCAAGTTCTACGAGAGGAATATCTCTATTGTTTTTGAAAGTAATCCCCTCAAAAACAAAAAAGTTATTGGGGTTTAAACTTTTTAAAAAATCGAAAAAAGCTGAAAGAAATTTCCTATTAACGTAACTTTTTTAGGAAAAATTACTTTTATTATAGGAACCAATTCTACCAATCTAGATAGTAATAGTAGCAGTATTTTATTCGTGATACTAGGTTTACACATGTCAAATTATATAAAAAAATATATTAAAATAGATTTGAAGATCAAAACATAAGCTAAAATAAATAAATAGATAAAATGCATATTATACACAGCCAATATTTAAAATTTATACTATAAAAATTCTTTCGTACTTTTAAAGGCTCTATAGAGAGTAGTAAGCTTGGTTTTAACTACTCCGGACCAACTTTTTTTAATAAATTTCGTAACCTTCGCCCAAAGCAGTTAAGGATTAAAATTAAAGAGTTTTTAATTGGTATACCAATTAAAAACTCTTTAATTTTAATCCTTAACTGCTTTGGGCGAAGGTTACGAAATTTTTAATTGGTATACCAATTAAAAACTCTTTAATTTTAATCCTTAACTGCTTTGGGCGAAGGTTACGAAATTTATTAAAAAAAGTTGGTCCGGAGTAGTTAAAACCAAGCTTACTACTCTCGAGTCTAAGTTTTGGTAATCTGATATTTTCAGATAAACGAGTACTATTTTCATATATAATTACACAAGAGGCCGAGAATTATGCTCTGATAAAACAGTTTATTTGTGTCAACTAAATATTTGGTTGGATATGGCCAATTAAATTATTTGGTTGTGACAAACAAATTTTATTTCTTTCAAATAAATTATTTTATTCCCATTAATAAATCATTTTAAAATTGAAATATTTGTTTACATGAACTAAATATTAATTTGACTCAAGTAAAATTTGTTACTCACAATCAAATAATTTAATTGGCCATATCCAAATAAATCCTTTTTATCAGTGTGCGGAAAAAATTCACTGTTTTCATGAAAATTTGCTGTCTGGAAATAATTACGACCTGGAGTAATTATTTCCTTTGATAGCAAATTTGAATAAAAACTGAATTTTTCCCGATAATTCGATGAATCGTGTGTAATTCGGAAGATTATTTTTTTAAGGATTTATGATATGTCAAACCAACTTTTATATTTTTTTCATTGCAAAATAATATAAATTTCTTATTCTGTACGCAATAAAGAAAGATTTTAAATATCGTTCAAAATCGTTCGTATCTATATAATACAATAATTGTATACACATCTATAAAACTATCTTAATTATGTTATAAAATACAATAAAATAGTGTAGTATAATATACTACATATTATGCGCCACCACAAATGTGATTTACAATAACAAAACTTCAAACAGGTTAATTATATTTTTGATTAGGTATTTATGAATAAGGTAATAAATTCAGCAACATTTCTGTCAAGAAAAAAATTATTTAAAAAAAAAGTTAACGCCGCTAAGTTTGAACCGGTTTGAACCGTATATCCTTGGAACTGTAGTCCGACACGGTACAATTTTTTCCATTTCCGCCTATTTTCAAATATTAAGGGTTATTTTTTTAAAGACTAATATAAAATTAAATATGATTAAAAATATAAATTTTCGAATTATATTTTAACAAAATAAAGTTAAGCACACTTATACAGATTGCTGTTAAAAATAACTGAAAAAAAAAAACAATTGAAAATCAATTTTCTCAGAAAAATCTTAGTATGATCTACAATGTAAGTGTAGATTATTCATAAACTACAAAATCCATCAATAAAAAAAGGCCATTTAATTTTTGATTTAAACATGTTTAAGGAGTACCGTGTTTGGATGGATGGATGGATGGATCCATAATTAATTGAAACACTTTATTGTTAGCAGGAATATGTACATAAATTAAAAGAAGCTATTATCCACTCTTTAATAAAGACGTTTACTTGCTTCGATAAAAAAAAGAAAACGGTTTCATTTTCATAAAACAGAAAACGGTTTCATTTTTATTTTAAACTATCAATTTGCCAGGGTTTATCAGCGAAAGGCAGCCGCGTTTGTTTATTTTCCACTTTATTTTCGCTGTCCTTAAATTATATTATCATCAGTGACATTTCTGGTAAAAACAGACCGTGACAAGTTAGATTGAATTCTGCAATATAGAAGTAGAAGTTCTTCTACTGCTATGATAACACGTTCGCTACCGGGGGTATATTCGTGTTTCGACCCCAAGTCCAAGCATACGTACAGACGAGACACAACTACTACTACTAGCCCACACAAGTCCTGGACGTAGGGGACGCTTAATTACGTAGATTAGTACATGTAGTAGTAGTACATGTAAAAGGCACCTATTTGTTAGCTAAGGGAACGTTCAAGTATTACGTAACGCAAATTTTGATCATTTGGACCCCCCCCCTGTAACGCTATTTTCTTGTACCATTTACATGGGCGTAACACTTCAAAATATAAAACTCCATTTGATTGTTTATTACTTTATCCGTCTTGCGGTAGTAAAAAATGATTTTTTTTTATTGCTTTTTTTACGTTTCTCGACGTTTTATATCCAAAAAATCTGTTAGTCGATCTGTCTATCATCTGTCTGTCTGTCTGTCGGTATGTCTGTTTGTCTGTCTGTCTGTTGGTCTACCTGTCTTTCCGGAAAATTAGTTTTATTTTTTAATTTATTTTTCGTTTTACGAAAAAATCAAACTGAAAAAAAAACGATTTTTTTATTATTTTTTTTTATTTATTTCTTTTTTTTTCGTTTTTGACTAGGCTTATGGGGAAAAGTATTATTTTGATGGCAGAAGTATTTTTTATTTGAGTTTAACATTTAGATGCCATTTTGTTTCGATTCATTTTATCCATAGCCCCCTCGAAACATTATTTAGTCAAAATTTGTATTTCTTTTAGGTATTTAGATAAAACTTTGTATACCTTTATATTTGGATGATCATGCCCTCCTTTAAACAGTTATATGCGATATGACCGTCCCCGAAATTATTATTATAGAATAGTATTATAGGTACGGTAAAAAATTTTGAATACAAATGTTTTTCATGAAAAATAAGAAACTTTGAAAATTTCCATCTGTCCATCTGTCCGTCCGTCCGTCTGCCCATCCGTCCGATGTCACGTTTTTGTTTACACTATAACTTAAGAACGGGGGTGATCCCTATTGCTTTTGAAAGTAATTCCCCCAAAAACAAAAAAGTTATGGGAGGAACTTTAAACAAAATATTTTTTTTATTGTTTTTTGTTTTTTCATTTTTTTTTTTTGAAGAATTTTTAAATTTTTTTGTTTTTTTTTTCAAAAAGTTTTCGTTTTTCGAAAAAATAATTTAAAAAAAAAAATATTTTTTTGCTAGTATTTGGGAATATGCAATATACCATTTACTGTGAATAGTATATGATGGATATTTTCAGGGCTTGTTTACATATGAGGGGGTCAGTGGAAAAGTGGTACAAGTGCACGTGAATACACGTGGAGTTGTACCACTTTTCCACTGAACCCCTCATATATAATTAATATTATTAACATAATGTTCAATAATGACATTTTTTAATAGTAGGTAGTTTTAATTTTTCTTTTCACATTGTTTTTAGCATTTTCCAGTCTAAAATGGGGAACTTGAGGTGACATTTCTAGGGGCTTTAATAGATCGTGATTGGGAGATTTACTATGTTTCAGTTGAAAACTATCAGTTGTATACAATGAAATTGAAAATTTCGTGAAATGGTTGTGTGCATGTTTTATTTATTTCGGAAAATAATATTGACAATTTTCTATTTTATTGTAACGTGTTTATACCCAAAGTTATTAAATAATACTACACAAGCTTATAACCTTTTGTAGTGTAGCAATGTTGTTGAATAAGACTACACAAGATTACCAGGTCTGGTACCTTCTCTATGATCATTCGTTCGTAAGGAGACAGGCACACTTAAATCATTTGGTATGCTTTAACCATCTGGCATGTTTTAACCATCTGGCATACTTTAAACATCTGACACACTTTAACCATGTGATTGCTATAACCATCTAGCATGCTTTAAACATCTGGCCTGCTTTAACCATGTCATGATTTAAGCATTTGAAATGCTTTAAGTATTTGGAATGCTTTACCCACCTGGCATCCTTTGACCATTTAGCATGCTTTAACAATCTGGCATACTTTAACTATCTGGTATGCTTTGACTATCTGGCACGTTTTAACCATTTGATATATAACTGGCATAGAATCTGGCATACTTTAATTATCTGGTATGCTTTAACTATCTGGCACGTTTTAACCATCTGATATACATCTGGCATACATCTGGCATAGAATCTGGCATACTTTAATTATCTGGCACGCTTTAACCATCTAACATGCTTTAATAATCTAATATGTTTTAATAATCTGGAATGCTTAAACCGTCTGACTTGCTAACCATCTGGAATGCTTTTACCATCTGAATGTCTCTACCATCTTGCATGTTTTAACCAACGTTTTAACCAACTTTAACTATCTGGCCTGCCAATTGGCACACTTTAAACATCTCCCTGCTTAAACCTTCTGTCATGCTTTAACCTTCTGTCATGCTTTAACTATATGGCCTGCTTTGACCATCTGACATGTTTTAACTATCTGACATGCTTTAACAGTATGGCATGCTTTAACTATCTGGCTTAAATCATCTGGCTTGCTTAAACCATTTCACATTTTTTAACCACTTGCCCTGCTTTAACCATCAGGTATGCTTTAACCATACACCTTGCTTTAATCATTTGGAATGCTTTAAACCGTTTGGCATGCTTTATCCATCTGGCATGCTTTAACAATCTGGTATGCTTCAACAATCTGTCACGGTTCATTCCGGTATTATGGGAGAGAGTCGATCAAAAGGCTTTGGTTTATCTTGGTTTGATCGTGGGATAAAAATGTTTCCTCTAAAATATAATTTGTTTTTTTTTGTAAAATAAACTATAGGTGAGCAGCATTTTTGTTGTCTGTGTATAAATTACAGAACGAATAAGTTAACAACTTATACGAAATGTACATGGGTGTTTAAGAGTACGTGATTCGCATGTTTTCCTTGTCGGCAGATCGTCTTTTGCCTTATTGTCTGCTTGATCTACTTATTATGTCATTATAGTTTGCTAGTTTTGTCCCTAGGGACATTTAGACTTAATTGAAAACCGCGCTAAATCTGCTTAGTAATTCTTACGAGGACGAAATTTAAATTTATGTTTATAAATAAATACACACATTAAAAGAATTTGATTAACAAAACATTTTTAAGGATTCATATTCATTATAAGGGTTGCTGTATTAGACAAAAACAAGGATTCTATGGTATACTCCTCGCAGTTGCAAGTAGCTTTTTCCTGGTGAAGTTTCAGGTTTGACTTTATTAAATTGTATTGAGATTAAATTTGGTATGATTGATCTTTGTAATTGTAACTTCTCCTGTAAAAATGAAGTTTACCATTTTTCTAATATTTAGCCTATGGGTTCTTTGTTCGACCGGATTATTCTTTCTTGAGTTATCGTGCTGACAAGAAAACTTGATATATGGACGGACAGACAATTGGTTTTTGATTTCGCACAAAATATTTCTTTTTTCGGGTCCGAAGTAAATGTATAATAGGCTGTAAAGCTACGAGGAGTATAATAACACACACCTTTTTTTATGAAAAAAGCCATTTGTGAGTTTTAACGGAAAAGGGGGCCTAGAAATGCCTAATGCCTCCAAAAAGGCAAAAACCCAAATATATTTATTCTTTATCTTTTGCATGACCATTTACTTTTCGTATCCAGATTAGGTTTGATATAAGAATAAGAATAAGAAAAAAAAATACAAGTTAGAACTTTTGACACAGTTAAGTGTCCCCCGCGGAGTAGACGAAAAAATCTTGACCATTTTATATGGGAACTGTCCGCCATATTGGATTAAAGGGGTGAGTGCGATTATCTAGCTAAATATGTATCTAAGGATAAAAATTCATATTACCAATTTTGTTAAGGAGCAAATTTCCAACCATTTTTGTTTGGATAATTTTTTTTATTATGTTAAAAACAATGGAGTTATAAATATTTAAATATGGCCATGTTGGGGGTGATATTAACATAGTATTTTCGGTTTTTCAGCCAAATTATTTGTCGGAGGATAAAAATGGGTATAAGCAAACTTGCAGCTCTTGAAATTCTCTATAAGTTTTATATATTATGAATTTTCATAAGTAACCGTACAAAAATACCTATGAAAATTCATAATAATATTATATAAAAGTCATAGAGAATTTCAAGAGCTACAAGTTTGCTGATAACCACTTTTATCCTCTGACGTATAATTAGGCTGAAAAATAGAAAAAAAATAAAAAAATTCACCCCCAACATGGCTATTTTTGAATATACAACTCGATTGTTATTGTTATTATTATAACAAAAAAAAAAAGATCCAAACAAAAATTGTTGGAAATTTCCTTCTTAACGAAATTGGTGATATGCATTTTTATCGTAAAATGCATATCAAATTTATGGGCAAGAATGTAATTTCTTCATCTACACTGTAAAAACTGCATGTAAAATAATGTAAAAATACATGAATTTACTTAGTACAGAATAGTAAATTTACTATTCTGGACTATGCATAATTCATGAATTTATGTAAAAAATGTAAAAGAATGTAAAAGAATATAAAAGAATGTAAAAGAATGTAAAATAATGTAAAAAAATATATTTACATTGATTTACATATTTTTACATGATTTTACAATATCGGGCTATGTTATTTTAAGACGCGCGTGCGCTTTGGACAATAACCAAGAAGGCGTCGCATCACGAGACGGACCGTTTAATATTGTTATTGTTAGAGAGATAGAGACGCATGCTGCTAGGTTAATGTGTTAAAAGTGTAAAAAAGGTAAATATTATTTATGTACGATATTTAGATGCTTTATTTGTGGCCTAAAATTTCATTATAAATTACGATCTTTAACAACCAATAGATCTTTAAAGAAAGATGTAAGCAGTTTATACTCGTATTAAGGATGCAAATCGTTTGGTTTATTAAACCAAATGAACTTTACGCTACGATATTTCAAAAAAGCTTTGACACAGAGAACAAACATTTTCTAAGTGGTAAATATTTTTTTTTTCAAATTTCAAGTCTATGCAAAATATTACCATTCTGGACTATGTAATTTTTACCGTTCCAGTCTATGCAAAATATTACCATTATGGACTATGTAATTTTTACTGTTCCGGTCTATGCAAAACATTACCATTACGGACTATGTAATTTTTACCATTCCGGTGTATGGCAACATATTACCATTTACGGACTATGTAATTTAATGTAATTTATTTTTACCGTGTACTTCGCGGGGGACACTTAACTTGTAATTTTTTTTTTCATGAAAAAATCTAAAATGATTAGGCTATTCGAGGCGGAAACTTAAACCTGTAAATGCCCAGTTTCTAAATCACTTTATAGCTTCCAGATTATGCAAAATTTAAAAGAGCATTAAATCATTGGTTATTGATTTGCCGATTATTTTCAGAAAGATATGAACCATACAAAATTCTTATAAAGGCGCCAAAAATCATCACTTTTGTAGAAAGTTAGTATCAGCGGAAAATTATATAACTTAACGTTGGCATAATTTCTTGCCAACGCGTTGCAACGTTAAGTTTATTCCATTCTGTAAAATTCAAATAACACTTGTACAGAATGTAATAAATGTACACAAAGGTAGTAAGAAACAAGTGTAGTGGAGAAGTTAAGCCTGGTAAACAAACATTTTAAATATAATAAATACTATTATAGTACTATAATACTATACTTTTAAAAAGCGACTGAACGTTATTGAGTAAAACACCTGGTATATTATATGATAATTTAAAAATGGCTAAATGGATAAGTAAATATATACGCCAATTCAAGTTTAATCTAATAATTAGGATTAAAACTAAACTAATACAATTATTTTAATTGGCACAGTTTAATTCCAACGTCACAAATTCAATTGTGGCTAACGTCACATTAAGTACAATTCTAATTTGGGACTGCACCATTTTGCTGTACCTACTGTAAACTACTATTAAGCTACTACACTTTGTAAAAGTATGAAATAAAACTTGAAGTATAGAGAAAAATACTGATGCCAAAAAAAGAATATACAAAAAAAAAATCCATTTTTTTTTCAAAACAGTATATTTTCTCGATTTTTTTTTATTTTCGAAAAAAACAATATATTTGCAAAAAAAAGAAGTTTTAATCCCTTTGATTTTAACTCAAAGCGTTTTAAAGTTATCGCGGTCACAAAATATCCCCCACAGACCAACAGATCCACCTCAGAAATCGGCCCTTTTACATATAAAAAGACGAAAAACATAAAAAAGCAATAAACCTTAAAAAAACCCTAACGCAAGATTTTTTTGTGTTTATTTAAATACTAACCCACACTGTTATGTGAAAATGGAAAGGTTTCAAGCAACAAATCTACTACGATTGATATTATTTAGTTGTGCAAATTTGATTCGTAATAGATTTGGTGTTTGAAACCTTTTCATTTTCAAATAATTTAGTTTACGACCTTGACTGTGCGTTGAAAACAAAATAGTATATTCTATAACTAGTATGGAATAGACAATATTCCGCGCGAGGGGGCAGGCGAGTATGACGGTCCCGCGAACGCTGAATGACTATTCCATACGTGTTGTAGACTAAACTTTTTCTTCGACTGCAAATATGACACACTGTATGGCTTCTAACTGCTGACGAGGTTAAAAATAATGTTTTTTGTGACTCGACATTGCAAATGCAACAAAACACATATTTTTAAATAAACCAATTAACGTTATTTAATAATTTTATCAAATCAGTACTTAAAAAAGATTTTTATTTAATTTTAGCACATATTTAGAAATTTTAATGCAAAAATTGAAGGTTTTTGTGACAGATATCAGGTTTAAATATTTAACAATAGATGGAGCAGTTATAATTTTTTGAACTAAATTGATAAAAAACTGGTCAAATATTACGAAAAACTAATAAACTTTATGTAATTTTAACGCAAAACTTTAAATTGCATTAAATTATTCAATATTTCATGGTAAAATAAATATATTTTTGCTAATTTTGCTACAGTTTTCTTTACTTTTACAAACAAGAGATGGCACTACATGTGCTCATTCTAACACCTGATACGGTATATTCATACCGTATCTAAAGCTATAATGGATTCATTCTGTGTTTGAAATGTGTGTGTATTTGTTTACATTCTAAAGCAGTCGTAGAAAAATTAAAAACTAGTAGTTTGCTTCTTTTAAAAATGAAATGAAAGTAATATTGTAGTTTTGTTCGTTATAAAGTAAGTAGGAACATTAGTCCAGTCAAATAATTGCAATAAATGTACACAGGCTGATATTTTAAAGGGTGGATGGTAAAAGAACACTCCTGTTAGTTTTTCACCGGGTGATTTGCCTAAGGGGTGTCCGCTATCTTGAATTTTAGGGGTGAGTGCGGTTATCTCGCATATGCATCTTACGATAAAAATGTATATAACTAATTTTGTTAACGAGAAAATTTCCAACAGTTTTTGTTTGAATCATTTTTTTAATATATTAATAACAATCGATTTATAAATTGTCAAAAATAGCCATGTTGGGGGTGAAATTGTTTTTTTCGATGTTTCAGCCAAATTATTCGGATATCGGATGAGCAAACTTGTAGCTCTTCAAATTCTCTGTGTTTCATATGTTCTTTTACTATCCCGTGTACATTTATTGCAATTTGACATAGGAATTTATCGTTATTTGACTGTACTGCTTACCTAATTGACTGGGAAGTAAAAGTCATCGTAGAATTTGTGATATATTAGAATTCTCGCAGTGCACTGCAGTGGACTAGATTCGGCGTTTGGTACAATTATACTCTTCGTAGCTCTCTATGGAGAAGTTTATGTTTACTTACAAAGGACGATCGGTCAAATCGAGGTTTTTTGGCATTGACGAGGGACGCAATTGGGTCATAGTTTTTGAAAGTTCACTCAATTCCGGTTTCAAACATAATCCCGACAAGTTATGGGAACTATTTTTAATATTCATTGCAAAGCAAACAGCATAGATTTGATATTTTCATACTTTTTTGTTTATCTGCTTTTTACGTTTAAAATATGCCTTCTTATAAAAAAAGGCCACGAAAGACGAATATAACAATAGATTTACAATATTTTAAGTATCTGATGCAAAAGCATGCTAAGTGATTTTTTAGTAAGCTTGGTTATCTTTTATAATTATACATCGAGCGGAACTGTCTACAAAACAATAAAGATATACTGTAACTGTAACGACAAATTACATTTTAATGTTTAGCTATTTTATTACACAAAAAGAACTTTCTAGTTGCCTCAACTAGATACATAGGAAAATATGACACAACAGAATTCTGTTTATGGCAACCAAGAATTTGATAAAAAAAAAAGCTATATACTTATTTGTTAGTTACACCAATTAAATATTTGGTTTATAAATAATTGCACTAACCAAAAATATACTATCGTATTTTACTATTTTTCTGGCCGAAGCAACCAAACATTTTAGTTGCCTCGACCAGAAGAATAGTAAAATATGGCACAATTATTTTTCTGGTTTGTGCAACCATAAAGTTAAAACATTTCATCATTTTTTTGAGGTTAGGCCAAACGCGACTTGCCCGAGTCAAACCAACCCCAGATTCGGATTCAGCGACCTCAAAAACGTATAGAAATGTTTGTCTTGTCTGGGGAGTTAGACCATTTTTTGTGTGTCTGTGCAATTAAGCGGACATCAACCAAAACTCGTACCAGATTATAATTATCAAAACTAACCCAAAATCAATTTAGAAATGGATATATCGACTGGCCTTTCCTTTTAAAAATTTGATTTGCAAATTATAGACCAGGGTCGATAATTTTGAAAATGGTAAAAAGTGAAAAAAAATCATAGTAGGATGAAACCCGTTAAAAAAGGACGAGAATATAACAAAAATGAAAGGAAAAATAATTTACGGGCGATCTGAGGTCGGGAAGTGGAAGGGAGTGCAAAGAAAAGAAAAAAACTCGAATCCGATTTTTTTTTAATCACTAAGTACAATTTTGAGCTATTTAGTAAAATTTACACTTTAATTACTTATCAATGTAACATAGAATCTTACGTTTTTCAAGTAATTAAAGTGCAAATTTTACTAAATAGCTAAAAATTGTACATAGTGATTAAAAAAAAAATCGGATTCGAGTTTTTTTCTTTTCTTTGCATTTTCTGAGAACATTTACCATAGTAATGTATATATTTGCATTATCAGAAAGAAGAGATTTCAACGAACAAAAAACTCCCCGACTTTTTTTAAAAAGCTGATATTTTGACGCGAGAATTTTCGATTGAAAATTAGAGTGTTTTTTCGATATTAAGTCAAAATAAGGTGAAAAAATAAATATTTCAAATCAAAAAAATTACAGTGTCTTTAGGACATAAAAAGGTAAGTTTTCACCAAATTTCGTGAAAAAAAAAAAAATTTGCATAAGATAAAAAGTCCAAACCAAAAACTTGATTATTTCAATTTTTCACATAAATTTTGAGGTTATGTGAAAAAAGTGTAATTACAAAAGTTGTAGGTCTCTTTATTACCTACAACTTTGTCATTTATTTTTTTTCCATAGGACTTGTAGTTTTGCCGGAAATCGAGATACACCGTTTTATACCCTTAAAAACTCACCCCCTTCCACTTCCCGACCTCAGATCTCCCGTAAATTATTTTTCCTTTCATTTTTGTTATATTCTCGTCCTTTTTTAACGGGTTTCATCCTACTATTATTTTTTTTGGTTTCAAAAATTATCGACTTGAAAAGTTCCCGCTAGTGTTGCGACTTTAAAACTATTCTAGAAAAGTAACAATATGTATTTCCATATAAATCAAATTGCGTCGCAATAAAGATTTCAAGAATCAAGAAGTAAGACGGCAGGAAGTCAGCTTGTTAGCTTTTCGTTAAAGGGATAACATCCAGTTGCAAGCGACAACTTTTTCAAAAATGAGTTTTATTTCAAAATATTTTTACAATGAAAATATATAAAAAAATAAAAAATTCTGTCGTTTTAAATGGTAAGTGGGGTCAATAAGAGGATATAACCTCTTATTACTAGAGGAAATGCGCCTAATTTCGGATGGTTTCCAAATTTCGGATAGTAGTGTATTTAAGATACTGTCTGCAAAGGTAAACAGAAACCTACTTTTATGCGAAGCCAAAAGTCAAACTAAATCCGTCCTGTAATATGATAACGGTAGAGCTTCTCCCCTTTAAATGGCAGCACAAATCGTTTATATTTCAAATGGCAGTTTTGTGCTCAGTTGCATTATTATGCTTGTTTATTTTATGAATAATCGTTATAAAAGTTCGTGATTCTCTCTTGGGTAAGTTATGATGTTAGTTAAGTTGATCCACTATTCATAATTAAGCAATTTGAAAACGTAAACATTCTACAAATTTCTAATCTAAAAAGCAGAAAGTTGCCTAATTTTGGATAGACCATTTTTGTGCATTTGATTCCCAATTTCGGATATCCGCAAGGTAATTATTATTCAGGATAACCAACCATTAATTATTATTTTTATAATGATACAACAAACTAAGATACACAATTTTGAAAAAACGAAAATTACCTAAGATACTAAGATATTCGAAATTGGGAATCTAAAATTATAGTTCCTATAATATTTCGTAGAAAATCGCTTAATGATTAAATTACGTCTTAAATGTGAAGGAATAACAAGAAACATAAGCAATGGGATCCAAACCTACTCTTGAAAAAATTTTTTCGGGTATGTCCGAAATTAGGAGCCCTTTTTCAAATGCACAAAAATGCGCTGATTTTTTTTAACCGTGTTTTTTGGAAAAAATAAACTGTAATAAAATTGCTTATATAATAAATCATGGTTCGCTATAATAAGTTGTATCTGGTTATATAAAAAAAATATCAAAAAGTAATACCGAGTATTAAATATTGAATACATTGTAAATGGTATCCGAAATTAGGCGACTTTCCTCTATAGTAAATGGTAAATTTTAAGTAATATATAAAAAATTAGAAAAGTAAGCCTAGGCTAGGCGTATGCTGCATAACCTTATGATAGGGTTGGTAACTTTGTGATAAGGATATGAAGCAAATAAAATATGGATAAGGATATGAATATATGGATAAGGATATGGATAAGGATATGAAGCAAATAAAGCAAAACTACTTTAATTTACACAGAAAACTAGATAAATTTTCACAGAAAATATATTGTCTTAAACCAAGAATGTGAGATTTGGCTATAACGAAGAAAATAAATTCTCCTTTAAAGCAAAATTTTGCTTTAAATATGAAAGGATAAGAATATGGTATGCTTGAAAGGAGAATATATTCTCAAATATGAGAGGATAAGAATATTATTATTATTATTATTATTATTACGAAAAAATATGAGTGAAGGTTTAAAACCTATAATACTCATTTGACCTAATTTTACAATACGAAATTATCATATCTGATTTTAAAAATGTTGGAGTTACTGGCAGACACAACTTCTTCAGGAAGTGAGTTCCATTTGTGGAACACACGGACTTTTTATATGGTATGAATAAAAGAAGAATACATTCTCTTCGTTATATACAAATCACCATATTCTTCATTTAAGACAATATTTATCTGTGTGTAGTAGAACCAATTCCACAGATATTTGGTTACTTTATTAAAAGCTCCTAATCGCAGAAAAAATATGGCTCGTTTTCTAAACTTGTACTCGTGCGCTAGAAACGTGTGTTATGAAACTAGTACTTCAATATATTATTTTGACACTGCAGTTGACAAACTAAATTAATTTTTGCGCGAAACACTTCTATTATAAATAAATCTATATTTTGACACTGCAGTTGACAAACTAAATTAATTTTTGCGCGAAACACTTCTATTATAAATAAGTCTATAAGCAAGTAGAAAGAAGAAAATAAATTCTCCTTTAAAGCAAAATTTTTCTTTAAATATGAAAGGATAAGAATATGGTATGCTTGAAAGGAGAATATATTCTCAAATATGAGAGGATAAGAATATTATTATTATTATTATTATTACGAAAAAATATGAGTGAAGGTTTAAAACCTATAATACTCATTTGACCTAATTTTACAATACGAAATTATCATATCTGATTTTAAAAATGTTGGAGTTTCCGGCAGACACAACTTCTTCAGGAAGTGAGTTCCATTTGTGGAACACACGGACTTTTTATATGGTATGAATAAAAGAAGAATACATTCTCTTCGTTATATACAAATCACCATATTCTTCATTTAAGACAATATTTATCTGTGTGTAGTAGAACCAATTCCACAGATATTTGGTTACTTTAATAAAAGCTCCTAATCACAGAAAAAATATGGCTCGTTTTCTAAACTTGTACTCGTGCGCTAGAAACGTGTGTTATGAAACTAGTACTTCAATATATTATTTTGACACTGCAGTTGACAAACTAAATTAATTTTTGCGCGAAACACTTCTATTATAAATAAGTCTATAAGCAAGTAGAAAGAAGAAAATAAATTCTCCTTTAAAGCAAAATTTTGCTTTAAATATGAAAGGTTAAGAATATGGTATGCTTGAAAGGAGAATATATTCTCAAATATGAGAGGATAAGAATATTATTATTATTATTATTATTATTACGAAAAAATATGAGTGAAGGTTTAAAACCTATAATACTCATTTGACCTAATTTTACAATACGAAATTATCATATCTGATTTTAAAAATGTTGGAGTTACTGGCAGACACAACTTCTTCAGGAAGTGAGTTCCATTTGTGGAACACACTGACTTTTTATATGGTATGAATAAAAGAAGAATACATTCTCTTCGTTATATACAAATCACCATATTCTTCATTTAAGACAATATTTATCTGTGTGTAGTAGAACCAATTCCACAGATATTTGGTTACTTTATTAAAAGCTCCTAATCACAGAAAAAATATGGCTCGTTTTCTAAACTTGTACTCTTGCGCTAGAAACGTGTGTTATGAAACTAGTACTTCAATATATTATTTTGACACTGCAGTTGACAAACTAAATTAATTTTTGCGCGAAACACTTCTATTATAAATAAGTCTATAAGCAAGTAGAAAGAAGAAAATAAATTCTCCTTTAAAGCAAAATTTTGCTTTAAATATGAAAGGATAAGAATATGGTATGCTTGAAAGGAGAATATATTCTCAAATATGAGAGGATAAGAATATTATTATTATTATTATTATTACGAAAAAATATGAGTGAAGGTTTAAAACCTATAATACTCATTTGACCTAATTTTACAATACGAAATTATCATATCTGATTTTAAAAATGTTGGAGTTACTGGCAGACACAACTTCTTTAGGAAGTGAGTTCCATTTGTGGAACACACGGACTTTTTATATGGTATGAATAAAAGAAGAATACATTCTCTTCGTTATATACAAATCACCATATTCTTCATTTAAGACAATATTTATCTGTGTGTAGTAGAACCAATTCCACAGATATTTGGTTACTTTATTAAAAGCTCCTAATCACAGAAAAAATATGGCTCGTTTTCTAAACTTGTACTCGTGCGCTAGAAACGTGTGTTATGAAACTAGTACTTCAATATATTATTTTGACACTGCAGTTGACAAACTAAATTAATTTTTGCGCGAAACACTTTTATTATAAATAAGTCTATAAGCAAGTAGAAAGAAGAAAATAAATTCTCCTTTAAAGCAAAATTTTGCTTTAAATATGAAAGGATAAGAATATGGTATGCTTGAAAGGAGAATATATTCTCAAATATGAGAGGATAAGAATATGGTATGAATAAAAGAAGAATACATTCTCTTCGTTATATACAAATCACCATATTCTTCATTTAACACAATATTTATCTGTGTGTATTAGAACCAATTCCACAGATATTTGGTTACTTTATTAGAATGAAAAGTAGTAGTTGTTTATGATACAGGGACGAAAAATAGTGTTTTTAGGGCGATTACGGAGATTGCCATCCGAGCTCGGAGAGCGAGGTTGGCAACCGCAATCGCCCTAAAAACGGATTTAGTCTGTGTATCATACACTATTTTTTATTTGGTTGTAATATAATAATAAATATATTTGTATTTTTGACAAAACAAATTGAGGTTAGAATTCAAATGTCAACAGTTTTAATCAATCAACCATTTTACTTTTGCGGCCTAGGCTCAAAAATTAAACTTTTTGTAGAGGTTTATTATACAAAAAGTGGCGCTTTTGGATACAGTGAAATAAAAACTTATTAAAATTGAAAAATCCTTTTTGCAAAAGTTTTGCTTTTTATCATAGATTTTTATTTATTTTTCTATTTTGGTTCTATTAAAAGCTCCTAATCACAGAAAAAATAGTATAAAGCACTCGATTCATAACACGTTTTTAGCCCACCAGTACTTACCGCAAATGGCTCGTTTTCTAAACTTGTACTCGTGCGCTAGAAACGTGTGTTATGAAACTAGTACTTCAATATATTATTTTGACACTGCAGTTGACAAACCTAATTAATTTTTGCGCGAAACACTTCTATTATAAATAAGTCTATAAGCAAGTACATACAAGACTTGTAAAAGAGTGGAGATTTAAAAGAGAAGTATCACATAGTAGATGGTTGGTGACTCTAACTTGAAGTTTTTAAAGAGGCGAAATGTAAATGTAAAAAAAGTAAAGATATTCCAAAGTAGAGATATAAAAGAGTACAGATGACAAAGGGTAGAGATGCCGCAAAGTAGAGAATTATGGAGTAGAGATGTTGTACTGCAATTACATATCCTGAACGGTAACGCACAACAAGGCCTCTTTTTACATTAAATGTTTGTTTAACCTCGTACTATTCTACTTAATTAAGCATCCCCTAAGTCCAGGACTTGTGTGGGCTAGTAGTAGAGGGAACCACCGGCTTATACTGACTTTCGAACCAGTTTTTATAGGGAGCGTCCGCTTCACTTATCGCCTTCGCCGAATTTCAATTATTAATTAACTAAAAAAGGCAAATCGGCGCCAGTGAGAATCGAACCCACGCTAGCTTGGCTAGTTGGCTTATCATGTAGACGCGGTAGCCAACTAAACCAAACCCTCCCATAAAATACTATACAAACCTATAAAATATTTTAATTTTTTTGCATTACATAAATATTGATATAGGTATTGAATTAATTACCATATAAAAAAAAATATTTTTGACTTTTAACCCGGTGGTTTTGACCTAAAGTTTTATTAACAAACTGTTTTAGTTGACTATACCTAATGAAATTTATCAAAAGCTTTTTAAGATAAACGGGAAACTACAAACATGCTTTTCTGTGCAATTTATATAAGCTCCACATTAACTTTGTTGTTTTAATAGCACGATCGCTAATTCATTAACATTCTGATGAGTACCTACAGAAACTCTAAAAATCAATTAAGAAACAGCCGTTAATGAAATAAAACAGCAAACTTAAACGAATTAAAAATCTTTAGCATTTTTGCCAGTTTGTAATTTGAACTGATGTTATCGTTCTTTTTTCAAGAATTAATAGAAAATCTCTGAGTACATCTGATAAATTTTAAATGTCACACGTTCTTTTTTCTTCAAGCGTACTAAAATGTTCATATTTTATAACTAAACACACTAGTTAGAAGTGATCTATTTTTTTACAGTAAAAAAATGAGTTCATTGTTGTACGCCGTAAAAAAAAGTTAATTAGTAAAACCACCACGGGCGGCAGCACTCTGACTTTGATGACAGCCATACTTCAAACTTGTTTGTTTATTATGTAAACAGGTGGTTGACTCTAGATTCTGTGCAAAAACCTTGTGTAACATTGATTAAAAATGATTGAAGAAGAATATATGATTTATACACCTACAAATCTCTCCGAAATTGCAAATGCTACATTAGACAAGTTACCATCGAAATCGCGAAAAGTGCACGATTTAGCCTACAAAAAAAATTTAAAATAAGCTAAGGAAGTTTTAAGTTTATTTCGAAAGGGTTTTAATGTTCTATTTTAATAAAAAAAACGTACTTTATTACTGAATAAATTAAATTTAAAATATATATATATAGGATGCTTGAAAAAAAAAATAGTATGTTTCACTCAGAGGAAAAGTGCGTTTTTTACTAGTCTGTAGAATTTACGGACGATGCTTAGTAAAACAATATACTATTATTTGACTGTATATAAAAGCACTTTTTGTATAATAAATCTGTACGATAAGTTTAATTTTTCGTACTAGTGCAAAAAGTAAAATAGTTGATATTTGAATTCTAACCTTAAAGTTGTCAAAAATATAAGTATGTTTATTAATATATTACAATCGAATAAAAAAACAGTGTATGATTACGTTTTTCGCGACAAGAAAATAAAAAAAAAAATTAAATTTATTAAATTTTTTCGAAAAAATTTTTTTTTGAAAAAAAATTTTTTTTTTCAAATTTTTTTCGTTTTTCGCAAAGTTAAAAAAAAAGATCTTTTGAAAAAAAAATTATTTAATTTTTTTTAAGATATTTTTATTTGGGAAAATGCAATATACCATTTACTGTAAATAATATGTAATGGAATGCTTAGCATTACATATCTTCACGGTTTGTTTTTTTATAATCTTCGTATTTCTGAAGTGAGGTATGTATTTTTGTCTAAACAATTATTTTTCATACATTTCTTTACCAGCAAAAAAGTATAAATCCAAACGCAAGATAATAGAAAAAAAATATAGTTTTTAATTTTGTTCATTATGTCCCACCACTTGAATAAAATTGAAAAAATTCCTGAATATAAAGGAGTATAAAAGACATTTTCTGACAACATTTGGTGAGTGACACGTTTCAAAAACACGTTAAAAAAATAATTTTAATTTTATTTCCTCTCTTCATCTGGGGATCATAATTAATTATTTAATTTTTTTTAAGATAATAAGTGAGGTATGTATTTTTGTCTAAACAATTATTTTTCATACATTTCTTTACCATCAAAAAAGTATAAATCCAAACGCAAGATAATAGAAAAAAAATATAGTTTTTAATTTTGTTCATTATGTTCCACCACTTGAATAAAATTGAAAAAATTCCTGAATATAAAGGAGTATAAAAGACATTTTCTGACAACATTTGATGAGTGACACGTTTCAAAAACACGTTAAAAAAATAATTTTAATTTTATTTCCTCTCTTCATCTGGGGATCATAACAAAACTATCTTTTTATGCCTTTTACTCGTATAGAAAGTAAGTATAGAAAAAAATCGCTATTTATTAATTTTCGCAATTTCATTATAACTAATAAAAAAAATAAAATCGAAAAAATAGGTTTTTTAAATAACTAAAAAACTGCTTGAGATTAAGCTGAAAATTTGGCTGAATTATTTTTATTTGGTACCAAAACGAGCCCCCAAGTCCAAATAGAAAACCCCGCGGTAGCAGATTTCTTATATACATATATCCGGCTATACCATTTGTTGTCAAAAATACAAATATATTTATTAATATATTACAATCGAATAAAAAACAGTGTATGATGCACGGGCGATTACGGCTGCCAACTTCACTCTTCGAGTTTGGGGCGGAAATCTCCGTAATCACCCTGAAACCAGTATTTTTCGCACAACTTTTCGTATAATAAATTTGTACGAAAAGTTTAATTTTTCGTAATAGCGCAAAAAGTAAAATAGTCGATGTTGATACATGGATCAATTTTTTTTTGGGATAATTACCGAGTATGTCAATCAAACTCGGAGAGTGAGATTGGCAACCTTAAAAACGGTATTTTTATTCCTCGTATCATAATATACTATTTATTTAATAATGGGTACCTAGATTGATCTGACATATCTCTAAAAAAATTGTTAAACATTTTGCAGCCATTTTTAAGACGTTCATTTTGTTGTTTACCTTTTCTGTGAAAACTAAGGCAAAATTATTGGCTTAGATTACCACAGAAGGTGGCCTATAAGTCATTTTACCATTTTTATGTTTGTCATTTTTTTTATTTATTTATTTTACAATATAGAGCACAGGAAATGGATTTTTTTTGAACTATGTATGAAAAATCATGTCTTTTAAATGACGTCCATTTTTCGCTTTGCAAGCACGGGCTCTTTTTACGACATTTTTCATGACAGCTCTTAACATGTATGGCTCCAGCTAGGGCCATGCATCAACGTGAATTGCACCCCCTCAAGGTCACGGTTTGGTGCGGTGTAACATTCCAAATGGTAATCAGGCCTTACTTCTGCTAGGAAAATGGCAATACAGTTACGGTGAACGGCAACCGATATCGCGCAATGCTGGAAAATTTTGTGTGACCTGCAGTGGACGACATGCCAGAGACATGGTGTCAGCAAGATGGGGTAACCGCCTTGCGTCCAGAGCCACAATGCAGGTTTTAAGACAGATTTTCGAAGAGCGAATAATTTCGCGAAATTCTGATTTTTATTTTCCTTCACGATCGCCCGATTTACAGCACCGGACTTTTTTCTTAGGGCTACCTGAAAGATCGGGTGTATGTCAACAAGCTCAGGATTATTCAACAGCTTAAGCCAGACATGTTAGGAGCCGTCATGGAAAATGTCGTGAAAAGAGCCCGTGCTTGCAAAGCGGAAAATGGACCTCATTTAAAAGACATGATTTTTTTATATAGTTAAAAAAAATCCATTTCCTGTACTCTATAATACAAAAGAAATAAATAAAAAAAATTGACAGAAAAAAAGTTATTCAATTTTTAAATGGTAAAGTGACTTTTGTCACACTTTTGTAGTATGTAGTATGCACAATGGGTATTTGGCCTGCGTGCAAGTGACATTATCATGCATTACTGTGGTATTATCCCCCTTCAATGTAACTTTGCCAACTTTGTCAACCACAAAATAAAAAATTAAAGAAAAGAACAACCCTCGTTTTTATTTTATTTAAATCGTAGAGGGGTTTGTTGATTGTTTTGTAATTTGTTTATCTGGTGTAAGTACCATTCTTTGTTTATTTTATATGACACATTCGAGATGAGTTATTTCTTAAAAAACTCTCTTTTAAGATTACAATTTTTTTTAAAAAGGGCCATTTGACATTTTAAAATTTAAAATTGTTGGATAAAACTTTGAAAGCGAGGTTGCAAGGCAGACATGATTAAAGAATAGTATCCTTTTAGGCAGTTTAACAAACACAGCCACAGCCTAGATATGTGCAATGTATCAATATCAACTATGATATAATTTACCAAATGTTACAGTATTAATAAACATATGTTGCGTGGCGATCCAAATGTACTAGTACGGTCTCTATGTTAGTATGACAACACTTTGTATACAATACACATACTGTAGTATTTAATATCACAAGTAAAGTATTAAATACGTGGCGATATAAATAAAAATATGTATTAACAAATAACTTTCAGCATTAAAAATACAACAAAATTTTCTGAGTGTAGACTAAAGATCTAGACCACTCTTGCAACAAAATCTCGAAATCTAATTATTTATTAGTGGACTTGGCTAGGTCTGCGTTAAGTCAGCACTTTGTAAAATAGTACAGTGTTATTGAGTTAGTAGATACCTCAATATCGTGTTTGTACTGAGAAAATAGCTGTTGCAATTTAACTGTTTTATTGCATTGGGTCAATCCACAAAATTAAGGGAATAGGTACGTAGATATTAAGAATTAGGTCTTTAAATTATTCTACAATACTATACATACCGTTTTATTAAGTTTGGATAATTAAAATTTTCCACATTTAAAAAATTTGTTTTGTCACAAATTTGCAAAATTTTGCGGTACGTATTTACATTTAAATTTCAAGAAACGTTACAAAAATAGGAAATGTTTTAACGCGTCAAAACTGTATACAGAGCGTGTCAGAGGTCTGCCCCCCTCCCCCTTTAACTTACTTTTAGAAGGCTTAAGATACCAATTTAAAATTTAAAACACTTAAATAACATAACCCAATAATTTTAATATGCTAAGTGGGCACAATGGAGACAGGGGACAAGGGGGGACATGTTTTTAAATGGGAAGGGGGGTCGTGTGATACATCATTTTAAAGCTTATAAAATTATCTGTTCGTCTATATAATTTTTAATTTTTTAAACCTTTTTTTAAAATTTTTCATATTTAAAATTTTTTTTGTTAAAAAATGCAAATTTTTAACATTTTTTTGTAAAATTTTATTTATAGCATTCAAAATTAGTTTAAAAGTATGATTGATGTATTTGCATCATGAAATAAACCATTTTTCAAAAGATTTGATTTTTTTAAAGTAATTTTGACGAAAATTTGCATTTTTGGGGGTTTAAAATAATCCCAAAAATTACTCTAAAAAAATATATGTAGGTCAATAGAGAATTTTATAAGCTTTAAAATGATATATCATACGACCCCCCTTTCTATTAAAAAAAAGTTCCCCTTGTCCCCCTGTTTTTATCGTGTCAAACTAAATAGATACCAAAAAATTATTTGTATTATGTTATTTATGTGTTCCAAATTTCATGTTATCTTAAGCCGCTAAAATGTTAAATGGGGGGGAGGCTGACTTTTGACAGGCTGTGTATAAAATTGTATGTGACTGGTAGATTTCTTGGTGGGTGAACCACCGTAGGAACTAAAAATTTTGGAAAATCTTTGGAAAGTATTTTTAAAAATTCCAGAAATCCAGAAAATCTTAGAAATCTCTTTGGAAATCCCGAATATCTCAAAGACTCTTGAAAAATCATAAAGAAATCTCAGTATAAATTTTTGGAAGTGGTTTACCACTCGGTCTTCAAATAAAACTATCAAACAAGTTAATAAAATTTTTTATCAAAAGTGAAACTAAGCTTTAAATACAAAAATTACTATGGAATCGCTCCATATTGAATTGGTTCTACTTTTTTCACAGCCCTGCTTCTCTCGTGGGAAAACATTGGCCAAATGCAATAAATATCGCGTTTTTTTATTCTGCAATTGTTGGTAAAAGTGAAATTTTATGTTAACACGATGTACAGTGCAAATTAAGAAATAAACTTAATCAAACGTGTCAGGGTGTGTTTGGCAAAATAAATCAAAATTTTTAACGTAGGTATTAAATCCTTACAGCTGCAGCTGTAAGATAGATAAAAAGGATAAAATGTATACATCCCACTAAACATGAAACATAACAACAACATTTATACAATATTGTATTTAAGTAACATGACATACATTGTTGTGTTATATTTAAAAAACATTTTATAAATGTTGCATTTAAATAACCAATGTTACAATTGAAAAATATTGCATAAATGTTTTTTTAAGTAGAATAATATACATTGCTTTGTTACTTTTAAAATACATTATAGCAAAATTTTCTTGCGACGTTTTCATTGATTGGAACGAGTTTTTACCGGTCAAGACAAAGAACGCTTCGAGGTGTAGCTTTTTCTGAGATTTTAATGAAATTATTGTGTTATTAGTTTTTAGTGTTGGTTTATAGTTCAAAAATTAAACATGGAATATAATTATTACCATAAGGTATGTTTTAAGTATAAATTATAATAAATATTATATCATTTGAGATTATAACCTCAAAAAATAAAGTTACAATTAATAAAGATCCAAAGAGATAATGGACAAAAATATTCACATAATATAATTTTTATAATAAAATTCGAAGATAAAAGTATTTATATTCACAGTGTCGAACTGGACAACCGAAGGCCAGTGAGATTTGTGACATGTGAGGGGCTCCCAAGTTAATGAAAGTAAGAAAACAATCCTCAAAAAAAAAGTTCTTCACCTCGGACGACTCTGTCACCTAGGTGACAGGTACCTGTCACCTCTGGAAAAAACTTTACTCCTGGTGGGCCTTCGTAAAAAAATTTGATGACTAAAATAAAAAAAGGTGGTCCTCAGCTCTGGAATAAAGCTTTAGCCCTGGTGGGAAAAGAAAAGTCCTCACCTCTGGGTGGGGGTGGGCAACGTATGAGGGGCCCCCAAATCAGGGGGGGCGTGAGATTTTTCTTACTATTTCACCTGTCCAGTCCGACACTGTATATTATATTATGTGTACCTATACCCTAAATATGTTTTTAGGTAATGTTCATTGGACTTTAAATTTGAAGTTATAGAATGGCTAACAAAGCAATTGCCTTTAAATACATACCAGAAAAAAAAAGTGTGAAATTTAAAAAAAAAACACTTGCAGCAAAATGTTCAAAGAGATGAAAAAAATATTACCCTATAGGGGAGCTGTAGCTGCCCCCCAGGGACGGTCCCAAGACTTTTGTGGAGGCTGAACATTGGCAACATTTTGATAAAGTTTCCTTTAAATGAAGTTTAGACAAGTTGGTAAATTTTCAACAGTGATAAACTTTTGTTAGTTAAGTTTTTGTGTTTTTTATTTTTATAATAAATATCATAAAAAATATATATTTTTTTAATAATTTTAATTAAAATTATTTTATTTCTTTTCTAAGCCTTAAACATTCTGAAAAATCATAATTAAATTTAACTTGTATGTATTTGTGATATTTATTGTCATAGTATTAATTTAGAAGAATGTTAGTATCTGATGTTTCGTTTTTTACTAACTAAGACATTTAGGGATTACACTGAAAACGTTTGCTGTAAATTAATTTATGTATGCAATATCGATACAAATTAGTCTGGGCTTCCATTTCAGTGTAATCCAAGAAGATGTCTTTGGTAGTGAGAAGAAACGTCGGATGATTCAGTTCTTCTGAATTAATATTATTACAACATTAAAAATATTAAATTACGTTACCAAAACATTTACAAAACATCACTATTACATTAAATAAATATTATAAATTTTTTTAAATAACATTTTGACAACATTTAAATGAGGTTGAATTAATATTACTCTTTCATAAAAACGATATTGCATTAATGGAACTGCAATGTTACATAAACGTTTTTGTTTTCAAAAAGTATCATTTGTAATGTTGTACAGGCGGACATTTGACTATTGTGACAACATTGCATATATTTTAATAATACTTAGATGTAAACTTCACATTATAACATTTTAATGTAGCTGCAACGTTGTTCCAATATTTTCGTGTTGAGTGGGATTAATATAAATATAAGGGATACATTTTTATTAAAAAATTATTATACAGTTTCTTAAAGGAACTTTTGTCAGGTTAAGAATCATATCCCGTCTAGGTTGAAAAAGTATCTTTAATATGAGATATATTTGCAAATAAGAAAAATTCATTTGATAATAAATATTTTCAAACAAAGTATTTTCACTTGGATTTTTTTTTATGAAATAGCAAAAAAAATGTAAGACAAAAATTAAAATAGGACACCGGGCATAAAAGCAATTTTATTTATTTTTTATTTTTTTCAGTGTAGTTATTTTTTTATTTATTTAATTTTTTGGAATATTACCCTATTTTATTCCAACATCATTTTTTTTTGTAAATTACTAAAGAGTTTTTATGTTATAAAATAAAATTTTAATTAAATTATTAATGGACATGTTTAACTTACTTACTGTCATCCCACAATGTGGATTAAAAATTTTATTGCAATTAATAAATTTCATATTTATAGTTAAAATAACTTACCAATTTTTGTTTATTAAGGTTGATTTTAGTCAATATTCGGATGATTTCTTACCTAAAAAAAAAAGAAAAAGCACGTTAATGAATATTAATTGTTTCAAAATTATTTATGCAGTGCATTTTACAACTAGTGACTACCTGCTTCAAAAAAAGTAAAATTAACATTAAGGTGTGAAACTTACATAAAGTTTTATCGTGGCATTTAATAGTTGTCTAAGTCTAAACATAGATGGGGCACAAATCGAACAAATGACGTTACTTCTGAATAAAGTCTTAAATAACTATTTTCCTAACAAGTGCGGAAAAGCCTCTTTACGCATGCGTTAGGAACAATACTTTTTCTACGAGCAGGGTTAAAATAAAATATACTTTTATATTTTATCAAATAAATCGAAATAAATTTTATTTTTATAATTCTTTAATAAGAAAATCAATTAATAGGTAAAAAATTTAAATATTTTTATAATATTATGAATAAATATAAAAAGAATAACACTACGCAATTAAGAAATTAAACAATATTTATGCGTGCGGAAAAGGCTTTCTTTCCACACGCATATGCGTGCGGAAAGTGTGATCTTTACGCACGCTCGTAGGAAAATGTTTTTTTCATTAACATACATAGTTGACTGACTCTTGCAAGAGTACCATGGTACTACCAATATCACTTTGTATGATGGTTGAAAAATAGATTAATGAAATATTTAATTAATATTTTTATAATTTTGATTAAAATTAAAAAAATGCTGTACTGATTAAATAAATAAATTCTGATTATAGATACATTCTTAAAAATGAGCATAAAATTAGAGATTAAATTTTATTAAGATTAAATTGTAAAAGAAGGTGGGTTGATAAGAGCCAGTCCTCACGTAAACCTTACATTAAAAAAATATATATATCTTCAAGTATACAAATACTTTTAAAAATTGTCAGAATCCGAAACTTTTTTTTCCAGTGATAATAGGCGGAAACTAGCTCTTATCAACCCACCTCCTTTATATGATTTAAATTATATTTTACTGAATCTTTGAATGTACCCCTTATATTTACGATGACAAAGTAACGGCAAAATTTTCAGTTAAAGCCCAAAGTTAAAGCAAAATTTTGCTGTAAAATTTTAATTTTGCTGTAAAATTTTAATTTTACTGTAAAATTTTAATTTAAAAATTTCTTTTAAATTTCTGGTACCGATAGCTGGTAATTAAATTGCAGGTTATCATAGCATATTATCATAAAATATTTTACAGTGTATTTTTGAATGGAAAAAGTTTTACTTTTGTTCACAGTAGATAAACTTATAGCAATAACTTTTATCATTGTTCGTGTTGATTTCACAAATTACCTTTACACAGAAGGGTCACAATGACACCATGTATACCCCGAGGGGATAAATTAGAACTCCGACGTTTTACCCTAAGTACTCGAAACAGGTTATTTTTAAAACAGAATTTAATCGACAAAGTGAGATTAGGGGATTCCAGATTACACAAGAGGAAGCTGAACTGTGAATTCCAGGTGATTTCCGATTAAAATGTTAAAAAGCTATGGGAATTAAAGTCGATTTTTTATATACTTGTTTAATGGGTTTACCAGTGATTTTTTATGGATATTTTTAAAGAGTTAATGTATGTGGGTTATTATCAAATAATATTATCATATCATATCATATATTATGATTCAACAAAAATAAAAAATATGAAGGTAGTTTTTTTGAATTTGATTGCTTTTATTAAAGAGTAAAAAAAGCATTCTTACACTACTTAATATGTATTTAAACCCTTCAACAAACTGCAGTATAAATAAAAAACTAACAAATTAAAAAATTAAAATTCTATCATTCACTAAAAATTCGAATTGAGAAATCGATTAGATTTAACAAAAAAAAAATGTTTACGATATTAGGGTGGTTCAAATTTTTTAAAAAAGGTCCGATTTAGCTGAAATTTGGCATAAAGCCAAATAAAATTAATACGGACCAATACCCAAAAACTTAGAATTCAAAATAGCGGAATAAAATCGCCGATTTATTTTTAAAATTTTGCCAAAATTAACGAAAATAAGATACGGGACAATCAATTTTGAAATATTTACACTATTTAGGTAAAAGAGGTTTTTGAGGTCCCGGAAACTAAAAATGTTAAAAAAAAGTATTTTATAGAGAATTTTTTAAGCTTTCTTTTTGATAATAACCTATTTTTTTTTTTTAATGATTATATTTAGAAGGTATCTGTAAAAAAATCACAAGTTTATCTTTAAATCCAGATATTAGCACAATTTTGGCCCATTTTCTCAAAAACTAAAAAAGTCGAAAAAAGTTTGAATAAGTAAATTATAAAGAATTTTATAAGCTTTCTTTTTTATAATTACCTATTTTATTTTAAAAATTACCATTTAGAAAATATTTCCAAAATACCCAAATATTATACCTTAAGATTTTGGCACAATCTCTGCTCATTTTCTCAAAAAGTAAAAAAGCTAGAAAAAAGGTTTTTTCAAATTATTTTGTAGAAAATTTTATTTGGACTTTCTTTCTTTCTTGTACTGTACTGTACCTTGGCCAGTTTAAGGAATGTTTATATCGGCAACGTCGCGCTATGTCACCTACTGCGATCGCAGTACGATGCCCCGTTAAGGTTACGTGGTCAGACATTAATAATTTATTAAAAAAAAAGACCTTTTAGAAGTTATTTGCAAAAAAATCCAAAGGTCTACCTTAAAATCAAGTTGGCAGCGCGAGCTCACCTTCAATGGAGGTCTCTACAACTAGAATTATGAAACAAAAGACGTCTACCCTATCTCTATCTCATTTGTGCTACACTTTCCAGCCAACCAAATAAATACTGTATTTGTTTTTCATACAACAAATACATTATTTATATTGGTTGGCCGGAAAGTGTAGCACTGAGCGGCACGAACGAACATAGCTAATGTGAATCTGTAGAATAAGATAATTCTACTAAAATTTAGATGGCGCCAGTAATTTCTTTAATAAAAATAATATAGTTACACTTTTCGCCCGGCCAAGTAAATATTCTATTTGTTCAACAAAGAACAAATACAGAATTTGTTTGGTTGGGTGGAAGTGGGAGTGTATGTATGTCTTCTATCCTTTTTGGGTAGAACTTTTGTCCCTGTCTAATCTAACGGAAGAAATCGCCATTGTTGGGAACTTTTAGTACGTTCAGGGGGTCTATTCTGGTTTCGAGCGAATTTTTTGCTGCACGGTCTAGTCCAATCAAATTATCAGAACTACTGTAAAGTTGGCTTTCAAGCGTGAATAAAACTAATGAGCTACCCAGCTACCCAGGACCTTTCTGACTACATTTTCACCAATTTTCAAGACTATTGGTTTTTTTAGACACAAACCCTACGTTGCTTGGACTATTATAGGTTATATCGTTGCCCATATGTTTAGTTTAGTAATAAATAAACATTAATAATAATAGCAATGATATGTAAGTTGATTGAAAAACAAAATTTCACAAAAAGTGTAAAATGGAATATTGTGAAATGTAAACTAAAACTTATTTTTTGAGTATAAACCTAAATGCTATAGGAGTGCGTGAAAATTGCAATTACGCTGAATTTATAGGTAAAAAAATATAAAACTATAAAATAAGAGGTTATAAAAATATTTACAACTTCCTGTAATAAATCATTAGGTCTTGGTAAAATAGTATACTTAAAATCAAATATAAAGGTATAATGACTTGAAACCCATGTTATTACACAATCTATATTATGTTTTATAACCTAAAATATTTTTTAAGCTAAAACCTTAACTGATGAGGTAAAATGTTAAATTATAAAAGTTGAGGTGACGTGATGCTACACTGTAAAAATTTATGTATAAAACACAAATGTAACAGTATTTTAAATTTTGCAAACAGATTCATAAAATTCAGTATTTTTCAGGTTCTTGCCTAATTAAAAAAAAAACCTAACACTATGGTCTATTTTTTCAAGCAAGATAGTAAATTAAAAATCGCACAGTAAATATTTTTATCCAATACATACAGATAATGAGACAATTACCAGCTTTATTTTAAATAGATAAACTCAATAATAACCCCCGCGTGGCTTTTACTTTATTGAGTGGATAATTATTTATATTACCCACTCAACTGTCACTTGTCAAATTATTTTCTTGTAAATATTAAAATTTTTAATAAAAATATGAATTCCTAAGCTATTTATTGGATAAAACCTTGTATGGCACTCATGGGTAAACCGATATTGCCAAACAAAATTAACCTGCTTGGCTGACGCCTCGCAGGTTAATTTTCTCATGGGCAATATCTTACTTTACCCACTAGTACCATAAATAACTATTACAACAGGTTTGAATATTAGTGGGAAGGAGGAGGGAAGGAATGAGAGGGTGAGTGAGACTAGCTCACTGATGCTTGAGTTGCATCGATACACCATTACTGGTTGAGAACATTTTTAATCTTTTTGTGAGTGGTGAAGTATTTGTGATCGTAATCTAGAAAGTTTGAAATGAGGAGGTTATAGTGATCTAAGTTGTCCTGGAGAAAAGTCTTGCTGTATCGGATGATTTCCGTTTTAAGGAGGGTCATGTCGAGATCTCCATGAACCAGGGGCATCGAAGCTTATTCTGAGTACCTTGTTTTAAAAGGCCTGAAGTTTGGCTGAAAGTGTTTTGTTGAGGGTGATTTTATTCCAGACTGGAGCTCCGTAGAGGAATACTGGCTTTAGTTTGTTGTAGAGTAGGAGATTGTTTTTAATGGAATTTTTGGAATTATGGGGTCGAGTTTGGCGAGACGGCAGTTGACTGTTTGGAGGGTGTTCTGGATATGGTAATGCCTAAGTATTTAACATGGTTTTCCCCCTTGGTCATTTATCCGAATGGTTTGGGGTAGGGGCTTTCTATTCCTATACATGAGGATTTCTTTTGTTTTATTGGCGTTTACTTTGATTTTACATTTGGAAACCCATTTTGTAAGGGTATCCATTTGACGCTGGAGTAGGTTGTGGATAAGCTGGGGGTTCTTAGATTTGGCTGGAACACCGCGGTGTCGCGAACAGGGCTATGTGAGTAGCCGCAGTTTTTGAGAAGTGTTTTTTTTTTTGAGCTGTCAACGTCGGTGTAACAGATCTATCGTATCGTAGCTATTTAATTCAATTCAGTTCAATTTATTTCAGGTTTGTTTATAAAAAAATACATTAATAAGAAAAGATGTGTTTCCGCCTAAAGTTTGTTTACGGTATCTGAAATAAAATTGTAATTAAAGTTTTTTTGATGCATAAACTGGAATCGACCTATCCTTGGGCATAAATAACAATTGTTTTTATATATTTAGCGTAAGGCATTATTGCCAGGGAGACCCACCGAACTGGGTAATTTCGGCGCCTGTTTAATCTTTAACCCTATTTTAAGTAGTTAGTAGCGAGGCCCAGGGGGACCGACAGCTTTATGTACCCTCGAAATAACTTGGTTACGGTGGAATTTTTATTATTACTATTAACAAACTGAGTTAAAAAAAAAAAAACAATCAAGATAACAAAATTAAAAAATATAAAAAGTCCAAACCTAGCTCAACTACTGTATTATAAAGCTTTATAAAGATATATCTTTAATCTGGGTATATTATATTGTTTAGATACACATGTAATAAGTATACTTATACTAGTATGTAGTAGTGTCAGGTGAGTCACGGATATTAATATGCTGACATGTAAACTGATCTACCTCAAGTAAATTCTAGTTGGCCATGGTCATGGCTCATGAATCGACCAAATTTACATATTTATTCGAGATTCCGATCAAACTGGTTTGTGATCTTCCTGAAACTATTTGTAGGTCTCATAAGCAGAAGAAAAATTTATGTGTGCTTATTGGATGGTTTTGCATAGGTTAAGACTACCTAAATTATTTCTAAAAGGTCAATAACTATCTTCTCTCTTCCTATCTTGCTATTCCTTTAACTCCTGCAGAAAAAAATAGTATCTAAAGCTTTTGGACCAAAAGTATAGCTTTAAATAAATAATTTAATATTCTTTAATTTAACCATAATGAAACAGCAAATATACTAACATTTTGTAAGCATATTTATAATCCCAATTCGAATATAAAAAAGCACTGTATATATTTATTAAGTTACATACAATTTCCAAAACATTCTGTTAAGTTTTATAATAATTATAATAATAATTGGGAGAATTATCTCAGCGGTCTAAGGCTTCGATATAGCATTGACACTGAGCCAATGATCGTGAGTTCCAACCTTACTGGCACCGATTGCCTTTTTCAGTTAATTAATAATTGAAATTTGGCGAAGGCGTAGTCCCTAGATATATTGTTTCTAGATGCGCTGGCATATAAAATAATACTTATCTGCTATATCTTCTTTACCTAAAAAATATTATTAGTCAATACCTTACCAAAGTTTAAAAATATTTACTAAATAAAGAATTTTTAATAAAATTCTTGATAAATCGTTTGGATTTGAATTAAAAAAGAACGAAAAACTAAATAAAAGTTAACTTCTAACGTTTCGGGATCTAATCTGATTCCGTTTTCAAAGAAAATTATTAATTTTTGAAAGAATTTGTGCAATATTTGGCTTTATCAATCAAAATATGACAAATGTCAAAATATGTAATTTCGAGGTAATTGAAACAAAGACACCCGTAACAATAAAAAGCTGTAGAGAAATTAATTTGGAAAGGGCGTTTTTGTTAAAAACGTGTGTGTGTTAATTTGGAAAAAACTTTTCAATAAAAAAGTTTTTAGGTAAATAAGATATAGCAGATAAGTATTATTTTAAATGCAACACCTTACCAGCGCATCTAGAAATAGGTGCGCCTGATAAGAACATTTTAATTTTATTTTCTGTTTTAGATTTTTTATCGATATAAATAATCATTGTGGCGAAATAGCTCAAATTAATAATACTGTAAATATTGTGAATATTGCCATTCATAATTTCTGATGGAATTTATCATAATATATTTTATAAAAAAATTACATAACGTTGCAAAATAAGATGCCAACGTAATGTTTTGTGAATAAATCACATAACTTATCGTGTAAAGATACATAATATACTAAAAAAGAGAGCAGTAATTATTTAAAGATACATAATATATTGTGTGAAATCTAAAAATGCTATGTTATGTGAAATTTTACATTTGACATTACAACTTATAGAAATTGTGAAATTTTTATCTGTGTATACGTGTGGTTCTAAATCAATAATCTGAGTAACTTTTAAATATCCTGGGCAAAGGGCAGTCAATGATTCAATTTTAAAACCACAAGTCTGGCACATAAATAAGGTCATTTTTCCAGACAATATTGAGCCATAATCCATATTCGTGTAGGTACATAGGAAAAGAACCCATATGTTTTTCAAGTTAAAGTTAGCCTTTATTCACTTTTTACTTGAGCCTTAATTTTTTAACTTTTTACCCTCTGTACCCATCTCTAGTCTCTACGGATTCGGAATATTTGATTTGAAAATATTTTCGTAAAAAGAACTTTCAAGTTAAAATCGCCTTATTTTCGAATGATAAAATATGGTTTATGTCACACCTCTCCTGAAGGCTAAATGGGTTTAAAAATAATAGCAAGACTTGTAATTTTGTATTCAGTTATTTTAGGGCTTCCTAAGTACATAACAACTTTTAGCAGAATATATATTTTGTCGGTTTCTTAGGTAAAAGACAAGTAAAATTTCACTAAACTTATTAGTTTAGAAAGTGTAGTTATTAAAGTGCGAGGTACATAGCCCTCAACACTTGGTTCCTTGGAACTTTTGTGTTATCCGTAAAGACCTGCCCATGTCCCTTGCTTTTTTTATGTGGTCCAGGTACGGTTTCAGGGGAGTGTTCATAATCATGTTCGGTTCCAGTAAGTCGTTCCCGAAGTACTTCCACCTAAGGCCTAATTTTTTTTTTGTTTTTTTTTTGTTGTCAATCCCTATTAGACACTGCCTTCAAAAATGAGAAAGCTAAAGTCGAAAGTTTATCATCGCGATAAGAAAATATCGATTGATAATAAACTTGGTTTAACTTTATGTCTATTGGAAACTTTGTGTTTTTATTACTTTAGGTTGTCACCCTGATTAATCGACGTTATTACTATTAAAACTGTAGAGCGAAAGAGTATTAAATTGATATATCAAATCTGGATATTTAAAATTTGGGATTATTCAACCTTAACCTATAATATTTTTCCTGCTAAAGGAAACTAAAGTGCTTTATTTAAATTTATTTCTAGGTAAATTTCCACTAAAAACCCATTATTTCCATTGGGGTTCTTTTCTAAATAAACTTAATCTATTTTAAAAACTTCACAGAAAAAAAGGATATCTTGAATCAAAGCAAAACGATCTTGAACCAAGGCCGCCATGGCTTTCGATATGTTCAACGCCATGGCTGTCTTGGATCAAGTCCGCCGTGATCTTGGCATTTGAGGTCCTAGATTTAAGGACATTTCCTTAAATCAAAGCCACTTAAACATTTATTTAAGATCATATTATCTTAAACCAAGTATGTAATTATCTTGATTTAAGATCATATTATCTTTATCCAAGATCATATTATCTTGCACCATGTCTTGGTTTAAGATAATATCGTCGGCTTACAAGTAAAGAGCACTAAGTCCAAAAACATGAATTTGAGATATTGACAAATTTAACTTTCATTGTTGTTTTTAATTTAAGTAATAATTGTTTTTGGAAAAAAACTACCGCAAATTGCAATGACATGTTTGGACATAATGATGTCCCATTTGCAGTTAAATAAAGAAAAATTGAAGTAGTTTAATTCAACTAAATTTGAAAAAAGACATGGACTTAAAAAACAAAACAACTATTTAAAATTAAAACCCTTCTATTAATTAAACGTAATGTATAACTATAAAGTAGAAAACAAGATGTTTCAAAAACTAGATTTTTAAAAGAAGGGTTTGGATTTTTTAAAGAACTTTTCCAAAATTTATAAAATTAATTAGTATTAATTATATGGAACTGCTAACTATGCCAGAACTAAGACAGTTTTCAGAGGCCATCGGCTGTGCCGGCAAAAAAGCATCTCCTAAAGTCAATAATTATAATGAATCATTATTAATGATAAAACACTTCACGGTGCAGTTCTAAGGGCTGTTTTCCGAACTTGCCGCAAACTTTAGTTTTTTTCTTATATTCTTGTTATTTATGTAGTAACCAAGGATTTAATAGCAAAATTAAAATAATCTATCAGTTAAAATTTGAATGCATTTGTCAGTACAATAAATAACGCGATATTGTATCATATAAATGATTTAAGCAATCATATTTTTATAAATTAACTCTTTTTAGAAAGTGGCTTAGAGCAGAAACATTTGAAATAATCTACAAGTAAAACGCACTGTGCACTAAGTGACTTAGTGCCTATTGCCAGATAAAATTTTAATCAAAATCAAATTGGTGCGTTGTGTTATTAAAATCCCATTTTTGCAAAAAAGTGACTTAGTGCCTTTTACTTGTAAGCCGACGATATAATCTTAGATAAAGAGAATTATAATCTTGATTTAAGATTATGATTCTCTTGATTCAAGATCATATTGACCCCACAGTCAGGTTCCAGGGTTAATAGAATGGTATATATTTTGAAAAAAAATCCCACACATGTATAATATTATTTCGCACGCCTATGAAATATGATACTTTCTTACTCTGTTAATCGTGTGAAATTTGGTTTGGTTATAGGTAGTCGTAGGAAAAAGCACTTGTTTTTGAAGAAAAACTTGTTGCAACGCCATTGCAAAATGGCGCTTATAGGTATAAATTATTTAATGCTACTTACCCGTCAATTTTTTAAGTAAATTTGAAAATCCCCATCGTTTGAGGGTAACAGATACAAATTCGTCCATTTTAAAGCAGGTGAAAACATTGATACACCTTTAAAGACAACTGAGGGCAAAAAAAAAACAAACCCAACTTCTATCCCGCGCATATCTTGAACTACTGCGCAAATTGTCTGCCAGCCAGCCGGAAAACTCTTTACCATAAGACAACAGGGGCTTTGAGTCAAGATAATAACTCTTGATTCTCTGTTACTATTTTAAACGTCATGCATTTAAGGAAAAAATCCTTGGCACAAGGATTTTTCTACCAAGAGAATAATTAAAGAAAACCAAAGTCACAGATAATCTTAAACCGAGGATACATGATCCTAAAAGAAGATTATTACCTCGATTTAAGATAATATAAATCCAAGATAATTTATTATCTTCTGCCAAGATAACCTTTTTTTTTGTGTTCGATCGACATTAAGGTATGTGTTGACAAAAAAAAATCGTTGCCTGAAGCAGATTTAAAAGTATCCAGGTACATTCTTTTTGAAATAAAGTATCTGGATACTTTAAAGAACTCATTATCTGGTATCCGGATACTTTAAACATGAGTCTAGCCCAACTCTGGCATTAAGTAAACAATTAAAAGAGACTTGGCCGGTTATTAATAAAGTCTCATTACCAGATATATGCTATTTATTTACTCAACACGTTCGCATACGTCGCGTCATTTGTTGGCTTCGGGGGTACTATACAAATTATAACCGGCAGCGAACGTGTTAAGGAAAATAACCTCCATCGTTTTAAAACACAAAAATTCCTCTACAAAATAAAATAAAATTTATTTTTTATCTCTACTAATAAAGCGGGAAATTAATTTTGAACGCGACCACTACATTCTTTAGCACTCTGCGTCGTTAGCCAACGTGTTAAACGTAGGTATGTGCTTCTCGGATCATTTTAAAAAATTTATTTCACTCAAATTAATATTTTCAAAAATTTTATTTGGGGAGAGTAATTTAATTTCCGAATGTACAAAATAACTAACTAAAAAAAATCCATTGTGTAATTTTTGTATCATGTTTTACCACAAACTCCCACTATCAACTGTTTTTATTTAAAAACTTTAAAATTTAATAATAATTTATTTAATAATCTACCATTTTATATCGATACATCAGTTCTAAAGTCTTGTACTTATCTCGAAATTAGGTCATTAACACAATATAGCCTCTAGTCACAGAAAGTACATGGTCACTTGTTGAATTTACCGAGAATCTCGGTCCGCGATACAACAGTTGAGAACTGAGATATCAATATATATTTTTAATGAAATTCATATTTATATTATTACTAGTATTATTATTATTACTAAATAATGAGCAGCAAAGGTAAAAATTATGTAGGTATGTATAAACGGACACAATGTGTCCTTTTCTCACGTTCTCATAAATTTGTTGTCAGTATCTGAATTTATACGATTTTTACACTCCCTTGTATACCTAAACACCCCATAAATGTATAAAGATAACGCCAGAGATTAACCTCATAAATCCCGTTTGGATTCCTCTGGATTGGTCACGTGGCCCCAGCACCCTTGATGTTGTAAACGTGGCGGTGACAGTAATAGGCGATAGCTCATCGTTTTACGTTTTGGGGTTAGGTTTTTAAACGGCAAGGGGAAGGGCAAATTGCTCGGAATCCTTAGATAAGATTGCGCCGCAAAAAAATTGAAAAATCGTGAAATATCATCTAAAAATTATTTTTTCTCAAAAACGGTTAATCCTACAGTATTACAACAAGAGCACCTTTTTTACGTATTTTGACCTGAGGACTTATGTTTCAATAATAAAATTACAAAAAACTTACACAGAAAAAAGTTTGGGACAAAAAACTGATAAGGCCCCCGTTTCGCACACCCCTAGTTAAAGTAAGTACATGCAAATAACATAAGAAGATAGGCCTTGAGATTAGTTCACACGCAAAACCTCGTTGCTATATCTCAAAGGGTTACTGAGTTATTAAATAAAAACCGATTTTTTTAGCCACTTTTAAAGGGGCTTAGCTGCCGTAAGACAATACAAAAAGGAATTCTGAAAATTTTTGCATTAACTTGATATACTATTGGAAAAGGTATGCAACAGAGAAGTTTTTACAACTATTTGATTCCCTTGTACTGGTGCTGTTTTTGAGAAAATTTTGACTAGAATGAAAAAATTAATTCGAACCTCTGTATTTTAACTCATAAATTGGACTACATATATTTATACTATTAATTCAGCACTTCTTTTTATATTGTTTCAACGAAGTGCACATTAAGAATATCTAAAAAAATATTTAGGAAAACTGAAAGTATTTAGTATCATAAAAGATAACATGTACAGGGAAAAATTCATCTAGTTCGCAAAAATATCTTAAAACGCCGATATCTCAAAAACAGTGAGACTTTGTAAGGGTATATTTGGTCTAATAGACTCAAAATGAGGTCTTCTATCACCCCTTAAAAACTTTCTATCTATGTGCCATACATCCTGTATAATATATACTTATAAGTATATACTTATATAATTATAAGTACCTACTTAAATTAGGGATAATAAAATTTAAGATTAATTACACAAGAAAGTGTGAAATAATATAATTTTATTTGAATGATTTACAACATTCTGAAAGCCTTATAAATAAGTAAAATTTCCATTAATAAATTATCTTAATAAATTATTTCCTATTTTTTCCTGGTTTTGTAGACTATCGGTATACAAAATGGAATAATGAGGGGCATTTTTGCTAAATAATACCAGAAATCATCTCCATCGCTGGTCTGAGTCACTGCCTTTTCAAGTTTTGGGGAAGGATCTTCTTTATCTTTGGGCATTTTAAATAAGAAATATATTATTTCACAAGTTTTTATTTTTTTTTTGACTGGTTTGACATTATAACATACCGGGCGTCATATTTAAAACGTAGCACACCAAATTTAGACTAAAGAGTAGGCTAACTTTTTTCCCTCCTTTACTATAAATAACTCTTAAAGAATCCGAAACAAGCCGATTTTTATTTTTATTGGACATAGTTATCTTTACATAAAGCTCATATCAATTTATCTTTATTTGTGAGTAAATATTTTAAGTAAGGGCTTATCCACAGCCTCTTATGCGAGCCTAGCGTAACGTTATAAGCCAGCGCAGAAGATACATGACGGCACATCAAGCTAATCACGGCATGGTATTTTTACGTATTATGCTAGTTATGCGAGCCTCTGGATAGACCTTAAAAAAACCTTTTATTCAAGCATTGGTGTTCCGTCGCTTGCCCATTTTTCTGTTCATTTGTTTTTTAGTCCAACTAAAGTCAGAAATCGCGTTTTACTAAGCCCACATAACAGAATACAGTAGCTATTATTATGTATTTTTTATTATGCATTTTTTATTATGTATTTTTTATTATGTATTTTTTAATATAGGAAAACCAAAAATTTTAATCTAATACTGGTTTCCTGAACAAAATCTCTATTACTAGTTATGTGAGATGACTGACACTGTCTTAAGGTGAACCATCTCCGAAGACTAACGGACTCCTGGTGCACCCTATGGGAAAGGTGTCGGAAAAACGGTGCCGGAGCATGAATGAAGAAGCATGCCGCTTAACGGCCGTCGTCTGTGGCGGTGTCAGCTGCGGCAACTGCCTGCGGGGAGGGGCATACTATTGATTTTTGCAAAGGGAGCGGTAAAACGCGGGTATATCATGGGATGCCGGCCGCCGGGCAAAAGGGAACGGTTTCGAGACAATAGTACCTCTCTTTGGACTATGTCCATATTAAATCACACTTTTTAACAGGACATTTTGTTTTCCATTTTTAAAATATAATAAACGCATGTTTAAACATTTATAAAAAAAACGACATATTTAACTCTACCATGTAGGTCGAAATATATATTAAAGATCATTTTTGTAATATTTACTATGAAAATTTAAATAATCATTTATAAAAAACAACGTATTTAACTGTATACAAAACTAAAATAAAAATTAAAAAATTATTTAAAAAAATTAAAAATAAAAAAAAATAGAAAATAATAATGTTCCTTCTTTATCAATTTTATACGTACATATTTTTAAACAAAAAAAAAATAAAAATTGACATTTTGGTAACAAAAATTAAAAATTAAATACCTACAGATAAATATGTTTTTATATGGGTATGCTTCGTAAATATCCGATTTTTGCGTTAGGTAGTTCGGTAGTCTATAAAACTTTCGGAGAAGCATCAAGTCTGCTTCGTTAGTCTACAAAAAGTACATGGCTGTTTTATTTGTCCCAAATTTGAAAGTTTTCCACTTCCATTTTTTAACAAATTCTTTGCTTGTAGTAGAGTAGATATAATAGATAAAATAATACACTTTTAGTCAACTCTACATTACTTTTATTCTTTTTATATTTTTGCGATTGCAATTTCGAATGTTTACACATTCATCTTCAGGCAAACTAAAAATAAATTTCAAAAGTAGGTATTAGAACCGATACTAAAAAATATAAACACGGCTTAACCTTATCAAACCTTACGTTAAGAACAAAATTTCGAAAAAAAATACACAAATTCATCTATAACAATTGTATAAATATAAATAATTACCTTAAATCTCGGATTAATCGTAGAAACGATAGTCATTAACATTAAATAGTTAAAAAATAAATAATAATTATAAACGAAAGTCGAATGACATGACTTAACCTACCAAGTGCATAGCACAGACACACAGTAGCTGTAAGTCTATAGACGAGAAAACGTGGCTCGAATAAAACTGCCATCTATCGTTTGGGTTCAATATCAATAAGCATTACTTTTCACTGCTTAAGGTCACCCGCCACGCCCACAGACAAACAGAATTTATAAAACTCTTACCCCTCTTTTTTTTGTGGTTTAATAGAATACATTTTTCTATGGTTTATTTAAATCAACTCCAATATGAGTAAGGATCAAGAATTTCCACATTTTTATTTGGAAAGAATTTTATTTAAAAAAAATATATATATTTTTTGTTTTTTTTACCTACTCGTAGTTTTATATAAAAAAATATTGATTTTGAGCAAGAGTTTATAACCATACACGGTCTTTTATAAATAGAAGTACTAAAAAAAGAAACTTTTTTTTCATGTTTTTGGATGTAGAAAAAAACCCTCGAAAAAACCCTTAAATTTAATACGTCTATTTATAGAACACCTTATGTATATTAGCACGTTCTAAGGAATACTCTTACGCAAAAAACAGGCTTTCGGTGTAGTTTACAATCTACTTTTTAAAGCATAACATTGTATTTAGTTTTAGTAAAAACCTAATAAATTAAAAATGTTTAATTAAAGTGTGAGATTTGACATGGACGCAGTCTTTGATAAGCGATAGATAGATTCTCACGCAATGAAGAACGGGATTGTGGAGAAATTGTTTCAGAATTTAATTACTTTAGAGACACTGTTCTCAGATTTATTGATTAACATTACTAATTAATATCTAGAACCTATTAGGTTCAACCTAATCAATAAGTTTTACAAGGGCAACTTGACCGGGACCATCAATATTGGTAAAAATACCTAGAGGGGCAACAACCATGAGTTACAGGTTACAGCAAAAATAAAAAGTGGTAGCTATACTCCGTCCAGTTATGCAAGATAGTAAGGGACGCGGCCCGTTTTACACCACAGAGCGCATATATAGCATAATTATGCATAAATCGTAGTTTATCAAAAATTTAACAGATGTCGGTACTGTTTTCCTGGAAAGGGCCTATCCAAAGACTCGCATTAGCCAGCATAGTGCATAATAATGCGATTCCAGGATTGGCTTGATGTGTCGTCATGTATCTTATAATGGTTGTTATGCGAGCCTTTGGATAGGCCTTAAGTTGTAATTGTAACCTAAAAATTTCACGTTTTCCTTGTGTTCAATATAATGTACTTTTGTACAATATGTAGACTATGCCAATTTAGTGTGAGTGTATGAAGAATAAACCAAAAAAGTACCTTTTTAAATACCATACAAAATAACATTAAGTATAACCATTTTTTTAAGTAAGTTTCTCTTCTTTTATTAGCTTTAACGAGCGTCAATCATTGTTAGACAAAAAATGTCACAATATTTTATATGTTAAAAGGTACGAGTTTTTAACCAATGCTTAAAAAGCTTAAAAATCGCGGGAATTTTAAACTATTATCTTGCATAATTGGACTGACTATAGAAAAAACTACGATTTGCATTTTTCCTGCATTTTTTTTGAGAACATATATGATAATGAATGAATTAACTTATGATTAATTAATTAACTAACTTGAACCCTCACCCTGTGTAACGCTATGTAACTTTAAGACTTACCTCTTTTCAATGCATGCATTTTTTAAAGAATTTTTAAAGCTTTATTTTTTATAATAATATATATATTTTTTAAAATAATTTCCTGTTTGAAAGTTATTTGCAAAAAACTCTAAAAGTGTACCTTAAAATCAAGATGGCAGCACAAGCGCATCTTCAATTGTTAAGGACTTTTATCACGTTCATCAGAATTTTCAGAACTTTTGGATTTTTTTGAGGCAAATAGCCTTTTTAGCCGGGAGTAATCAGTTATTTTTGCATTCTGTAAGTAGAAATTTATATACATATTTGTACATTTTATAAATGAATTTTTATCAGTGTAGTGGTAGTAGTCTTAGTTTGACAGTATTTATGCTTGCCGCGATAAAAATGGAATGTTAACCAGTAGCATGAATAAAAAGAAGTAACAGAAGATGGCTCATTGAGCAGTAACAAAGAAAATGTTGTGTAGGAGATAAATGCATGAGGAAAAAGAATGCGTGTCCGCATTTGAAGTAAAGCAGAACCGTACCTAATAAATAACCCTGAAAAAATGTTTGGTAAATTATACTGTAGCTCTAGGTGTCAAGGGGGTAAATATTTTTTTCAACATTAATATGTTTAAGACGGTGGGGTAGAGGACTGAAACCCTTACGAAAAAAAAAACCGTTACGAAGTGTCGCAAAATATGTAACGCTCGCATTGAGTTCTCGGCTGGGATAATTGAGTTCTCGGCTGGGATCATTGAGTTCTCAGATGGGATCATTAAGTTCTCGGCTGGGATCACTGAGTTCTCGGATGGGATCTTTGAGTTTCCGGCTCGGATCATTGAGTTCTCGGATGGGATCATTGAGTTCCCGGCTGGGATAATTGATTTCTCGGATGGGATCATTGAGTTCTTGGTTGGGATTATTGATTTCTCGGCTGTGATCATTGCTAAATAAGTTCTACTGTACAAGTAAAGCAAAACCGTGATAACATTAATATGTGATGTATATTAAGTTCTCGGCTGGTATCATTGAGTTCTCCGCTGGGATCATTGTTGATATAGTAAACGTCACATAAATTTAAAGTTCTCAGCTGGGATCATTGAGTTCATTGAGATCATTGTTAAATACGTTCTACTGTACAAGTAAAACAAAACCGTGATAACATAAATATGTGACGCTTATTCGTCTAGTAATCTAGCTTAAAACATATTAATGCTATCACGGTTTTTTTACTGTAAAAAAAAATAGATCACTTCTAACTAGTGTGTTCAGTTTGGACTAAGGACTAAGGATTCATATACCAAAAATAAAATTACAAAAAAGTTACACAGAAAATAGTTTGGGCTTTTTCCCCGTTTCACACACACCTAATTAAAATAAGTACATGAAAATAACATACGAAGATGCTAAGATTAGTCCAATTTTTTCAAACCAATTCTTAATTTACTTACCCCGTCTGAGCATATTTCCAAAACAATTTTGGAAATTTTTCATTTAATGAAAACTCTTTAGAGTATACTGCCGTACTAGGCATCAAGGGGGTAATTAACTTTTTTTTAAATGATATAATATCACTAAGTAACTTTAAGGTAGTTTAACGGCATTTACCCCTTTGCCCAGCGCACACAGGTCCAGGATCGTTTCAAAAGTGGCAAAAAATAGTTTCGCCTTATTTAGACATAATATAATGTATTTTAAGTATATTAGTATATGTGTATACTTTTTGAGCCTTTGGATGTAATTTAGCCAAAAAAAAATATTTCATTTAGGTATTTGAATGACTAGGGCCCCCTTTAAGAGGCATGCCCCCACTTGACTGGGGAATATGACCATCCCCAGACCCTCCAGGGAAAGCGTTAAATTATTTTGTAAGGGAGAGGTAATGTAACATTGAATTACATCCAAATAAGTGTTATTATTGTTATGTTTATTAAATATTTTGGAAATAAAATAAAATAATATTATTTCCTTTTTTAGTTTTTAGAGTAATATGATTGTTATTTGTGTTAATTTTATATAAAATTAAAAAAAATAATTTTTGAACTTTTTGGTATTTTATGCATATCCTATATAAAAGTCCCAAGTAGGAGCTTTATTATAAAACCAAGCATGAAGTTAAGTTAACCTTAAAAACGAAAATTTTACAAAAAAATGTTCCTTTTAATTATTTCTATGTTCATGCAGTAATGAGTTATTTGAAACAATACCTTTACCTAATTTTAAATAATACATTTAAAACTCGCGCTGCATAGCGAAATTTTATATCTCTTTTTAAAAATTATATATTTTTTAAAAATTGACAATTTGCATATCCTTGAATTTATTAGATTATTATCTTTATTGTGACAAGTATTAAAGTTTCTATTCTAGTTATGAAAAGTAAAAGGTATAACTGCTTTAACATAGAAGTGTTGATTTCCTATATCATCTAATATGCAAGATATTAATTTTTGAAAACACACATGACTTTTTCTTTAAATCCATACTTCAAATACTTTTATTAAAATATACTGAATTTAGGTCCATTTAATTAAGATTAAAACAGTTTTACGTAGTTTATCTGTGTATATTATAAATAATTAACTATTTTTCTATCATTTAATATAAATTTTGGTTTAATCTGATGAAAGATATTTGCTGAATATTTGCCACTTTTGCAACGATGCTGGAACTGTGTGCGGCGGTGCCGTTGCCCGACACTGGGCAATTCTTTAAATATAATTTGTTAAAATTTTATTTTTCGCAGCCCCCCAAAAAAATTGCCCTTGCTACGGCTCTGTCCATACAACCTGTTCACTATCAGGTGAAATCAGTACGGCACTGTTTTGAACTATATAGTATAAACAAAGCCAGGTAAATGGCAATCGTTCGAGTAAACTTGCCTAGAGTTCAACGTCGGACAAACTATAGACATGTACACCTACAACAACAGGTGAAACAAAACAAAGTCCAACTTAGGAATAAGAAACTATAAATTTAATAAAAATTAAGTTTATGTAATAAAGAAAATCGGATTTTTTTTGTATTTTAATGAAAACTTTGGGTTATTTTTTTGGGCTCATACTAAACCATTGGCGGTAAATTCCAGCATGCGTTGAAACAAATGTACATAGATGAGAGAAAAAAAATGTACCTATTCAGAATATAGTGCTAAAAGTCAAAGGTTTTACCAAAGAACAATTTGGTACCTTAGTGGAGTACTGCCTCCCTAAGCTGAAAGGTCCTATCTGTATATGTTAAACCTATGTAGATAGGACCTTTCAGCTTAGCACGGCAGAGTAATGCACCAAACGAAGTATTTAATAAGGTATTTATTTATAAAGCTTAAAGAAAAAATGGTATGTAATAGTACAGGGGCGACCGCAGGATTTTTGACAAGGGGGGCAAGCCTATTTGGCTTTACAAAATAATCAATAAAAAGTTTTTACTAAATTAAAAAAAGACCCAAACTTTTTCCTGGAGGTAGTTATATCGAACAGATTAAGCGGTATCACAATTTTTTTGAATGTTCAACTATATTTCTGTCCGCAGGCGAATTTTTTTTAAAATCCTAAGGTTTCATATTTTCCAGAATTTCATTTGGTTTATTTTATAAAATCTATTACATAATTAATATTGTGATATCAGACTATTGGTAATTAAGTTTAGCGATTTTTTTTTTAATTTTTCAGTTCACGTTTTTTTCTAATACCAACAATAAAAATTTTTATAAAACTAGCAAATAGCCAAAAGAAATAAAACCTCTAAAAAAATAAAAATATCCAGGTTTTGCATTTCTCAGAGACAGGTGTGCAAATTATTGAATATAGGTAATATAATAATTATAATTCTTGTATCACCTTATTGTTAATCAGTTTAGCGCCGCAGGCGAAATTTTTTAGAATTTTTAATGACACGCATGCGCATATGCGCATTTCTTAAACACCTTGGGATTAAAAAAACAAATTATTTTATAAAACCTTTTATTTAAAATTTATGGCTAGCCCTCGGACTGGGCTGGGTAATCATTTTATGGTTCAGCAGGCAAAAACTTTTATAAATCATTTTCTAAACACCTCAGAATTTTCAGAGGATGTTATAATTATTTATAAAATATTTTAAATACAAGCTTATTATGGATTTTCGTTTCGCCGCAGGCAAAATTTTTTAGACATTTGAAGGACCAAAAGCTTTAGAATTGTTAGAAACAAAACAAAATAATATATATCTAAAAATCCAGGGGGCAAAATTGCGGTGACCACAAAATTACGAGTTAAGACGGTCAGTGTCCGTTATTACAACGAATTTAACACAAATATGTATTTTATAATATATTGTTTTAAATTTTTACTCAATGTTTTCTAAAAATGTAATAAATTTACCTATTTATATCTGGAAAAAAAGAAATTTGATATTATTTACATTACAAAACGCAATCTTCTTGTTACGACCTACTTTAGTTTTTCACTAAAACCTACGTAAGAAAAATATTCTAATAATTATTTTTTTTCTACTTAGTATTAACCCTGGATCCTGACATTCATTTCGATACCCCCAAGAAACAAAGCCGTAACTCATATATTGTCATTTTTTACGACAGCTAAATTTCTAAAATATTTTTTTTTTGTTATTTAAGGGTGGGTAAATGATTGAAGTGGAAAAGAAAGTCATGTGATACATCATTTGAAAGCTTATAAATTCTCTATTTAACTGTTTAAGTATTTATTGTTTATTTACTGTTTGTTTCTGATAATATTCAAGTTTAGAATTTCTTACTTTAGTGATTTTAAGTAAACTTTTGCTTAAAGTGGACTGTGGAGAAACCTGAGTAGTACCACCATGTGTGTGTTTTTTCAAGGCGTTTACCTATGAGTATAACTCAAAATGGGTCTAACTTGAGTTAAATCCTTGTTGCTTGGGAGTGTCGATTTTGTGTATACACAAATGCAATTCTGGGGTGCCACAAACCCCAATAAAAAGAATAATAAATAAAAATGGAGAAAAATGTTTTTTTTTACTTTTTGTTTTGTTTTAACTTCTTTAAGTTAGTTTATGTTTGTATTTAAAAAGTATTTATTTAGATAAATGGATATCACCACTAATATTTACGTTTTTCTCAAGGTTTTTTTGAATCAATCCAACACCTTCTCACTGTAATAAAAACAGTAGTAATTGAGACCCCACAGTCAAGTTCCAGGTTTAAGCACAAATTTGAGTTTATTAAAGTTAACATTACAACACTAAGGCTTTTTGAAGATATTATGAAACCCGAATGCTTTTGTTTTTCCATTTTGACAGTATTTTTTTCTATTTTCAAGTAAAAGTCAATGTAGTATAGTCATTTAAGTATTAATCGCAGTAAGTGCATTTTACCGGTTGAGGATTATTTTGGAGATTGAGACGAAGTCGAATATACTATCCGAAACCGGTAAAGCAATTAATGGCCGTGATGCTTATTACGGTTTTTGCACGATCCAACAAAATAAACATCAATAAGATTTATAAAAGTAAAATAAAAACGTAAAATTTATTTTATATAAAAAATCAAAAATCAAGTCAGTACGTTTGATAAAATTTAACCCTAACAACGGGTTGTTACGTATAATAAACAATGCTAAATTCCTAATTTTGTTTGACGTTTGTACTGTGTGCCTAATAATATCTTTGTAAAATAATTTTTTTTTGTAAAAAATGCGTCAAGATGATAGTTTTGAGCTTTAAGTGCAATTATACCAGAAAAATCCAAAGATCAGTATGAAAATAGTTGAAAAAATTTCAAAACATGGTGCAGTTAAAAAAATATGTGAAAACATAGAAAAGTTACTGAACATTATTAATAAATAATTATTTCGTTCAAAGAAGAAACCTAAATAGTCCAATAGCATTTAACAGTTAGGGAACGCTCAAGTATTACGTAACGCAAATTTTGATCATTTCGGACCCCCACCCCTCCCCCCTGTAACGCTATTTTCCTATACCATTAACATGGGCGTAATACTCCAAAATGACCCCCACCCGCCCTATGAGCGTTACGTAATACTTGAACGTTTCCTTATTGTTCCAATTGTAATTTTATATTAAGCTTTAATAAAAACTAATTTAAAGCTTTAAAAATTAAAAATTAGATTATTTTTTACTTACCGCCTCCCGATCGGTAAACGAATGGGGTAAAACTCCTATTTTTAGCGTTTTTTTCGTTATAATTAAGGCAAATTTTCTTGTATTTTATTAACTTAGCACTTAAATGAAAGATAATTTTAAATTGGTCAAAAAATGTTACAAACTATTTTTTCCTAACCTGCATTGTTTTCGAGATATTGGCGTTTAAAGCAGTAAAAGGTTTTTTAGAATATCTCACTTATTTATAACCCGATTTCAAAAAACTATGTTTTAAATGAAAGCTGTTTTGAAGCCCTATAACGTTTTGGAGATACAGACTTTTAAACTTTAATAAATAATGCAGGTGTATTAATGGTTGCCTATTCACGTTATCACACAACTTACCTTTTCATAGCGTTTCAAATTAGTGACTAGTGCCGATGTTTTGACAAGGTGCTTGCAATTGTTCATACAGTGGACGCCAGAAAAATTGCTTGTACTTATTTTGTACATATTAAATTAAATTAGGTAAGTAGAAACATCTTTTAAAAGTCAAAAACTTCTGTCAGTGTCGTTTACTCGTCCATTTTTACAAGTTAATTTAAAAAGTCATTATTAAAACATACAAAATTAATAGAAAAATACGTTTAAATTTTTGAGAGCAAGCAATTTTTCTGGCGGCCACTGTAATACATTATTATTTCTGTTTTACTTTAAATTTCATCAAAGCTTAAATTTATTAACCCGCTACTTTCTAATAATTGAAAGTCAATAAATTACTCTCTTTAAAAAGAAGTTAAATAAGTTTATTTTTGAAAACAAAGAAATTATTATTAAAATGTTTTGAACTAGATTATAAAAAAGCCTTTTATGTAGTCCTCGTTTAAAACCTAATATCTAAGTTACTTTTAAATAATTATCAAAATTTAATCACAAATGATATATTATTACTTATATGTTTTTTATTAGGTATCTTTGCTAAAATAAGTTCGAGACACTATACAAGCTGTTTAACAGCTCAGTGTGCCTCATCTTGCGAATTATTGTTGTTATGTTATTAGGTTATTCTATATTTTTTATATATTCTAAACTTAATTATATAAATAAACAGAAAATGTACTCAGCCCGTATTTAGAAACAAAGTATTTATTTCTAAAATATGTCAAATGCATTGATATAAATAGTGGTTAGAAAAATTCCGAAGGTTGCACATAAAACTTTATTTAACAGTAATAATAAAACAAGCAATTTGCAAATACATATTATCACTTTATTTCAGTTTGTTATATCTACTCTTCGTCATTGAAGGAAATAAGAATTTTACTAACTTTTGTTCACAAGCATACAGAAAAACTTTTTATGCATTATAAAAAGTTGCAAAATGTATCATTTTTGTTTACTTCTTTTAAAGTTAAAAAAGCTTTTCATTTTTAACCAAGGTTAGAAATGAATTCATATCTAACCTGTTATTTAGCTTTTGGTTATACCTCATGGATGGTGAAACTATCGCCTTGACTGTTGAATTTTGAGAATAAAATAACCTAACATTTTTTTTTTATTTCTGCGAAAGAAATAATTTTTATTTATATATTAGTTCATACCGAGACTGATAATAGGAAATAACAACGAGCCACTTATTTAAATTATTATTTAGTTGAAATTTATAGTGACGTTAGAAATCTGCGATTTACGAGGTATTGTGTTATTTATTTATGCTTGTGAATAAAATTCTGTTCTAACCACCTAAGAAAATCACATTTCCAACTCCAGATGCTAATTGGGACTAGGCTGCGCCTCGGCCATATAGCATGTCTCGAGTTGGAAATGTTTTATTTTCTTATTATGTTAGAAATATAATATTTTTTATTTGAGCTACATATTATATCGCACCCGTTATGGAACAGTGTCATAACACAAAATTTTGAAAAAGGTGTTTAGTGTATTATTACTGCTCTTATTGAGATCTACGGATTTGTATAACTGGTATATTACATATAACTATACAGGTTGAAATCCTTGACATACAAACCTGTTAAACATGGTAGGCCAGGACCTGGTATTAGTGCCACGCACAGTTCAATAAGAGCAGTAATAATACACTAAACACTTTTTCAAAATTTTGTGTTATGACACTGTTCCATAACGGGTGCGATATATTAAATATTATAATCATACCCATTTTGTGTGAGCTTCTGGGCCCATAAGAACACGGAATTTTTTTGGCAGCAGGGCAAACGAACATCGCTTATTTTTTTTGAAACTAATTAATATATGTCAAGAACTATAAAAACTTATGTTATTTACAGATTTGTAATTTTTTTTACAAAATATAAAAGTGCATATTTATCGAAAATTTCCGAGATTTTCCAAATTTTTGTTGAGATTTACACCTCGTTATTTTCATATTTTCAATTTTTTTAAATGTCCGATTTAAATTTTTTATAGGAAAACTAATTATGTTTAAACCGAGGGATGAACCTTTATGTGAACTACAAACCACGCACATATTTTTTACATAAAAAATATAAATATTTTGAGTTTTCCGAGTTTTTTATAAATTTTCGAAAGTTTTTTAAAAGACTTCCGAAATTTTTTAGACGGATCACCCTTCAATTTGAACAAAGTTATGAAAATAATTTATTCAAAAACAGAATTATTAAATAAGAACGAAGTGGCATTATTCTAGTACTAAGAATAGATTAATTAATATTGTTCAGGACTCTGAACAGGGTTTTGATATTTAGTAATAGATTTATTATTTAATAATATATACAAAGCAATGTCAAATACAAAGGTTCCATTTGTTTATACGAGCCAAGTCCGAAGTAACTTCAGAAGGTAACATAAACAGAATGGAACTCATATTAGGATAAGATCAATGACAAAAACGTGTAGATAAGGGAAACATTTAGAATAATAGTTGTATATAAACCAATTTTATAATCAATAAATCATCATTCAAGTATGGTCAATCGTTAATTTAACACCGTCGACTCACTCTGAACTTAAGCCTAGCTACAAACCTCTGAGGCTGGAGGTTGAGTGAGTCCCTAAATTGGAGTACAGCCCAGTCCACTGAAGCTGTTCGAAAGAAATATGCACGGAAAAGAGTATTTTATCGATTTGCGAAGCAATACATTTTTCACGGCAAATTTAAGTTTGTTTGTAATTATGTAAACATTACACTTCTTTAATAAATAAAGCAATAATATCTTGTAAATGTTATTTTATGCTTTCGAATTCTGGTTAACATAAATTTTATGAACATATGACATTAATCAAGTAGATATTAAACCTCGAGTTAAGCTGTATAATTCACAATAACTTAATTAATTTTATATCAAAACATTATTAGCAGTACTCGGCGAATTTCCAGTACTCGTATAGGCGCCGCGTCGACTGTAACGTTGACGCGAGGTTTTAAATATTTACATTTTTATTTCTTTTTATCTTGATTTTTTTATTAATTCCATTTAAACGAGTAAGGTGGGAAAAAAAGTTATCGATAATTAAAAATTAAAAACTTTCGTATTCTTAAATTTTATATAAAATTGTATTGTCCACCGAGTTAAGCATGTGTGCCAAATTTTAGCTTTCCAAGTGTATTCTAAGTGGTTAAAACAGAGAGAGGGTTACTTAGCCTTATACGCGTATGGGGGGTGATAAAATTGTATTGTGTTGATTAACCGATTTAAGCATGTGTACCAAATTTTAGCTTTTTGTATATTCTAAGTGGGTGAAAAAGGCTGTGGCAGATTTGAGGACAAATATTTTTATAAAAAACATTTTACGCGCGGAGGTGAAATATGGGAACAGTGTATTTTATGAAAATATATATCTTTAAGCAATTACATTTCGCTTCCCACACAACAACCTTTTAGGAAAACCAACATTTTCTCTCTGAAATAAAATTGCTTCTGTTTCTAATACATTTCCATATTTAGTTGGACAAGTAACATAACTATTTAATTAATTCCTTTTAATTGTAATTAAGCCGCGAGAGTAGTAAAAGTTATTTTTATGGTCAACAATTAACGCGACTAATTTTATTTTATTCTCTTCCTAGCACTTTTATATTTGCTAATATATCTGATTTAAAGTAGGAAAACCATTCCAAAAATGGCAACGAACTAATAACTCTTCTCTCTAGAATACGCATACCGTTAATATAAAGTATAGCCAACATCTCGGTTTGTTTGTAAACAAATAGTAGGTATATTCAGGCCTGAACAATAACAGTTACCAGTAAATGTTATTGTTGTCTCTGTTAGAACAAGGCTGTGCAAATAAGACATACAAATGTATATATTGGCTACGTTTTTGTCAGTTTTTACAAATGAAATGCCTATTCTAGAGAGAAGAGTTATTAGTTCGTTGAAAAATGATTAAATATTAACAATATATTATTGCGGTACCCTTTTATTGGAAATGAATATGTCCCTTTCTTTGGAAATTATTACCATCGACTGATCTAAACATCTTTTTGATCTAGTTAGTAACTTAGTTATCCGTTAACCCATGGTAGCGTTAGGTGTCGGGTTTTGTTTTGCCTTTGTTAAACTTTTCCATATATTTCTATCCTTCTCCAATCCTTTGTATCCCTCCATAAAGTACGCCTTGTATTTAAAATTTCCCCTATACCCTGATTCCATTTTCTTCTAGGTCTCCTAGTTGTATTTTTCGCATCCCATCCAGCTTCCCAAATTTCCTTTACCAAGTTTCCGTCGTCCATTCGGACACGATGTCCAAACCAACTACTTAGCCTCTCTTCTATCCTGTCCAAAATTGTACCCCTAGTCGTTTTCCTATTTCTTCGTTTCTGATTTTATCCATTCTTGTCACGCCCTCTATTCTTCTGTAAATCATCATTTCAGCAGCCGTGATTTTTGACCTTACTTTTTTTTTTTAAACCAATGATTCTCTACCATATATTAAAAATGGAACAAAGACAGTGTTGAAAATCTTTACTTTAGTATTTTTGCTAACTTCTCTTTTATTTAAAAAGACTGATTTTAAGGCATTAAATAAACGCGTTGTTGCCAAAATTCTATTGTTTAGGTCAAATAGTATATTACCCGAAGAGTCCAAAATAGAATTTTTGATCTAATATTTCCCTATTTTTTTAGATTAGATTAGATTATCCGCATTGACCTATTTACAATTTTATTCTGTGCTAAATATCCCCTACAGCTTGACCTCATTTATTTATAACCCCTTTTAAAATTACTATTTTTGATTCCCTTGAAATTGCCTTTAATATTTGTGATTTTTTTTTAATATTTGCTATAACCATGATTTCAGTGTACAGTTAGGGTTATTATAATACAGTGTATTATTATTATTATTATTATTATTATTATTATTAATACACACACATCTAAAAAATTATTATTAATAAACACTTTTAAAAATCTTCACCATACTGGAAATTCAATAAAACCTGCAGTGACTCATACATCTGCTGCTTTCGTATAAGGGGTCCGCCTTTGCGAAGCTTCGACGAAATTACGCGAGTCGCACCCGAACTGGTATGATCTTCGCCTTTTACAACACATTCGCGAGTGAGTCACTGCAGGTTTTATTGAATTTCCAGTATATCTGACGTAGAACGTACGAAGAGATAAAAACCTAAATGGCCAATATCTCACTTGCAAATCTCTTAATATCTTTAATTATAATTATAATTATTAATAATAATATATTGTTATTATATTTACAGTACTTATAATTATTTATATACTTATACAAAATTTGTTATTTTATATGTAACGTATACGTTAACTATAGCTAATTAGTACATGTTTACAGTAGCGTGATAATGTAATAGTGGAGTAATGTGGAGTATATATTTTTATAATTTTCTATTAATTTGATGTCAATTTAATTAAATTGATTAAAAACAGCTGAAAAATCTATTTTCTAACTTTTCTCATTTGCAAGTCATGTCGGTTGAGTCATATTGCTATCTATGTTTAGTTTTTGTAATTATAATTAAATTTAGAAATTAATAAAGCAATGTTGATATTATTAATAATGCAGGCAATATAGCATGTTATCACTATAGATATTATCATAAGTAGGTATATGATATTAACACTGAATTAACATAGGTAATTAATTAAAGAAGACCCGGTAAAATAGCCCGTTTTTGGTATTTTGAATAGAACATAGGATTATTATATTTTTTAAAGAGTATTGATAGGCGAACTCAACGGTAACTTAAAAATCAGAAGAGAACCATTTTTAAAACGGTTTTGAAGATGGATTCTTTTATAAGAATTGTTTTGCTTACTCTTTATAATATCTTGTACTTGCTACTTTTTTTTGATCAAAAGGTGTTTTTCCATCTATATTTTTCTTTTTAATCCGAATCTTTTAATAATAATAATAAATTCTTCAATTGAAAATATTAAAAAATTAAAAACATATTTTTCACATTAAATGGTATATAGCATTTTCCCAAATAACATTTTTTTTTTTTAAATAAAAAAGATATAAAAAAAATCCTTTTGTTTAAATAAGATCTTTTTTTGAAAAACTAAAAAATAAAAAAAATAAAAAAAAATCCTTGAAAATCGAATGCGTAGCATTACTAATCTTCACGGCTTGTTTGTTTTTAATGTACCGAACCCTAAAAACATGTGAACACAGGTAAATTATAACTTTGGATCTATTTTAGTTCCCAGGATGTTTGGTTATTTGTTATTTTTCCGGTATAGAATATTCTCGGTATAAAAAAAATATATATCAAAAACTACAATTTTTCAAACGCTTTTAATAATAAACTTGGATAGTTCGATTTAAGTTAAATGAGAAACTATTCTTAGATTTAAACGTGACGGCTTATTTTAATGAAAAAGAAAACCTGGAAGAAGAATTGAACTGTACGTCGTCGTCAACATTGAATGCAATTATTTAAGTTGGAAAAGCGTCAGAATCTAGTGTGTCAAATGGAGCAATAAAGAGCTTCTATTTATCATACGAAGGCAAAAGAGAAAACTGATTTTAAATGAATAAACGCGTAAAGTGCCGTTATAGCATACGTAATTTTGTAGGGAAGCAAAAAAAGACTGCTGTCAATAACATAAAACGTACTCCTTTTAATATAGGCCTATACTGAAAAATGAAAAACTAATTTCAAAATAAACTGTTCAAAAATTTTTTCGCAATTAATTATAATATTTCTTGTTCTTTTTATATCTTATTCATTATCATTAAAAAAAAAACGAAATGTTAAAAAAAATAATTAAAAAAAGTTGTTCATCCCTTTGTCCCACTAAGATTTTTACCAAAAAGAATCGCAAAAAATACGACATTTCGAAAAAATAAAAAATAAATAAAATTGTTTCACCCTCTTCTTCACTTTATCCCACTAAGATTTTTAACAAAAACAATCAGCCGAGAACTATGTACAAGAAACTATTTAGCTTAAAGCATTTTCAAGTTATCGTGGTCACAGTTTTTTAGAGAGACTGATCAATAGACAGAAATTACTTTTTTTTGCTATAAAACATCGAGAAACCTAAAACCTATTTAAGTTGGAAAAGCGTTAGAACCTAGTGTGACAAATGGAGCAGTAAAGAGCTTTTATTTATCATAGGAAGGCGAAAGAGAAAACTAAAATCTGATTTTATAAAACCTAAACTAAAACGAGATTATATATAAAGGCGTTACACGCGAATAGAGAGATAAAAGTAATTTTGCAGGAAAAAAAAACGGAAAAGTGATGTTTTCGAATTTTTTAGTAAATACCTCTGCTGCCCATGGCTATAAAAAATACTAAAAAAATTTTTTCAAAAAAGTAAGTTTATAGATACTATCCAAGTTAATTAATAAAAGCAATTTATGTTTTAAATTAAATTAAATTTAAATTAAAAAAGTCTTTAACTTAGTGTTCTCGAGTTATCGTCAAAAATTTTCCCGGATAGACAGAAAAAAAAAATCGCGAAAACTATCTTTTTTGTATATAAAAGAAGATAAATCGTAATCGTAAAATTATTTATGATAAAAACGCATTAGGACCCAATGGTCAAATGGATTAATAAAGAGTTTCTATTATCGTGATGGGAAGGCAAAAGGGAAAAGAAAATAGAATAAATAAATCACTCTTAAGTTGGAAAATCCACTCCCAAATTAGAAAAATCCACTGTAGAGTTAGAAAAATTAGTTGTTGACCCTTTTTTAGTCATTAACTTTTGGCCGTCATGTAAAAATTATTAGTTGTATATAGTACCTAATCTCAAATTGGAAAAATTATTAATATATATATATATATATATATACCGGGTGTCAAAAGAACTATTGCCTACGAATTATCTCCGTAACTATAAAATCAAACTGTTTAAAATGTGGCCCTTTTCGGGGAAAATGGTCATATTCCGTTGGGAGCTATATTGAATCCCAACGGTATATGGCTATTTTCCCCGAAAAGGGCCAACGCTATAAAGGTGTTTGAACACTTTTCTTGTAGAGTATACCTGAGTTTTTAATTTAGCGAAAACAAAAATATGTCGTTTCATTAAAAAAATTAGCACAATATGGCGTTAAAGTTGATGATTTAAAAAATAAACTCTAAAACAACGCTATTTTCATAAAAACAATAGAAAATCAGTTTCATATGAACAGTAAATTCTTAGCCTACTACTAAAAGATTTAAAATGTCAGGTTTCAGAAATATTGCAATATGGACGTCATAGGACCGCCATGTTGTTTTTATGAAGTTTTTATACAAGTTCTGTAAATTTTAAAAAGTTATAAATACTTCTTTTGACACCCGGTATATATAAAAAATGAAAACTAAAAAATGTATTCAGACCGAATTCCCCCGTATACTGGGTAATTTCGCGCAGCTTGTGTGAAAATGCAGCGCACGTGTACTATAGAATTAACTATTTAGACCAGGGTCGATAATTTTGAAAATGGTAAAAAGTGAAGAAACATTATAGTAGGATGAAACCCGTTAAAAAAGGACGAGAATATAACAAAAATTAAAGGAAAAATAATTTACGGGCGATCTGAGGTCGGGAAGTGGAAGGGGGTTTTTAAGGGTAAAAAACGGTGTATCTCGATTTCCGGCAAAACTACAAGTCATATGGAAAAAAATTAAATGACAAAGTTGTAGGTAATAAAGAGACCTACAACTTTTGTAATTACACTTTTTTCACATAACCTCAAAATTTATGTGAAAAAGTTTGGACATTTTATCTGATGCAAAAAAATTTTTTTTTTTCACGAAATTTGGTTTGGACTTACCTTTTTATGTCCTAAAGACACTGTAATTTTTTTGATTTGAAATATTTATTTTTTCACCTTATTTTGACTTAATATCGAAAAAACACCCTAATTTTCAATCGAAAATTTTCGCGTCAAAATATCAGCTTTTTAAAAAAAGTCGGGGAGTTTTTTGTTCGTTAAAATCTCTTCTTTCTGATAATGTAAAAAAATATATACATTACTATGGTAAATGTTCTCAGAAAATGCAAAGAAAAGAAAAAAACTCGAATCCGAAATTTTTTTTGATCACTATGTACAATTTTGAGCTATTTAGTAAAATTTACACTTTAATTACTTGAAAAACGTAAGATTCTATGTTACATTGATAAGTAATTAAAGTGTAAATTTTACTAAATAGCTCAAAATTGTACATAGTGATTAAAAAAAAATTTCGGATTCGAGTTTTTTTCTTTTCTTTGCATTTTCTGAGAACATTTACCATAGTAATGTATATATTTTTTTACATTATCAGAAAGAAGAGATTTCAACGAACAAAAAACTCCCCGACTTTTTTTAAAAAGCGGATATTTTGACGCGAGAATTTTCGATTGAAAATTAGGGTGTTTTTTCGATATTAAGTCAAAATAAGGTGAAAAAATAAATATTTCAAATCAAAAAAATTACAGTGTCTTTAGGACATAAAAAGGTAAGTTTTCACCAAATTTCGTGAAAAAAAAAATTTTTGCATAAGATACAAAGTCCAAACCAAAAACTTGAAATTTTTGAATTTTTCACATAAATTTTGAGGTTATGTTAAAAAAGTGTAATTACAAAAGTTGTAGGTCTCTTTATTACCTACAACTTTGTCATTTAATTTTTTTCCATAGGACTTGTAGTTTTGCCGGAAATCGAGATACACCGTTTTTTACCCTTAAAAACTCACCCCCTTCCACTTCCCGACCTCAGATCGCCCGTAAATTATTTTTCCTTTCATTTTTGTTATATTCTCGTCCTTTTTTAACGGGTTTCATCCTACTATTATTTTTTTTTGGTTTCAAAAATTATCGACCCTGGTCTAATTATGGAGTGAACAAACTTTATTAAGTTATTATTAAAAGGTACTTATTGAAGTAAAACTGCATAAACTAAATAGCGTGTGTAAACAAGTAAATTTAAATATTTTTAAATCATAAAATTAAAAAAAATATTCTAAAAACAAGTCAAAACCTTTCATTGTTTTTTCTAATTTTCTAATTCAATATAGTCTAATTCACCATCTTGGCATTCCCCCGAAGACTACAACTTAACCTTAATTTAAAAATACACTAAATGAAAATATGATATTAATTAAACACAAACAACGCTAACTACAATCCAACTCCAAATATTATGTGTTTTTTAATTACACTGAAAAAAAGGATCCTTTGCGGTAATGGCATATGAAATCAGGCTAAATGCTTCCCACTCTTGAATACGTCCAAAAGTGCCTTCTCTTAACATGAAAATATAATTCACTTGCCAAAATCTTTCTGATTCTTTAACTTAAAATTCTTTGATCTTGTGTAAAATGCAAGTGGTCTTGTCTCAAAAGAAAAATTCTTGGGCCAAAGTATTTAAAATTATTAAATTTTTAACAATCTTAAAACAAGATAAATGGTTTTTGCCTCAAATGCTCCAATTCCACGAGAATTTTCAAAATATTTCAAAAACCACACTTTTCTTTGGACAAGATAAATACTTTTGTTTGAAGATGCACATCTTTTAAGCTAAAAGAATAACTGCCAAGAGTGTTGACTACTTTGAGCCAAGAAAGTGATTTTTTTCAGTGTACGTTAGCCTTATCAAAATAGTACGTAATAAAAATAAAAAAAGTTTGGGCTTTTTCTTTGCACTAAAAAGTTTAGTTGCTAGGTTGTATAATGTTATAGCATATTTAGGATCAGTCAAATAAATAAAAATCTGGATGTTGAACTTTTACATAATTTGCAACCTATGTATGCAACCTATGTAGTACTAGTAGTACAATACTACGACCGGCATTCCTTAAATGAGGCAAATTATCGTTTTATTAGATTAGATGTTTATAAAGGACAGTTAATTCATGCTAATACATTAGGAATTTTATTTGTAAACAATGATGAAAATGATGATAATGAACTTCTGCTTCCGCTAACCCTTTTAGCTTCTCATCGCAAATATAGCCCAGGTATATCGGTTATTTATTTAGTAAGGCTAATAAACTCGACCAACTAAAATAGATCGTCTTGCCGTTGGCATTGGCAGCGTTATTATTTGTGAGAGGAACGCGCGACGCGTTATTTCCGTCACGCCAATATATAATAAATAACAACGGATCAACCTATTTATTTGTTATTTGCATGTTTTTTTTTTGTTTTTGTTTTTTTATAAAGAATTTATCATAATGTCCTGTTAAAATTCAGTTTTGGTATACATACAATGTATATTATACATGTTTATAATTTCCGGTATACTTTATTTTATTTTTAAATTGTTCAATTTTAGCTATTTAGGATATGTACTTAAATATAAGTCCACATTTAAGGCCATAGTTTTATTAATTCTTGCAATATTCCTTAAGTAGCAAACAACTAATTTGATCTAGGTTAATTTTAGACAATTTTTAAAATTCAAAAAATTCTTGTGAGGAGTATAACAACAATGGAGCTCTCTACAACTAGAATTATGAAACAAAAGACGTCTACCCTATCTCTGTCTCATTTGTGCTACACTATCCAGCCAACCAAATAAATACTGTATTTGTTTTTCATACAACAAATACAGTATTTATTTGGTTGGCCGGAAAGTGTAGCACTGAGCGGAACGAACGAACATAGCTAATGTGAATCTGTAGAATAAGATAATTCTACTAAAATTTAGATGGCGCCAGTAATTTCTTTAATAAAAATAATATAGTTACACTTTTCCCCCCGACCAAGTAAATATTGTATTTGTTCAACAAAAAACAAATACAGAATTTGTTTGGTTGGGTGGAAGTGGGAGTGTATGTATGTCTTCTATCCTTTTTGGGTAGAACTTTTGTCCCTGTCTAATCTAACGGGAGAAATCGCCATTAACTTTCATTTTCAGCGCATTTTATTATTCATTCATCAATCTGTAGAATAAGATAATTCTACTAAAATTTAGATGACGCCAGTAATTTCTTTAATAAAAATAATATAGTTACACTTTTCGCCCGGCCAAGTAAATATTGTATTTGTTCAACAAAGAACAAATACAGAATTTGTTTGGTTGGGTGGAAGAGGGAGTGTATGTATGTCTTCTATCCTTTTTGGGTAGAACTTTTGTCCCTGTCTAATCTAACGGGAGAAATCGCCATTAACTTTCATTTTCAGCGCATTTTATTATTCATTCATCTTGCCCCACAGTGAGAGGCTCTCACTTGCCTATCATGAAACTTCCATAGTTGAAAACCGGTTGTAAATGTTTTAACTTATTTTCGAAACACCCTGTATAAATATTTTGCCGTAATGGACTTGCATTACATTAAATATTTATAATAATATTTATATTCAATGTAATATATTATTAATGTAATATATTATTATTAATAAATTATTAAATCTATGTTATGTTACTCTAATTGTTGATGAATAATTTTGTCTGTCTAAATATAAGCTACCCTGTATAGGTAGTATGAATTAATAAATACCTATAAATAACACTAGGCAACAAATCGCAACTTTTTTTTTCCCCCGATCGAAAAGTAAATTTTTCTTACCGATCGAAAAAGAAATTTTTCTTACTAATTCGAGGGCGTAAAATCCGAATCTGACCTTATAAAAACTCCACACCTAAAATTTTTGAGATATAAGTCCAGGAAATTATCACTTTTTTTCAAAATCTTTAAAAAAAAGGGTAGGATTTTGAAAATATTAAGACATATTAAAAAAGATACGAGGAATTAAAAAATCTATATGCCAAGGACCTACTGTCACAGTAAGCACGCGAAAAAAAATAAAAAGCTTAAAATAAAAGTGAAGAGTTTACTTAATTGCTCATTTTTGGCAAAACTATCAAATTTATATAAAAATTTTATGGTACAATTTGATTATAAAATTCTCTACAATAATATTTATACAAATATTTTTTTTTGTTTTTTTTTTAAGTTTAACCCCTATAACTTTTTTGTTTTTGGGGGGATTACCTTCAAAAACAACATCCTCTCATAGAACTTGATTTTTCCTAAAAATTTCAATCGATCGGACTATTCGTTCTTGAGTTATCGTGTCTACAAAAAACGTGACGTCATGATGCATCAAGGGGACAGACGGACATTTTCAAAGTTTCTTATTTTTGAAATACATTTGTATCCAAGAATTTTTTGTTTTGGACGTGTTTTGGCAATTTTGGAAAATTCAAAACTACCGTATAATACTATTCTAGCGCTACGCGCTATGAATAGTAAAACACCCATATTTAAAAAAAAAACGAACCATTTTTGAAAAAAAAAATTCAGAAAAAAAAAATTTCAGAAAAAAAACACTTCCCAGAATGTCTTTATTTTTTTTTGTAAAAATTGAAAAATTTTTGAAAAAAAGATTTAAGTGATAGTTTTTTGTTTTTTTTTTTAGTTTAACCCCCATTACTTTTTTGTTTTTGGGGGGATTACCTTCAAAAACAACTTCCCCTCATAGAACCGAATTTTTCCTAAAAAGTCGATCGGATTATTCTTTCTCGAGTTATCGTGTCTACAAAAAACGTGACATCATGATGCATCAAGGGGGCAGACGGACAATTTCAAAGTTTCTTATTTTTTCATGAAAAATATTTGTATCCAAGAATTTTTTGTAGGACGTTTGTGGCAATTGAGAAATTAGAAACTACCGTATAATACTATTCTAGCGCTAGGCGCTGTGAATAGTAAAACAACAATTAATTTTGTAGAGTCGCACGTGTCAATATGTGCATGCAATGAGCTTTATTACTTATAATTGGTATTGGTATTATATGGTATTGCGGTCAATTTCAAGCTTACTATTATCGTAACAATGTCTTTCTGTATTTTATGGTTGGCAATAAATCAATTTTAGTTCAGCGCATGACAGACAACTATGAGCAGCAGACTTTTTAAATTATAGTAGTAAAATATTTATAACAAAATAGTACGGTTCCGCCGCATTTATCTTCTCGTAAAAATATTCGATAGATTTTGAAGTTTTAATTATAAACTAGATGAAACGTTGCAAGCACCCTGTCAAAATATCGGCACTATTGTACACTAGAGCCATCTAGTTTGCAAATTTCAAACTAGGTGTTTTGTTTGATTTTAAGTTCTGTATCTTTAAAACATTATATTCTAGCAAAAAACTGTATATAAAAAGAGCTTTTATTTAAAGAATAATTTTTTGAAATCGGGTTATAAATATGAGATATGCTAAAAAAACCTTTTACTGCTTTAAACGCCAATATCTCGAAAACAATGCGGTTTAGGAAAACGTTGTTTATAAAATTTTTTGACCAATTTAAAATTATCTAAATTATCTAAAAGTGCTAAATTAACCAAATACAATAATAATTGCCTTAATTATAAACAAAACACGGTAAAAGTAGGAGTTTTACCCTATTTTTACCCCCTTACTCCCAATCGTTTACCCCCAAAATCTAATCAGCTCTTCGGACGCAAACATTTTTTTTACTGATTTCGACTCAGAATGGACTAAAACGTCGAGAAATATGAAAAAAACGTGGTCAAAGATTTTGACTTTTCGGCGAAGATTTCAATACATCGGCACTCTTAGTAGCACTAAGTGCCGATGTAAAATTAAATAAACCAAAATGAAAGATACCAGGATATGCAAAATTTTAACCTCGGCCCTCCCATTTTGAAAATTTTCAAGATTTCGGAAAGCTTTGTATTCGTGCAAAAAAATTCAATTTTTTTTTGCGTATTGTTGTGTTTTATGACGTTTTATGTCAATATAAATCAATTTCAAGCAAAAAAAAGTCGATCGGTCGATAGGTCGGTAGATCGGTATAAAGTGGTCTTTAAGGTTGCTAAAGTTGAATCTAATAATAAAATTTCCACCCACGCAGGGCCGAGGGGGTAAACATTTTTAAATATTTTCGTCAAAATTTGTATATAGGGGTTTTTGGGGTCGGCGAATATGAATCTGATAATAATTTTTTTCTAATTTCACCCCCTGAGGGATGGAGGGTAGTTTTCGTGAAAACTGGTATATTGAGGTTTATGAGGTTGCTGAAAGTGAATCTGATAATAAAAAAATCTAAATCCACCCCCTTAGGGGTGGGGGTAGTTTTCGTAAAAATTTGTGTATTGGGGTTTTTAAGGTTGCTGAAAGTGAATCTGATAATAAAAAAATTCTAACTCCACCCCCAAAGGAGCGGGGGTAGTTTTTGTGAAAATTGGTATATAGGGGTTTTTAAAGTTGCTGAAAAAGAATATAAAAAAAAATTCTAACTTCACCCCCTGATGGACGGGAGGTAGTTTTCGTGAAAATTGGTATATTTTTAAGGGGGGTAGTTTTTAAGGTTGCTAAAAGTAAATCTGATAATAAAAAATCTATTTTACGCGCGGAGGTAAAAAATGGCAAAGCTCTTTTACTGGGCAGTGTATTTCTTTTATAAAACGCAAACATTTTTTTTACTGATTTCGACTCAGAATGGACTAAAACGTCGAGAATAATGAAAAAACGTGGTCAAAGATTTTGACTTTTCGGCGAAGATTTCAATACATCGGCACTCTTAGTAGCACTAAGTGCCGATGTAAAATTAAATAAACCAAAATGAAAGATACCAGGATATGCAAAATTTTAACCTCGGCCCTCCCATTTTGAAAATTTTCAACATTTCGGAAAGCTTTGTATTCGTGCAAAAAATTTCAATTTTTTTTTTGCGTATTGTTGTGTTTTATGACGTTTTATGTCAATATAAATCAATTTCAAGCAAAAAAAAAGTCGGTCGGTCGATAGGTCGGTCGATCGGTATAAAGTGGTCTTTAAGGTTGCTAAAGTTGAATCTAATAATAAAATTTCCACCCACGCAGGGCCGAGGGGGTAAACATTTTTAAATATTTTCGTTAAAATTTGTATATAGGGGTTTTTGGGGTCGGCGAATATGAATCTGATAATAATTTTTTTCTAATTTCACCCCCTGAGGGATGGAGGGTAGTTTTCGTGAAAACTGGTATATTGAGGTTTATGAGGTTGCTGAAAGTGAATCTGATAATAAAAAAATCTAAATCCACCCCCTTAGGGGTGGGGGTAGTTTTCGTAAAAATTTGTGTATTGGGGTTTTTAAGGTTGCTGAAAGTGAATCTGATAATAAAAAAATTCTAACTCCACCCCCAAAGGAGCGGGGGTAGTTTTTGTGAAAATTGGTATATAGGGGTTTTTAAAGTTGCTGAAAAAGAATATAATAATAAAAAAATTCTAACTTCACCCCCTGATGGACGGGAGGTAGTTTTCGTGAAAATTGGTATATTTTTAAGGGGGATAGTTTTTAAGGTTGCTAAAAGTAAATCTGATAATAAAAAATCTATTTTACGCGCGGAGGTAAAAAATGGTAAAGCTCTTTTACTGGGCAGTGTATTTCTTTTATAAAACTGAAACTTATTTAAAGGGTCGCATATCGTCTTTTATTATGTCAATATCGCCTCGGACCTCTTTAATATTACATTAGATCTTCTCCAAGTGGCGTTTTAAAAGGAAGAAATTGCCTGTTCCTCGAATTTTTCTTAATAAAATAAATATTTTTAATCAAAATTACATTAAAAACAGGACATAAAATAAAAAGAAATACTGACTGTACTATAAAACATTTCCTACAGTCTATAAGTTATAAATATCCTTGCAGAAATAGGATCTATATCCTAGGGATATTAACTCTTTATACAATGAATCATTTGAAGTAGTTATACATTTAACGAGTTTATCAGCTTAAAAAAAAAAACAGAACATAAAAAAGTACCCACCAGTGTATTAATTAATTAGTTTAAGGTCAAATTTAGCTAACTTTAAAAGGCTTCGACCTAAAAACATCAAATTTGGTATCGGTGCCCTTTGGAACAAGACCTATCGATAACCCTGTAAAAATGAAAGATTAAGGCCATATTTTCCAAATTTTTAAACGCCTCAGCCTAGATACATATCATTTGGTGCACTTTGCAATAAGGTCAATTGACTGTCAAAATGACAGTTTAACGTCATCTTGTATAATAATTATTATTATAGGTACATAATAATAATACGCTTAATTATTATGAATGGCTGACTTTCGATTCAGAAGTTATTGTAATACATATTTACCAAATAATATATAATAATTAATGATTAAAAAATCGTATAATTAAAACTATTAAGAAATATGTTTAGTTTAAAACTAATTATGCATAATGTTATTCATAAGCATTGTTAAATAGTTATTTCTTATTATAAAAACAATTAAAATACAATATTCTCGCAGAATAAAATTACTTATTGTTCAATACGAGTTTACATGTATACATTTGGACCAGGGGCGGATTTATTTCATTTTAAGGGGGGGCATCCATAATATATCTCGCATGGCCACCATGCCCCCCCCCCTAAATTCGCCCTTGATTAGGACTGTTCATAACAAAAAAGTTGGATTTTTTACTGCTCATGGAGAATAAAGCTCATTTTGATGAGTTGTCCCACCAAAAAAAAAAAATGAATATTGGAGTATATTTACCACTCACGAGTGTGCAAGTTTTGGCACCTTATCCACGGTGGGTTGGAAGTGATTTTAACTCAAATGCTCGCTACCTTAAAAATCCCTATTAAGGGACCGAAATAATCACTTGACCAATTTTTTTTTATGGGGAAATAACACTACTATTTTGTTCAAAATTACGGTGTATTGAGTATCATGGGTAGTACCTATGCTATAGGGTGGTGTGTCATTGAAAAAACTCCGTATTGTGATGTCAGGAAAATCTTGAAGAAGAAGAAGAATGACTTTATTTAAAAACGGCTTTGTGAGTTATTTCAATTTTTGTCAAAAACTGTTTGGAACAAGCTAAAATGAAAAAGTCCGGGATGATTTGATATTTGATTTAAATTTTTTAAGGCTAGCCGGGTCTTCTCATCATAACTTCCGATTTTAAAATTAAAAAAGCAAACTGTAGATCAGAGTATGTAAAAAACACATGACCTTTTTTGAGGTGCGGATAAAGCTACTTTTTTTTTGATTTTTATACCACAACTTAAGCAGTTTATAAAGACTATATTCTGAATTTTTTTTTTTAATTTTTGGATTTTTTACCATTCAACATTCGATGCCAAAACTTGCACCCTCGCGAGAGAGTGGTAAATATAGTCCAATATTTTTTTTGTGGGATATTTACTCATCAAAATGAGTAGCAAAAAAATCCAACTTTTTTGTTTTGAACCGACCTAGTATACACTGATGAAAAATTTTTACACAGTCAACCCTGTAGACCTAAATTGACAAGAATTGTATAAAAATGTGTAACTTTAACATCGTTTTTTTTTACTTAACCCAGTTTTACATATTTTAACACCGTGTCAATTCTGGTCTACACTTTTGTTTTGAACCGACCTAGTATACACTGATGAAAAATTTTTACACAGTCAACCCTGTAGACCTAAATTGACAAGAATTGTATAAAAATGTGTAACTTTAACATCGTTTTTTTTTACTTAACCCAGTTTTACATATTTTAACACCGTGTCAGTTCTGGTCTACACGGTCGATTATGTGATTTTTTTGTCAATGTGTAAATGCTTATTCAGATTATAAATTATATTTTAGAATATACAGGATGGTCCAGACTTATTTACTCAGGCTATATCTCATAGACGGATTGAGATAATGAAGGCGGTCAAAAACATGTTTACATAATTTTTAAATCTCTATAACAAATTTATATATAAACTACCAAAATAACCACCCCAAGTTACTAACCCCACAACCCAACTTTAAAAAACTTAAATGGCATTTATTTTCATTCTATACGTTCTTAAATATAGGTTATAAATTTTAATAACATTTTATACTTTCTGAAATACATTTTAAAAAACTGAATTTTAACTTACAGATTCTGGAATACAAATTACAAATCTCAATTACAGGGTGTCACATCGAAGCCGAGTCGGTCGATATATAGTAAAGTATCCACTTTAGAGAAAAACTTTAACAGGAAAAGTTGTATGGTTTTAAAAAAGGCACATTTTAAAAATATTTTAAAATATGCAGGATGGTCCTCTTAGGGTGGGTAACATCTGACTTATTTTTTTAAATAGAATGGTATATTTTTTATTATGCCATCTTATTTCTCATTAAAATGCCTTTATTTTGATGTTATATTGTATGGGTCTATTATTTATAGTTTTTGAGATATATATATATATATATATATATATATATATATATATATATATATATATATTTTTTTTTTTTTTTTTTTTTTTGAGAAAAAATGCGTTTTTAGTGATAAGATAAAACCTTCTCCAATTTCTTTATTTTTTGTCAAAAATTAATATAATTTTGCAAGCTTATCTTAAAAGGGTGTATCTAATTACTGTATGTGCAAAAAATAAAATATTTTATACAGGGAATTCAAAATAAATATTCAAACTTTTGGATTTTCAAACATAAAAAACTTTTTTTTAATAGAATGCTATATTTTTTATTCACTCGTTAAATGTAAATGAAATTCTGCATAAAATGATATACCGTGATTGGCTTACAAGATACATGACGGCACATCAAGCCAATCACGGCATGGCATTCTTATGTACTATGCTTGTTACGCGAGCCTGTGGATATGCAGTAAGCTATGTCTTATGGTTATGCGGGCCTGTGGATAGCGCCAAAACCAATACATCATATAGTCAACTCATTAACGGACTCGAGTTTTTAAGATGGTTCTCGTTAAGTTGAGTACAAGTTAGTTTTTTTTATTAATTTTTGAAAAAAAAAATAAAGAAATTGGAGAAGGTTTTATCTTATTTTATCACTAAAAATACATTTTTCTCAAAAAAAAAAAAAAATGATATCTCAAAAACTTCAAAAATGAAGGCATTTTAATGAGAAATAAGATGACATAATAAATATCTAATTACTGTATGTGCAAAAAATAAAATATTTTATACAGGGAATTCAAAATAAATATTCAAACTTTTGGATTTTCAAACATAAAAAACTTTTTTTTAATAGAATGCTATATTTTTTATTCACTCGGTAAATGTAAATGAAATTCTGCATAAAATGATATACCGTGATTGGCTTACAAGATACATGACGGCACATCAAGCCAATCACGGCATGGCATTCTTATGTACTATGCTTGTTACGCGAGCCTGTGGATATGCAGTAAGCTATGTCTTATGGTTATGCGGGCCTGTGGATAGCGCCAAAACCAATACATCATATAGTCAACTCATTAACGGACTCGAGTTTTTAAGATGGTTCTCGTTAAGTTGAGTACAAGTTAGTTTTTTTTATTAATTTTTGAAAAAAAAATAAAGAAATTGGAGAAGGTTTTATCTTATTTTATCACTAAAAATACATTTTTCTCAAAAAAAAAAAAAAATGATATCTCAAAAACTTCAAAAATGAAGGCATTTTAATGAGAAATAAGATGACATAATAAAAAATATAACATTCCATTTAAATAAAATAAGTCTGATGTTGCCCACCCTAAGAGGACCATCCTGTATATTTTAAAATATGTTGTGCCTTTTTTAAAATCATTTTTCCATTAAAGTTTTTCTCTAAAGTGGATACTTTACTATATATCGACCGACTCGGCTTCGTTGAGACACCCGGTATATTCCGAAATTGAAGTTACCATGTAACAATACATCTTTATAATGTGATATTATTTTTCGATCTATTCAAAAGCTCTATGGACTTTAATTTCCAGGCACGTTAGAGAAATCGGTCATTCTGGATAGTTTCTATCAAGACATTAATTAACTAAGATTACAAGGTGTAAGTTAGACCACAGACATTGTCAAATGGTTATTACAGATTATACTAATTTCGAATAAGTTATTCTGTTGGTAAACACTTAGGTTGCAAACATCCACTGAATTTGAATTAGGGTTAAATGGTATGCTTCCACCGCACAATGAGAAAAATTAATTTTGAGGTTTTGCTTGTTTTATCTATTTAACGTGGTTTTACCCTGCTGGCCGATTTGAACGTGCCCTCTGAACACGGTCCTTGAGAGAACTCGCATCCACCCTTAAATTATTTTACAGTTTCACCTGGAACCCACATTACAGTTATTCAACGTAGCTCTATCTAAGTCCAAACCATGCTCTAAGTGAGATTCGAACCAACAGTCTCTAGCACCGCGGTACACCGTAGCTACGCGTAGGCAGGCGCGCTGTCCACTTTACTACAAACTACCCGAACCGACTTTTAAGCATTAATAATTTAATTTTTGAGCAACATTCTCAAACGGAAACACCACTATGTTATTTTAAAATTCCAACTTAGTCAACATTTTACTTTAATTCCGACCTAAAGTCAGAATTTTACTTAATGCCATAATTTGCTATAATTTAATTTTTGCGCATAAATTCTTATACAAGACTTTAACTCAAAATTTTAAATTTTACTTAAATTTCGACAAAGTTAGAAACTCCAAATTTTATAAAATTAGTAAAATTCAGAATTTAAGTAAAATTCTAACTTTCAGTCGGAATTTAAGTAATATTCTGACTACGGTGAGGGGCTGGTGGGGAGTGACTATTGTTTACATTTCGTACGCGCAAAGAGAGAGAAAGAATGTTTAAACTCACAGTCTAATGTCGTAAAATGACTGACAGGGGTACAGTGTTGCCGATTGGAAACATATACTTTGGATATTTTATTGAAAATTTTAAGAAACATTAGTTCTGTATGAGTTTTATATGAACTAGTAGTTTAATTTTAATAGATTTAAATATACTATATTATTATATAATATATAATTATAGTATACACAATAAAGTTTTTTACATTTTTAATTTTAGTATAATGATTTGAAATTATGATAAGGTGGAAACTATGCAACATCGCTACTAGGTAGCCTGAAAGTAGACTAGCTACATCTACATTTTACACCACAAAGCTGTATCGCGTTTCTGTTAGTAAATAAACAAACAAAAAGATGACACCTTCATAAACATTGGTCTGAAATTACTTCTTGAGGTAAAAGTTCTTTGTGTTGAAGATACGGAAAGAGAAATCAAAAATTTATTTCAATTTGCTAAGAAAAACAAGGCAATATTGTTTCTTTATTTTACATCAAGAACAGCGTCTGCAAGCAAAATTCCAGCAGTAACTGCTCATATGCCACCGCAAAACTACGCAAGAAAAAAAAATTTTAGTAAAATTAGAGTGTGAAAATGGATAAGCCTTAAGAAAACACATGGATTTCGCTCACTCTTTAGGATATAAATGCGGTGAAATATTTTCACCAGGATCCCATAATACCAACTTCTCTTTAATCTTTAAGCATAATGAAATTCTCTGAACTATAAATATTTTAATTAAAAACTGGTAACGACCTCAAATATTTATAAAATTGGTTGACTTGTGGGATATAGGCTAAAAAGAAAACAACACCAAAAACTTTGTTAACTAAACCGACAGTTTCGTTTATTCTTTGTAAACATTCTCAGGGTTGACTAAAATAGGAATATTACGTGCTTGAATTAATATGTAGCAGGAGAGTACTGTGTCAGTCAAAACTGATTTTACCGTAGTGGGTGGCGTTTTTTAAATGTTTTTTTATATTTTTCTTTCTGTTTTTATCTGGTCTATATTTGACTATATGTTACTATTCAAAAAGTCTATGACTAAAATGCCTTTTACGCTTTAAGTAAGTACATCTATTAATTTTATTTGGGAAAGTTTCATGTATATATGTATTTATATATGTGAGATGTGTACTATTTACATTTATTTTGAAGTGTACTTATTACGTAATTTTCCTATTTTAGTCAATCCTGAGGATGTTTACAAAGAATAAACGAAACTGTCGGTTTAGTTAACAAAGTTTTTGGCGTTGTTTTCTTTTTGGCCTATATCCCACAACTCAACCAATTTTATATATTTTATTTATGCAGAAGTAATTTTTCAAAACAATTTAAATAAAAATAGCATTCATAAAAATAAAAAATATATCCTATAAAGTTTTCTACTATGCAAAAGCTAAAAGATCCACACAATAACAGCGCTCTTGTAATTTAAAAAGTTTTTTGTTTCGATTTGCTTTTGTTTAATAATCGAATAATTGTGGAAAATTTAGGAAAATTTGATTTGTTGGGATTTTAAATTAGTCAAATCAAACAAAGCAAAATACATTTACATTTGTTGTTGTATTTGAATTTAATGTATTTTTTATGTAATTAGTAATAAAAAAGTTTTAGGACAGGCGATTGCTCATAAAAATTTAAATGACAGTGCTGGCTCATATATTTAACTTAACCCCTTCCCGCATGATGTTTTATTTTGGAATTAAAAAGATCATGAGCATACATTTTAACCTTCTTATATCGGGAAAAATAATTTAAAAAATCAAACTTTAATTTTTATATATATTTTTTGTAAAAACCGGTGTGTGCCTTATGTGGAACACTATGCAGTAGGAAAACTTATTAAGTATTTCGGGCGGTCTGTCTGTCCGGGAAATTTGTGACCACGATAACTCAAGAACGCTTTGTTCTAATCTGGGATTGTTTTTGGTAAAAGTCGGGGTGAAGTAAGGAGGTTAAATGGAGTAAAAACAAGTTTTTTCAAAAACACTTTCTTTTTAAATTTTCTTTTCCGTTTTTCAAAACAAAAAAATTTAGCCCCTATAACTTTTTTGTTTTGTGGACGATTTTTTTTTAATTTTGTAAGATTAATGTTTTTAACAAAAGTAATTTTTTCCTAAAAAAAATAAGCTGATACAAGTTTTTCTTCCACTATTTACGATATTTTTTTATATATTTAACCCCCCACAACTTTCGTATTTTTTTGGGAAGTCTTTTTAATTTTAATAGTCTGAGTTCTTACCAAGATTTTTTTTCCTATCTCGAAAATGTTAACATTTACACACAAAATGAATAAAAACATTTTTGTAGAGCATAAAAAGACCTTTCTATTGATATACAACTTTATTTAACTTACTTCAAGACTAAGCAAGTTATTGCAAAAAAATCAAATTTGCCCTTTTTGTCCCACCGCATAATTTTTTTTTCAAAAAAAAAATCCTCATGAAATTTTGAGTCTAAAACCTGTGTTTTAGAATTTTAGGTCTTAATATTAAACCGTTCTTAAGTTATCGTGCTCAAAAGTTTTACATTTTAAGCAAAAAAAATAGCTTTGTGTTCGTTGCGCTCCTAACTTACCCAATAAATTTTGGCCAATTTTTTCTTTAGCTTTTTTTGATGTGTTTTAACTTTTTTTTGCTATTAGATCTTAACCCTTTGAAAACTTTTTTGTATTTCGACCTACTCTATTATTCAATAAACAATAAATTTTGCAAAAATCAACCTACGAGTTTGTTATTGTATAAAAAGTTGCGTCATATTGTACTTAATATGTGGTTAAAATTTCAGAACGATTCATTCAATAGTTTTTGCAAAATTGCAATTGTTTATCCCAGAGATGTTTTTTTTGCAATTATGCGTACAATAATGAAGATATAATGATTCTATTATTAATTAAAAAAAAAATCTATTTTTAGCATTGAAAAATATCGTTACAAAAACACTATCATATTTACCTTATAAACAATGTGAATAACTTTGTTGCAATTACTTTTAGGAGAATAATTTTTTCATATTAGAAAAGCTGGCATTTTTACACGAATTTAGAAAAAACGAGATTGTTTTAGGTTAATATGGGGCAAAGTTAGTCTTTTTTTTTTAATTCACAGCTACTTAGTTTACATAAAATTGAATTAAAATTATTTATGACAATATTTTGTATATTAAAGTATAAATTACCCATTCCTATATTTTCCAGTAACAATACCACAAAAAATATTGGTATTTTTGTAAAATGTTTAAAATGTTTAAACATTCTTCTATATACCTATATTAATTAAAAAACTTGACAGACCTCTGGATGAGCCAGTCCTCAACAGCGTATTTTTTTGCTCATATCCCTGGACTAAGATGCAGTTGTTAAAATGGACACTGCATGTCAGAAGAAACGAAGGACGTCAAAATAAATTAGACACATTTATATTATTTTTGAGTTGCTTGTTTGTAGTTTTTAGTTATAAATAACGTTTCTAATTTTAAAAATAGTATTACCTACTAATAATTATAATTATATTAGTAAATATTTATTAAAACATGTACGTAAATCTATTTTCTCTACATTTAAGGCCAATATCTATTTTCCTATGTATAAAATGGATATTATACACGAGCTTTTAATAATACCTACAGTATCCGTAGTATCGACCATTTAAAATTATATAGTACTAAAGTTATTGATTGCTTTTAAGGGCGTATCTTTTAAAATATTTAATTAAATGTATACTTTGGAAATCAATACAATTGTACTGACGTTTATAAAAGAATTATAAATAAGTAGTATTTTTATGAGAATATAATTCATAATACTGGGTGATTCAAAATAAGTTACAAAAAAACCTGAATATCTGGATGATGTGAAAAATTGTCTTTAAGAGTTTCTTGCGTACTTTTTTTTAATTAAAAAACCCCCAAGCCCACCCGGAAAACGCCGTCCATCAAAATTTCAACAGAATTTCGACAGAGAACACGATACGTCGCGGCCAGTCACAGTGTTGCCGGATTTACCGTAAACCAATTTTAAGGAAAATAATTCTATAGTAAATTCAAGTCCAAGGTGAAGTGGAAGTAAACAAAAGAATCGCGCAGGCGGCAGAGGGCTAGTCAGTACTCCAGTAAGTGACTTAACTATTGACAGAACCATAATTTGAAATTGTTAAAAAATAATCTTCCCAATTATACATGATTCTTTGAATTATAAATCGATAATTATAATTCGATAATTATCGGCAAAAATTCACAGTTTTCCTTCAAATTTGCTGTCAAAGGAAATAATTACTCCAGGGGCATGCCCCGGTCGTAATTATTTCCAGACAGCAAATTTTCATGAAAAATATATGGGGTGTTCCATTTAAAATTAAAAAGTTTGTGTCGGCTAAACCGGAACTGAAAAAAAAAATACGTGAGGTGATATAACTTAAAATATGGCCTTATAGACATCCTGTAAATTTCATTCTTTTACCTTCAGGAATAAAAAATTTATAGGGGCGAGCTACCTTTAAAAAACACCCGGATAAGGGCTTAATTTTTGTTTTGAAATTTTGGCGGAGGCGCCTTAAAATCTACATTTTTTATATTTTTTTTTAGTGTTACTTTTCCCTTATCACCGAAAGTAAATACAGACTAAAGATATATTTACAAATACAACGTAAAAACGTAAGAAATTCAGTATGCGCTGATTGATTTAACCTTGAAATTGAACCAATCAGCGTACTGCATTTATTACGATTTTACATTTACATTTATACGTCGTATTTGTAAATAGGTCCTTATATGAAAATTAAAACAAAATATTCAATATTCCATTTGGAAAGAAAGGCCGGTAGAACCGTACCATTTTTAGTCTATTTTTTTTCTTACGGCCAATACATATAGTATAAGCAAGATGTCGCAAAAAGTAATAATTTTTCCGTGTAAAAAATATAGCAACAGTTTCCGTAACCAATATTTTTGACAATAATTCCAAATGTTTTGGAATAAATACCAAAAAGTCGCATGTGTCACCCAACTGCTCAGTTTTTAGTAATGCTTGGTAGATTTTTGTTAATGATTTTCTGCGTGAATCATTAATCAATTATTATTTCTTTAAGTTTTAACCTCAGAAAAAAGAATGGATAGACAAACTTTGTGAGAAAGAAATACTGATTCATCATGTATAAACACTCCAAACAATAATATTTATTTGATAAAAGGCTTCTTTTCCCAAAATGTTAAATTAGAAAAAAAACTTCTTGGGTTAAGAGAAAATTAAAATCAAAAATAATTTTAGCTGACCGGTTTCGCATATACCGTGCGATTATAAAGTGTCGAACACTTTTTAATGCAAAACTGGCATTAGCGATGAGTAAAATGCAAGAAAGCTGTGTGCGTTTTACTGGCCACCGAGCTATTGTACGTAGCAATCACATGGGCTTGTCGTGCGTGCACAACTCTAACAGAAGCGTGGCTTCAAACGAAGAGTATTTTCTTTTCAAACTGTTCGGCACTTTATAATCGCACTGTATATATGTATTATATTTATGTTTCTTCAGAGCTTTTCAAAGACAATGGCATATTCACAGGCTCGTATAACAAGCATAGTACATAAGAATGCGATGCCGTGATTGGCTTGATGTGCCGTCATGTATCTTGTAAGCCAATCACGGTTGACTATACATATTAACTATAAATATGTACATATATCGGTGTTTATCGAAGGAAAAACCGATATTCGATTTTTATCTTTTAAGAATACGAGTTTTTAATTTTTATTTATTGTTAACTTTTTTCCCACCTAACTCGTTTAAATGGAATCATTAAAAAAAATCAAGATAAAAAGAAATAAAAATGTAAATATTTAAAACTTCGCGTAAACGCTAGAATCGACGCGGGGCCTATGCGAGCACTGGAAATTCGCCGATGACTAGTAATAACAAATAAAAACAGAATTAACAGTAAAATAATGTCCGGTTATTTATTATTTATACGACCCGCGCGCCGGCTATTTGGACGCAGCGTATTTAGAAAAATTGACATATATTACCTAATAAAAATTTAAATAAAAAAATACGTTAAAGAACACTTAGGTACCGCTGATACAAGTATTTTAAAAGCAAATATATTTACGTCATTTATCCAATAATAATATGAGAGTGGGTCAGCAAAAAATTATATTAGGAAAAAAAAACGATTTTTTTCTATTTTTGCGGTTTTCAATGCATTGTACAATGTACATGTAACTAATTAATTAACTTAACGTAATTAATACAAAAAACAAATTGATTTTTTTTTTGCTAATATACCTTTTCGCTGAACCACTCACATATATGTACTTTCTTTCGCTATCACGGTTGCCGTGATTTTTAATCCCTAAAGAGCAATACTACCAGATTGTTCCTGCTAATTAGGGCGACAAATCTACGTTTTAGTTTCGCGCGTGCAAAAAATCATAATTTGTAAACTAGGGTGGACCGGGGCCGAAAGTAACAGGCAGCGAAAGTAACAACCACAATATTTTATAACCTTCTTCTTTTTTTGAAGTCGGTTAAACACAGCAGGGTTAGAGTGACACGTGTGACTATGTTAGACAAAGACACTGTCTACCATTACATATCGGTATGCTGCCGATTACGGATGAAAGTTGTGCTGTGCAGTTAATAGTATATTAAATTATATTAAAGTACTAGTTTCATAACACCCGTGTTTAGCGCACGATTGCTTTATACTAATTTTTCTCTAAAATTAAAAAAAAGTTACATCTAAATTGATGACCGTTTAGGAATTTTTGTTTTGGGTAGGCATTACAATTTTCGCTATGCTTGAAATTCATAGAACAAACGATATTTTGATATCTTTAATAGTCAGCTCTTCTCTTTTTCACTGCAATTAACCAATCCACAATTTTAACATGGTAAGAATTAACATAAAATACAATTTCGTAAAAAAACTAAACTTAAAAGCTTGGTTGACATTTGCACGGCAAACGCCAAGCGATTGTGTTTTGTCTTGTATTGCCAACCCAACAGAACAAACCTCTTATAGGCCTATAAGAACACGCAAAATGCGTGTGATTATGAGCAAAATAGAAAAAGTTTCTTTTTGGTACCATACAGTAACTTTTTACGAGTAATTTTAAATGCGGATATAAGTTTTCTCACTGTAGTTAAGCATTTTTTCCTATATCGTTAGGATTAAGTATTTTTACGTATTATAACGGTTGCCACTTGGTAATTTTTGCCTTTTATCTTTACAAAAATTAAAATAATTGTTCAAAAACTTGGTTGGGGACGTTTGTAACGCCCGTGACTGGGGTCAATTGTTACAGTTAAATGGGTTCAAGGTAAAAACTGGTCACATAAAGCATTTACCAAAAAGGATGACTTATAAGTCATCTGACAAACATATGAATATGTTTGTCAGAAAAGTGATTCGGAGTGATCTTAGATTTAAAAATATTAGGTTCACTGAATATTTCACAATAAAGAATGTTTTTTTTTTACAATTTGTTATATTTATTTAGTTATTTTCTTTTAAAACTGGAGTTGTTTTTGTCATTTTATAAGGTTCTTTAAATAAATACTCCGGGTTTGGACTGCTCAGCATTCTGTTGAGGGCGGTTGTAACAATTTTCTCCATTCCCATTTTTTACGAATATTTTTGATTGTATTAATCCCATTATCGCAATATCTAAATGGTAGTAAGATTTTTAACCCGTTAGAGGCCACAAGTTAATATTAGTAAGTAAAATTTGCCGACTGAATTTTTTTCCCTTCCAAAAATTTAGATGACAAAAAAAAGTTCATCACCTCAATAATTTTGTTTTACGCCTACCAGAAATTTTAATGATTAAAAAAAAAGCTCATCACCCCCAAAAACTCATTACCCCTGGTAAAAAGTTTGCTAACTCCGGCGGGGGGCCCCCAAAGTATGAAGGGTCCCTAAAGGTGGGGGCCCTGTGAGAATTTTCTCACTAACTCAAATATCCAGTCCGACGCTACCGCTATGTCCAAAGTGTGGAGATTACTTAGCAGAGTTTGTGAGATACGACAGGATTAGGTTGTAAGACTTTGAAACTCAAAGACTTAACCAAGAGGAACTAAGATACCTCCCCTGGGCCAATATGCTGACCTTTATTGAAAGGACGGGCAGGTTCACTTGTAGGGGTCCTCACGGGCCACTGCAGGCTAAGGAAGCACCTGGCAACAATGCGGATTCTAGAGAGTCCACTATGCCCAGAGTGCGAAGAGGATGAAACATCCTCTCATTACTTAGCCGAGTGTGTCAGATACGACAGGATCAGGTTGCAAGTCTTTGAAACTCAAAGACTCAACCAAGAGGAACTAAGAGATCTCCCCTGGGCCAATATCCTGACCTTTATTGAAAGGACGGGCAGGTTCAAGGAGGACTCAAATTAGTAAATGGGATTGCCTGGGGTGACAAAAAGGGCCAGAAATGGCCTAGTTGTCCGGCTTTGGCCAACCCAAAAATTTACTACTACTACTACTACGGGCAGGTTCAAGGAGGACTCAAATTAGTAAATGGCTGGGATAGCCCTGGGTGACAAAAAGGGCCATAGATGGCCTAGTTGTCCGGCTTTGGCCAACCAAAAATTTGCTACTAAGTACTACAGTATACTAATGTTTGAACATCAAAAGTTTTAATTTACTGCATTACATGAAATGGCCCATACAGAATTGAGTGCCAAACTCAAATTGTTACTTTCGACCCCGGTCTACCCTATGTCGATAATAAACGTAATACACGATTCACTATAAAGAGTATGTTATGAAATACGAAGCTTGTTTTTCTTGTTTTTCTTGATGATACCATATCTTTTGCACGTGGCAACCGTGTAAATTAGTATTATTTGTTCAAGTTGAGGCTTATGTTGTTTGAACAAACAAAAAGTTAACGGGACATAATAATAGAAACTTGCTTGTCACATAGCCAAATAGAAAGTTTTAATTGCACAATACTGATCAACCTGCTAGAACTGATAGGTTCTTGTCAAATCTGTGAACTGGAAAAATACCTATTTTGATAATAAAAATCAACTACTGTAAAATGTGAATGTCCGCTATGGTCTGTTTTTTCAAGCAAGATAGTAAATTAAAAATCGCACAGTAAATATTTTTACAACAGGTTTGAATAGTATATGTTTGTGTATAGAATATAGTTATGTTTTATAAAATAAACTAGTAGAGGAAATGCGCCTAATTTCGGATGGTTTCCAAATTTCGGATAGTAGTGTATTTAAGATACTGTCAAGGTAAACAGAAACCTACTTTTTTGTGAAGCCAAAAGTCAAACTAAATCCGTCCTGTAATATGATAACGGTAGAGCTTCTCCCCTTTAAATGGCAGCACAAATCGTTTATATTGCAAATGGCAGTTTTGTGCTCAGTTGCATTATTATGCTTGTTTATTTTATAAATAATCGTTATAAAAGTTCGTGATTCTGTCTTGGGTAAGTTATGATGTTTGTTAAGTTGATCCACTATTCATAATTAAGCAATTTGAAAACGTAAACATTCTACAAATTTCTAATCTAAAAAGCAGAAAGTTGCCTAATTTCGGATAGACCATTTTTGTGCATTTGATTCCCAATTTCGGATATCCGCAAGGTAATTATTATTAAGGATAACCAACCATTAATTATTATTTTTATAATGATACAACAAACTAAGATAAACAATTTTGAAAAAACGAAATTTACCTAAGATACTAAGATATTCGAAATTGGGAATCTAAAATTATAGTTCCTATAGTATTTCGTAGAAAATCGCTTAATGATTAAATTACGTCTTAAATGTGAAGGAATAACAAGAAACATAAGCAATGGGATCCAGATCTACTCGTGAACAAAATTTTTTCGGATATGTCCGAAATTAGGAGCCCTTTTTCTAATGCACAAAAATGCGCTGATTTTTTTTAACCGTGTTTTTTGGAAAAAATAAACTGTAATAAAATTGCTTTTATAATAAATCATGGTTCGCTATAATAAGTTGTATCTGGTTATATAAAAAAAATATCAAAAAGTAATACCTATTAAAACACGTGTTATTCAGCACACTCTACTTTATTCCTTCTAATACTGTCAAAAAATATATGTCAAGGACATGTATTCATATTTATACAATAGATGGCGTAAGGGGTTCTAATATTTGATAATACATTTATAATACCCCCACTTTATCAAAATATCTATAAACCAACAAAAAAAAACTAGTAAAAACTTAATTTCAATTATAAACTAATTAGTCCCAATTTATTCATGAAATAATAATGTTTTACTGAACATAGACCTTTGGTTAGTAAGTCTGCTGGCATTTCTGCTGTAGGTACATATTCAATTTTTATTAATTTTTCATTTACTTTTTCACGAATAAAATGGTGACGGATATCAATATGTTTTGATCTCTTATGATATGCAGGATTTTCTGATAACTTTTTTGCACTTTGGTTATCATTAAATAATGTAATAGTGTGCATATCACCCATTATTTCTGACAATAAATTTTTAAGGTAAATGGCTTCCTTAGAAGCTTCAGATATAGCCATATATTCTGCCTCCGTGCTGGAAAGTGCAACTGTTTTTTGTTTTTTACTTTCCCACGAAATGGCAGAATTAGACATAATAAAGCAATATCCTGTATAGGATTTCCTATCCAACGTATTGCTAGCCCAGTCAGCATCTACAAAACATATTAATTCCGTATTTTTATTTTCATATCTTAAGCCATAATTTTTAGTATTCTGTAAGTATTTTAAGATTCTTTTAGCATACTTAACATGACTGTCATCATAACTGTTATTAAATTGACTTAAAAAACCAACAGAATACGATATGTCTGGCCTGGTTAAAACAGCTAAGTACATTAGACCCCCAATCAGTTGTTGATATGGAAATTGTGATTTAATGCCATCTCCTTTATAAATATTTAAATTAGGTTCTATAGGAGTAGTAATTTTTTGACAATCGGACATATTAAATTTTGACAACAATTGATTGATATATTGTTCCTGGTCTAATGTAATTATTCCTTGATTTTTATCAATTTTAACCCGCATTCCTAAACATTGTTTAACCTGACCCAAATCTTTGATTTTAAATGCAGAACCCAAAACCTTTTTAAGAGAATTGGTTTCTGATTCATTATTTGAGAATACGAAAAAATCGTCTACGTATAAAGCTACAATAATTTTAATATTTTTATCAAATTTAAAAAATAAGCAAGGTTCTAGGCTAGACTTTTTAAAACCTAAATCTTTTAAAATGTCATCTACTCTTTTATACCAAGCACGAGAAGCCTGTTTTAAGCCATAAATTGCTTTCTTTAATTTTAATACTTTATTATCATCAGAAACAAAGTCAAAACCTTTAGGTTTTGTCATATGAACATTTTCTTCGAGAAATCCATTAAGGAAAGCAGTTGTGACATCTAAATGAGTAATTTCAAAGCCTAATTTTACAGATAAGGCAAATAATAGTCTCAAAGTTGAATGTCTTACCACTGGCGAGAATGTTTCATCAAAATCCACTCCTGGTACTTGAGTATATCCCTTGGCAACAAGTCTTGCTCTAAAACGCACTTTATTTTGACTATCAAACTTTTTCTTGAACACCCACTTACACTGCACTATTGTTCCATTTTCTGGAGTGTCCACTAGTTCCCAGGCGTCATTATCTTGAAATGATTGTAGTTCCTCCCTCATTGCAAGCTTCCAATTTTCCTTTTCTGGTCCATTCATAGCTTCTTCAAAAGTTATTAAACCACCTTCGTCACAGGTATCAGCCAGACAGAAGTTTGTAAAACCATACCTTTCAGGCTTACGTTTAGGTCTTACTGGTCTTACAGGAGTATCCAAAGCTTGATTCAAAGCATTTTGTCCTATTTTATATATAATGGTCGTATCCCCCACTGAATCAATACTGCCAAATATGCGTATATTGCTCAAGTCTGGTTTCATGCCTGTCCATACTTCAAATGGAGTTCTGTTATTTAATCCGGAAGCAATAGATCTGTTCCTTAAATAAACTGAGGTATTTACTGCCTCACCCCAAAATTTTTTTTCCATATCTGAATCGAATAATAAGCATCTTGCCTTTTCTACAACAGTACGATTAAGCCGTTCACATAATCCGTTCTGTTGCGGTGTATATGGGTTTGTTTTCTGATGAATAATGCCTGAATTCTTTAAATAGTTTTCAAATTCCATACTGCAGAACTCACCACCATTATCCGTCCTGAAAACCTTAATCCTTTTGTTTTTTTGATTTTCCACCATACATTTAAATTCTTTAAAATATTGAAATACCTCATTTTTGGCCCTCAAAAAATAAACAAATGACATACGACTATAATCATCCACCAAAACAAGAAAAAATTTTGATCCACCAATAGATCGGGTCTCCATTGGCCCACAAACGTCCCCATGTATTAAATCAAGTACTTCTGAAGTCCTTGTACCTACATGTGAAAAAGGTAGTCTAGATTGTTTTCCTTCACAACATACTGTACAGTTTGATTTGTCAATTGCCACTTTCTCTGGATATGTAAGCCCTTTTACTGCACCATTCTTCATTTTGTTGAGGTCATTACTATTTATATGCCCCAGCCTCCTGTGCCAAACTTCACCCGAAACATCTGTGCCAACTAGCAAGCACTGAGCTTTGTTTACGTTTAACTTGTAAACACCATTTATTAGGTCTGCTGTAGCCACTTGCTCATTCTGCTGATTATAAATCAAACAGCCATTTTTCCCAAATGATACTCTGTTCCCCTTTTCAATTAATTGACTCACCGACAGTAGATTAGTCGTCAAACTTGGCACACAAAGGACATCCTTCACTGCAATATCATATTGGCATCCATTGCTCACTGTGGTAATCCTTATATCTCCTGAACATAAAACTGGCACTTTGTTTTTATTCGCTACTATTATCTCTCGCGTACCTTGTTCATATAGTGCATTTTTAATCCAACTTTCGTTGGCGGTCATATGGACACTAGCCCCGGAGTCTATGTACCAGTCACTTTTTTTTAAAACTGCCGTTCAAGAATACGGCACTGAACGCGTTCGACTGTTTAAAATTTGTGTCCGTAGGGTTATTAAATCTACACTGATTACGATAGTGTCCCGTTTTCTTGCAGCGATAACATTTTATTGTTTTGACATTTGACATAAACTTCGGTGCACTGCTACCACCCGCTGGTACATTTGAACTATTTGCACCAGTGTAGCCACCCTTATAATTTCGTTTATGCCAACTTCTTGCAGCAAAAGCACTATCAACATCACCCTCGCTAGGTCCGAAGTCCAATAATTTTGTTTTTATGGTATCGGCTGTTATCTGGATTCCTGAATGCTCTATGGCCATTATCATGGGTGAAAATTTCTCTGGTAAACCTGCCAGCAACAATGAACCAGTCCACTCATCGTTAATCTGAAATCCTGTCCCACTTAGTTTTTGACTCGTCTCAACTATTTGCGTAACATAGGTTGTCATTGAATCACAGTTCTCCAGACGGATTGAGATCAAATTTCTTAGTAAACTTATTCTTCTTGAGAAACCGGAGTCATCAAATAGTGTTTTTAACTTAGTCCATAATTCTTTTGTAGTTTTAACAGCTTTTATGTGAATATACAAAGATGGATCTATAGTCAAAATTAACTTGGCCTTAGTATTGGTATCCTTAGCTACATCTTCAGCCCCTGTACCTGGTTCTTGTGTGATGTACTTCGATACACCCTCCAGGATAAGAAAATTTTCTGCGGCGAAGGCCCAATCATCATAATTTTCTCGTCCTTTTAATTTCGGAACATTAATTGCATAACCTGAAGCAGACATTCTTGTGCAACACGGTAAAAAACACCTTTTAAAACCGGCCTACTGGGCCCATAACCTATTAAAACACGTGTTATTCAGCACACTCTACTTTATTCCTTCTAATACTGTCAAAAAATATATGTCAAGGACATGTATTCATATTTATACAATAGATGGCGTAAGGGGTTCTAATATTTGATAATACATTTATAATAATACCGAGTATTAAATATTGAATACATTGTAAATGGTATCCGAAATTAGGCGACTTTCCTCTATATTCGCACATCCAATATTAGAATCTGTTTTCAAAATATTCACTGTGCCATTTTTAATTTACTATCTTGCTTAAAAAAACAGACAATAGTAAAGTAACTATACTATTCACAGCGCGTAGCGTAGTTTTAAATTTTGAAACAAAAGCCAAAACACGCCATACACAATAAAAAAATTGTATACAAATGTATTTCATGAAAAATAAGAAACTTGGAATATGTCCGTCTGTTCATCTGATATCACGATTTTTGTGTACATGATAACTCAAGAACGAATTATCCGTTCGACTCGAAATTTTCAGAAAAAAGTTCTATTGTTTTTGAAAGAAATCCCACCAAAAACAAGAAAGTTATGGGGGGTTAAACTTAAAAAAAAATGTTTTTCACAGAAAGAAAATTAAAAAAAAAGTTTTATTGAATTTTAGTTTTATTATTTTTTTTTGTTTTTTATAAAATATGTTTTTTTTTAATTATTAATTTTTTTAGTTATTTTTGAAAAAAAAAATTTTTTTTTGCAAAAAGAAAATAAAAAAAGCTGATTTTTTTTAAAATATTTTTCTTATAGTTTTTTTTTAGTAAAAAAAACAAGTATGTATTTGGGAAAATGCAATATGCTTAATATATAAGTATATAATGGAATACGTAGCATTACATATCTTCACGGCTTGTTTAATAAATAAATGTTGTTTAAACTCATCGTAAGTGCTCCTTAACTTTACGTTAAACTTTTTCTCCAAATCGGAAAATTAACAAAATGCTGCACGTGAAAAAAATACACCGATACCACCATTTCCAAGGGGTAAAAGTTCATGTATAAATTTTCGGAAATCTTTCAAACATCTTTATTTCTATATGATGGTTAGACGTGTATACCTTGGTTTCAATATGTAATAAAACTGCGTATTTTAGGTAAAAATGTATATTACTAGTGGCCGAGAGCTTTCGATAAGAAACTTATCATCCTCAGGGCTGTGCCCTACAAGTACAAGATAAAACAATTAAAAAAAGGGGGTGTCATGATCTCTTTATTGACACCCCCTTTTTTTAATTGTTTTATATTGTACTTGTAGGGCACAGCCCTGAGGATGATAAGTTTCTTATCGAAAGCGCTCGGCCACTAGTAATATACATTTTATACCTAAAATACGCAGTTTTATTAGATATCTTTATTTCTATTTTATTAAATAACTATATTAAAGTACTAATTAAATAAAACCACGTCGAAAACGTTATTTTACTTTTTCTCTTACTTAAGGTATCATTTGCTTTTTTACATTTATAGTAAACCAAAATGTAAAAATTGTTTCCTTTGTCCCCGGTCTCAGATGCCTATAAAAAAAAAATAAAGTTTATTGGTTACCCAAAAGGCCATCGACCGAGGTCCTTCAGCCTATAGTTGCCCATATTTTTTTAGAAAATAAATGATTTACTTCGCCTTAACAATATCGACCTATTTCAGCTAACTATTTCTCTCTATAAAATATATTATTTAAAAAATATCGTGGTTACAAAAGATTAACTTTACTAAATGAAAAGCATAAAAAGTTTATTCTAAATGAAATAATTTAATCTTCCAAAAGCTAGCAGGGTAAAATAAATTAGAGTTAGTTTTCTAACAGAAAAACTAATTAAGAAGTTAAAAATGCCGAAATACAACTGGAATTCAGGCCACTTAAAGAGACGGGCGTTAAAAAATCCTGGAAAAATCCCAGATTTCGCATACAAACGTGAAAATTTATATCACGAAAGCTGAATTTTGCTTTTTCTTTATATCTATGAAATGGGCGAGTTCACTGTCTCGTAATTTGGACTTTTTTATATTGCAGCCTTCTAGAAAAATGCTTCTGGAAATATTTACCCTAAAGATATCTGTATCTCGATCAAATAAAATCGGTTTAGAAATAATGCAGATATGAAGGAATACTTATTGGCCCCAGAATTATTGCGTTTGACTCGGCAAGTTAAAAATATGTTTTTAGGGTTAGAACCTTTTTGGCTCTTCTAACACCAAAAGGAACCGGACCCAGAACCTGGCGATTTGGAAGAATATTTAAGAATATTTATTTAACCATCTTTGATACAAATTAAGTATATATGGCAAGTAATTTTTCCTGCTTGGATGCAGGTTAACAAAACAAATTACAAGATATATTTTACAAACTACAAAAATACACATATAAGAAAAAAAAATAAAAGTTAAAAAAAACAAACCAAAAACTCATACACGAAAGTAATTGTAGTTTATAAGTTATATCGAAACAATTTTAAAAGAATAAATAACATAAACTAAGACATTATAATCACAATAGTAACAATAAAAATTACTTAAAAGAAAATACATAACAGTTAAAAAAAAATGCTTGAGATCATGTACTAAAATTGTATGAATAATATTCGTTTAAGTTGTAAAAACATCCCTGAACCAAAAATTCCCTAACTTTATTTTTAGATAAATCAACTTTTGTAATACTTTTAATATTATCCGGTAGAGCATTGTATAATGATAGACCCCTGTAGTACGGAGACTTTTCAAACTGCCGTGTTATGGGAGGGAACCATTAATGATTCCTTATTACGAGTATCGTAATCATGCAAATCGGAGTTAGTACAATATAGTGAAAAATTTTTCCTTACATGAGTTAAACAACTTAATATATATATATATATATTGAAGGAGCAGTTAATAAATTATTGAGGATAAAAGCATTTCTACACGTTTCCCTATAACTTAAATTAAACATTAATCTAATTAGCCTATTTTGCAAAATGAAGATTCTTAAAAAAGACACTGAAGAACCATATGCTATAATGTTATAGGAAACATGAGAATAGGCTAGTGCATAATAAACATTTAAAATGGCCGGCTTGTTTAACGAACTTTTAAGCTGGCGTATTGCAAAGTATGCTGTATTTAGTTTTTTACAAACATTGTTTATATGAGGCTCCCAGCTTAAATTTTCGTCAATAGTCGTACCTAAAAATTTAACATTTGTTGATAATTTTATATTATCAGGGGTAGCCTTTTTTTGTTAAAAAAAATTATGGCCATAGTTTTTTTAGAATTCAGAATTAACTTGTTTCTTTGACACCAAGAACTTAGCTCGTCAATTACACGAGAAATTATTTTTTTTTTAAATTTCAATACTTTTACTCGATAAAATGTTTGTGTCATCAGCAAACAGTATTAGTATGCCGTTTGAGATAAAAAAGTCAAGGTCATTAATAAACAATAAAAACAATAGAGGCCTTAAAATTGAGCCTTGTGGTACAGCGGTATAGGTTTTGCGGGAGTGAGATTTAGAATTACCTAGAGATACTATAATGTTTCTCAAACACATATAAGACTCAATCCACTTAAGAATGTTCACGGGAAATCCCATTTCGCGTAATTTAGTTTTTAAAAAATCCGGCCTTACAACATCAAAAGCTTTAGTCATGTCGAACAGAAGTGATTATTAATTTAATAGAAATTATAATTGTTTGTCAAGTATTAAAAATATACTGATCAGGATAAACCAACCTAGTTTATGGGAAAACTTAACTCTTGAAGCCCTTAAACTAAATAAGCAATATTTACTTGATCAATTTCAAACTTACTTGTATAACTTAGATAAAGAAAAACTAAGCACTAGTACCTTCTGCCCCTTATATGAGTCTCTAAAAACTAATTCCTCCCACTACATTCACACGAAAATTCATATTGGTTTTATTCGAATCATAGTTCAAATAAGAACCTCTAATAAAATGTTTTTAAAATTCTATTACTCTGGTAGCTCTTACTCTATTAACCAAGAGGAAAAGTGCACCATATGTAACAGATCTAAGTTTGAATCTCTACAACATATATTTTTTGATTGTCCTATCTATGAACCTCCAGAAATCCATATGTACTCGGTCTAAGAGATATGAATGGGCTTATCTTTGCACTGAGTAACCTAAACCTTTTAAAACTTAAACTGTTGTACTTTTTTGTAATTAATGTTCTTAAACTGAGATCCTTTATCATTAACGAATAAAGGGCCTCAATTTTAATTAAGATTAGCTCATAAGTTTGTTATTTCATTTTAATATTTTATGTTACATATGTAACAATTGTTGTAAGATGTAAGTCTTGAGAAACAATAAAGTATCTATCTATCTTTAATAACGCTAGAAACAGGGTATGAAGTGTATGAATTTTGGTCAATGTGCTTGACGTATTTTATGGGCTACCCCTTAGTTGATATGTACTTTATGATTTATATTAAATTTAGCCAGGAAAAAATAACGTATTAAATAATGTTCTCTGACTACTAAGGGAGTAAACAAAAAAGCTTGAATTTTAGTTTTGTAAATTGTTTAGAAGTTTAGAACTGGTGCCAGTGTTTAGGCAACGTCCCCATTCTGAATGCGGAAATTATTCATGACTGGAATATCGTCACTGAAGGGTATTTAATTGGACCAACCGAGCGTTAATCAGATTACCCGAGAAATATTATATTCCCGAAACATCAAGATGCCGGTCTACTTTTTGTTAATAATTTTAGATCTAGTGCTTTAATGAGCAAAAAAAATAAATTCATTTTCTTTAAGCGTACCAGCTATGTGGGAAAAAGAAAAAAACAAGCAACACTTATTATTATTATTCACTGTCCGCTTTTGGTGTCACGATTTTAAATCCCATAATTCCTTAAAGAGAACTGTGTCGTTATGACTTTTCCAGAGTAGAAGATTTGATAGACTTAAATATTAAGGGTTGCTTTAAGATTACCAAATATGTCAATTTTAAATTACCGTCAACCGGGGTTAAGTGAATCACTGGGGGTAAAGTGAATCAAAAGAGTCGCAAAAAACTAAAAATATCAAGTTTACTTACGTATATGTACAAATATCCGTCAAAGTTTGTAACTATTTGGATATTTATTTAAATAAAAAAAAAAAAATAAATAAAAAAAAAAATGTTAAGTTATCAAAAGTTTCTCGCGCAAGCTCGAAGCGTGGTACTCATTGAATCGAGCCTACTCGCGACAATTTTTGACAACAAAACATTGGTTCACTTTACGGTACAACAATACCCTGGATCAAAAACTTTTATATAAACTTATCTTTTATCAAGTCCATCAGTTATCTTTCTGTCCGTATGTTACATTATTTGTGAACACGATTACTCAAGAATGGATTAACATAAAATTATTAGAAAAAAATAAGGTCTGTTAGAGGGAGAACCTTAAGGTTTTTGAAAAAAATCCTTCCAAAAATAAGTTATAAAAGTTACAGTTAAAATCAGAATTCCGGTACAGATGAGTGGAAATTTCGTCTTTCTTTTTTTAGAAAATAAAAGAAATTATATTTTTGAAAGTATACCGGGTTTTTCAGGAAGGTGGTTCACCCCCCTTAACTTTTTTAGTTTTCTTGAAATTTGCAGAAGCTGAATTATGTATAATTTAAGATTTTTTGACATAGAAATTTTTTGGCACATCCGGTTCGCCGGAAATGAATCAAATTTTCGATTTTTAAATGAAACACCCTGTATATTTTTACATATTTTGATTCAAAAATTTTTAGAACAAGCATGTGTCACTTGTCAAATTTTGACAGGTCATTTTTTAGTTAAATCTTCATTTTAAATCTTTTGTGTTTTAATGCCAAGTTCTTCCAAATAATTTATTCATGTGTGGTATCAAAATGTTCGCAAGAAAGCCAGCCTCCTTCCATTTAAAAAAAAATGACTTATGGACCAAAGCATAATTTTCGAACCTTTAAGAGACCACCACATTTAGAGTTTTGGGAAAAAAATCAAAATAGTATTTTCTGAAGATACTAGACCAACAATTAAGCGAATAAGCTAATTTAGGCACGGAAAACGTCAAGCAATAGGCTTTTGTCTGTTGCCAACTCAAAAGAAAGAAAAGCAGAGACCTCTTATGGGCCTATAAAAACACGCAAAATGCGTGTGATTATGAGCTTATAAGAGTCGCAAAATAGAAAAAATATATATATCATTACGTAATAAAGATCGTAATAAAAAAATCGGAAAAATTCAGTTCGATGAGAAAAATAATCTTGTTTTTGAAAAAAAAAAATCTTTGAGGACTCAATTCCTACAGTTACAACGATAAAAGATATTAGATAAATTTTGTGGTATAATAAATACATATGTCTAACCCTAAATTTAAAAACAATAAAATGGTTACAAATCTGTCGACATATAATTATTGAAATCTAGTCATTAGGCATAAAGAAATGGTCCATATGTTTTACCTTCTGTGACTAAGTAATAGCACATGTTGTAAATCAAGTTTCATGTTACAATGTCTATTTAAAAGAATATTAGTTTTAAATATTCTCAAAATTGTTAAGAGGAGCCTTATTAGAATTAGTTCACATGCAAAGCCTTGTTGCTATATCTCAAAGGGTTTCTGTGTTATTAAATAAAAACAGAAATTTTAGCCACTTTCAAAGGGCTAAGCTCCCGTAAAACACA
>OY294044.1:19369542-19462893 GCA_958510825.1 Brachypterus glaber | reverse complement strand
GTTCCTGCCTGCGATATGATTTTAAAAGATAAAAGCCTTGTATAATGTGTTAATGTATGATGCATAATGCCTATTAAAGAATATATTTGCATTTTAAAAATCATTAAATTCAAAAATTAAATAATGACGTTTGTGTCAAATATTTTTATCTAATTTTAGGTGGCTTCAACATTCGACTGTCTCTGACTGTACGATAGTTATCGCTCTCGCATCGGTCTCGTTACGGGCGAGAGGCCTCTCGTTATCGTTACAACGATACGATATTTTTTCACCTCTCGCTATCGTTCTGTCCAACGATAACCAGACGATAGCGAGACGATAGGCCTTAGGCGGGATCACTATTTAGTTCGGTAATTGTAATAATCAGTGAATGTTTACTAAACTTTCGTGGGGTTCCAAATAAGCAAACACCTTTTTTACTACCGTAGCTACGGTAACGAGCTCTCAGTGTAGGCAATTGCCTAGGGCAGGACAGTTAGCTGTTTTTTTGGTCCTCAAGTAGTGCGTAAGAAATTCTCAATCTTCTTCTCACTGAGAATAAAGCGGTGTGCTCGTGAGTTTAGTGAATGGCCATTTACTTGGCCATCAATTTCTTGTTGGGCATCAGAGATGCCGGTAGATTTTTTTGAGGTGGGTCAAAAATAAAAAATTCCCAACTAAAGATTGCAACTTTCTCAACTTCTTATTAAATATTCCGATTTTCCCAAATTTTTCCCAAGATTTAGACCAGCATAAGTGACAAAAAAAAATCATCAACTTCATAATTTTCTCACTTAGTTTGCATACTAATACATAATTTTCCAATTAGCACTCTAATTTTTCATTTAAATATATAATTAGGGGATAATACATAACGAACTTGGAGGGGAGGGGAGGTCTGATGTAGCTTTACGTAACGCTCTTTAATATGTTTAAAGAAATTACAACTGTTTTTTTTTCTGTCCAAAATTTTAAGGGGAGTCTTGGCTGTTAGCGTGTGCAATCCTTCCTTTTTTCAGCAACCAGTTAGTTTTTGATTTGCTTGGGCCAGCCAGGAAGTCCTTAGCTTGCCGGTAACCGTAGACCGCTCTCCATTACCCCTTTAGCATAAGCCCACTAATCGAGAGCGGTCTTTACCTGCCTGTTAGCGTTAGGTAGGTATTTATAGCGGGTAAGTCATAGCATTACATGGGAGAGGGGGTCAAAATTCTTAAATTAATGGAGTCAAGTTTGGATCCTGCAGACGATTGTTAAGCCAATATCCTCCAAAAACTAACTTCCACGATCTTGCTGAAAGCAGCAAATTAAAATTTAGGTACCAATATTATGCTCCACTTTACTTTGATGATCTTGTGCATCCTATGCAGGCTTTAGTAATAGTGTGTATTGATGACTGCTAGGAAAATATTATACAGGGTTATTCTTTTAAATGGTACACCCCCCGTAACTTTTGAACGGAATGAGATATAAACTTTAAATTTAAAATAGATAGATTATACAACAAAAACTATAATTTTTCATGTTTTTCGATTTTTTTATAAGGTAAGGCGGCGCCAGGGAGCCATTGGGGGACAATATTTTAAATGGCATCCTAGGTCTTGTGATACGTCATTTTAAAGAGCTTAAAATTACACATGTAAGTATTTATTTTTTATTTATTTTTTAGAAGATTTTTTTTCTTTAAAACTGATGAAATTTTTAATAGGTATTTAAAATATATATATTTTGAAAATTTTGCGCAAAAAGGTCAAATTAGTAAATACATGATGTATTATCATGTTAAGACTAATTATTTATTATTCTCATGTAAAAGTTTCAATATTTATTTACAAAATATTAAAAATTTGATTAATTTTAAAGAAAAAAAATCTTCAAAAAAAATATTAAAAAATAAATAGTTACATGGTTACCTACATAGAGAATTTTAAGCTCTTTAAAATGACTTAGCACAAGACCTAGGGTGCCATTTAAAATATTGTCTCCCATTGCCGCCCTGGCGCTGCCTTACCGCATAAAAAAAAAATATGGCAAACGATAGTTTTTATTGTGTGATATACATATTCAAAATTTGAAATTTTTATCTCATTTCGTTCAAAACTTACGGTTGGTGTACAATTAAAAAGAATAACTGTCGAAAAACTGTTTTTAAATTAGATTATTTTGAATTCTTATATTATTCTTCGTAGAAATTTCATTATATTATAAGAGAAACCTACCTACATTATTCAATAGATAAGATAAGAAAACGTCCACTGTATGAATAATGTAGAAACTATAATGTTTAAATTATTTTCTTGTCTAGGTTATTTATCTTATCTTATAAGTATATAAACAAAAATAAAATAAATAATAATTTTTACATATACATTTTCATTCATAGACTTCTACGCCTTTTAATGACAAAATAATTTAATTGTCTACGTAATTTTTTTAATACTATGCTTTTCATTGTATAGTATACATACACCAAGAAAACTGCATGTAGCTTTCTTATTTGTATGTTTATTTATTTATTTATTTATTTGCTCTTGTAATATTTTATATTCTTGTGTGATTTCTGTAAATTTATGTTTATTTATATTTTTATTCGACTTTATTTGACTTGTATATCCGCCCCATGGTGGCACTTAATACGCTAATAAATATTATTATTATTATTATGTACACATAATTCATATAAAACGAAACTATATTTTCACTTTTGATTTTATGTACAAAGAAAAAAATCACACTATTTATATAATTTTTTATAGCTTAACATTAATTTTTTTAATTAATTTAATTTAATTAATTTATGTAAAATTTTACATAACTTTTTAAGACTTTTTAAGACTTTTAATAACCATTAACAGTACTAACTTAAACTTATTAATGTATATTTAAGTTTCTCATAAGTTTCATATTATATGTATCCGAGGGGCGTTTCACTGACCTATTTTTGTACATGTATTGTAAATAATGTACATTATTTACAATATTGTACGAATAATGTAAATAATGTAAGAAAAATGTAGTACTGTAAGGTAATGTCGAAATAATGTAAATAAAGTCTAAAAATGTAGTACTGTAGAATACTGTCGAAATAATGTCAGTAATGTAAGTAATGTCCACTTAATGTAAAGTACTGTAGGGTAATGTACGAGGCAGACGCGGACTGGCTTCCTACGGTACAGTAGGAAAAATATTAAAAAAGGCCTGTAAACGGCTCAGAATCCATAAAAAATTGGAAAATCGAGGGCCCGGTATAGCCAAAATAGACCAAATGGCCGTGTGAGGGCCTGTTTAGTACTGGGGCCCGGTCGGCTTTTGACGACCCTGCCTTACGGCCAGTCCGCCACTGGTACGAAGTAATGTAGGATGTTAGGTGAAGATTAACATAAATTTAGGTTAATATATGTATAAAAATATATTAATAAACAAGCCGTGAAGATATGTAATGCTACGCATTCCAGTATATATCATTCACAGTACATTGTATAATTTTCTCAAATACTTAAAAAAAAATTTAAAACAAAAAAAAATACTTTTTTTTTAATTTTATTTTGAAAAACGAAAAATAAAAAAAATTAAATTATTAACTTGAAATTTGTAACACGTAAAAAATACTGCTGCCAACAAAATATTACTTTCCCCTATAGGCCTGAAAAATTAATTTAAAAAATTATTATTTTGAAAAAAAAATTTATCCCTTAATAGAATTAGATCCTGGGGGTTTTCCGTCTCGCTCAAAATGAATTTATTCTTTTTTAAATTCTTGATTCATATAACCCATAGGACCACCCATATTTACCAACTTTTATCAGCTAATTAAAAAAATATCAATAGTGCTGTCAACAAAATAATACTTTTCCCTTTAGGCCTAGGTTTATTTAAACCAAAAAACTAAAGAAATATATAATATACACCCCTTTTGAGATTATACAAGACATAGAAAACAAAGACAGAACGATTAGATCAAGGCTGACGTGATTGTAGTGGGATGCGATGCGCTGTGTTTTATAAAAAAAAACACGTCAGCCTCGATCTTTGTTTTCTCCGTTTAGTATAATTTCAAACGGGCTGTATATTATATTTTTAAATAATAAAATATATATGATATATTTATTTTTTTTTTAAATACCCAATTACATACATACCCCATCTGATTTTTCCAAAAACAATCCCAGCCTAGAACTCTGGTTAAGCATGCTTAGCTTGCTAGCAAACTGTGATCAAAATAAAAAACGTCAAGAAGCGTAAAAAAAGCAATTCAAGGGTGGAGATAGATTTTTTAAAATATTAAATTGTTTTCTATGAGTCCCAAAACCCCTATGTGCGAATTTCTATCACTTCCCTTCTGAAAATGAACCGGACTTGAGCGGATGAAGTTTACCCGCTCAAGTCCGGTCTGTGCAACATTTATACCCGCGCAAACCCGTCATTTTCAATAGGGTTAATTATAAAAATATAAATACGAGTGGTTCCACTACCTTAAAAGGGGAAGGCAGAATTTTTTAAATATCAAATTCGTTTTCAGAAAGACGAAAAACCCCAGGTTCCAACTCTTCAGGTTACTAAATATATATATAAATGAGGTGGTTCTACCCCATTAAGGGCTAAGGATAGAATTTATTTAATATCAAATTCATTTTAAGCGAGTCTCAAAACCTCCTAATATCAATTTTTGTAAATAGTAAACGAAAATATATTATTTCTCTAACTTTCCCCTTATAAAATCTTTAGGGTCGGTTATCTCGGAATCTGAACCAACGATTTTTTTTTTCTTAACGGATTTGGATTCAGCGTCAAAAAATATGTAAAAAAACATTAAAATAAAGTTCGCATAAAACCCTTGTAAACTAGTGTAATCAACCTATGGTTTAAATTTGAAGTCTTTAGCCCAAAGCGTTCTTGAGTTATTGTGGTCACAAATTTCCCGGACGCACAGACCGACAGACCGACTGAGAGACAGATTTTTTTTTTACGGAAATCATATTTTTTGGATATAAAACGTCCAGGTTTTTGTAGGTTTTATTTTTTTTAATTTATTTAAAAAAATGCGATTTTTTGTTTTTTTTTGCAACATTATATTAATATAATTTAAAATTAGTTTAAAAGTATAATTGACATAAAATAAACCACTTTTCAAAAATTTTTTAATTTTTTTAAAGAAATTTTAACAAAATTTCCCATTTTTAAACCTATTTTAAAACCACAAAAATTGCTCCCAAAAAATAAAAAAATATTTGGTTAAATAGAGAATTTTATAAGCTTTAAAATAACATATCACACAAATCCCCTTTCTATTTTAAAAAAAATATCCCCCCTTGCCCCCCTGTCACCATTGTGCCATATAAAATATGTACCAAAAGGTTATTTGGGTTATGTTATTTAGGTGTTTTTCAAGTTGATATCTTAATTCGTTTAAAAGTTAATGGAGGGGGCGGACTTTAGACATGCACTGTATAATGTTAAAAGATAATGGGTTCGGGGATCGACGAACAGGTCAGGGGAGCTCAACAAAGATTCCAGGGGACCTATTCTTCAAAACGGGGAGTAGAACGACTCATAGAACGAGTCGTTCTACTCCCCGGTTTTGAAGAATACGTCTTCAGGGTGCTTAAACCATGGCTAGGGAGGCCTTGGCACGTACTATTTTAAACTAAGAATGGAACTCGACAAAAAAAACTAAAAAAAAATACATTTTTGTTTTCTTACATGACAGACATTTGAAAACTACTACATAATATTAAATTCCGTACTTTTCATTACACATTATACATCAGGTACACAAAAATGATTAAAAATAATATTAAAACCACCAGAAGTAAACAACACTGCCGAAATTTTATAGGTGTCACGTGGTCTTTGAGCGTTCTGAGTAGACGAAATAATGTAAATACTGTAGGAGAGCATGCGCATTAATAAAAATAATGTAAATAATGTAGGTACTGTCGTAATGTCAATTAATGTCAGGTACTGTAGAATAATGTAAGTAATGTAACGTAATGTACGGTAATGTACAGTATTGTAAGTAATGTAAGGTAATGTCAATGTAATGTAAAGTACTGTCGATGAAAACGTACATGTATTGTAAAGGTGAAACGCCCCTCGTATGTATCTTTACATAATTAATTACTGTATTTTAACATAATATTTTATGTATATTCACATGAAAAGTAATGTGAATTTTAGGCCCCCTTAATTCACATAAGTTGCAATCATTTCTTGTCAATGTTAAATCGCACTATGAGTACAAGGCCACCATAACTCAAAATTTATCGATTATAGTACGAAATAATATCATAATATAATAAACATTACAAATTATGAGTAGTGTTTCCGCCTAAAGCGATAGTTATCGCCAATAAATACATCTCGTATCGCAACTACGATGCGATAGTTCAAAAATTATCGTCTCGCACAAACGATAACGATAGGCCTCTCGTTATCGCCTACCTCTAGCCTACCTCTCGCGTAAAAGTTGAATATTTCAGCCATCTAATATTAGTTAAATGAATTTGACTCAAATGTCACATTTAAAAAAAAATATGTCAAAAATTACTAAAATGCATATATCTTCGTAAAGTGATATTTTGCTGCATAAACGTGTCCACTATAAAAGGCTTTTATCTTTTTAAATCGTATCGCAGGCAGAAACTGCCTACTAACAGCAGCTCTGGCCTTTTTTTGCCTTCTTTTAAATTACCCCTCGTATTAGTCAGATACTACCTTACTTACTATAAGCCTAATTAGGTACTTAGTGCAAACTGCCAGGAGTTCATATTCTTATATCTGCTATAAAAATAAGATAATGTTGAAGCAGTTTCTGCCTGCGATACGATTTTAAAAGATAAAAGCCTTTTATAATGGGCTAATGTATGCTCCATAATGCCTATTAAAGAATATATTTTCATTTTAAAAATCATTAAATTTCAAAATTAAATAATGACGTTTTTGTCAAATATTTTTATCTGATTTTAGGTGGCTTCAACATTCGACTGTCTTTAACTGTACGATAGTTATCGCTCTCGCTTCGGTCTCGTTACGGGCGAGAGGCCTCTCGTTATCGTTACAACGATACGATATTTTTCCACCTCTCGCTATCGTTCTGTTCAACGATAACAACACGATAGCGAGACGATAGGCTTTAGGCGGCAACACTAATTATGAGCATGATTTAATGTGAAGTTTTACACAACGTTGCAACGTTGCCAACGCGTTGGCATTAATTTTTAGACATTTTCTTAAAAAAACAACTAGTATTATTAGTTATAAATCACACCAGTAGCTTAAATAAATAGCTACTTGAGATTGAGATAGTAAATAAAGGAGCGTATCGTTTTTGGGCCCAGCTGCTCCCGATTAACAAACTTTCCACACTAAAAGATATTCGAAAAATATTTAGTTTACCAAAATTTTAGCTCTCAAACCATTCCGGAACATCTTCAAATAAGCTGTTTTAATGTTTAATTTTTGACAGGGAAATACACATTTCACCTCGAAGAAAACCTTATCTAAAACTTAAATATATACTAAGTGTCGGTAATAAATTACATACAAACTATATGATCAAAACGATATTGCCAAATTGTTTATTTTTGATGGATTAAATTATTTATAATTATTCTCAAGTAATAGTTATTTATGGTACTAGTGGGTAAAGTAGGTTAATTTTCGAGAGGGCAATATCGGTTTACCCATGAGGAATCCATATTTTTATTAAAAATTTTAATGACATTTACAATAAAATAATTTGACAAGTGACAGTTGAGTGGGTAAAATAAATTATTATCCACTCAATAAAGTAAAAGCCACGCGGGGGTTATTATTGAGTTTATCTATTTAAAATAAAGCTGGTAATTGTCTTATTATCTGTGTGTATTGGATAAAATACATTTTTATTTTACCCAAGGAAAGTCATTAGTAAAAAAAAATCGAAAAAAATTTTATTGCTTTTTTTTCCGTTTCCGGGCATTTTGCATCCAAAAAATATGATTTTCGTCAAAAAAAAAAATGTCTGTCGGTCGGTCTGTATGTCCGGGAAATTTGTGACCACGATAACTCAAGAACGCTTCGGGTTAAAGGCTTCAAATTTGGGCCCTAGCTATGCATAGGTTGATTGCTCCAAGCTGGGATTGCTTTTGGTAAAAAATTATATTGGGGGTAAAATGGGGTAAAAACAATTTTTTTCAAAAAGACGTTTTACATTTTACGAAAAAAGAAACTTAAAAAAAAATTTAATTTTTTTTTTTTGAATTTTGTTTTTGTTTTTGATTTTAATGAACCCAGGGCTCTAGGGAAAAGTATTATTTTGTTGGCAGAACTATTTTTGATTGGGCCCAAAATCCCCATACAAAACTATACCTTCCTTTAGAACAATTTAAATACATATGAAAATTTATTCTGTCGTTTTTGATTAGGAAATTTACTAAAGAACTTCCAATATATACAATTGAAGTAAAATGCAAGATTTTAGTAAGAAAATTTTATTCCATTCTTTACATCCGCTCTGGCTTTATTGAATTTAAAATGGAATTCTTACCGTAAACAAAATTTTTAAACCGACTGGAACAGTGAATCGATTTCATAAAACACTAAAGCCTTTTTGTATTATAATAAAATAGTATATTCTATAACTAGTATGGAATAGACAATATTCCGCGCGAGCGGAAAGTTTGTCATACGAGCCGGCAGGCGAGTATGACGGTCCCGCGAGCGCGGAATGACTATTCCATACTTGTTGTAGACTATAATTTTTCTTCTGAAAATATGAAACACTGTATGGCTTTAAACTGCGCACAAGGTTAAAAACAATGTTTTTTTGTGACTCGACATTGTAAATTCAACAAAACACATAGTTTTAAATAAAGCAATTAATGTTATTTAATAATTTTATCAAATCAGTACTTAAAAAAGATTTTTATTTAATTTTAGCACATACTTACAAATTATAATGCAAAAATTATTCAATATTTCATGGTAAAATATATATATATTTTTGCTAATTTTGCTACAGTTTTATTTACTTTACTTTAACAAGAGATGGCACTACATGTGCTCATTCTAACACTTGATACGGAATATTCATACCGTATCTACAGCTAGAATGGATTCATTCTGTGTTTGAAAAGTGTGTGTATTTGCTTACATTCTAAAGCAGTCGTAGAAAAAAATATTTAGTTTTGCTTTTCCCTAGTCTAACAAATAAATACTTGCTGAGTAATTTTGTTGCGCTAGAATAGTATTATACGGTAGTTTGAATTTTCCAAAATCCTCAAAAAACGTCCTAGATAAAAAATTCTTGGATACAAATGTAGTTTCATGAAAAAATAAGAAACTTTGAAAATGTCCGTCTCTCCGCCTGATGTCACGTTTTTTGTAAACACGATAACTCAAGTTCTATAAGGGGAAGATCCCTATTGTTTTTCAAAGTAATCCCCCAAAAACATAAAATTTATGGTAACCCCCAACTTAAAAAAATAAAAAACTATAATTTTCAGAAAAAAAAAATATTTTTTCCTTTTTCGCAAAATGAAAATTATTTTTTTTTTAATTTATTTCGAAACAAAAATTTTTTTTTTATTTTTCGTTTTTCAAAAAACGATCTTTTGAAATGTATTTTTTTTTGAAAATATTTGGGAAAATTTAATACCCTTTACTGTGAATGGAATGCGTAGCATTACATATCCACACTACTTGTTTTTTTATAGATCGATTCTAGGACCCATTTGAAACATTTCTGCAATCAAGGTTTGCTTTACCCCTTCTCCCAAAAAAAATAAAGTAGGTATAAGAAAATATTATGTAAAGGAATTATTATATTTTTGTGCATCACGACTCAAAATTAATTCCACGTATACTTTTACTGTACAACTAAATGGGACCTTTTCTGGTAACAGTGTATAGTCCGATCCGTCTTTACTTTGTTCCCATTCATTCATGCGTTTTTTACTTCCGCACTTAAGGCGTTCTTCCTGCATTTGAGGCAATTACGGACATGCAATAAGGTGGGTTAGTTCCAAAAAGCCACCCTGCTGCATGCCGGCGAAATTTTGCCGCAGAAAAGGGTATTGCTATACACAGAAAAAAAAATTAAATTCAAGTCCAAATTCAATATTAGTGAAATAAATAAATGGCGAATCATCTATCACACATACACATACTATTACTGAATAAATTAAACACAAAAATTATTTAAAAAATATATATAAGATGCTTAAAGAAAAAATAGTATGTCTCGCTCAGTGGAAAAGTGCTTTTTTTACTCGTCTGTAGTTTCCGGACTCCGCTTCGAGTCGCGTTCTACAGACTAGTAAAAAAAAGCTTCACTTTTCCTCTTAGTAAAACAATATACTACTATACAATAACGCGGAAAAAAATATATATAAAAAAATAAAAAATATAGGGTCAAATAAAGAATTTTATAAGCTTTTAAATGATGTATCACACGACCCCCGCCCTTTCCACTTTAAGAGCCCACATTTTAAGAACTGTAAATATAAAATATATCCAAGAAGATAGTTTAAGTTGCCTTATCTATGGGTTTTAGATTTTAATCCGATATTTCTACTCATTCAAAAGTTAAAGGGGGTTAACTTTTGGACCACACGGTATCTAATAACTTAATAGGCTGGGCAAAGGCAAATAATTTCCTGCACTCGTAAATTTTCTTATTGGCTATAACTTAGGCAACGGAAAAAACAATTGTTAAATAGTTATTTATATACCAAGGGACTAAACTCGCTGTTTTAGTCCCGCTGAAATGCAAGGGACTAAAACAGCCAAGTTTAGTCCTGAGGTATATACACTATTTTTTGCAGGACCAAACATAATTTAGGTATAAAGAACTTTCACTTTCGGGTTTAGACCGTGTTAATGGATTTTCACTTTCCGACGTTTCGTCTCTTACTACTAGAGACATCTTCAGGGATTAATCTGAAACTAACTTAGTTTCAGATTAGAGACATCTTCAGGGATTAATCTGAAACTAAGTTAGTTTCAGATTAATCCCTGAAGATGTCTCTAGTAGTAAGAGACGAAACGTCGGAAAGTGAAAATCCATTAACACGGTCTAAACCCGAAAGTGAAAGTTCTTTATATCTTAATGGCCGTGAAAGCTTAAAATCTAAAATAATTTAGGTAGGTAGATAAAATTAAAATTAAAAACCACGCGTCTTAAATCGGTTGTTATATTTTCGTAATTTAATCAAGATGCCTGTAAATTGCGAAAAGTTAGTTTCATGGCTATCGCGATTTCAATGGGTTTTTAATATGGTTGACACAAACGTCAAAAAAATGGAAGAAGATGATAAATTTTAAGTTATGTATAAATTGTTATAACAATGTTATTTTTAAAGGTTTTCTTTGTTAAAATCAAATAAATTGCTTTGAATCGCTAACATCACCAAACTTAATTTTTGAACCAGCAAAGCACATAGTAAGTATAATATTTTAATATTATTAAGGTTGCCGTGATTTTTATTCCCTTGGGAGAAAAACGGCAAGTTTAGTCCCGAAAATGAAAGCGTAAAATTAGGTTTTAGTCTTGATCGTGCAAAAAGTAAATTTAGAATGTTTGTCATTACGACTAAAAGAATTTTACCAAAGAAATGTCAGAATTATTTGACACATTTTATTTTATTGGTTAAATCCAAATTAGTTCAGTGTTAATGATTGGATAAACTATGGGAAATCTCATACACGTACTGTATTTCTACCAAATTTCGAAGTGATCTGATGAATACAGCACGCCGCCTTAATGCCTATCCAGAAGCTTGCATAAGAACGTAAAACATAAGAATGCGATGCCGTGATTGGCTTACAAGATACATGGCGGCACATCAAGCCAATCACGGCATCGCATTGTTATGTATTATGTTCTTCTGCGAGCCTGTGAATAGGCAGGTACACCGGTGGGAGGACGAAGAGCTTAACGCCATGGCGCGATACTGCATACCATTGAAAGTAGTAGTTTGAAAGTAATTTAACTAGTTGTATACATTTTCCTACTAATATTCGAAAAACCACTATTTTATTTTTAACGAAAATAATTTAAGGACAAATGCTCAACATTTGTATAGGTTCAGGAAGTTTATGTAGAAAAACCTAACCAGGCACAGCCCTTCTAATAAAAAGAGTCCTTTCGAAAAATTACAACGATAACATAACTAGTCACGTTTGTTTACGAATACATAGACTTGACTTTTTATTACACCAATAACGTTTGGAGATAGTATTCTTTTCATTAGCCTATTAGTTTACCTGAAGATAATTTTATCTGGTTTATTAAATAAATATAGATATCACCTGTATTTTGTGTATATTAGCGACTAAAACAAACACTGCTTGTTTAAAATATCTGGCATATAAAAATGAAAACATATCTTTATAGCTATATATCACTATATTAAGCATTAAGGTCGTAAGTGCGAAAAAGATTACGACTAGAAAGGAGGATATCGGGTTTTGGGCCAGACGCCGTCGTTCATAAGATTTTGCACACACACGGGTCTTAAAAAAATCACTTATTTTACAAATTTTTAACTCCCAAATCATTCCAGAACACCTTCAAAATAGCTCCCGAAAAAGTGAATTTTGGTGACATTTGATGACATACATTATTAAGTAAATCACCTATGGGCTGTTTTGTCAAGCAAGATAGTAAATTAAAAATCGCACAGTGAATAATTTCAAAACAGATTCGAATATTGGATGTGATTGTGATTCTTTACACAAACACCTGTATTTTGTGTAATTAGCGACTAAAACAAACACTGCTTGTTTAAAATATCTGGCATATAAAAATGAAATTATATCTTTACAGCTATATATCATTATATTAAGCATTAAGATCGTAAGTGCGAAAATGATTACGACTAGAAAGGAGGATATCGGGTTTTGGGTCACACGCCGTCGTTCATAAGATTTTGCACACACAAGGGTTTTTAAAAATGCACTCATTTGCCAAATTTTTAACTCCCAAACCATTCCGGAACACCTTCAAAATAGCTCCCGAAAAGGTGAATTTTGGTGACATTTGATGACATACATTATTAAGTAAATCACCTATGGGCTGTTTTGTCAAGCAAGATAGTAAATTAAAAATCGCGCAGTGAATATATTCAAAACAGATTCGGATATTGGATGTGCGAGTATACTACGTAGTTTTTCTATTTTACGACTCTTATAAGCTCATAATCACACGCATTTTGCGTGTTCTTATAGGCCCATAAGAGGTCTGTACTTTTTGTTCTTTTGGGTTGGCAACAGACCTGGCCTATCGCTTGACGTTTTCCGTGCAAATGTCAATGTCGCTTTAAAGTTAAATTTTCTACAAAATTTTGTGTTTAGGTTATTTTTACCATGTTAAAATTGTGGCTTGGTTAAATGCAGTAAAAAAGAGAAGAGATGACTATAAAATATATCAAAATATCATTTGTTCTTAGAATTTTAAACATGGTGTAAACTGTGATCCCAATCCAAAACAAAAATCCCTAAATCAGTCATAAATTTAAATGTAAGTTTTTTTTAATTTTAGAGCAAAATAGAAAAAATTGTATAAAGCACTAGTACTTTAGAAAACTCGCCGCAAGCGGCTCGTTTTCTAAACTTGTACTTGTGCGGTAAAAACGTATGTTATGAAACTAGTACTTTAATATACTATTATTTTATAAAACATAACTATATTCTATACACAAACATATACTATTCAAACCTGTTGTAAAAATATTTACTGTGCGATTTTTAATTTACTTGATGAAACAGACCATAGACATTTTTGACATAACAAATAACTTATGTGTCAGTAAATTGTTAAAATAAAATAATTTTATTAAAAAATAAACTGAATTCACCGACCGAATAAAATAGATCAAAACAGATCAGAGATTATAAAGAAAGTGCATAGAATGATTGTATATAACACTGATCTATTCTTTTTCTGAGAGAACAAATTATAATGGAATTAATTAATTAAATTTACGTAAAGGAAAAGGATAAATCACATTAAAAAAAAAAAACAACATGCTTTAAAACTGGAGGAAGTCAAAATTTGATCCAAAGAATATAGTACGGTTAAGTTAGCAATAGACTGTATAATATTAGTTTTTCCAAAACATATAATGCTGCGAATAATCATAAAATAATAATTGTAGTTTTCGATTTCAAATTGCATGATTTTTTTGGGAACCACTTCAATTCCTCATCAGTTTAGTTACGCCGAAAATTAATTTTGACGCAAAAGATGCAATTCTATCCCACTGTGCGCTGAGATATAATATGCACGGTGTTCTAAAACAACATCAACTTTCATTTTTTTATTTTTGGCTTTAAATGGGAGCCAAAGAAGATATTATTGACTTATTCAACCCCTTCCCCATTGCTTACTCACTCCCTTGTAACCACCCCACCCTCTGATTTTCAAATAACACCTCCCACTCCCATTTTTATCTAAGTATATGAAATTACATTTCATTTTGAATTAAAACATGTATTATAAATAGTATCTTATTCTTTTAAGGGGCTTCCAATAACAATTATTATTTAGTAATAATAATGTCCCACCAGGTTTTAGACGGGCTATATCTCCGTTATTTAAAAATATAAAAAAATTTAAAAAAAGATGAATTTACTGATATATGCAAAACTACCCCTTATTAACCCACCCTCTTAAAACCACGTACAACTAGTTTTTTAAATAGCACTCCCCTATTTTACTAAAGAATATGAAAGCACATTTCATTTTAAATTTAACCAGAAAATTTTCCAAAAACTTACGTTAAATTGTACCAAAAAGAAAATTGATTAATATATCCAAAACCAACTCATAATAACCCACTCTCCTGGAACTACCCGCAACTTTGTTTTAAATACCACCCTTCTATTAATAAATAATAATTGTTATTTAAAGCCCCTTAAAATCTAAGTTACCACTTATAATAAATGGTGGAATTCAGAATAAAGTGCACTTTCATAGTCTTTAATAAGAACTAGGGGGTGCTATTTGAAAAACGGAAGTTGGGGGTAGTTTCAAGGGAGTGGGTAAGCAAGGGGCGGTTTTGAATAAGTCAGTAAAATCTTCTTTGGCTTTGATTTAATGCTATTTTTTTCAAATTTTAATACCTTTTCAAATAACGGAGATAAGCTATATCAAGAACTTGGTGGGACACACAGTATAGTGAACGGATATTTTCTAAAAAACACATTTTTTTCAAAAACGGCTCTAACGATTTTTAAAATTTTGGTCTTATTTTTTTAATTAGTGCTCATATAACAAAGTCAAAAAAGAAAAAAAAAGTTGTCATGTCATTTAAAAGTTCTTCTAGAACACCGTGTATACTAATGTTTATCAGTTACAGCATTTAAGCTTAGCAGGGTAGCGTAGTTTTATTAAATGTTTAATGAATAGTAAACTAAACTGTCATTTTAACTGCTAGTAAATTTATAAGCTAAAAATGCAAATATTGCCTTAATAAATTTATAACTTCCTTTTTTATCGCTTTATCGCAGTTTTATTTAAAATATGGAACATGATATTATACACTAGAAATATAACAAATATATGACAAAATTTTTATTGGCTCAAAATAATTGTCTGACAGGCTTGTAAAATATGAGCATTGCTCATCGAGCAATCTTAAAGAAAACCTGACCAAACCTAAGCACGGTGGTAGCATAATTTAAATTAACTTCAAATTAACCCGTTTCTATACGTCGATTCTATGAGGCAAAAGGATGATTTAAACCAAAAATAAAAAAATATATCGAAAATTTTTTCCCTCGTATTAGGGTGCTTCTTAAAATGCGAGAATTCGAAATGTTAACGGGCTACTACCTCATTTTATTATTCCCTTTAAAAAAAATGACTCGGGCCAAATTTTGCCAATATCTAACGATTTCTAGATGCCACATGATCACCCATGCCACCTATGACCATGACTTTTATTAAGCAACTAACCTAGATTATTTTAAGCCAAATTTTATCCATATACAGGGTGTTCATTAATATTATGTCACTATTAAAAGAGGTTATTACTTGGCTTATTCTAAAATGTCATATAAAGATGTCTAAAAATGCTACGCCCCTTTGAAAGGGGCTAAAAAATTCTGTTTTGATTTAATAACTCAGGAAACTTTGAGATGTAGCAACGGAGTTTTGCATGTGAACTAATCTTAATAACGTCCATCGTCGTATGCTATTTTCATGTATTTATTTTAATCAGGGGTGTGAGAAACAGGGGGGCTTTTTAGTTTTCTGTCCCAAACTTTTTCTTGTGTAATTTTTTTGTGATTTTATTTTTGAAATATGATTCCTCGCGTCAAAATACATAAAAAAGGTACTCTTGTTGTAATACTGTAGGATTAACCGTTTTCGAGAAAAATGGCTTTGAAGTGAAATTTTACGTTTTGAGGACGAATAATTGAATACTAAAATGTTGAAAACTAAAATTTCTATGATGCAGGGTGGATTTTTGCGTTACATATTTAAAGTATGGTCCCTAATCTGAGGAAACTACATCAATTTATAAATAAATAAAATATGTTTTTGGGACCAAAAAAATTTTTAGGGGCTTGTCTGCTGGTGTAACCTATTTATAGGGTATATGTGTTAGTTAAGGAAAGAGGGGTCAACATTTCAAATTTTGGCGTTACAAATTTAAAGTATGGTCCCTAATCTGAGGAAACCACATCAATTTATAAATAAATAAAATCTGTTTTTTGAACCAAAAAAATATTTAGGGTCTTGGCTGCTGGTGTAACCTATTTATAGGGTATATCTCAGCGTTACGAAGTGTTACGTAAGGAAAGAGGGGTCAACATTTCAAATTTTGGAATTACATATTTAAAGTATGAGGAAACCACATCAATAGTTAAATACTTAATTTGTCTTGTTGTCCTTTTAATTAATTAATTTAAATCGATTTCTGGTCACAGCAATCATAAAAACAGTTCTGTATTTAAGTATGGATCTGGAATCTAATCAGGGTGACCTTAGTTCAGTTATCTTGATCTGAGTTTCAGTGTTTTAATATTGAAAATTGGTATTTATGGGTATCTGTGGTCGCTAAAACTGAATATGCTATAAAAAAATAACTCTACCCCTTTGGGTGAGCTCATTAGGGTACCTATTTTTAAATGTTAAAATATTTTAATAAAACTTAGCATATGAAGGTTTTTGGTATCGCTGAAACTGAGTATAATTTGAATTTTTAAATTAGTTTAGTTTTAATTATTGGGTAAATCAACCTTTAATATATTTCTTACTTCAAATCTGGTACTTTTATCCTATTTTTATTATCAACACAGGCTTTTTCATAATTTGGGTTTGAGAAGCTTATCAAGTCATAAGTTATAAGTTTCTTCGTGTAGATATTGTTAATTGTATACTTTTCTGAATATATGATTAATTATTAGCAAATGTTAAATGACAAAAAGTAAGGGTTATTGCTCCTTGCAGAACATTCTGATATCCCAAGCTATTAATATACAATGCAGGTCTGTTTGGACTTTCAGAAATCTAATTTGACTTTCGTTAAGACTCAAGTCACTTGATCTGATATACCTACTTAGTTTATTTTATATGATAAATGGACGAACTTTATAAATAAGCGCTTTAAAATGGGTAATATCGTTTTAAAAGCTTCCATTCGAATTGGAACACTTGGACAAAACGTAACCCTGCTTCTTATTTTCTGAATAAAAATATATGCCAATGAACCATGACTGAAGCAGGTCCGTGCTGTTTATAAACCACCGAAGCACACATGAAACATCCCGGTAATTATGTTTTTTCAAACTACTAGTATTTGTATTTGTACGCCGCGTTACAGAGGGGGGGGTGTCAGTAAAATTGTTACGTGACACTTAAAAAATTATAAACTTATAAAATGTTTATTGGATCACGGTTTTAACAATAATCTAGGCCTAAAGAGCTCACTAAATCCTCTAAACAAAAACAAATTAGAGATGGAAAACCATAGCCAATAACCGTTTCGGTTAACCGGTTGCGGAAACTACATCAGACCGGTTTTGGGTTAAAACATGAAAGCAATAACCGGTTGAAAAGCCGGTTTAAAGCATAAAGTAAAATTTCCTTTCAATTTTTTTATTTTTTGTCAAAAAAAAAATATGTTACGTAACAAATGGGGGTGGAGGAGGGTCTCGAAAATGTTACGCCCCATTACATCAGGGGGTGGGGGTCAAAAATAGACAAATTTTGCGTTACGTAATACTTGAACGTTCTCTAGGTGCAAAAATGATTTTAGTAACGTTTAGTTCAGCAGCTAGAAGATTTCTATAGACAGACAGAAGGACATTCAAGCAAGAGCAATAGGGCTCGGTACCCTAAAAATATATGTATATCTGTGGATTAGTGCACTTGTTGTGTGGACCACACAGTGTGACTGGAAAGTATTTCTAATTTTTAGTCCAAATGAACCATGACTGAAGCAGGTCCGTGCTGTTTATTAACCACCGAAGCATACATGAAACAACCCGGTTATTATGTTTTTTTTAACTACTGGTATTTGTATTTGTACGCTGCGTTACAGAGGGGGGGGGGGGTGTCAGTAAAAATGTTACGTGACACTTAAAAAATTATAAACTTATAAAATGTTTATTGGATCACGTTTTTAACAATGATCTAGGCCTAAAGAAGCGGATTCCTTGCAAATTGTATTGCACATGGCGTGGTTAAGAGCTCACTAAATCATCTAAACAAAAACAAATCAGAGATGGAAAACCATAGCCAATAACCGGTTTTCGGTTAACAGGTTGCGGAAACTACATCAGACCGGTTTTGGGTTAAAACACGGAAGCAATAACGGGCTGAAAAACCGGTTTAAACCATAAAGTAAAATTTCCTTTCAATTTTTTTACTTTTTGACAAAAACAAATATGTTACGTAACAAATGGGGGTGGAGGGGGGTCTCGAAAATGTTACGCCGCGTTACATGGGGGGTGGGGGTCAAAAATAGACAAATTTTGCGTTAGGTAATACTTGAACGTTCTCGAGGTGCAAAAATGATTTTAATAACTTTTAATTTAGATTTCTACAGACACAGTGTGACTGAAAAGTATTTCTAATTTTTTGCAAGCAACCTGTTTATAATGTTTAATTTAATTATTAAATCATTTCACTTATTAATCAGCTATAAGTACAAGGTAGTTATGCATATAAATATATACGTTTATATTTGAAATCACCTTGTATAAACATATACTAGGTACTTACCTAATAATAAAAATTTAAATTAAAAAAAAATAATTCTGACGTAAAAATTATTGTAGTTACCCGTAATGTAATATATTACAGCTTATTATACTATTCACAGCGCCTGCGCTAGAATAGTATTATAAGGCAGTTTCAAATTTTCCAAAATTTTCAAAAATCGGCTTAGAGAAAAAATTATTGGATACTTTTTTTTATACTAGGAAATTTTTTTTTGTCCGTCTGTTCGTCCATCCGTCCGATTTTTGTAGGCACGATAACTCAAGAACGAATAATCTGATTGACTTGAACATTTCAGGAAAAATTAAGTTTTACGAGGGGAAGATTCCTGTTGTTTTTGAAAGTAATCCTCCTAAAAACAAATAAGTTATGGAGGGTTAAACTTTTAAAAAAATCGAAAACTGCTGAAAGAAAATTTTGATTTACGTAAGTTTTTTAGAAAAAATTACTTTTATTATAAGGATCAGTTCTACCAATTTTGAACGTAATCCCTCCAAAAACAAAAAAGTTATGGGGGGTTAAACTTTTTTAAAAAATGAAAAAAACTATCACTAAAAAAATCGTTTTTCGTAAAAAAAAATTAAAAAAATACAGCTTTTTTGTATTTTTTTTTTTTTTTTTGAAAAAATTTTTGCCCAAGTATTTGGAAAAATGCATTATACCATTTATTGTGAATAGTATACAATGGAATGCGTAGCATTACATATCTTCACGGCTTGTTTAATTTATTTTCATGGTAATAATTAACTATTGTTGATGTCAATTAGGAATAGTTAGCTATTATTAAAAAACAGTGGCGTATAGAAATTCAATAAAAGGAGGATTAAAATCAGTTGTGCAGAACTCGAAATAAGGAGGACTTTTCTCTTTTTATCACTAATGTTTATTGGAGCCTCGATTGGAGCATGTTTTTAACGAGTCGGTTTTTAACTAAGATACCAGATGATGTTCGTACTTACCTACAAGTCAAAATATACCAAAGTATTATTAGTACATATCTGCCCTCCTAAGGAGGGACGCGGCAAATCCAAAATTTTGGAAAAATGAGTTTTTGGTACCAAAAGTCTTAGAAATTAATTTGCTTTTCATTAAAATTATTTTAAAAAAGATATTATGGGCCAAAAGGGCACTTTAAGTTCCCAATTTGCGGCATTTAGAGAATTTATGTCGATCTACAGAGACAAAATGCGCCATCTACACTTTGCCGAGTGTTTACCGCATTCCTCTGTATTTATAATAAGAGAGGAAGAATAGTTTGATATGAATTTTTTTCACGTACTGATTTTGGTGTAAAACGTCTTTTTTTTATTTACAACTTATTTACACTTAAAACTGGATTTAATTAGTTTCTTTATATTACTGAGGCAAGTATGTCTGATTTTAAACATTTCTTAGCGTAAAATAATAAAGCAGTGCAGGTTTTTCCTAAAAATTGAGAGTAAATTAAAAAACATATTTCCGGCGAAACCGGATGTGAAACAAAAAAATTTAATCCGCCATTTTATAGCCAATGTAAAATTATATAAGTCACCCAAGTTTCGTTTTTATCGAATGAAGATTAGTCTTAATTTTGGGTGCGGACATAAATGAAACTCACCCGGTATACGCTTTTATAAGAATTTATGAAATTTAACCTCTAGGGGTTGGGGTCAGGGCGTAGCTATATGGGGAGGGGGGGGGAGCACCCCCACTAATCTTGAAAACTAGTATATTTAATTGATCCAAAACTAAAGTTGTATATTTTATGGATTCAAAATACAAAAGTTGTATATTTCACGGATTCAAAATACAAAAGTGGTATATTTCATTAACTTTTTTGTCGAGTAAAAAAGTTGTATTTTTAGGCTTAAAAAAGTTGTAATTATTGCCCTTACCCTCCTCCCCCCATAAAATCTTCTTCGCTACGGCCCTGGTTAGGGTTGAGGGCACTCTCATCCTTTCATTGTATGAACTTTATAGATGAACTGTGTTTGGCAATAACATGTTAACTCACATTGTGAAATGAAATTGTTGAACGTTTTACTTATAATAATATGGATACCGCTTATCTAAAAGGAACCAAGCGACATTTTTAACGAAACTTTCTTAAGCGTGGGAATATGTTGTACTAAGAATAAAGAACCTATTTCCATGCCTAACAAAATGTTGGTTCCTTTTAGACGAGCGGTATCCATATATTTTAAACGATTTGAATTAAAGTACAAATTTTAAATATATTATAAAATAAATATAATTAAAGCAAGTGCTTAATTTTGAATGTAGAAGTCAAAATGTTTAAAAAGATATTAAGGAAAAAGTTCAACAGCTTACTGCCATCTCACAATGTCGTTATTGCATAACACAGTCCAGATACAGTTTATATATATATGCTTATAGTATTTGTTTTTAAAAATTAGAGAACCCCCCTACCAGGAGTTTTTAAAGAAAATCCGTATGTTTAAAAAAAATATATCTACAATTAGGCACTTTTTACCCAAAAATGAATCCGCCTGTGCACAGGGAGTTATCACATGTGGTTATAAATTTTTTAAATTTTTATAACAAATAGTGTACACCAAAAAAACATGTGGTTGGGTAGCAGATCAATAGTTAATTACGAACCAACGATTTTTCAGCAACCAGAAATCTGATAAGGGAACGTTCAAGTATTACGTAACGCTCTTAGGGGGTGGGGGTCATTTTGGAATGTTACGCCCATGTTAATAGTATAGGAAAATAGCGTTACAGGGGGGGAGGGGTCCAAAATGATCAAAATTTGCGTTACGTAATACTTGAACGTTCCCTAAGGGCACCACACAAGTTGTATGGTTGCCCTTACATGTTATAGATACTAGGAACAAAACTTAGGCTTTAAGGATTTGGTAAGCAAAAAACGAGGAACAACAATTTTTATGTTGCTCTTACCAAATTTTTGGTTGCAGAAACCAGAAAAACAGTTAACTGTTAACTTAGTTAACTTAGGCTTTAAGGATTTGGTAAGCAAAAAACGAGGAACAACAATTTTTATGTTGCTTTTTGGTTGCAGAAACCAGAAAAACAGTTAACTGTTTTTCTGATTTTCTGGTGCAACAATTGTTCCATATTTAACTATTGATCTCGTTGCCCCAACCAGATCTTTTTTTTTAGTGTACTTTTAATATGTAACTAGATATTTTAGCCCATCCCCCCGCCAACCTTATTCCCATGACTAAGTATGGTAACTTTTAAGGTAGTTTTTTTCAATCGTAAAATTCAGATCAGAATTGGGATTAAAGAGCATATCTTAATTATAAATATTTTAAAGCACCTTTTTCTGTATTTTATGAAAAATGTTTTTTTTTATATTCTTACTTTAATAATTATTATAATCAGTGTTCCAGGAACTGTTGCAATAGAAAATATGAATGCACCTATTTTTCATTAGGCCCCATCATAATTTGAGATCATTTATTACCCCGCAAGTATTTTATTAATGGCCCCATTCTGTAATTAAAATAGAGGTTATGTTCAAGGATATGCTTCTTTTTTGCATAAATCTATAAATTTTGTAATAATACCAAAGTTTTCAAGATAAAACATATGTATTTGTCTGCAAATTAATATACATACAAAAACAAATCAAATAAATTAAATATAAATACTCTTGGGATAAAGTAAATTTAAACAACATTAAGATATAAAAGATAAAAAACAAGCAAAGTGTTAATTGTTTTATTTTTGTTTAAATAAAAGGGGTGAATGTTTAGCTTCCGGTTTGTGAAAAAACGCAACTACTTGCGCCATCTTTAAATTACCGGTAGAACAAACGTGTCAAAACTCACCCCTAAATCGTATCGAATGGCGCAAACCCCTACTGCGCAAGCGGTGGGTTTGCGTCAATTTAAATTTTGAAAGTTGCCAAAGAAAAAATTGCCAAGCTCTTAATAATTTTTTCTGCTATTATTTTGAATTGCGCAATAAAGTGCGTCACTTCATTATTTCCGCGGTTTTGTCATGTGTTTATTATGTTTTAACAATTTCGCGAGCGCGGACACCACGTGTTCCGCCCACCAATCAAAACATTCCATTTTTAATTGGTTTTTAAAGTGAAATTGGATTATTGGTGATAATTTTCAGGGGTTTTGTTGGTGAGGGAACAATAGTTGACTGACTGCAAAGCAATTGGTGGTGCGTTGAAACGCCGGTAAATTTGCCGGTTAGTTAGATTTGGTGATGTATGTTCTGTAAGTTGGTGATTGGTGTTGTTTTTGATGTTTTAGGATTGTTGTCACTCTTATATCACTGCACTAATTAGCACAAATCACTTGGGGATGTTAAAATCCATCGATGTCAGTGGTGTTTTTGGGCTTACCTGGACTTGTCTGCCAACTTAGGCCCCCGATGAACATTTTTCTGGAATAGAAGAGGAGAATTGTAGAATAGTGAAAGCATGTTGTGGTAGATTGTGGGGGAGGTTAGGGTGACACTTACCCGGGGTCGTTCGGGACTTCGGCCGGGGATCCTCCGGCGACGATTTCCTGATTTTGAGGTTCCATTTCACTGAGATAGATCTTGTACTGCTTACTACGACTAAACTAAAGGTAAATAGAGACCGGGTAGAGCTATCGAAACCCGGAGTCAGCTACTCTGCGTCACTAACAACACGATACTGTCGGGATACTCTGCTGAGATCGTTTCGGAGCAGTTCGTGTGGAGATCGTCTCCGTGGGTCGCGGCTGCGCTGCTCTGGGAAGTCGTCAGACAAACAATGGCCGTGATTGGGTGCAATCCGTGCATCGCCACTGCGACTGTGACGCAACACTCCGCCACCACCGTGGAGAGCACCGCCGCCCGCTAGGATGTAGGCTACTGTGCCGTCGGCCCCCGAGCTATCGCTTGCCCGAGGTAAGGGACCCAGGAACTCACCGTCGCTTCCTTATAACTTCACGAAGATCTACCTGCTATGGATTGTGTAGAGGTTCCGTGTACCGTGCAATTGTGTGATTTGCAGCAATTTTATACTTCTTTGTTCAATAACAAAAAAGTTACTTGATTTAAACAAAAATAGATTGTCATAATATGAAGCGCCTAAAAGAATTACAAATACCATAAAAAATATAAATGCCTTAATATGTATTATAATTTAATATGCAGAATAACAAAGATTACCTACTTAATATTTAGAAAAATTATTATTATACTATTCACAGCCCAAGCGCTAGAATAGTATTATACGGTAGTTTAGAATCGGCAAAAAACGTCCTAGACAAAAAATTCTTGAATACAAATTTGTTTCATGAAAATAAGAAACTTTGAAAATGTCCGTCTGTCCGTCCGTCTGTCACGTTTTTTGTAGACTCGATAACTCAAGAACGAATAGTCCAATCGACTCGAAATTTTCGAAAATCAAGTTCTATGAGGGGAAGATCCCTATTGTTCTTGAAAGTAATTCCTCCAAAAACAAAAAAGTTATGAGGGGTTAAACTTTTTCAAAAACTGAAAAAATATCGTTTTAAAGCATTTTTTCCAATTTTTTTTTTTTCATTTTTTGCAAAAAGAAAACAAATAATTTTTTCTTAGAAAAAAAAATAAATTTAAATTTTTTTGCAAAGATTTTTCGTTTTTTTAAAGATATTTTTCATTAAATGTTATTTTTTTTTGGTTAAAAAAAAATCAAAAATTTTGCGTTTTTCGCAATTTTGTTAAATAAGTATTATTACTGTGAATATTATATCATGGAATGCGTAGCATTAGATAACTTTACGGCTTGTTTAGTTATTTATTTAGTTAAGTACCCACTTGCTTTCTCCAAGTCTTTTTTCGATGAACCATGGTACCTACTTTTGCTTCCACAACTTCAGCTTATATTTATTTGGCATTGTTTTAAGTCACCCAAAATATGTCATCACACAATTAATACAGTTAGAAAAAAAATTGAAAAAGTATAATGTTGAATATTTTTCTCTCTTTTTAGAACACTTTTTTAAAAAATAATACATAAAATTACAAATACATACCAACGTTTCGCCCCTTTTTGTGCGGGCTTCTTCAGGGCGGCTTTATTAATTTGAATATAAATGTAAATAGGTATAAATAAAAATAAAAGTAAAATTTTAAAACATAAAATGACACAAAGGACTTTTTTTACTTTTGAAAAAGAGGTAGAAAACAAAATTAATTATTTACAACCTTAATTAAACAAAATGATGGTTCCATTTTAATTAACTGGTACCAAAAACCTTTTTGTTCTAGTAGATAGGTTCATTACGATTCATTTTAGAGTAAATCTTTTAAAATTAATACAATTAAAATGTTAAAAAATATAGTTTTGAAACTGAGCGACCCTCAATTTCATAATCAAAATTTAAATAAAGTTAAAAACCTATTAGGTAAAAAATAATTATCAAAAAAAAAATATATTTAATTCTATTCTTTTTAATAACAATAATCAAAACATTCAAAATATTAATAATAACCAAAATCAAGCAATTCTTAAATTTTTTGTGATACCATATATACCAGAACTAAGTTTTAAAATTACAAATATTTAAAAAAAGGATAATTATAAAATAATTATTTATAATAATTTCAATAAAAAACAATTATTTTCAAAATTAAAAGATAAAATACCATTAAATTTAAATTCGAATTTAATTTATAAAATTAAGTGCAAAAACTGAAATAAAATGTATTTAGAACAAACAGGTTTATGGTTAAAAACCAGAATATCATCGCATAAAACAAGCTGTAAATATATTATTTATAATAAAACAGCCCTAAGTAATCACTATTTTAATTTAGGGCACAATTTTGATTTTAAAAATGTGAAAATTTTAGACAGGGATAAAAACAATTTAAAAAGAAATATCAGGGACAGAAATTTTTAATTTTAAACGAAATTATAAAAATATTAATTTATTATTCCATCAATCTATTTTCTAATCATCGTACAGACTGATATTGGTAGACTGACAGTCTCGGGCTCTGGCCCTCTTCAGTACCAAGAGTCAACTCTGCACGCTGATAAAGAAAACGGTTTTAGACTTTATTCGCAAAAGGAATATAGCCATTAGATTGATGTAGACTTGTGCACCATCTATTGCTAGATGTAAACCACTACTCATACCTCTCCTAGTCTGGAGACTTTGAATGGTAGCAAGTTGAAGACTTGTGTGTCTCAAGCACATAGGTCCACTAACGAGTGGTTAAGCGTAGATGGAATAATAAATTAAAAAGAAATATTTCAGAAATGATTTCCATCAAAATTAATAATAACACAGTAAATTACAGAACGGATACACAGGATTTAAGCACTAGATATCTTAACATAATAAAATAATAACTTTCATTAATTATAACATTTTACACTACCTGTCTACACCAACCTACATACACTATATACACAATGTCATGTGACATTTTATTTTTTAAATTTGACATATGTCAATTTTTTACCATTCATTTGTTAATTTTTATTGACTTTCATATAACATTGAAGTTAAAATTCTGTCTTTTGTGTCATTTTATGTATTAAAAATTTGCTTTTATTTTTTATTGTATACCTATTACATTTATATTTTATATTAAAATTAATAAAGCCGCCCTGAAGAAGCCGGTAAAAAAAGGGGCGAAATAGAGTACAAAAATACGTGATTTTCTTACCTTTATTTATTGTTATATTTAAAACTGCACAATATGTGTGTAGAATAGAATAGAATACTTTACTAATGCCAGCTACGAGCAAGTGCCTTTACATTCGTCATGTAAACAAAAAAATATATACAGTAAAAAAGGGCTCTGCTCCAAAACAGCGCTGGTCAAATGAGCATTGGACAAAATAAGGCATCACAAAACAGCGCTTGGACAAAATAGAGCATCACAAAATAGCGCTAGGATAAAATAGCGCGTCTCAAAAGAGAGCTTGGACAAAATAGAATAGAATAGAATAGAATACCTTAATAATGCCAGCTAAGCGCAAGTGCCTTTACATTCGTCATGTAAACAAAAAAATATATACAGTAAAAAAGGGCTCTGCTCCAAAACAGCGCTGGTCAAATGAGCATTGGACAAAATAACGCATCACAAAACAGCGCTTGGACAAAATAGAGCATCACAAAATAGCGCTAGGATAAAATAGCGCGTCTCAAAAGAGAGCTTGGACAAAATAGAATAGAATAGAATAGAATACCTTAATAATGCCAGCTAAGCGCAAGTGCCTTTACATTCGTCATGTAAACAAAAAAATATATACAGTAAAAAAGGGCTCTGCTCCAAAACAGCGCTGGTCAAATGAGCATTGGGCAAAATAACGCATCACAAAACAGCCCTTGGACAAAATAGAGCATCACAAAATAGCGCTAGGATAAATTAGCGCGTCTCAAAAGAGAGCTTGGAAAAAATAGAATAGAATAGAATAGAATAGAATAGAATAGAATAGAATACCTTAATAATGCCAGCTAAGCGCAAGTGCCTTTACATTCGTCATGTAAACAAAAAAATATATACAGTAAAAAAGGGCTCTGCTCCAAAACAGCGCTGGTCAAATGAGCATTGGACAAAATAACGCATCACAAAACAGCGCTTGGACAAAATAGAGCATCACAAAATAGCCATAGGATAAAATAGCGCGTCTCAAAAGAGAGCTTGGACAAAATAGAATAGAATACCTTAATAATGCCAGCTAAGCGCAAGTGCCTTTACATTCGTCATGTAAACAAAAAAATATATACAGTAAAAAAGGGCTCTGCTCCAAAACAGCGCTGGTAAAATGAGCATTGGACAAAATAACGCATCACAAAACAGCGCTTGGACAAAATAGAGCATCACAAAATAGCGCTAGGATAAAATAGCGCGTCTCAAAAGAGAGCTTGGACAAAATAGAATAGAATAGAATAGAATACCTTAATAATGCCAGCTAAGCGCAAGTGCCTTTACATTCGTCATGTAAACAAAAAAATATATACAGTAAAAAAGGGCTCTGCTCCAAAACACCGCTGGTCAAATGAGCATTGGACAAAATAACCCATCACAAAACAGCACTTGGACAAAATACAGCATCACAAAATAGCGCTAGGATAAATAAGCGCGTCTCAAAAGAGAGCTTGGACAAAATAGAATAGAATAGAATAGAATACCTTAATAATGCCAGCTAAGAGCAAGTGCCTTTACATTCGTCATGTAAACAAAAAAAATAAATATACAGTAATAAAGCGCTCTGCTCCAAAACAGCGCTGGTCAAATGAGCGTTGGACAAAATAACGCATTACAAAACAGCGCTTGGACAAAATAGGGTATCACAAAATAGCGCTAGGATAAAATAGAGCGTCTCAAAAGAGAGAAGATTAAACCTCGGGTAAAAATATATTTGATAATTTATTTAATAAATGTTTTACTCTAAAAATATTTAATTTCATAATGAATATTATCTATATATTATCTATTTATTCATTCATATTGGATAGTGACAACTTCCTTGGTTTAAAACCATTTATAGTTCTCCGCAAATGTTTTTTGTGGTTGTTTATTTGGGTTAAGCGTATGTGGAACTTCAGTTTAATATGATTCTGATTTTCTTGTGAAATGCAGGAAAAAATATTTGTGGTAAATAATAAAAGAACTAAAAAACTAAGTATTATAGTATTATTTTCTTCATTTAAATTCAAACATCTAGGTTTCAAAAAAAATAGTACTTTATTTTTAAACAAAAACAGTTGCAAATAAAATAGGATAGAATACAGGAAAATGGTACTTTTTCTCGACTTATAAATGGGCACTTCGTGCCTCCCCCATTAATAAAGGTCTTGGAAAAGTACTATTTTCCGAGTCGACCTGTAATCTACTAATAAACGTTTACAATATATTCCTGAAAATTGGTTTACATTGACAGTGGTTTTAAGGAAACTAAAACAATCTAATAATTAAAAAAATCTATCTCCATCTTCTGAGCAAAGGCAAATATAACATATCTCACACCCTGAAATTTTTACGTTTTAGTAGGTAATAATAAGAGCAGCATGTTCCACTTTATTCACAATAGACGTTTAGCAAAACAAATCTTAAAAGCATTTCATAAATTCACGTCATAAAAATAAAAACAACCGCCTTGAGCGACTTTACTCTCGTATTATATAGTAAATACAGTAAACTCATTTTTTTAGTTTTCTTATGAATGAACTGCATTGTGGTCCAGATTATACCCGGACAACATCCATAAACTCATGAGGCCTCATGAGAACATGTTATGATTTCCATGTTTTGTACTCATACGAACATCATGATGAGCGCATCTCATGATTTTGTGATCATGTTATGAGTTTGTTATGAGTTTGTCATGAGGAGTACACATTTAAGGTTAAATCATTAAGTGATGTCATAATGACTTCCACGTGAAATAGCAAATGTTGCCCGGGACCCGATTGAGAACGATTGCCGAATAGTACAGGCTTCTGTAATGTTTCAATTTCAGTGCACTTGACAGCGTTATGCTATAGGTGGCCCCATATGTTATTTCCTACCACTAACTAAACTTATTAAACGAATAAAGTCGCCTTCTAGGAATACTAGTATTAAAAGGCAGCTGTCTTTATAAGGATATACTACTAGTAATAACTAGTAATTAACTTACTAGTCAGCTAATTCGATACACATTGTCGGATTGGTATGGTGAGCCGTAGATATCTGGAGGCTTTAGCCTAGAGGAACTAGTTCCTCCAGTCATCTTGGGGAACATTTCCACTGGTAAGTTCCCAGTGGGAACATCCCGGTGTCCTCAAGTTGTTGAAAATGGACGTGTGGCGGTTCTATGGGGTCGATTTTTTCATCATTTTTTTGGTATCCCTTCGGGTTTTCAAGATATGAGCAAAAAGGTGTGTGTGTGTGTATGTGATCTTTTTAAGCAGGGTAATTTCCTTTCTTTTTTTTAATTTCGCGGTCAATTTAAATTTAGCGGTTAATTTAAAGTTTGCGCATGCTCGTTGACCGCTGCTAGATCTTCATGACATGATCTCGTAATGACTTTACAATGAGGAATCATCTGTATGCGTTCATGAACAGAGAAAATCATTAAATGATGTCATAATGACTTCCACGTGAAATAGCAAATGTTGTCCGGGATGTGGTTAATTATAATTTTTATATTTTAAATATTATTAAGTACATGAGCGTTCCCCCCATCCATCTTGAAAAGTTATATATTTCATTGATCCAAAACAAAAGTTGTATATTTTATGGATTCAAAATACAAAAGTCATATATTGCAGGTACTCAAAACACAAAAGTTGTATATTTCTCCAGGAAAAAAGCTAAAAAAACTTGTAATTTCGGACCTTCTCCCCCCCCCCACACAAAATCTTCTTCCCTACGGCCCTGTACCGGACTGAGAACAAAATGACTAAAGGACCCATAACGCCAAAGACTTGAAGAGTATACTACTGACCCAATACCTCGGTGAGTTTTGTATTTAATCAAGGTTGCTTAACAAAAATTGGTTAAAAACTTCTTTAATATTTTTAGAAAATAACAATACAATCAAAGTGCATGCCTAAAGCCCGTTTAAATTTTGAACGGCTTAAGATATCAACTTATAATTTTAAACACGTAAATAATTTTTTGGTGTTTATTTAATATGTTTAGGGGGCACGATATAGGCAGCTGCGCAGGGGATTAAGATGGAAAAAAAATAAATAGAAGGGAGTTCATGTTAATAATACATTATTTTATAGCTTATTAAATTCTCTTTTCGACTATATAATTTTTATTTTTTTTATGTTGAATTTTAATTTTTTTTTGGTTAAAAATGCAATTTTCATATTTTTTACGAGGGGCTGACCGCGAGAAAATCTTTTGTACAAGCCAAAGGAACTCAGGAGGAACTCTGGAGGAAGTCAGAAACAATTATTATTTATTACACATGGGCATTAACGTTTTTATTTTCAAACTAGATGAGGAGCTACAAACACCTTATCAAAACATCCACGTTATAAATATTGACAAATAGCTCGGGTGAGCCCACCCTGGTATTTTTTAGGTCACCTACCTTTGGGTAACAATTTTTTTTTGCAGGGGCGCCATGTTTGGTAGAAACCATCAGGGACAAAGCTTTTTTCTTAAAGTAAATTTTGGGGGGCCAATTTTTTTTTTTTTTTTGAAGGGGCGCCAAGTTTGATAGAAACCGTCAGCTACAAAGCTTTTTTCTTGAAGGTATTTTTTTGGGCGTCAATTTTTTTTTTTTGTAGGGGCGCCAAGTTTTGGTTGAAACCGTCAGCTTTTATTTTTTAGGGTGCCTCAGTGGGGGCTGAGCCCCCCTTTGATTTTGTTCTGGTTAGGGCCCTGTGCCTACAAGATTTCCCTGGCAGAACGACCGACAGATCAACCGACCGATAGACCGACAATTTTTTTTTGCTTTTTTTGGAAAGCACTATTTTATTGGCAGTAGTGTATAGCGGTAATTTCTACGGCTTATTTGCCAAAAATTACCCCTTCCAGAGAGGAACTCGGAGGAACTCCGAAGAACTTGGAGGAACTCTGGAGGAAATCCGAGGAACTCCAGAGGAACTCCGAGGAACTCCGAAGGAACTCAGAGGAACTCTTTGCAAAAAGAAACTGTTTTGTACAAATATCAGACGCGTACAGCCCCTCGTTTTTTTTAGAATTTTCATTTATATGATTTAAAATTAGTTTAAAAATATAGTTAACGTTAATTTAACATAAAATAAAATTATTAAACCAAAATTGTTTGATTTTTTTTTAATTTGACGGAAATTCCCATTTTTAACACTTTTTTAACTTGTTAAAAAAAAACTAAAAAAAGGTAAAATTATATTAAAAAAAATCTTTCCCATATCCCAGTGCCCTCCATTGTGTCCCCTTAACATATCAAATATAAACCACTAAAAGTAATTTTATATGCAGTCTATTATTGTTACTGGCAAAGATCGTAATGAAATTGATTATAATGTAAACTTTGTTCTCAAATAATTTAAAAACTGGTGTATCAGAAATAGACTTTTTAATTAATTAATAATTAACTACTCCAAAACAGTATGTATTAAAATAATTCTCGGTTTATAGAACTGCGTTTAAATTATATATAAAGACAAAATTGTAATGTATTAACTTTCATATAAGATCACCACTTTATAACTATACAGTCAATTGATATAATACCAATCTACAGTGTAGTAGTAATGAAAATTTTTAGGAGTTACTCAAGATATAAACCTTCGTTGGGATGACCACACAAGTGCACTTTGTTCAAGAGTAAACAAATCTTTTTTTGCTATTAAAACGCTCAAAAACTGTCTTTCTCAATAATACCGGATGCATGTGTATTATGGTATTACGCCATAGTTTACAGTGCTATTAGTTATAATTTATGGGGACTTTTTATAAGCTCAATAAAGAATTGTTTCTGACCGCATCTGAAATTTGTACAAAAGAGTTCCTTTTTGCAAAGAGTTCCTCAGAGTTCCTCTGACTTCCTTCGGAGTTCCTCCAGAGTTCCTCAGAGTTCCTCGGAGTTTCTCCAGAGTTCCTCCTGAGTTCCTTTGGCTTGTACAAAAGATTTACTCGCGGTCAGCCCCTCGAAATAATCTTACGTCTTATTTTCAATTTAGGGAATTATGTAAATATACCTTTAAAAATAATAAAAAGCTTTTACATAAAAACTAAAATTATTTCCCCAAACATTTAAATTTTCATCAGCATTATGCGAAATAGGGATACTTATGTCATGGATCGTCACAGAACAGTTCTGTGTTCTACACAAACGCAGCAAGGTATGCAGGCTGTTATCTTTTTAACTTTTTGCCAGAGAAAACTGTAAATATTCAGTGCCCGAAGATCTTTAAACGTAATTTTAAGTCTTTCTTAATTGAAAAATGCCTTTATGATTTAAAGAAATTTACAGGTGGTGATTTTGTAGGTTAAATCAATTTTTTTTTTATTTTTATTTTATTTGTTTGTTGCTGTTTGTGCATTTTTTTTTAATTGACCTGTCTTTTACATATTATTGTGTGCCATTAACACTAATAAATACTTACTACTTACCACTAAATATCAAATTGATCTCAGAAGCCAATCAAAAGTTAACCCTTTGTTAGGCGCGCGGTCTACGATCGTAGACCATGCTTTTTTTTAGCTGGGCAACTTTTTACACGGAGTATTTACGCTTGCGCCCCTTCGAGTAGCTGTGCATTATGCATCAATCTATTAGATCAGTAATAATTCACACTTTGAATGGGTATAATATTGTTTTTATTCATATTGAAACCTGCCTGGTCTACAATTGTAGACCGCGCGAGTAACCACGTTACCTTTTTTTTATTGCATTTTTTTATTTTGTGTAAGTTTTTATGGTTTCTTTTTGTGAATTTGTTTTTTAAAGTTAGTTTATTGTTTAAAGATAAATTAAAGATACAATATGTCTTTACCACCAAAAATAGCGGTTTATAGGAAAACACTGGCACGAGTCTTTTTGGGCATGAAAGAGCTCATACGTAATGTTTTTGATAAATAAGGTAATTTTCTGTTCTATAAAACTAAAAATTACCTAGGACACTAAATGTGCCTAAGAAGGGAAAATTAATATCATATCATAACTACGATTGCAAAGAGCAGATGTACAAGGCGCATGAGTTACTAAAATATTGCATGATTTCGAGTCAAATTTTAAAATATTTTTTTTCTTTTAATTTAGGTGTTTTTTTTTTATAATCGTACATCTTAAAAAGAAAACAAATGTTTTAGTTTCAGAAAGTTTGTTAAGTTATTTTTATTTTTTTTTACAAATTACCGTACAGATGTAAAATATATGTTAGAATTGTATATCATTTTTCTTTTACCCTTAACACTTACTAAAACAATAATAATTTGAAAAAAATATGTAAATAACTTTTAAATACAACCAAATAAATAACATGAGATATTTGGTTTTTAAAAATATAAATATGTTTTTTTTAAACAAAAAATAAAATGGTCTACAAGTGTAGACCGCCTAAACACGTTACAAAAAGAGGCGCGCCTAAAGAAGGGTTAAAGGGGGTCGATCTTTGGATCGGTATATAACTATGTATAGATATGTAATTCTTAACATTGCATATTTTCTAATCTTGTTCAAAGCAGCCCTAGTCTCTCCTACCATATGATGCCATTAGCATAAAAACGTGCTTTAAATAATTTAATATTTAAAACACACCTACCTTGATTAGGTTTTGATAATGAAACATTTTTATTCGTCTACCTGTATCAGTGACCATTTCCTATTGGTTGGAATTTTAAATATTTTTGGTAAATTTTTATTGAATTCTATTAGTGACGGGACAACACATAAGTAGTGCTATTGGCGTAAATCCGCGGCACGGCCCAATGACTTTAGATTAAATTCGATATAAGAAAAAAAATTACAAGTTAGAAATTTTGACGTAGTTAAGTGTCCCCGCGGAGTAGATAAAGAAATCACATTCTTGCCCTTAAAATTGATATGGAAACTATACGCCATCTTGTATTAAAGGGTAGAGTGCGGTTATCTCACTAAATATGCATCTTACGATAAAAATGCTAATTATCAATTTTGTTAAGGAGCAAGTTTCCAACAATTTTTGTTTGGATAATTTTTATATTATATTAATAACAATCGAGTTATGTTGCGGTTATCTCGCTAAATATGCATCTTACGATAAAAATGCACATTACTAATTTTCTAAATTCTAAATTATTTTTTTTTGGATTTTTTTTTCAAAATTTTCTTTCCGTTTTCGCAAAAAGATTTTTTTTTTATTTTTTTTTAATTAATTTTTGACAAAAAGAAAATGAAAAAAAAAATTGAAATTTTTATGTTTTTATTGAATTTTTTTGAAAAAAAAAAAATTTTCAGTATTTTTGAAAATGCAATATACTATTTACTGTGAATAATATATAATGGAATGCGTAGCATTACATATCTTCACGGCTTGTTTATTATACTTTTTCTATTTTGCGACTCTTATAAGCTCATAATCACATGCATTTTGCGTGTTCTTATAGGCCCATAAGAGGTCTCTACTTTTTTTTCTGTTGGGTTGGCAACATACAAAAGCCTATCTCTTGACCTTTTGCGTGCAAATGTCAATGTCGATTTAAAGATTTTTTACAAAATTTTGTGTTTAGGTTATTTTTTACCGTGTTAAAATTGTGGACTGGTTAATTGCAGTGAAAAAAGAAGAGATGAATGTAAAATATATCAAAATATCATTTGTTCTTAGAATTTTAAACATAGTGTAAACTGTAATGCCAACCCAAAACAAAATTCCCTAAATCAGTCATCAATTTAAATGTAAGTTTTTTAAATTTTAGAGCAAAATAGAAAAAATTGTATAAAGCACTCGTTTCATAACACGTGTTTAGAGCACTAAACTTGTACTCGTGCGCTAAAAACGTATGTTATGAACTAGTACTTTAATATACTATTATACTTGTTTTGAGACCATAATAATTAATATTATAGTCGAGTGAGTGACAGCGAAGACAGACGTCGCCCAGCAGATTTCCATTGAGTAAGATAATTTTATTATAAATAAATTCCAACTAACATATGCTCACTGGTAAGCTTGCTAAGTGCTGTAGCTGCAGCTAAGGCTGGCGGTTTGGTGTGTTTAAGGTTCCCTGAGACCCCAACCCACTAAAAATTTGCGCCCCGGGACCTTTTCAGGCCTCCGATGTTCTCCTTTTATTTTCCCACAAACATGGCATCTCAAGCAGTTGCGGAGTCCGATTTCCTAAAGGATCAAATTAAAACTATAACGGCTATCTATAATTCCCAATTAAAATCGACTAACAAGGAAAACAAAACCCTCCGAATGCAAGTCCAATCTCTTCAAAATAAAATCGACTTACTTACAGACCAGATTTCCAACCTCATTAAAAAAGTAGAAGCCAAAACTATTAAGCCAAACCAACCAATTCAGTCGTAGATCCTTCCGATGTCCCTGAACGCTTCGAAACGGAAATGTCCGTAGTAGAAGAGTCAGATTCAGACGGTGTTCGGTCACCCAGATGCTCCTCGCGCCAACTCAAAAAGGTTTAAAAAAAGCAAGCTCTGACCCGGAACAAAACCCGCAATAACCCAAAAAATCCCCGAAAACCAAAATATTTCAACTCAGTTCCCTCCAGTTCAGGACTCCAACCTCCCGTCCCAATTCCTACCGGCTCAGGACTTCCACCTACCGGCTCAGGACTCCAACCTTCCATCCAAATTCCCACCGGCATAGGACTTCACCTAACGGCCCAGGAAACACCCCTTACGGTAAGGAAGCCCACAAAACCCCCAAAATTCCCCCAATCATTATTCGGGCCACCGAAAAATGTCTAGCTTTAGTCACCTTTAATACACAGTTTTACTCTGCCAGATGACAAAGCGATCCACGCTGTAATCCGCGGCATCCCCACCCAAATAAGCGTCAAAGACCCCCATGCCCCTTGTCCTTGTCATCCTTCCTAAGGTGGCAGGACAATAACACCCGATATTCAAAGAGACTAGGCTCCTAGACCTAGTCATCAAGGTAGAAAGTCAAACACAAATTCCAGCTCTTCCCCCACTCTCAGGCCAATTGCAATGCCACAGCGAAATGCGTAAAATGCGCAGAAGGCCACCACAACACCAAATGTAAAAAACCCCGCCACACAGATGCCAAATGCGCCAACTGCCTTGGCCCACAAACAGCCAACTACCACAAATGCCCCAAGCACCCATCTAACAACCTTCCAACCGGCACAAGGGTCATCCCCCAACACAAAAATTCACCCCTGGCATCTCCAAAAGGCAGCCAACGCCATCCCCCAACAACCCAAGGCAGCCCCAGGTCTTAGCTCCAATCTCCCCAAATTCAAATATCAAAAATTTACACCTTCATGCAGGAATTTGCCAGTTTAATGCAGGCGTTTGGCACTCTTCAACAACTCTTCACGAAAACCAAATAGACATAGCCCTTATCCAAGAGACTGGTCTTAAACCACATCATAGGGGTACCATACCCAACTATTCCTGCTATCGAAACGATAGACTCCTGGGTCCTAAAGGAGGCACAGCAATCTACATCAAAAAACACTTATATCACGACCTTTTACACGCCTCCCCCCTCACAAAGCGATCAAGTCGAAAGTATCTCCATCTTCGTCAACATGCACGACAATTCCAAATTCAGGATCGTGTCCCTTTACAAACCCTCCACTAGGGAGGTCAGGCCCACCACCTTCGAAGGCTACTTCAATGACAACCATCCAACAATCCTAGTAGAACAACTACGGCCAACGGCAGCAGGCTTTACAATATATTACAACGTAACTATATAATGGTTACCGCACCTGATTCCCCAACCCACTATGGCTACGGCCTTCCCGACGTTCTTGAAATCGTTTTTTATAAAAACACGACTCTAAATATTAACATAGAACTAAGACACTAGCTAAGCTTTGACCAATTCCAGTCATTATCACGGCAGAAGGTATACCAACCGCAAATCACACCAAAAAAACAGTCTACAGCTTCCCTCATATATCCGAACTCCTAGAAAATCACACTAAAATAACTCAGACCTATAAATACCGTCCAAGCATTAGATAACGCCTTAATCGAACTTATCCACACCATAAAATCCGAAATAAGTAGAACCAAACTAATCAAAAAAGTAGAAATCCAAAACCCGCAAAACCTTCCCCGAGATCTCAATGACCTAATTAGAGAGAAAAACCGGCTTCTTTGTAGAGCCCGCTGCCCAAACCGCTAAAAATAACCTGGTTTTCGAATGCGCGCGATTACCTCCAATGAAATACGGGATACATGTCATAAGTTGTACTATTCTCGTTATTTTATTGGATTGAAATCGCGCTCATACGAAAACAAAGCTATATTTAGTGTGGTTTACCTGTAGGTCAGTTCCAAAATCTCTGTTTCGATGTCACGGTAATTTTTTTTGAAAATGGAACATCAAGTTTCGGTTCCGTCTAAGGATCCGTAACAAAATCACCGACAGTGATGTCACTACCCATCCCTACTTTTAACCCATTCGCTGTGTCTGGCATGTATCCGGGACAAGGCCGTCGTTACGAATGTATCACGGATCCGTAACACTCGCGTTCCACATTCAGTCGAAATTTCGTATTTAGCGTTAAGGGGAGCGTATGTACTTTTCAAGTACAAGTGTGGTTGCAATGAATTTGGCCAACTAAAAGTCATGGTCATTAGTAGATTTTTTTCCGTGAACCCGAAAAACATAGCAGATAGTGATCCTTGAAAGAAAAACAATCCGCACCTGGGTCGTGAACGTCCGTTTTGGGTCGCAGTGAATGGGTTAAAAGAGGGATGTTATTACCCGCTACCAAGTTAGTGTACGATAATGATTATTCTTCTATTACCAAGTATGCAGAATTTCTTAGATTTCACGTGTTCACTATAATATAGTGTATTATGTACTCGTCGATAGCACAGATAATATATCCATTTTCGTAGTAGATATGGTCTGTTTCATCAAGCAAGATAGTAAATTAAAAATCGCACAGTAAAAATTTGGTTTGAATAGTATATGATTGTATATAGAAAATAGTTATGTTTTATAAAATAAACTACGCAGTATATTCGCACATCCAATATTCGAATCTGTTTTGAAAATATTCACTGTACGATTTTTAATTTACTATCTTGCTTGATGAAACAGACCATAGTAGTGTAGTTTACATATTTAGAGGAAAGTCAAACTGACATTTCGAAATTTTTGAAATGTCAATGTAATATTAACTAATTTTTTATTATTTTCGTGATGTACTCTCGTACACTAAAAACTAGGTTCGCGAACTCGTTGCTTAATATTAATTGATTGTTCTTCCTTTCTTCCTTCCCTTATAAGTTGGTATTGTGTTCAATTAAACTCGTTTTGACAATTACAAATACTTTATTTTTACTGATTTTATGGTAACTTACAATATTGTACTTGTACATATATCAGCTGACTCAATACATATTTCTAAAATAAATTTAATGAAATAAAGACAGTTTAAACATCGATAACTAAAATACATGTTTCTTCTGTCAAATTTCAAATCTACGATATTCTGATATGTGTATCACATACATACAGACCTAATTTTTTATACATAAGTACAACGTTTCTTTTGACAGAAAAAAAAAATAAAAAAAAAATATAGGTACACGTATTAATCTAAAAAGCATTTACAACTGAAATAAGGGAATGTATATTTGGAGAAAGATCTACAAAACAAGTTAGATGATGTTTTTTTGATTAAGGTCGATAAATATTTTAAACGCAAGAGATGCAATTTTTATTTAAAAACTGCACAATTAAAGTTTAGGCGTAAATAAACATCTCCATAATTAAATTTATGTCTGTAAACTTTTTCGAAAAAAAAAAGTTCATAACGACTTCTTTTAGAGCCGCTTTTTACAAGAATTTTTTAATACATCCTTACTTTATTTGTAGTTTAACGTTATTTAATTTTTCGCGTAGTGTCATATTTTAAAATAAATGAACATGTATTCTCAAGCACAATACTTTTGAGGATAGGGATTTTTTAAATATTATAACAATTATAACATTATATATTCTTAATATATACATTTATTAAATTAAATATTTAAGTTGAAGTATTAAAATTAACAGAAATCAATAAAATATAATTTAAAATTGACTTGTTAATAATATTATAAAAACGAATTAATACTGAATAGTATTGAATAAATAAATTATAATGGAAGAAAATACAAAGTTTTAAAATATAAAATATGTGCAAAAAACCCTTAAACTAAATAAAATCTTATTTTAAAAATAAATAAAAATATCTTTGTTTTATTTATAACTTAAAACATATGAGAATTTTGTAGTGATGTAGTTAAAGGTTTTTTAGCATTTTTCATATTTTTCCATGTACGATTTTAAATACTAGTGTGATGATTTTTATTGAAGTGATGTACTATATCTAGAGACATTTATGGTTATTCTATAGACTAGAGAAATAGGGCATTTTTTAAATTTCCTAAAGCTTTTTTTAAATATAAAGCATTTTTTTTGTTATATGATTGCAATATATACAAAAAAGAGAAAAAATAATTATTTTTCTTAAAATGTACACAGTTATGCATGCTACATATACATCTTTGTTAATATTACTTTTTCTAAAGACATTTAAGAGGCCATCCATAAATTACGTCAAGCATATAGCATACAGGGTGTATTTGAAATAGCGTCGGAAATTTTAACAGGTGATTCTACATGATAAAATATGACAAAAAGTTCCTATAAACATATGTCTAAAAATGCGTCATTTAATTTTTCGTCCTCGAACCGTGGAATTTCACCTTCAAATGAATTTTTCTCGAAAACGGTTAATCCTACAGTATTACAATAAGAGTACCTTTTTTATGTATTTTGACCTGAGGAATCATATTTCAAACATAAAATTGCAAAAAAGTTACACAGAAAAAAGTTTGGGACAAAAAACTGATAAGGCCCCCCAGTTTCGCACACCCCTGGTTTAAATAAGTACGTGAAAATGACATACAAAGATGGGCCTTATTAGGATTAATTCACGTGCATAACCTCGTTAATATATCTCAAAGGGATCCTGAGTTATTAAATAAAAACCGATTTTTTTAGCCAACTTTAAAGGGGCGTAGCTCCCTTATGACGCATTTTTAGACATATGTTTATAGGAACTTTTTGTCATATTTTATCATGTAGAATCACCTGTTAAAATTTCCGACGCTATTTAAAATACACCGTGTATATAAACCAAAATAGAAAATATTATCTCTCCAAGACATGAATTAATTGTAATTTAAACATAAATATAGCTACAATTGTTCGACTTTTATAACAATAAGTCATTTTCAAGTTGTTGAAAGTTTAAACAAATTAAATGTGAGTACGCATTGTCATACTGAATGCGTACTCACGTTTAATTTGACTTATTATTCTAAAAGTTGAAACAATTGTAGCTATATGTGTGTTTTAAATACAATAAATTTAACTTTTGAAGAGATAGGTAATATTTTCTATTTTGGTTTATTTAAATCAACTCCAATATGAGTAAGGACAAGGCATCCCTCACTTAGTGAAGGACGCCTTGGTAATGATCAAGACTTTCTTAAATTATATAAATTTTTAAATTAACATTAGGTACCTAATGACCCATAACCTATAGGTTGATAAAAAAAATAAACACAAGTTTTGTTTTTGGGTTTTGGTTTGGGTTTGAAGTGGGGTCAAAAATAGCCAAAATTAATGTTATTTATGGATGGACCTTTTAAGGTGAATCTACTTTTTTTAACGTACGTATAATATATAATTTTTAAAAATAGCGATACATCGAATTTTATAATAAATTTTGGGTACCTACGTTTCGTATCCTAAATTCTACACACTCACTTAAAATAAAATATTTTTTCCAAAATTCGTAAATTTCGTAAAGAATATTTACAATTAAATGGCACCAAAATTTATTATCAAATAGAAATTTTAAGTATTGTAACATAAACGATAAAACCCTTTTATTTATATATCAGTCAGGGCAAAATACAATTTTTTGGGATAGTCTACTATTTACATAAGTATACAAAAAATTGTACAATATACAGGGTCTTCCAAACTTTATTGCAAGGTTTAATATTGCCACTATTCCAATTTTTTGAAAGGCACTGTATAATTTTAAAATCGATAGAGAAATCTACACTTTTGCCTACAGTATATGATATACAGTGTGTATATATTAAGTATATATTTGGTTCTTTTTGTTAAAGAATAAAAAATGTAAATTTCTCGAATTTAAATACTGGTTGATTCAGAATATGTACACTGAAAATTTGTTACCATATTAAATACCAGGATTTTGAATATATTTGAAAACTCTAGCAATTTTAGTTTAAATAGGTACAAGTTGTTACAAGAACAATAATAGAATTACGTTCTTTTACAGCAACAACTTGTATTCAACAACTTAAGTTCCCAGGGTTTTCAAATATTCAAACTGACTTAGTATTTAATACTGTGACACATTCTTAGCGTAACAAAATTAAGGCTGGACATTTACTAAAAATGTAGTTTATGGTACTTCATTTTTATAAAAACTTTTCATAGTATTTGATGTAAAATTATTAGTAGAAATATAACGTTAGATAAACGTTTTTGTCTAACGCGTATTTAATGTATAAATGTCCCGATTTCTAACGTTAGAATTCCTAAAGTTAGCTTCCTAACGTTAGAATAACGTTTATCTAACGTTTGGTAACACTTCTAACGTTAGATTAACGTTATTCTAACGTTAGATCCTAACGTTAGCCTTCTAACATTCAACATTCATCTAACGTTAGGTCAAGTCGTTCTAACGTTATTTTTTACGATGGTGTACATATATATCGTCAGCCCGGTATTGGTAAAATATTCAGTATGGACTTTTAATTTTCTTTTTTTATGTATTCCATTTCTACAGTGTGGTCCAAAAGTCACCCTCCCCCCCCCTCTTAACTTTTGAACGAGTTGAGATATCGATTTCAAATTTAGAACTCTTAAATAAGACAACTTAAACTATCTTTAAGCATATATTTGATACTTTTATCTCTTAAAATGTGAGCAGAGGGGCATGGGGGGAATTTTTTTTAAATGGAAAGGGGGGTCGTGTGATACATTATTTTAAAGCATTTAAAATTCTCTATATAACCAGATATTTTAAAAAAAATTAAACATGGTTTTGATTTTTCAGTTTTTTGCGCTAAAAAATAAATTTTTAAGTTTTTTTTTGTTAATTTTTATTTATGTCAACTGAAATTAGTTTAAAAGTATAATCAACTTTTTTTCATTATGAAATTAGGCATTTTTAAAAAATTATTTGGATTTTTTAGAGAAATTTTGACAAAAATACCTATTTTCAACCCTATTTTAAACCCAAAAAAAAAAAATTAAAAAATAAATAAAAATATACAGTTAAATGGAGAATTTTATAAGCTTTAAAATGATGTATAACACGACCCACCTTTCCATTTAAAAAAATGTCGCCCCATGCCCCCCTGCCCACATTTTAAGATCTAAAAGTATCAAATATATGCTTAAAGGTAGTTTAAGATGTTTTATTTAAGAGTTCTAAATTTGAAGTCGATATCTAAACTCGTTCAAAAGTTAAGAGGGGGGGGGGTGACTTTTGGACCGCTCTGTATAATAATGCAAATAATGCTAATAATAATATCACTAATGCAATAACCATCAAAATTTAACTGCAGATAAAATAAAGCGATTCTTAGCAATTGAAATATGTTAAAACTCTAAAATCTAAAAAAGTGAAGATAGAACAAACCAATACTGGACCGTCGAAATTATGACTTAAAGAGTATTCTTTCTTGTAAAAAATATTTTTCTATAAGAGAAATACGAAAGAAATAGTTGTTATTTATTTTGCATACCTACTTTTTATGTAGAATTAAATCTTAAAATATTGAATTCTGAATCAACTTTTATTATTAACTTAAATTACAGAAAATCATAAGAAGCATTATTGGTAAGGACCGGGAAAAATGTATTCAAACAAATAAATACATTCTTGCCAGATCTTGAATATTAGAGGAACCATTTTGTGCTAGAATCAATCGGGATATTTTGTATTTTTAAAATAGCATTATTTCCATTTTTTTTTAATTTGATTTTATACATTTAGACAAATTTTCCAAATAAAAATCTATAAATAGGTTTAATTTTTATTAGCCAAAAACTAGTTCAAGTTTTTAGTCTTTTTCTACTCATTTTATAGTAATTCATTCGTTAAGATGTGAATATTTAAACTAAGGGTCAATAATATTGACCCTTAAAGCGACAAGTAGATATTTAAATATTTCGCAAAAATTGTCTATGATGTTTATCCATCAAATTATAATTAAATATCATACTATATGTGCATTAAAACACACCAAGTGTAAAATTAAATACACTGTAATACACAGTGTGTATATAATATTAAACACCCTAATTGATAAATATGGCAAATATTTCATAGAAAATACTTTTATGTTAAATAAAGTTAAAATAATCAACTTTTATTTGACTAGATTATATTTTTTGTTGGTATGATCACTGCAAAAATCCAACGTTTCGTTTCAATTCATTATTTTTTTTTTGACCCTTTATAACCAGTGGTTATTGTCCACTTCCCCCGAGTGACAAGAAATGAAGATTACTATAAACTAGCTAGCTGAAGCTTCTCTTTAATACAAGCGTTGAAAATTTCCCTCTTAAGCTCAAAACGCTTTTAAGCTTTTTAAAAAACCTTACGAAACACTTTTATTTTAAGATCCACAGAGCTTAAAATATATTATATTTAAGTTTACGTGTAGTTTTATATATTTAAGCTTAAATTACAGTTTTTAAGGCCTAGCCTGTAGCAAGTTTCACTCCCTTTTGCTCGGTGGGCTTATACATTATATATATATACCCTTTTTTATGCTAAATTAAGTCAATTAATTTCCAATTTACATAGAATACAATGATATAATAATTACTTCAATATAATTATTTAAATATAACAAGTTTTTAATAGTATATATTTGTTTTACCTTAAATTTCTATATTTTTCTAGATGCTTTTACCAATACAGAATCCAGTTTAGTTCATGGGCGGATTTAGGTGATGGGCCATGGGGGCCATCCCCCACCCCCCTAGCGAGATATATCAGCATAGAAATACCTTCAAAATTATATTTTTGGGGAAAGCGCAATTTTTTCCTTACGGATGGCCACGCCCTTAAAATGAAATAAATCCGCCCCTGGGTTAGTTGATCTTAGTGTTGTAAGTGTTAAACAAACAACTCAAAAAGCACGCGTTTACTAAACTAAACCAAGTAGAAATTATGTTCAACTTGAAGCATGTGACATCTTCAGATAAAACATATCGCCCTGTATATTTCGAAACATTTGATCTAAAAAAAAATACTTTCGGTTCCTAGTAATAATCAACTCTGTACCTGATTACTGGTAACTTATACAACTCCAATTTATATAGTTATCCGCATGAAAGAAAGTCTTCGACGAAAGGGGGAGGAATCATTCGCGCTCTCTTATTTCCGTCAAGAGCGTTATAAGGCGTGAGTGCCTACAACGGGCCTCCCACTTGCACACAGATTCCAAACATATTTCCCGTAGCCACAGATCCGTGCGTCGAACTATACCTCGAATACAAGTTAATTTATAAATATAAAAATTATCTCGTTTTTAAGAACAGTTTTCAAAGTAAATTATTTAATATCTCCAACGTTTCGGTTTTTATTGTGAAACCTTCATCAGGGAATAAAATTACAATAATAAAAAATATATAAATACATAAAAATTGGAATATAAATTAATGAAACATTTCAAAATTGATATCAAACTTCAAGTTTAAAGGTATATAGGTAGGTGTAAATCTTAGAGTACCTGTATATTTTTTCAGTCATACAGGAACTCTAGTAAAATTGTTGTGTTCTTAAAAACGAGATAATTTTTATATTTATAATAAAAGAAGGAGAAATAATAATATTGTTAATTTATAAACTAATTGGAAAAGTTAGTTGAAGTTTGTATATGTGTGTTTTCATGTACAGAGGTAATTAGTGCAAGGAACCGAAAATTGTTTTTTTTTATGAGATACGATGTTTGGAAATTAACAGGGCTATATGTGTTATATATTTTTTATTAAAATCTTTTAGTTTTACGCTATAAAATTGTTTACTTAGGTTGGGTTCACATGCTGAAATTTGAAAAATATTTGTACTGTATCTCAATATACAAAATTATATATACTATAATAGTTTACATAATATCATACATGCTGAAGGCAAAATTTTAATTGTTTACCCAATATTTAAGTCTGAACTACCACAAGTGGTTTTATCGACTAAAATCAGTTTGATATTCTTTTATATGAACCAGATATATACTGCCCGACTATGCTAGAAAGCAGTAACTCCATTTGTCGCATAGCAGGGTTTTCAAAACATTGACGTTAAAACGCCGCTGGGCGACAAATGGAGTTACTGCTTACGAGCGTAGTAGGGCAGTATAGTCAGACACATTGATCACACATTAATAGTATAACAGCTTTAAAAGTCGAAGAAAGTATTGGAAAAATTTAAATAATTTTTATTTTTCATTCAGCTAAAATTTTGAGAATTGTCACAAAATTTCAATTATGCGTTTTTTTTGCACAACCAAATTTAAGATAATCAGTCTTGCAATTTTGCATATTATTATTATTTTGAGTAATAGTGAGATAAAGATCGACTTTAAAATTTTCAATTTATAGTTGATCCTTTGTCACAAGCAATCACACAATTGGGTATACATAGATGTTTAGAGTTAAGGTTAGCGATACATATTATTTTTAATAAAAATTCGCAAGCATCATGTTTAATTATATACAGAGTGCCAAAAAATATTCTTAAATAAGAGATAATATCGTCGGCTTACAAGTAAAGAGCACTAAGTCAAAAAACATGGTTTTGAGATATTGACAAATTTAACTTTCACTGTTGTTTTTTAATTTTTGTAATAATTGTTACAAATATGCACGTTTCGCCAAACAAACACTAAGTCGCTTAGTGCAGAAACATTTGAAATAATCTACAAGTAAAACGCACTAAGTGACTTAGTGCCTATTGCCAGGTAAATTTTTATTCAAAATCAAACTGGTGCGTTTTGTGTAGTGGGTAACTCTCTTGGCAGTCCACCAAGAAGTTAGTTCGGTTTACATAGATCATCAAAAATTAATTACTGTACCATAAAAATCCCATTTTTGCAAAAAAGTGACTTAGTGCCTTTTACTTGTAAGCCGACGATATGCTTCGTAAGTTTTATAAGATGTAAGAAAAATGTTTTTACCAATTTATCAAATAAACAATAGTTATTTACGGTACCAATAAGTTAAGTTAGTAACAGTTACAGCACATTCGCAATGCAATGCCGCTCATGTGCGGCTTGGCAACAGCGAAAAAAAGAATCTTGCTTTTTTAAATTGGACACTTTTATTTGTCAGTGTCAGTACTGGGTGCACGGCTATCTTGGATCAACTTTTAATCAGAAATGTAAGCACACTTGTTTTTTTTATAAATTGATTTGTGGACATTCCCCGATTATTTTAGGAGCTAACCGAAAAATCCTCGGTGCGCTTTTTAAGAAAATTAGATTTTTATTTGTTTTTATATTTTTTTCAGTGTATGTTTAATTTTTATTAGGGATATCAAAAGAATTATTTTTTTTAAGCAATTTTGTAGTATATCTTTGTTTTTATTTTCATTTGTTTTTAAGATAATTAAAATCAAAATTGACAAAACTAAGTTTTTAATTAAGTCTGCTATTGTAATATGGGGTATTTAAAATTTTAAAATAATTTAAAATTAGCTTAACGCCATTGACAAATTTTATGTTAGAAAATTACCACAAAATGGCTCTAAGCGCCAGAACACAATATTTATACAATAACATTAAGTTAGCGTTGTACTAAGTTAGAGCCATTTTGTTGTAATTTTCTAACATAAAATTTATAGTTCGCCTTAGCCAATTTTAAATTGTTTTAAAATTTTTAAATATCTTAAATGGTTACAATGGAAGCCTTGATTAAAAAATGAGTTTTGTCAATTTTGTTTCTAACTATCTGGGAAACAAACCAAAATAAAAACAAAGATATTCTACAAAATTGCTAAAAAAAATCGAATTTTCTGAAAAAGTTCCACGATGATTTTTTGCCTTTTGCTTCTAAACAATCAGAGGATGCCCCCAAATCAATTTCTAAAAAAAACTAAAAGTTCACGAAGAAAAATTACCCACGATATCCCATGCTTGCATAGCATATTATAATATAATAACTATTAATATAACTTTTTGTTTGGACTTTCTCATCATCAGATTATGTTTTACATCGATGCACCGTTTGGACTAAAAACATTAACCTAAATATTTTAGTACACCCTGTATATAATTTTTAAATAATTATTTAATTGACCTTAATGAAATTGTTATTTATTTTCTGGTGTTAATTTAAGCATAAGATTCGCTCAAATGGTCGAAAAAATAATCGAAACTTTGGTTGATATTCCTTGTGGGATCTGGACTCATCAGGTTGCCATTTAGAGCACTCGCTCTGTATTGTTCACTAAATGACAGCAAGATGTCGCGGATCTTTGCAATGATCTCGTCTACTCAGGCGTTCGACTCCTAAAACAAAAATTGAAAGTAAAGATAAAGAATTAAGTCCCCAGTGCCCTAATAGCACAAAGGTTCTAAGAATATTCTTATATATTTCTAAGAATATTCTTTCCTTCTTAGAATATTCTTAGAAACAAAGTGTGCTATTAGGGTATATAATATTTTAAGTACATTACCGTTTATGAAAGAAAAACGACTAATTGTGAGTTTTGGACACCTGTTTTACGAAAAACTCTAGTTTGTTCAAATAAACAAGCATTGCAACGCAATATTTATTTGTCCGACCACATAACCTTGGCCAGTTTAAGGTTTTTTCTATCGACAACGTCTCGCTATGTCGCCTATTGAGATCGTGGTATGCTAGGAGAGGACATAGAACACCAGGGTAATAGATTTCTTTCCGCTTCCGATGCCCCGATAGCCAAGGTTACGTGCTCGGACAGTAATGGCAGAGCCACCGCGGTGCTAAAACCAAGTTAGTTTGGCGTGAGGTCATACTGGTGGTCCTAAGAAGGTTTTTTAAACTTTCTTAAATAGCATAATGCTGTAAAACATACTAAGCATATTCTTAAAAGGTGCACTGCTGTAGTAGCATAAGTGCTTCTACTGTAAATATTCTTAGCATGATTAGAGTATTTTGCTAACATTATTCCCAAATACGTATTCTTAAAATATTCTAATGGAATATTTTTAGAATAATGTTAAAGAACACTTAAATATTTTAAATAATTTAGAATAGTAATATGGCGTCTATATTATTTTAATTTTTATAAGTTAGAATTACAAATATTCTTAAAATTGGTGTTAATAATAAAGTTTTACCCTTTTCTGTAAGATACAGCTAATTATTTAACCTGTCGGGCCTCGAGGGCCCGGGGTATGCATCTTAGGGTTAAATGAAAAAATGACAACTTTTAAGAAAATTGTTAAAAATCGTAAACCTGAATTAAAAAATAAAAAAAATACTCATAATGAATGCGGCAATAAGACAGACTTGAACAATATAAAAAAAAAAGTTGCAGTGGGGTACCACGCAATTCATAGAAGATGGGGCAAAAAACACAGTTGTACGTTTTTTGTTGCTGTTAATACAAAAATGCCTTTTTTAATGATTTTAAATAAAGAATGAAGTAGAAAAAGTTTAAGTTAAAAAAAAAAAGAGAGAATCAGTCAAACCCATTAAGTGTGTTTCGAAATATTTGAATTTAAAAAATGGTTTGATCTTACCTTCAGATTTTCAAAATAGTTCATGATTTGGTCATAATCCATATCCAACTGAAGATCATCTAAAGCAGGCAAATCAGCAGCGTTTGATAGCTCAGCATTGCCATCATCAGCACTAAACATTGGATTTCCAACTATCGTCGCTCTTTTTACTTCAGCACTGTTCCGACCTTAAAAAATTATAAAATTAAGTAACAATTAAATAAATTATTGAGATGCTTGAAGAAAATTAGTTTTTCCATAGGCTTTGCGTTTTTAATTGGGTACACCCGGCCATAAAAAAAAGTTTAATTACTACCAGATTATGTTTTTCTCGCATATTTTTGGGTGCTGAAAACAAATTTGACAATGAAGAAGCTCGTTGACACTTAAAAGACAATGTTCACTTTTTTTATGGAAAAGTGGGTTTGGTCAAATTTGGCTGCAATTTGGATATATTATAACTCTCCATTTTCTGATCAGAATGGTACAAATTCCAGAAATCATTAGTTTAGGTACTAGAGAACTTAAAAAATCGCGGCTAATTTGTCCAATATCAAGTCCAATATTCTTTTTGTTTTTTTTTGTAAAAATTTGGGAGTGAGCAAGCTATTTCATTGTCAGATTGATTTTTGGCGCCCAAAAATACGTAAGAAAAATATGGTCTGGTTAAGAGTGATTGACATTTCTTAATTTTTTGTTGGCCTGTAATATTTATGTGCGGTTTTTGAACAAGAGTTGTTTGTAAATTTTATTTATAATTTAATTAACATATAAGGTTATTTTTTTAAATTTTGTTTCTTTTAAATATAGGAGTATATTGTACTCAGTACAAACAAGCCAAAACGATTAATTACACAAGTCTATAAAAAATATCTCGGTCCTAGGACTAGGTTCTAACTCATCATTTCCTATGTTTTTTGATGCGCTGAAACTGATTTCACCATAAAAAAGATTTATCGCGCAGTTTTTTTACCAATTGTATATAAAGTGTATAATTTTAATAATTATGAAATTTATACATTTTATATATGATTTGTGAAAAAACTGCGCGATGAATATTTTTTTATATCGGAATCAGGTTCAGCTTTTTACGTACAAACTAAGTCAAATAAAAAAAATGTGTATATATTTTTATAGATAATTTTATAATCTACAAATAAAATAAAATTTTTATAAAAATTTGATAGTTTTGCCACAAATGAGAAATTAAGTAAACTCTGCACTTTAATTTTAAGCATTTTCGCACAGTAGGTCCTTCGCATATGGATTTTTGAATTCCTTGTATATTTTTTTAATATACCCTAAACTCTTAAAATTCCTAGTGTTTTGATTTTGAAAAAAAAAAACGTAAATATTTCCTGGAATTATATCTCAAAATTGTGAGGCGCTGGAATTTTTCAGGTCAAATTCGGATTCTACGCCCTCGAATTAGTAAGAAAAAATTAACTTTTAAATCAGGGCAAAAAAAAAGTTGTGATTTGTTGCCTAGTGTTATTGAAATTTATACACTTTTTATACGATTTGTGAAAAAACTGCGCGATGTATTTTTTTTATGGTAAAATCGGTTTCAGCACATCAAAAAACATAGGAAATGATGAGTTAGAACTATAGGACAGAGATTTTTTTTGTAGACTTGTGTTATCTCTTATAAAGTCATTCTATCATGGTTCTAGAAAACGTGCTTAAATGACAAAACTAAAGAGACCTCATGCTATTGTCAATAAAACCAAAAAAATAAAAAAGGATTTCTACAAAATATCTTACAATTTGCATTGGGAGATCTAGGATACTGCACGAACTGTATTTTTGCATCATCAACAGGTTGCTCTGTTTCGTTTTCTTCCGTCAGATGGTGCTGGTGAGGTTCGTCGTCAAATTCGAAAACGCTTCGCATATTCAAGTCTCCGTCCTTGATAATGTCACTTGGTGGCCTGGGGAAATCCGAAGCTTTGTTGTAGTCGATTGAAGATGGTCTGTATTGTTTTTCAATATTTCTGCTGCAAAAATTAGTTAATTCATTTTTAGAAATAGTTGTTTTGCATTTTTATAGTCCTCGCAGCTTCACAGCAGAAAAGTATTATAGGTTTGCTTTAGACCCAAAAAAAAAGAGTTGTCTTCGTGTCTTATAAGACACGAAGACTATTAAAAAATGTAAAGCTCCCTTTTAAAAAAAATCGAAAACAGTGGAAGGAAATCCCCCGAAAACAAATAAATAAATAAAAATAAAAGAAAAAGTTTGATCAACGTTATTTTAATTCTACCAAATTTTAAAAAAATACAGAAAGCTATACTTTTTAAAATACATAATTTTAGCATGTATTATACTGCGGATTTCAAATTTTTCAAATCGTTAAAACATAACCAGCCGACACAAATTTTAAAAATGCCTTTGTGCATAATTTTGTCTGTTCACCTGTGAGTCATATTTTCTTGTGCTCACCCTAGTAGAAATTTAACGTTAGAATCACGTTTTTCTAACGTTAGAAAACTGTTACAGTATAAAAAAACTTTATAAAATATGTGCAAATGTCCCGCTATTTAACGTAAGAATCAAACGTTAGTTACAAATGTTAATCTAACGTTAGATTTTTAAGTTAGCAATACGTTATAAGTACGTTTAATTTCCAACTTTCTGAGGGGCGTGGCCAACTAGGAAATTTCTACCTGCATCATAAAATGGCAGCTGGAGACAAATTTATTCATATTAATAAATCTTAATGTATTTTAGCAAGCATAATATTTTTAAACATAATTTCGTTACATTTATTTATAAAATATCCATCTTTTTAGGTGGCCCTAAATATTTTTCATGTAATATGCTGTTATACTTCGATAAATACGTTTACCTCTCAGAAAAACCTTATATTTAGTTAGTTAATATTTATTTACACATTCAGAATCTTAAAATATTTTTTCAATTCTAGTACAGCGTTGCCAGACTTACTATAATTTTTACTTTTGGGGGATATTTTTTATACTTATAGAAATAATAAATAAATATCAAACCTAGGCACATAGCTGTCTGAAATGAGTATTTCCTACTATAGCTTACGTATTAATAATGGAAATTTAAAATATATTTAAAGTTAGAATAAGGTTAGAAAAAGGTTAGAATTTAGTTGGGAAACTAACGTTAGATTTATGTATTTTATAACGTTTTTTTTCAAACGTTAGTTTTTAAGGTTAAGATTTATATATCTTATAACGTTTTTGTCAAACGTTAGTTTTTAAGGTTAGATTTATGTACTTTTCTACCAGGGCAAGATAACTCAAAACAAAATGTCGAATTTACCTAAATAAAAATTTTAGGAATATAAATTATGCTACAGAAAGAAAGACAGTTGTTTTTAACAGAACTGCACAGGTCAAGAAAACGTTATTAAGTGTAATCATACCAACTTAAACAATTCAACTAAAGACAAAGCCATTAAGTTTTTTTATTTCGAAAATAATTTATATCAGTTCAGCTACTTACCTATTTCTGTTATTTCTTCTAGGTGGCGAGTCTTCCAGAGCATTGACGTTGGATGCTGCAATATTTCTGTGAGGGGGCACAGGGGGGCGGTAGTCATCTTCGATTAGATCTTGATGCGTTGATTTAATTCTGGGCTGTAGAGGTTCTGGCGTTTGTGATTGGGAGTGCATTCCATGGGGAGGTAGTGGGGGTGGTGGGGTTGGTCTATTCCTGCAAAAATATAATTAGTATTTTAGCAGGTGTATCTAAATAGATTTGCTAACGTCAATTAAATAGATTCAAAAATATTACATTTATTACTTTCAGGGTTAATAAAGTGCACATTCTAGTAAGATAGTTGATATAAGATTTACTAGATAGTGAAGTTTTTTAACATTGAAGAATTTTAAAACATTAAGCTTTAATATTTGCAGTACTCGGCGAATTTCGAGTAGCCGCATGGTTTTAAATATTTACATTTTTATTTCTTTTAAACGAGTAAGGTTGGAAAAAAGTTATCGATAAATAAATATTAAAAACTCTCGTATTCTTAAAAGATAAAAAATCGAATGTCGGTTTTTTCTTTGAAAAACACCGTTATATGTACATATGTATAGTTAATATGTATAGTCACTATTGTTGTGTGTAACAGATTAGTTGTCAAATGTTTCGATTTAGTGACCTTTATAAAAATTTCCCTCATAATTCGGCAAAATTATTCCGTAAGCCTATGTTCCTGTGTTTATTTTCAACGTTGACGAGTCATAACTGAGTTTACACCGACTACTCGTTATTTTCTTTCTAGAGTTTAGGTGTTACACTGTAACCAAGTTTTGCCCAGTTTAGAGAAAATAACAAATAGATTTAAAAATCTTGTAGTTTTACACGATCTATAAGTTACGTTAGGCCCAAAAGTTATTAAGTTAATTTCCATCAAGGCTTGTAATATGTATCAACTACCCTATTTCTATATTAGTTAGATACACCTACCATACTCTCAAGCTGTCACTACTATCACTATTGTTAATATCTCCACCACCACCACCACCATTAATTTTGCTCTTACAGTATGTGCTGCTATCTATCATTCGACAATTGTTTCCAGTGTTGCCGTTGTTACTGTTCACATCGGCAACAGTGTTCATCGGATTTCCGTTGGCCATTTTGGGTGGTAGCTCGATGTGATTTGGATTACTAAAACTTGTGGCTAAACAGTCATCGGGATCAACATAATTTATATTCAGGGGATTTGAGGTGATGCGCATCTCGCTGTTTGTTAGGTTGTTGTTTGCGATTGTGGAATTTCTGAAAAAAAAACTATATTTCAAAAAAGGACACGTTTATCGCACATGGATAGCCTTAAAAAAGTTAAATGGAAAGTCCAAACCACCCCGGATTTTTTGATTTTAGGTTATTTTTGGGACTTTCCAAACAGTTTTGGCAAAAATTGAAATCGCTCACGAAGCCATTTTTAAAAAAGTCATTCTTCTTCTTCTTTAAGTTTTGCCTGACATCACAATACGGAGTTTTTTCTATGACACACCCTATAATCACGACCATTCACACGTCTACTTTATTAATGTCCAAAATAAGACGACCGTAATTTTAGAAATTAACAAAGTAGCCGTGTAAATGGTCGTAACTTTATTTAGTATCAAGGGTAGTACCTATGCTATAGGGTGTGTCATAGAAAAAACTCCGTATTGCGATCTCAGGAAAAACTTGAAAAAGAAGAATGACTTTATTTAAAACCGGCTTCATGAGCGATTTCAATTTTTGTCAAAAACTGTTTGGAAATGTCCAAAAAATAACCTAAAATCAAAAAATCCGGGGTGGTTTGACTTTTCATTTAAATTTTTTAAGGCTAGCAGTGCGCATTCATTTTAGAGTTTTAGAGATTGTGATTTAAAAGCGTAAATGTTATAACCAAATGGCCTAGTTGTCCGGCTTTGGCGGATCCAAAAATTTACTACTACTAAGGGTAAATGTGATTAAAAATTTTATAATAATTATTTTATAAAAATTCTTGATTATGTTAATTTAAAATTAAAAATATTCATACCTATTTGAGCTATCCATTGTAGCTCTTCCTAACCATACCCAGTCGTGAGCGTTCTGAGTCTGTTCCCTTGGTTTTCTGGTTTCTCTATGTATAACCACGTTACTGGGACTCACCGGTGATGCTCTAACTCCAGCTGTAACGCTTTGTTCTATCGGCTTGTATTTCGAGGCATAAACCACACAAGAGACTACGAAAACGGCGATTGCGCAGCAAAAAGCTGCCAGAAGAACGTACATGCTGATTTCTAGGGGTGTCAGATGAATTGTGGAGTGACGACGTACTGTTCCTTTGCCTCCTTGGTATTGGCGAGCCTGGACGTTGGGTTCAATGGAGTTTTCGTCTTTCATTGGATTACCTAGAAAGAAACAAAATTTTATCAAATTATAATTAGCACCAATTTATATTTTTTTGAAATTATCTGAGAATATAAAGGACAGAATGGTCTGTTAGTAGTAGAGAGAATCACCGGCTTTAAATGACTTTCAAAGTAGTTTATAGGGACTGTCTCGGCCTCACCAAATATCAATTATTAATTAACTGAAAAAGGCAATCGGCGCCATGGCTTGGCGCGCCCGTGAGAATTGTACTCACGCTAGCTGGCGACTTAGGATTTGAGTTAGATGTCCTAACCCGCTCGGCTATACTCCTACTAAATGGTAGCTCACAAACTAAGACAGTTGGAGAAGGGTGGGCAGACCTAGACTGGAATACTGCTCAAATAATAAAGAAGCCCTAAAAGGTTTACCTTTTAATATATCCTGCAGATCTAAAAATCCTTTAGACCCTCCATAACTTCCGCCATCATTTTGTAGGATATCAGGCCTGTGAGATAGATCACTGCTACTGTAGTCCACCGAGATGCTTGCTGCTGCTGTCGCTAGAGATGTTTTTCCTGCTTTCGGTCTTACACTACCTCTGCATTCTTCTGCTAGGAGTAACGTTACTTGAAGGAGATCCCCACTTCCTTCACCTACAGTAATAATCAGAAAAATTTTAGTTTTCAGAATGTAATTTATGTTAGGTTTGTTATCAAATATTAAAATTTTGCTTTAAATTAAAAGCAGAGCTCTGGTAGTCTCGGTTTTGGTAACATGATTCTGACCAAGACCAAAAGCAAGGTTTTCCTTTTTTTGTTTTTTTAATCTTTATAACTAATAATTCTTTTAGCGAAAAAAAAAACAAACAAAAATTGAATTATATACGTACCAACTGCTATAACTCTAGGATGGTGCGAAGCTACCATTGGCGCAAAAGCTACCACCTCTGGATCTAAACTTTCAACGACCAAATGGTAATCTGTATCGGCAATGTCTCGTAAGGGTGTTTTGCTTCCATCAGAAAATTCTAGTTCAATGTCTAACAAACCCTCCTAAAAAATAAAAACGTTGCGAAGTGAGTATGTTTAATGTAGAGAATTATTTTTTCATTTGTGTGTTTAAAATCGCTGATAACTGTATTTAAAGACATGATACATAATAAAAATTATCAACCAATTACAAGATCAAAAGTTATAGAAAAATCTGTTTTAAAAAAAATTGTCATATATAATTACGCAAGAGGCTGAGAATTATGCGGAAAAATTCGCTGTTTTCATGAAAATTTGCTGTCTTTAAATAATTACGACTGCCCTGCAGGGACGATGCCCCTGGAGTAATTATTTCCTTTGACAGCAAATTTGAATGAAAACTGAAATTTTCCCGATAATTCGAAGAATCATGTTTAATTCGGAAGATTATTTTTTAACGATTTATAATATGTCAAACCAACTTTTATATTTTTTTCATCGGAAATTGATATAAATTGTTTTATTACTTATCTTAATATTTTTACGGTCATATTCTTTGATTTGGTTAATTTAATTACATTCTCAACTGCTAAATTAAAACCTAATTGTCCATTTTTAAATTGCAAATTATAATTCTGTCAATAGTTTAGTCACTTACTGCAGTACTGACTAGCGCGGTACTGCGCTAGGCTTGCAAGCATGTTCATAAAAGTCAATCTAGAAAAAATGTCATTATTTTTATAAAAATAATATTTTGAGGTATTTTTTGTTAAATAATAAATTAATAATAATAATTATAAATAGTAATATATTCATATTTAAACTAATTAATAATTTTTAGGTATGAAATCTTGTTGTAAAAGAGAAATACTGAAAAACAAAATACTAGAGCGATTCTCACTAGAATTTTTCCACAGTAGCAAATTCTCAATATAGTTATAATATGATTGGACAGAAATAAACACGTGGCCAGAAATATTGTTAAATGATTGGTTGATAAAAACGTTAAAAAATAATCTCCCGAATTTAAAGTTATGAGAAAGACATTTTAGTTCTTTTACGGATTTTTATTTAAAACTTTGTACCTGGTAACTAACTTGAGCCTGCAGGTCAAACATTAGTGCCAGATTAAGCCACCAACAAATTTATAATTTTTCTTTCTAAAAAAATTTTGCTTACCTGGTATTGAGCGGTTAATTTTCTGGTTACACTGGTTTCAGCAACATAACCATTTTCAATTGAACTATCAGGCGATATGTTTAGTTGGAGTCCTGAAACAACTTGCACCAAAAGTCGAGACAAGCCTACTTTGTCGTTTCCTACTCGGATTTCTTTTGCTCCATAAACTCGGCTGGTGATTGGTGATAAGACTTGGACTTCTGTGCGTCCGGTACTTCTACCTATTATAAAATTAAAAAAATTAATAAATAAAAAATATGGAAAAATACCCTTTCTAGACGGTTGGTTGTGTCTCGGAAAATAATAGCCCTACGTCAAAACTTCTTAAAGGCTAAATCGCTGGAACAAAATTGAATACCTGAATACGTTCTAGGGGGTAATTCTCGGATTTTAATTACCTATAAAGAGGTCCCACGTTTGGTAAATACATATAAGATTTCCTCGAGAGATTACCTTAAAGTTTCCTCCAATTTGTAGAAAATCGGAAAATTGTTTTTATCTATGCAAGAATAAAGACCCAAAAGTTTTACAGAAACATTCTGACATTTTTAAACAACAACTTTATTACAATTTTTCGTTATAGAAGCGCTTTTATTTTAGGTACTTTAATTAGGTGAGGGGTTAAATTCAATATTTAAATAAAATTCGCATGCACACTAGATTTTTTTTATGTTTTTTATGGTCAAATATTTGAATATTATTATTAATTTAACTATTTTATTAAATAATAATTACATCGACACTTAGGACTACTACTACTAGTGTCGATGTATTGAAATCTTCGCCGAAAAATCAAAATCTATGACCATGTTTTTTTCATATTTCTCGACGTTTTAGACCTTTCTGAGTCGAAATCAGAAAAAAAAAATTCGTCCGTCTGTAAACTCGATAACTCCATTTTCAAATAAGATATCGACAAGCGGTTTTTTGCATATTGTTTCTTATCGTATTTCGAAGAGCTGATTAGATTTTGGGGGTAAACGATTGGGGGTAAGGGGGTAAGAATGGGGTAACTCCTATTTTTACCGTTCTTTGGTTATAATTAAGGCAATTATTATTATATTTTATTAATTTAGCACTTATATGAAAGATAATTTTAAATTGATTAAAAAATGTTACAAACTATTTTTTCCTAAAAAGCATTTTTTCTAGATATTGGCGTTTAAAGCAGTAAAACGTTTTTTTAGCATATCCCATTTATAACCCGATTTCAAAAAAATATATTTTAAAGGAAAGCTGTTTTTAAGCCCTATAAAAAATGTTATATACAGTTTTTTACTAGAATATAACGTTTGGGAGATACAGACTTTCAAACTTTAATAAATTATGCAGGTTAATGGTTCCCTATTCACGTGATCACACAATGTTTCAAATTAGTGCCTACACTGTAAAAACTGAATGTAAAATAATATAAAAATACATGAATTTACATAGTACGGAATAGTAAATTTACCATTCTGGACTATGCATAATTCATGAATTTATGTAAAAGAATGTAAAATAATGTAAAATAATCTAAAATAATGTAAAAGAATGTAAAATAATGTAAAAGAATGTAAAATAATGTAAAAATATATATTTACATTGATTTACATATTTTTACATGATTTTACAATGTCGGGCTATGTTATTTTAAGATGCGCGTGCGCTTTGGACAATAACCAAGAGGCGTCGCATCATGAGATGGACCGTTTAATATGTATGTAATTTTTACTGTTCCGGTCTATGCAAAACATTACCATTACGGACTATGTAATTTTTATCATTCCATTCTATGGCAACATATTACCATTTACGGAATATGTAATTTAATGTAATTTAATTTTACCGTGTAGTGCCGATGTTTTGACAAGATGCTTGCAACTGTTCAGCTGGTTTTTAGATTAAACAAATACAACTCTTATTTTAAATGACGAGTAAATAACTAGTTATTAAATGGTAAATCTATTATAAGAGCACTGCATTTACCATTAATAATTAAAATTTAATATTGACTAAAGAGTATTTAGTAAAGACAGAGCATTATTGACTACATAGTTTATTCATGTTAAGTGAATGGATTTATAGTTTCAGTAGAATTACATGCCAGAGGTAATGCCAAGGTATAATATTACACTACTCGCAGCTTCACATCAGAGGAGTATCATACGTTTCGGACTACGAAAAAAAGACCAAAATCAAAATCGTATTTTGGGCTAAATCGACTGCAACGATAATACTTTATATGCTTATAGATACATAAAAAACTTTTTACAAACAATTTTAGTCAGATCCAAAGCCCTATTCCCCAAAAATCGAAAAGCTAAATATACAAATCGGGCAAAAACTTTCAATTTAAGATACATAAAAAATAAATACTTAGTCAAAATGTCAGCCCTTTTTACATCCCGGAACATACTTTAATTAATTATTTTAATTACAAATTTTGACATATGTTAATGCACTATTTGGCATCATTGCACCTAACGCAACTTCAAGTGTCAAGTGTCATGTCGTCAAAATAAAAATAACTGCACATTGACTACGTGGGGCAAAGGAAACGGTCTGTGTTGTGTTAATTGCTCTTGACTATAAAATTAAAATATTTTGTTGTGTTTTATTAGTTTTTTATGGATTTAACATAACTTAATGTTTAATTAGGCTGGACTGTTGTGACTAGTGTCAGTACGACTATGGAATTATTTTTGAGGTATTTATACTATAACAACATTGTAAGCAAACCAGCAGCTTCAAAGATAACTCAAAGCATGCAGTTCCATGGGACACTATTGCCCCAGACAAGTAATTTAATGTATTTTCAAAGTGTTAAATAAGTTTATTTTCATGGTATGATTTAAAACTAGATTATGAAAAATTTACACATAGACTTAAATAAACACATTTAATTAATATTGTACAGTGGTTTTATTATACATTCTAACTAAATGTTATTATGTTGGTTTTTAGATAAACAAAAAATATTACTTATTTTCAGTATGATAGAGTCACATTTAGCGCAAGAATAATGCGTCGTTGTCGGGTTTACGATAACAAATAATTCATGGCGAGTTTAATTTTTTTTCATGTTGTTCTTTATTAACAAATAAACTTGGTACACAATTTTTTATCATTTCTTTTTGTCATTTTGCACTTTTTTATACAAAAACATATACATAGCCCAAAACTCTCATTTTAAACGATATCATTCTTTGAGGAAAAATTACTTTTTATTAATAAAATTAATCGTAAGAAAAAAAAATATTTAAAAACAGTAAAGTTATAAGAGGCCCTAAAATTAAATTTCCCAGTACAATATAAATTAAATTTAATTTAAAACCTTCTCCGAAAAAAAAATGCTTGTAACTGCGAGGAGTTTACTATAGAATGCGAAGCATTATATATTTTCACGGCTTATTTTATATAGGAAGTGGTAGCTAATACAATACACGTGGGATTCTCGGGCTACTTTAGCGTTTATGAATGCTAATATATATTGCTTATCCCACAACAAATGGAGGTTAGTGTTATGCGGATCATAGGCGCCGACTTGTCAAAATTTCAGGTGGGGCCCAAAATTTATTGAAGTAAAAAAAAAAAACAGTTACAAAAGTTATACGTTTTTATTAAATGAAAAAAGACCAAAGTTTGAAGCTTTTGTAATATTTAAAAGTATAGACTATATTTCAAGGGGGCCCGGCCCCCAGTTATGAGTCCAGGGGTCCAGAATCTTGGTACTGAAGAGGGCCAGCAGCCCCAAACTGTTAGTCTACCAATATCACTCTGTACGATGATTAGAAAATAGATTGATAGAATAATAAATTAGCACTCCCCCCAAATAAATTGCTTAGCAAAATCTAGTAAACTATTTTTGGTGCCTTTAAAAAGAATTGTTCTTGTTGGAAGGTTTTGTAAACTTTTTAGCGTGGTAATTGAAAAGGCATACACACGTTTTTCACTTTATATAGGTTAATCTCATATCATAAATTGAATCTATTTAAATCGATTGAGAGCATTTCTAGAAAAGCTTCCTAAGGGTAATGCTTACTTACGTATACCTGCTTCAAACAGAAAAAGTTCCAAGTTGACCCAAACAAAGCTTGGCCTAGGTTCCAAGCAGAAATATTTATGCGTGGTACTACTCACTATAATTTTAGTTAAAAGCATAATTTGAAGTTCTGTAATTGGTAGATGACAAGATCTTTAATTACACAGTAAAATTCAGTTTTCAAAAAATCATAACAAATTTATTTAAAATGTTCAAAAAAAAATTTTTAAAATTAATTCATGCGGATTTTAGTTTTTAAACACCACGTTATCCAAATGTCGACTATCTTGCTCAAAGCACTTCTTTAATCTGGACCTTAAATTTTGGAATACATGTCAAAACATTTCAACAGGAATATTGGTAATACACTGTAAAAAAAATGTGTAAATTTTCATGCTAAATCAAAGGTAATATGTTGCCAAGCAGTAAAATTTACAAGTTAAATCTCGTAAATTTTACGATTTAAGAAAAGTCTCTACCACACCACTACATTTTCATGTTTACCACAGAACACCCATGTTTACTGACAATCTGCATGTATTAGATACTTATTGACACTAATACGACATCTTTAACTTTTATAGTTTTATAGCGGGAACGTTTGATAACTGAATTTTACTCTGAGTCACCCTGTATTTATTATACTTCTTGCAGCTTCACAGCAGAGAAGTATTATAAGTTTACTGGACCCCGAAAAAAAAATTGTCCAAAACCAAAAAAATTTAAGATAAGAAGATAAATATAAGATAAACTTGTTTTAAGAATCTCGAGAATTTTACATTCTATGTAGATCTTTCATTTATTTATACAGATGTATACATAAATATATATATAGAAATTATATAAAAGTAGTTAATTAAAAATTATTAAAAAAAAAATAATAAAATTAAAATATTTAAAAAATTATTTAAATTTTTCAAAATAAGATTGCTCCCTCCACCTAATCTCCGCGGACTATGTTTAAACGCTAGAGGCATATTCACAAGCTCGCATAACAATATAGTACATAAGAATGCGGTACCGTGAATGGCTTACAAAATACATGGCGGAACATCAAGCCAATCACGGCATCGCAATCTTATGTTTTATGTTTTTATGCAAGCTTCTGGATAGGCCTTAATCCAAAATTTGCGTTAGTCGTAGAAATCTATGTAAATAATAACCAACAACTAGGGACATTTTAAGCAGGATAAAAGATATGATAACGATAAAACCAATGTACCGGAAGTCCTATATGTTTCTGCGGATCAATGAGCTGCAGGAATACAGAATGTTCCATGGGCACGTATAAAAATAACAGGCAAATCAAAGCAGTTTTCCGGTTTTCCATATCAGCAGGTTAAACTATGCAGCACATGGATGTACCGATTAAAATACCAGTAATAAAAAAATTAAACATTTTTATTCTTATATTCACAGCGCGTTTGCGCACTATGATTGAAAAAGTCCAAAATAGGTTTTTAAGATTTTTCAAATCTAGCATTTTGTTGTCGGAGTCTACCTCCAACTCCCGGCGCGTTTACTTTGAAATCACCTCTCTAAATAACAGGAGAGTTAGAGCTGATTTGTTATTTCTTTTTAAATTAATAAAGGGGGTTGTGGATTTTCCGGAGGCTCTATCATTGGTGAAGTTCTTAGTTCTATCTTCCACTAGAAATTCTAGAACTTTCTATTGTAGTGTTCATAGAACAAATTATGCTAGTAACTTTCCCATTGATAGGGTTTGCAGTATTGCCAATTTATTAGATTTAGATTTTTTTTGTTAATTTTAATGTTTTTAAAAGGAACCTGATTAAAGCTATTAAGTGATAATATATTTTAGTTATATGTATATTTATATTTATTTTGTGATTAATATTTATTTTGTGATATGTATTTATATTTAAATTGGAAGTACCGTAAATAAAGTTCTATTCTATTCTGTTCTATTCTATTCTATTCTAGAAGGGTATAATACGCTGGTTTTGAATTTTCCAAAATCGTCAAAAAAAAGTCCCAGACAAAAAAGTTCTATGCAATAAAGTCCTAGATAAAGAATTCTTAAATAAAAATGTGTTACATAAAAAAATAACTTAAAAAGCTTATGTTAGTCAGTATACACCCAAAAAGCTATGCGCACCTAAACTTTAAATTAAAATTGCATATAAAAATGATATTAAATAAGCTTTATCTCAGAAACAAAATATAGTAGATTTTTTTTATTTATGAACACTTATAGCTTTTTGCAAATGTGGTTGTACGTGAAATGACAAATTTTATTTCGATAGCTTCAATAATGTTAAAAAACGATTGATCTGTGTTAGCTGGGACACCCAGTATATGCAAATTTATACATTAAAAATATATTTTATCAGTTAATAGTTTAAGGGGATTGGTTTTTACGGAGTTGTATTCTAAAATGTTCAGTGGGCACGTATGAAAAGCAAATCAAAGTGGTTTTCCGGTTTTCCACGTCAGCAATTTCAACAATGCGGCACATGGATGTACCGATTAAAATAGGGAATGTATTTTAGAGATAAACTGCATTTTTATTCGAATATCAAAATTATTATAGGAAATATATTGAAATGGAAAATTTTCTAGAATTACGACAAATGTGGATCATTTTAAACAAAATATATTATTTGAGTGAAAAAACTATTTTTGTAAAGACCGATATACAGCAAGCAATGTAAGTCAAAAACGCTTAAAAAATTTTAATTAAATTTATCAGGTTAAATACTTATGATCAAAATGGGAAAAAACTAGTAATTTTTGCTTAGCTCGCTCGCTTACTATTGATCATAATATGTCAATTAATAGTTATTTATGGTACTAGTGGGTAAAGTAAAATATTGCCCATAAGAAAATTAACTTGTGAGGCGTCAGCCAAGCAGGTTAATTTTCGAGAGGGCAATATCGGTTTACCCATGAGTGCCATACAAGGTTTTATCCAATAAATAGCTTAGAAATTCACATTTTTATTAAAAATTTTAATGACATTTACAAGAAAATAATTTGACAAGTGACAGTTGAGTGGGTAAAATAAATAATTATCCACTCAATAAAGTAAAAGCCACGCGGGGGTTATTATTGAGTTTATCTATTTAAAATAGAGCTGGTAATTGTTTCATTATCTGTATGTATTGGATAAAATGTATTTTTTTTTCATTGTAAGTAATACTAACTCAACGATAAGTTTAAAATGTCATATATGATTTTGTTACATATTTTACATGACTGTATAGAAGACATTAAAAAAAAACATACCTTGCAATATTCTACCATGTAAACTTGCAATCCTAGGGTCACTAACCCTCAGCCAAGGCAAAACCAAATCGGTAACTCTTAACCAGGTTCTTCGGTTGATCAAGTAGCTAACGCGCCCGGAGTCGTGGTCACTCGCAGTGAAATGGGCGTACACGTCGACTGGAGTTTGCTGGTACCGGAGTCTGCAGATGGGCTTTTCAATGATGTTGCCCAGATCGTCCGTTGTGGTGCTCCAGGTAGATCCGTAGGATCGTTTCTTTCTCCGGATTTTTGTAACGCTGAAAAAACAATTAATTATAAAAATAAATCAGAATTTCTTTAACGTGGGTTTTTCAAAATTATTATATATAGATAAATACAAATAATTAAAAATCTAAGTATAAAAATAAGTGGTAAGGTTCATAAATTACACGTTCCTATTACTTGCTATAAGTACTACTATTTTTATGGAGAATTTAAAAGCAAATTATGTTTAAAAAGCCAGGTAAAAAAGTACAAAACATAATTCAAAAAAGTTTTAGTAACCAACTTTATTTTATATGTTTCAAACAAACATAATGTTTGTCAACTGCCTAACATTTTTTACCTTGGATGGAAGTCCGGTACTCTCCATGATTTAAGCTGACTTAACCGGGTATCTGCAACTTGTAAATCTAATGGAAACTCGGGCATCCAAACTGTAAATCTAGCTAAACCAGTGTATGTACCATATTTTACCAAAACGGACCCATTTACGGAACCTCTTGCTTCACTACCATCCACATATACAGATCCACAAGAAGAGGAAACCTGGAAAACAGAAAAAAAGTTAAAATAAAACTGCGTTACCAACCAATTTCCAATTTTACAAAAACCCCCCATTTAGTTCCACTATCCAAAATGACGGTACCACTTATAGCTGAAACTTCACGGTATAGTGCACTCTTATAACGTGGTATCCCCGATAGGGTGACTGTAAGGTTCGTTATATGTTCGTTATATATTCCTGGAATGTAACTGGAACTTTATGTGCTATCGGGGATACGGTGGTTTCTTCAACAGTCAACAGTTTCAGTTTCATTATATAATTATATAAATACAGTTTATTTATACATACATTTTTACAAAATCGTTATAAAAATTACTAGATGCGCCTAAACAGGGTTTGTGTTACAAGCTGCAAATAAGCGACAAAACCTTCTGCCCCAAAGCTCTCTATAGAAAATTCTATAAACTTTTTTAGAATTAGTTTTTTCTAAAAATCATGATTAATGAGAATAATTGACTTAAAATGATTGAAATTCAACCAGTATATATAAAAGTCTTGGAAACTAATTTGTCTTTTGAGAGACTCAATATTTAAATGTACATAAACGTAATTTTAATCACAATGTTGACATAAGAGAATAGTCTGAAGAATAGAGAAACGTTGATGTAACTAATTTCTTGAATTGTTCGGAATATAAAGTAAGTCTTTACTTTGTTAATACAATTACAATATATTTCTAAATTTGAGTTCAGTTACAAAATACAAAGTGTAATTTTAATTAGAAGATTGTTTACGGTACAAATTATTAATTAGAGGAAATACTTAATATACCATGGTGCAGGTGTCCCAACGATTTACTCGAAAACTAAAATTTCTGCGAAAACCATCTTAAATTAGACAACTTAAACTATCTTTAAGCATATATTTGATACTTTCAGCTCCCAAAATGTAGGCAGGGGGCACGGGGGGGGGGGGAGTTTTTTTAATGGAAAGGGGGGTCATGTGATACATCATTTTAAAGCCAATAAAATTCTCTACTGGACTGTATATTTTTTAATTTTTTAAACAATTTTTTTAAGGTTTTGATTTTTTAATTTTTTGTGCTAAAAAATGCGACTTTTTAGGTTTTTTTTTTCGTAAACTTTTATGTATGTCAATTAAAATTAGTTGAAAAGTATAATTTTAGGCTTTATCATCATGAACTTAGTAAGTTTTAAAAAATAAATTTTTTTTTTTTTGACAAAATACCCATTTTCAACCCTATTGTAAACCCAAAAAAACAATGTTTAAGAAAATTAAAAAATATATAGTTAAATAGAGAATTTTATAAGCTTTAAAATGATGTATCAGACGACCCCCCTTTCTATTTAAAAAAATGTCCCCCTATGCCCCCCTGCCCACATTTTAAGAGCTGAAAGTATCAAATATATGCTAAAAGATAGTTTAAGTGGTCTTATTTAAGATGGTTTTCATATATACTAAAGTATCCACTTTGGAGAAAAACTTTAAAGGGAAAAGTTGTTTGGTTTTAAAAAAGGCTAATTTTAAAAATATTTTGGAATATACAGGATGGTCCTCCTAGGGTGTGTAACGTCTGACTTATTTTTTTTTAACGAAGTGGTATATTTTTTATTATGTCTTATTATATCTTACTTGTCATAAAAATACCTTTATTTTAATAATAATTTTGTCAAAAATTAATAAAATTTTGCAAGCTTATCTTAAAAGAGTGTATCTAATTACTTTATGCACAAAAATAAAATGTTTTATACAGGGCGTTCAAAATTAATATTCAAACTTTTGAATTTTCAAACATAAAAAATCATTTTTTTTTAAATGGAGTGCTATATTTTTTATTTACTCATTAAATATAGAATAAAATTCTACATTTAATGAGTAAATAAAAAATATAGCATTCTGTTTAAAAAAATTATTTTTTTTTAATGGAATGTTATATTATTAAATGTAGAAAATTTAATGGATAAAAACTAAAACTAAATTTAGAAGAGTTGTTGAATTTTACTATTTTTTACATTTTTTTTGGTAATGGATTTTCGTGAAATAAAAGGCCTTACAATGTAAAGTAAGTTGAGATCGAAGTTTGTTTGTTTCGAAGATGATCTTACTTAAAATTTGGTGTTGAAAGGAACGATTGTTAGCATATTTACCTTTACAAACTCCAAACCTTTTTGATTTTACATAAAAACAAAATTAATTCCTTAACAATTTTTTTTAATTTTTAGTTTAAAGTAGCAATAGCAGACGCAATTGTTCAAACAAATCAAGTGAGGAAACTGCCGAAGGTCGAGACCACATGCACCAGGGGTAAGGGGAGTGATAAGCGGCTAAGTTGTGTAGAAGTTAGGTTAAGTTAGTATTTTAAAAGGTACGTCAAAATTAGTACGGTAGGGGGAGATACCCATGAATGGGACACTTCGTGTGCTTGTGGTTTTGGTAAACATTATTTAATCATTCAGGTTTAACACGTGGAATATGTTTCCAAATATCATAACTAAAAAAAAAATACGTATAACAGAATAAAAATAAAATTGGGTATTTCCCCCTAAGCAGCTGAAGTAGGACGTTCAAGTTTACAGTACATTTTTGTTTACGACATGTCGCGACGTATACGAGAATGATGGTTTTTATAAAATTTTAACTTTTATAAGTTTATCAGACATTGTCTAATAGACACTAGCTGTCTATTATGTATGCATGAAAACGGAGAAGTCTTACCTTTAACACGCTATCGTCCTCAGAGTGACATGAAGCCTGAAACGTTACGTCGGCCGCCTTTCCAGCTTGGGAAACTATGAAAACTTTCATCGCCTGAGATACCTGCTGCCCAGTCAATACGGCCGTGTTTAGAACTTCCCAATTCTGAAACAAGATGAATATTTTATGAAAATCTTGATTTAAGAAAAATTATATTTTTATGAGAGAGTAAAACTTTGAAAAGACAATAATATATTCAAACAGTTTTTTATTTAGATCTATAGAACTAGGGTCACTTCATCTTACTTTGTTATTTTGTTCTTGGTTTTTGCGTTTTTCGACTTGGTTTTTATCCTTTGACTTAATCTATAGACTTAATATTAGGCTAAAAAAACAAAATTAGAAAAAAAAGACACCAAATACTGAATAACAAAGTAAGTCCAGATTAAGTGACCCTACATAGAACCGCTCAATTTTAAAACAAGTATTTAATCTAAAACCAATATTCTAGACAAGTATAAAAACGTCATGTTGCCATTTTAAATAAGAAGATTAATTATTTAATTTTCTATCCTATTACAAACGTTTCTAGGCAATGTGTAAAAACCAGGGTCCTCAGTGAGGGTCGCTCATGGGTTATTTGGTCTTCGCGAAACTAATACCAGAATTTATAAAGTATACTTCGGTTATTTTCTGTAAAATGGGGACCTGAAGTAAATTTTATAAGGCACATAGTAGGGTGTTTCCAAAAATCAAAAATTAAGCTAACCCAAATACCTTGTGTGCATATACAGGGTGGTCCAGTTTATATCATCAGGATTTTAAGGGGTGATTTTACATTGAAAAATGTGAAAAAAAGTTTTAATAAGCATATGTCTAAAATGCGTAGTTAGGGAGCTACGCCCCTTTGAATGTGGCTAAAAAATTCGGTTTTTATTTAATAACTCAGGAACTAATCGTAATAAGGCCCATCTTCGTATGTTATTTTCATGTACTTATTTCAACCAGGGGTGTGCGAAACGGGGGGGGGTTATCATTTTTTTGTCCCAAACTTTTTTCTGTGTAAGTTTTTTGCAATTTTATTTTTGAAATATGATTCCTCAGGTCAAAATACATAAAAAAGGTACTATTGTTGTAATACTGTAGGATTAACCGAGAAAAAAAAAATTAATTTGAAGGTGAAATTCCACGGTTCGAGAATGAAAAATTAAATACTAAAATGTTGAAAACCAAAATTTTAATGATGCTGGGCGAATGTACATTAAAAACTAAGAAAAAAACCTCATATACAGGTACTTCCAAAAATCAATCCTAATGGAGCTATGGTCTTCTAAATATGCACCATTTTTAAAAGGCTATGGTAACTTTAAAAGCGTTTTTTCGACCTACATGTATGGAAACTTTTTTTCTTAGTTTTTGATGTAGAATAACATTGCATCATTAAAATTTTGGTTTTCGACATTATTTAATTTTTCGTCCTCGAACCGTGAAATTTCACTTTCAAATTAACTTTTCTCGAAAACGGTTAATCCTACAGTATTACAACAAGAGTACCTTTTTTATGTATTTTGACCTGAGGAATCATATTTCAAAGATAAAATCACAAAAAAGTTACACAGAAAAAAGTTTGGGACAAAAAACTGATAAGGCCCCCCCGTTTCGTACACCCCTGGTTAAAATAAGTACATAAAAATAACATACGAAGATGGGCCTTATTACGATTAGTTTACGTGCAAAACCTCATTCCTACATTTTAAAGAGTTCCTGAGTTATTAAATAAAAACCGAATTTTTTAGTCACATTCAAAGGGGCGTAGCTCCCTACTACGCATTTTAGACATATGCTTATCAGAACTTTTTTTCATATTTTTCAATGTAGAATCACCCCTTAAAATCCTGATGATATAAACTGGATCACCCTGTATATACTCTAGAATAACTGTCTAAGCTAAAAAATAATTAGAAAAATAATTCTTACCTACTCTATGTATTATATTTTTACCAAAGTACAAAGAAAGTGATTTTTTTATTTATAGACATTGAATATATTTTTGTTTCTAGTTGTTTAAATAAAAATTCTATAATTCTGGGTTTTTATTGTTGATTTTAACACGCTCTTTAGCCCTACAGACAGGCCTATTATTTGGTTTTATTGTTTTTTGATTAATTTGGGTTTCCATTAGTCTTCAAGAACGTTTTTTTGGCTAAACAAGTAATTGATCCGCTATACCCCCATTCATGGGGTGATGATGATGCTAAATTTTTTCTTAAAATGTTCAAAGCTGAATATTAAGCTTATAAATTTTTTTTTCACATTTTTTGTTCAACAGATACATTAGGATATTTAAAGAAAACTGACATTTTTGATCCGCTTCACCCCATATTACGGTATTGGTATACTGGATATTATTGGTGTAAATTGGTATAATTTTAAAATACTTTGTTTTAATATTTTGTGATTAAAACTGAGCGCGCAACTACTTGCCAAACAATTTGAATCCCTCGCCTGTTTACAAAAGTGCTTTATTTTAAAAAATCAAACTTTTAGTCATCATTCACTTTATTAATAATTTAGGTTAGTTACCGGTTTCGATTATCATCGTCAGACTACAAGAAATTACACAAGTTAGAGATTATTTTAAGAAAAACAAACTTTATCTTACCTAGCCAAAAATATATAAAAATACTATATACATAAAACAACCGCAAGTTTGTGCATACATTTATGTATCTATTTGTGTATAATTATTGCAATAAGTAGATTGGAATTTTAAGAAATAACATTTCTTAATGTTTCAATTTCAATTTTTCAGGATTGTGTTGAATAGTGTTTAAAAATATTTTACCCATCCCTTAAAATGATTATACCTATTCTTCTTCCTCTTCCTTTTCTTTTTCTTTCCTTCTTCTGCTTTTCTTTTCCTTTTCTTCTTCTACTTCTTTTTCTTACACACCTTAGCTTAGAACATCCCTAATATTGATTATAGATTTTCAAAAAAACTCTTGATTTTTGACATTTATTATTTATATACTGTATGTTTAAACACGTGTTTTGTGATTTTATTGTTAATATTATGTTTATATTGTCTTGTAAATTGAAGTGGACGTTACTTTACTGTGTTTTACATTTAAAAATGTTTTCTTATGGTTATTTTTGACCTTTTATGGATATAGTATTTTTATATATTTTTGGCTAGGTAAGATAAAGTTTGTTTTTCTTAAAATAATCTCTAACTTGTGTAATTTCTTGTAGTCTGACGATGATAATCGAAACCGGTAACTAACCTAAATTATTAATAAAGTGAATGATGACTAAAAGTTTGATTTTTTAAAATAATATCTCTTCACTATAAGTATACGTATGTTAAATTATGGATCTCAATATTTTTTATTTTCGAAATTGGGTAAAGTGCTTTATGTAGTAATAAAATATTAAAAAAAATACCCATTAATAAAATTAAGCACGTTTAATTTACAAACAAACATGTAGCGCTTTAAATTTAAGCACTGCATGCAAATAATGTAAAGTAGGCTGGATTTTTATTAAAGTCAAACATTTACAAACTTTTACGTCGAAATCCTGGAACCCTTGTTTAAGCTAAAACTTTGTTAGTTACCGCAAGAAAATTAAAGGAGTTCTTAATAAACACAGCCGGGTCCACCCCCAGGGAAAAATTATTCCTTTTTGGTAGTTAGCTTCACATTATTTTATGGTTTGATAATCACATGGATTTATTATTTGGAAATTCAGTCAAAACGCTTATTTGCATTTAATTTGGGTCAGAATATTCTCACTTCCACAAGACAATTACCAGCTTTATTTTAAACAGATAAACTCAATAATAACCCCCGCGTGGCTTTTTGAGTGGATAATTATTTATTTTACCCACTCAACTGTCACTTGTCAAATTATTTTCTTGTAAATGTCGTTAAATTTTTTAATAAAAATATGAATTCCTAAGCTATTTATTGGATAAAACCTTGTATGGCACTCATGGGTAAACCTATATTGCCCTCTCGAAAATTAACCTGCTTGGCTGACGCATCGCAGGTTAATTTTCTCATGGGCAATATCTTACTTTACCCACAAACGAAATGTTTTTGAAGAAAATCTAAACAGGTAAATCGGTATTTAGGAATTTCTACACCAAAAATATGAGTTTTTGCCCTCTTTTCCCCCTTACCCCACCCCAATGTGAAGCATACCTATTTCACGTGACGCAACGTAAATTAATTTTTAATTTTTTTTAATTTTTAACAATAAAATTCTTTAATTTTTTTTAACACCCACTTTTTTAACAATATCTTAATGTTTTATGAACTTCTAAATTTAAAAGTGAAAAAAAAAATATTCTTCGATAGTTACACTTAAAAATTGAAATTGTGACTTTGCGAGCCTCCAGTAAATGTATACCAAATTCCGACCACTAGTAATAATGCACATTGTACATATACAGTGTATAGTGTAGTATCACACTGTGCTACTAGAATGTGATATTGCCTTTTGATTTACGATTTTAGGTTAAATTTTCATTAAATTATACTGATATGCTTATGCTCTGTCCTTTACCCCTTATTAATCGGATTTCCAGTAATTGGACAGATTAGTTTCGCTTGTCTTTCATGCATAATTTGATTGCATATTCACAAATACAGCGTCATTTGATTTTAGATTATTAATCGAAATTAGATTATTTTTACCTGCACTACACAAAAAAAGTAAACCCCGACTGTAATATTCTTATGTATACCTATATAGAACATCCATCCGTTTTGTACACTGATAGAACACTATCGTAATCAATAGGGTAATTAGGTTATAGAATACAACAATAAATAGTTGTATATGCGCCAACCAGGGTGATCAGTAACTGCCATGCCAAAATGAAATAGGCGATTCTACATTCAAAAATATGAAAAAAAGTTTCTATAAAGGTTGGTCCGGAAGTGAGCCCTAAGGGAGCTACGTCCCTTCGAAGATGGCATATTGAATGGGGAACAAAAAAAAGCATCAATAAAATTTACATGCCCTACACGGTGATTCTTCTTTAAAGCTAAGCAAAAAAGTATTCTTCACCAAAACACATAAATTTAATATTAAAGGATTAATAGCCTTTTAAAAAGTAACGTTTTTGGTGGTACAAAATGTTACTTCCTTTTAATTGCATATTTTTTAAAAACGGTTGCTCCTACAGTGTTACACTATATGACATTTTTTATATTTTTTTACTCAAGGAATCTATATTTTTACAAAAAAACACAAAAATATTACACATAAAAAAGTTTGGGGCAAAAATTTGTCAAGCCAAGTACATTTTTCCCCCTAGAGACGCCTCTGGATAAATTCAAAAAAATAAATTAACATAAACTTATTGCCCTTATTAATAGTATACTCGCTCTAGCTCTAGCTTAAAGGGTACCAGAGTTATTAATTAAAAACCTTATTTTTATTAAAATTTTAAAGTTCCGTAGCTCCTTTAGGGCTCATTTGCAGACCAACCTTTATAGGAACTTTTTTTCATATTTTTGGATAAAGTATCACCTCTTGAATTTTGACATGCAAGTTATTGTATATTGCATACTATGCAATGCATAGAATACGACAACAAACAAGTGCAGTTGTTCTATTTACAACAACAAAATGTACCTTTTATTTTAAATTCACATACATACATATATGTTCACATAAAAACTACATATCATATGTAACTATATGTACATATACATGCTTATCGTTAGGTATACATGGAAATGTCAGCCCAACATGCCTAATTGCAAATTTTTGGTAAAATCAGCAGATTTTATTAATCATGCTTCATAAAATACCGACACTATAGTGACAACAATGTTGTAAAATTAAATACTATGAAGTTGTTTAGTATATTGTATTTAATATATCGTTATAATGTTTTACAATAATCGTAAAAATTGAATTCTATACTACTCCACTACGCTAGAAAGCAGTAACTCCATTTGTCGCATAGCAGCGTTTTCAACATATTACATCAGAGTTGACGTGAAAACCTTGGTATGCGACAAATAGAGTTACTGGTTTCTAGCGTAGTAGGGCAGTATACCTAAAAGTTGACAAAAAAACGTTTTGTATTACTATTTTTAAGTTTTTCTATCAGTGTGTGTTAGAAAAAAACGAATGCAATACAGAAGTTTTCGTATTACTTATTTATTAAATTTAAAGATTTGATAATTTATTTTAAGAACGAAGAAATAGTATACTAGTAACTAATTAAATTTTTGTTTTGTGTTAAATTTAAATTATTACGATATTTCGCAAAGTAGTTATTGCCTTCGCCAAAATTGTAAAAAATTATAATTTGTAATTTTGGCGAAGGCGCACATAAGTAATTTTTGATCTTTGGACTAAAAAATAGCTAAAAATTGTTTTTTCTTAATAAAATTCTGTAAAAAATACACTAGTATTTAAATTACGTATATTTATGACCAAATAAAGTGTTTCCTAAGAACCGAAGTTTTTAAAATTTTTGGAACAATGGTAAGATTATAGTATGTTACGCACCGAGTTCGCGAACCTAGTTTTTAGTGCACAAGAGTGGTTATTTTTTTTACGAGGCGGAGCCCTCTAAGTGCACTTAAAATGGTTTATTTAGAAAAAATACCGTGCAAAAATGTCTGTTTTAGAAAGTTTATAAAGTTTTTTTTTATGTATTATTATATTTTTCCAAATTGGTAATGTTTAAATAGAATTAGGGTTCGGACTGTTCCTATTAAAAGTTCTTCTATATATTTTTTATGAAATTACTGAAGAATGAAATAAGTGAGCACAAAAAATATACAATAAATAAGGTCAGAAAAAAATTTTATTAAGAATTCAATAGAAAAAAGCATCATAAAATATCCTTCTATCTTGAGATATGTAACGAGTATGCCGCGAGACACTTTTTTGTCCCAGGGCGATTAATTTAGAGTTTAGGATTCACAGAAGAAAACGAGGTTTTGTGGAAAAATATTACGTATATTGGTGGTAGTTTCCAAAACAACATATCAGGCAAAAAATAGGGCAGCAGAGTTAAAATGGTGTTTACGAAAACCGTTTAGCTAAGTTTTCCTCCAACAGTCGCAGACGCTGATGACTGCGACTGGGTAGCCGCGACCAGGTCGTCACGACCCCACCTGTTTTCCTCGGCCTTGCAAGTCGCCATTCTGTTAGCTGGCCATTTATAAAAAGCTGTTTTTTGTTTGCGAGTTTATGCCTTTCAGTGAGTATGAATATCTCTAAAAAGTCGGTTCTTCTAATTATCAAGCAGAAGAGGAGAATCTCCTCCTCTTATTAACATTACATCAGGAAGAAAAAAGGGCAAAAGTTGACGAGATGTTTCGGCTGAGAGAGGTGAAAGACACTTCTCATAGAGAAAAACCACCTGTTTTATGGTCAAATTATTGACGAATTAGTCGTGCGTCTGCTCCCGGAGCGGTGAAGCTACCGGCGACCAAACGAACGGCGACCGGTAGTTAGTAGTAACGACTCGGCAGCAGATAGGAAAACAGGAACATTTAAAATGCACTGGAGATGTCTCAACGACTCGGTCGCGGCTGACGACTGCGACTTTTGGGGGGAAACCGAAACTTTAGGAAAAATATTAAGGTGTAGGCTAGTTGCAAAAATGGAACGTGTTTGGTGTGGTGTTTAGCAAAGAGTCGAGCAGGCTACAGGAAATCTCATGATTTCTGCACTCCAAAAGCATCATCTCTTTGTAGCATCACTTACACGAGGAAAAAGAAGGGTCGAGTGGTTTAAATTATTTCCCGACTCGGGACTGCAAGGAATCACGCAGGTGCGAAGTTCAAATTTAAAAAGTAGTGTTTTAACGCGGAGTAAAAATGTACTTGTTGCAAATACAAAAACAAAATAAATACTTATTTATTAACCATTGAGATTTAATATTCCTAATTATAGTTTTACGAAAATACAGATACAATGAGTTAAAATTCAAGAACATGCTGAATTACTGCAAACAAAAAAAAATAAAATAAACTGTAAAACTCGCCACTTAAAAATTAATTGAAAAGCCTCTAAAAGAAAATTAGTAAAGAAAACTTTACAAAATAATCTAAGAACATTCTTTAATTTAATTAACGTTATAGTGACCTGACCTTTAATTAAGTCTACATTTAAAAATATGTTTTATTTTTTAAGATTTTCACTTTAAAAGTGCTAAGCATATAATTTAAAAAGTAAAAAAAAAAACATAATATCTGACTATATCATAATTACGATGTACGTCTTCAATATGCAATATCGTTATATTACGGAATTTCAAACAGTTTCCCAAATTGTTCAGTTTTAAGGAAAGGCTTGAGTTAGTAAAAATATTTAGAAAAAATTTTATTGCTTTTTTTACGTTTTTGGATGTTTTATATCCAAAAAATATGATTCTGTAAAAAAATCTGTCTGTCGGTCTGTCTGTGTGTCCGGGAAATTTGTGAGCACGATAACTCAAGAACGTTTGGGGTTAAATACTTCAAATTTGGACCATAGATTGATTATCCAAAGTTCTAGGCTGGGATTTTTTTTGCTAAATCGGATTGAGGTAAGGGGGTAAAATGGGGTGAAAACAATTTTTTTCAAAAACATTTTTTTTTTTAATTCATTTCTTGTTTTACGAAAAAATAAACTTTTTTGATTTATTTTTTTAATTTTAATGAAACTAGGCCTATGGGGGAAATTATTATTTTGTTGACAGCAGTATACAGCCTGTTCCAGAACTCGCGTACCGAAATTTAAGAGGTGATTCTACATCCAAAAATATGAAAAAAAGTTTCTATAAAGGTTGGTCCGGAAATGAGCCCTAAGGGAGCTACGGCCCTTTGAAGATGACGTATTGAATGGGGAACAAAAAAAAGCACCAATAAAATTTTAATGCTGCAGGGTGATTCTTCATTTAAAACGCAAAAAAGTATTATACACCAAAACACCTAAATTTAATATTAAAGGAGTAATAGACTTTTAAAAAGTAACGTTTTTGGTGGCACAAAATGTTACTTCCTCTTAATTGCATTTTTTTTTGATAACGGTTGCTCCTACAGTGTTACACTATATGATATTTTATATGTATTTTTACTCTAGAAATCTATATTTTTTACAACAAATCCAAAAAACATACACATAGAAAAGTTTGGGGCAAAAATGTTTTAAGCCTCATATATTTTGTCCGTCTGGGCACGCCTCTGGATAAATTAAAAAAATAAATTAACATAAACTTATTGCCCTTATTAATACTAGTATACATGCAAAAGCTCGCCGCTCTAGCTTAAACGGTACCCGAGTTATTAATTAAAAACCTTATTTTTATTACAATTTTAAAGGGCCCTAGATCCCTTAGGGCTCATTTCCGGACCAACCTTTATAGGAACTTTTTTTATATTTTTGCATCTAGAATCACCTCTTAAATTTTGGCATGCCAGTTATGGATCACCCTGTATTAGTTTAGTCTTGGATCCGTCATTTTGTAATTTTTGCTGTCTCTGTAGCTGAGGCGATAGTGGGATCACGACGAATCGTTTAATTATACCACTCTATTTTTTTTTAATTTTGGTTAGCGCCTGTCTTTTTTTTCATATTGGTACTCGGTACTAGCAGTATCAAGAAAAAGTCCCTAAGACCTCATTCATAAAATTACAACAAGATAGTAAATTAAAAATCGCACAGATAATATTTTCAAAATATATTCGAATATTGGATGTGCTAATATAGTGCGTAGTTTATTTTATATATAAAACATAACTATATTCTATATACAAATATATACTATTCAAACCTGTTGTAAAAATATTTACTGTGCAATTTTAATTTACTATTTGCTTGAAAAAACAGACCATAGATTCCTGTCTCAACCCTTTTGTGCAAAATTTAATGTTGTTTCATTTAGGGCCTCTAGCTATTTATAATTTTTCTTTTCGCCAAAGTTAATGTCAATAATGACGTAAATTAATATTTAGTCTGATTTAAATGACTAAAATGTCAAAAAATATATAGGGTTCGTTGTTAACTTCTTGTCCTACTTCTTTGTAGCGAGCGTTGTACTTACTTTAGTCGTTTGTTTACAAAAGTACGTGCTTTATTATCGAACGTTATTTTATTTTACTAAAAATAATTTTAATTAAATGATTTTTGATTTAAAAGATTTTTACTTTAATTGATATTTTACTTGGGTACGATATAAATCCTAAACGATCGTTTAAAATAGGCTTCATGTTTTAGAATCACTCCATCCGGCGGCAGTGTTTTTGTCGAAAACTTTAAAGTTATAGACATATCTCCGTATAAAAATATTTCGTAGTGATTCACCACAGCGAGACAAACATAACCATTCTCGAGTGGGTCAAAATACTAAAAATTAGGATCTAACAATAAAAAAAAAAGATTAGAAAAATAGTAAAAACTCATACGATAATTTAGGAGTACAACGAACTTTTCTTTCGCTCAAAAAGTTAAACTTTTTAAATACAGGTTTTAAAACTTTTTTTTCTATAGGATGATTTTTAAAAATCATGTGGGGCAAACGACATATTAATAGAATAGTTTTTTTCTTAACTAGTGTATTAAGTCACTTAATAAACGAGTTGGGAATTTAATTTTATCCAACACCTTTTAATAAATAAATATAATTTTGCGAAAAATTATGTCAAAAATATTAGGATTAAGGTTTCTTAATACTAAAATAATAGGTAGCCATGGACTAAGTATGCCTATTAAAAATAAACAATTGCTAGTTTTACATTTCTTACAAACGTCAAACGTCATGGACGCGGTGATGACAGAATTTTTAATAAAAACAGTATTTTATTCAAAAACTAAAGAATAATTTGGGGTTTTATTTAATTTTTATGGTTTAGTTAACGTGCTTCTATTTATAGAATAGTTATAATACTTAATTAATAGGGTATATAACTAATTTTGGGTGAGATCAAAAGCTGTACGTAAAAGAGTGGGTGAAAAACTTTTAGTCACTAGTGGAAAAAACTCACTTTTGAAATTTAAAATAGTGCTCAAAACAAGTGTTTCTGTGAAGGTGTTGGATAAAGGTATTTTTATGCTCTACAAAAATGTTTATATTAATTTTTTGTGTAAATATTACCGTTTTCGAGATTAAAAAAAATAACGTAAAACTCTGTATATGAAGGGGTCAGGGGAAAAACGATCAGAGTCACAAAAAGTACTTTTCACAGAATAGCGAAATTAAGGTTTACAGACTCATATTGTATGATTACAGTTGCAAAGTAACGTCAATTATTGTTTCATCTCGTCACATACTTATTTCACAGCAAAATAATATTACTGTACCGTAATTAATACGTTCACTGCCAACGGCTAGTTTTGACAGCGGAGCAATGGGTATGGGCAAGGGAAAAATAGAAAGAATTGATTAATGTTGTTAGGGGCGCCAGTTACTTTAGCTTTTACTCCTTTAGGTAAGTAACAACCTAGTGTAAATACTTAAGCTTTTCAGTTTGAGAAAATATAACCCCTAAATAAAATATGATAATTCATTTGAGAAATTTATTATAAATAAACTTAATGAAAGCACATCAAGTAATGTATTAATATATATAAAAAATATGTGTAATTATATTAAGATATAATTAAAGAAATCTTAATAAAAATTACTAAATTCAGAAATCATTGACTTAAATGTATAAAGAAAACATGAAGTTCAGCAAGCACCAAGAAATGTATGTAAACAACAATCATTTCTTGCAGTGTATAAAAGTCATGCTTAAATTAGAAATCATTTAATCAAAAGTATGATATTTAATAATTAATAAATGAGATTAAATGTTTTAAAAAAAATAAGTACCTAAAAATGAACAAAAGCCAGAAGGGCATATAGTATTAATCAATACTATATCAGATCTGATAAAGTTTACAGTTATAAGAATATTGAAATAAAAGAATTTAAAAATATGAAATATTGCTTTCAAAAGTTTTCAGAATGAGTACTTAGCTGGTTTCTGCAAAATCCATGAGGTATGAATTCCATCGTCTCCATCTGTGCAAGTCTCCCCTATGCTGATGAATTCATTTCTCAAATGAAAGAAAAAAAAATATAGGCTGTCCCATCTACTTTGGAAAAATTATCTTCCAGGATAAAATGTACGATTGAAAATGTTGTCCGGGATTAAATATGCTTTTGAAAATTATGTCCAATATAAAATTGTCTGCTAGACGGTTACATAGAATTTATCTATGCCAAAAATTATAGAACCATGTTCCAACAGAACATCACTCCATGCGGAGAACTTGTATATCAAATATACCAAAATAAACTTCAACTTAAATTAATGTAATTCCATATTAATGGTATAGAAATGGTGAGTAATTAATGGTCTAGTGATTGTGCTTAATTAATGTAGTAATAATGGTGCTTTATGGTGCTTAATTAATGGTAATAATGGTGCTAAAACAATAATTATATCTCAGAAATATTCTAAGAAACAGAAAAACTTAACTTACGTCTCATTCTAAGTCTTCGATGTCCATCGAAACGTTATAAATGCTTAATTTTAGAAAATATCAGTTATAATATCTTCCGCATTGTTTAAATATTCATTTTCACTAACTTTAAATAAAAATACATGAAGGATTACTTCGATGATTACAGAAAATAAACACTCGTCAAAATGAGACCACCATTGTACAGAGTTCATCAAGAAAGAGCGAAAATCGACCTTATCAACCGGTATGAACCCTTCAGGTGAATAAAATCCTATTTCTGAACTATTAGCGACATCTATGCAAGTCATTATCAACTACAGTTTTACCGTATAGGATTCCTAATAAAGGTAACTGAAACGACACCAAAAATAATAACTAATTAAAAGAATGTTTCCTAATAAATCTGTATTAGTGATATCTAACCTCAAAATATTACTCTAAGAAACAAATATAAACAATACTTATTGTTTATCAGCAAAACTAATAAAAATACGAACAGAATACTAAGTGTCCTGTGAACTAAGTATAAACAAAATACTGAATCTAAGTGAGCAGTTCCAGCAAACTATTTTCAACAAATTCTGGATTATCCCGAAGAAATAAACATATGAAATTTTCCAGGAGAAACAAGCTACAGATGAAAGCCAGTGAAATCCAACCCTCAATAGACTCTGAAACATATAAAAACCAGGTAAGTCCATAGACAAATGCACTATAGAGAAATAAGTCATATGATTCTTTATTATTAAAAATCCTATTCTAATTATGTTTTCTTTATGTTATTTTCAGGTAGAACTATGGAATAGAGACTCATATGGTTAGAATTCAGTTCCTGCTACAAAATAGTCCCAGATACAAAATAGTTCTGTACGTACGTAACTATTTATATACAAAATAAACATAAATTATAACGTAAGTAAACGAATAGTTTAATTAACCCTTGCTATATTACAAAGTGACGATTTATGTCGTTACATTACCTACCAAGGTTTTTAACATTACCTTTGAGGTTCAAAGCGAAAGATGCAACAGAACTACAATATGACTTTATAAAATCGATCACAATCCAGGACTCTGATCGTTTTTTTATGTTATAAAGCAGCCCAACATGCTTAGTACAGTAAGTGTGCAAAATCATAAAAAAGTCGTAGTTTTCCACGTTTTTATTTAAAAAACAAAACTTAATTCTTAGTCTAAGCCCGGTAACGTAACCTTTTACTTTAAGTTTCTTCGAAACATCCGTAATACGTCCACTTATAGGTCTTTTCTTCGGTTTAAAAATATTGGTACTAGGGCCTTCATCCTCATTTTCCTCACTAAATTCCATATTTTTTACAAACTGCCACTCCACAAATTAAACTACCTGCTTAACGCCATTTACAATCAAAAATACGTTTCCTTAGTTACCGATGCGAAACTATGGACTTTAATTGTTTTTTGTCGAATCGCTCGGACTCTAACCGTTCTTACGCTGTATATCGTTTCTATTTAAATTCGTTACAGCGACTGTAATTGTTTTTGCTTAAAACCGACATAGTCACCTGAAAGTTTGGGTCGCGAACTACAAGATGGTGTATATAACGAATTTTCGACAAAAATGGACTATGATCGTTTTTCCCCTGACCCCTTCATATTAATACTTATTTAAGTGTTTAAAAACGGCAGTAGCAAGCTGCCCCTAAATGGATGAACCCTATCATGTTTCGGAAAGCGTTATTGAGCAGCTGTTTCCTTTGAAATTGCATTTCGCAACATTTGAAAATTTATATGATGTCAATTTTAAAGAAAACGTACATAAAAAATGAGAAAAGCGACGGAAAAAATGAGAAAAGCGACAGAAAATGCTGTTCAACAAAACATTACCGGAGAAAAATCATTATTTATAGGATTCGTTCCATGACACCTTTCACACTACGATAAAATTGATACAATTGTCCATTTTTCTACTTGTTTTTTTACTTGTAGGATGTGGAATGGAAACTACACTGCAAGTAACAGCAAAACTAAATTTAATTACATCGGCACTTAGTGCTACTAAGTGCCGATGTATTGAAATCTTCGCCGAAAAGTCAAAATCTTTGACCACGTTTTTTTCACATTTCTAGACGTTTTAGACCATTCTGAGTCGAAATCATTAAAAAAAAAATTTGCGTCCGTCTGTCTGTTTGTCTGTCTGTCTGTAAACTCCATTTCTACATGAGATATCGACTTGCGGTTTTTTGCATATTGTTTCTTATCGTATTCCGAAGAGCTGATTAGATTTTGGGGGTAAAAATAGGGTAAAACTCCTATTTTCAGCGTTTTTTGTTTATAATTAAGGCAATTATTATTGTATTTGGTTAATTTAGCACATATAAAAGATAATTTTAAATTGGCCAAAAAATGTTATAAACAACGTTTTCCTAAAACGCATTGTTTTCGAGATATTGGCGTTTAAAGCAGTAAAAGGTTTTTTTAGCTAGCATATCTCACATATTTATAACCCGATTTCAAAAAATTATATTTTAAATAAATTTTTTTTTTAAGTCCTATAAAAAATGTTATATACAGTTTTTTGCTAGAGTATAATGTGTTAAAGATACAGAATTTAAAATCAAACAAAACACCTAGTTTGAAATTTGTAAACTAGATGGCTCTAGTGTACAATAGTGCCGATGATTTGACAGGGTGCTTGCAACGTTTAATCCAGTTTTTAATCAAAATAATCTAAATTGTGGCATGGCTTACTGGGCTAGCGCGTCTACATGACAAGTCGGCTAACGTGAGTTCGATTCTCACTAGCGCTGATTTTCCTATTTTAGTTAATTAATAATTGAAATTTGGCGAAGGCGATAAGTGAAACGGGCACTCCCTATAAACTGGTTCGAAAGTCAGTTAGCCGGTGGTTTCCTCTACTACTAGTCCACACAAGTCCTGGACTTAGGGCATGCTTAATTAAATATAATGTACGAGGTTCAACAAACATGTAATTCGAAGTTCATTGCAAAACCCACAAAAATTCTACTGTGAAACAAATTAAAGCATGCTTTGTCCTAAGAGATACACACATAAAAATAATATCCTAATAAAAAAATGTATTAATTTGGATTTGTTTGGGCATATTTTGTTCCATTAAAATATTTTTTATTAATAAGATTGATATGACCATCGATTTGTTTTTTTTTTCCTTTAAAATATGAAACGTCAAAAGGTTAAGATGTTGGTTTGCCAATATTATTGATTGAACTACTTTTTTATTAAACTAAAAGACAAGGCTGTTATTTATAGGAAATCATTTCGTGAAATTATACTTAAATTCTTTTAAATTAACACGGCATGTATTATTAATGCAGCGGCAGTAGGTATGTCACTTATATCATTACGAGACATCAATGTGTCAAAATTTATTTATTGTAGCAAACTGTAAACCGACTATTGAGGAGATAGGCTCTTTATGCAGCGTTTTAATAAACTGCGCATGAGCACGCGCATGCGCTGACCGATTTTGAATATGTAGTTTTAAATAAAAAACATTTTTTTACAAAAAAAAAACACCAAACAGACGCCATACCAACGTTTACGTAAACCAAGACCCCCTCATTAAAAAGAAGGTACAAACAAGAAAAAACCAAAACTTCTGCACAGAGAGGTGCATTTAGGCGCTTGTGACTATTGTGATATACTGCCGCCGCATCTACACAGCATGCTATAGATATCGTGTTCTAAACAGTTTGATCTCGAAACTAGAAAGTGTATTATTTATACTTGTATCTCGGAACTAAAAACAAAACCAGATTTTCATCCTTTCTGCTAGTCACGAAACACTTTAAAACTTCCTTTAAAAATTCTATTAACCCCCAGGGTAGTATAAAAGCTGGAAATTAAGATAAGCCTTTTAAAGGTGGAAATTGGCAAAAAAGGGATGCAATTAAATAAATCCTCGAAAAAAAAATAATAGCTTATTGGGATAGAAACGTTTTATAAAAAAAATATAACAATTTATTTCGGATTAAAACTATACCCCTCTAATATAAAATCAATATCGGTTTATTTGAGTTTTAAATACTGGTTTCAAATTCTATAACTAGTATGGAATAGACAATATTCCGCGCGACGGTTCCGCGAGAGCGGAATGACTATTGCATACGTGTTGTAGACTATACTTTTTCGTCGACTGCAAATATGCAACACTGTATGGCTTTAAACTGCGGACAAGGTTTAAAACAATTTTTTTTGTGACTCGACATTGTAAATGCAACAAAACACATATTTTTAAATAAAGCAATTAATGTTATTTAATAGTTTTATGAAATCAGTACTTAAAAAAGATTTTTATTTAATTTTAGCACATATTTACAATTTATTATTCCATCAATCTATTTTCTAATCATCGTACAGAGTGATATTGGGCTGCAGCCCGAAACTGTCAGTCTACCAATATCACTCTGTACGATGATTAGAAAATAGATTGATGGAATAATAAATTAATATTTTTATAATTTTGTTTAAAATTAAAAATTTCTGTCCTTACATATTTACAAATTATGATGCAAAAATTGAAGGTTATGTCAGATTGTTGTGACAGATATCAGGTTTAAATATTTAACAATAGATGGAGCAGTTTTATGAAATCAGTACTTAAAAAAGATTTTTATTTAATTTTAGCACATATTTACAATTTATTATTCCATCAATCTATTTTCTAATCATCGTACAGAGTGATATTGGGCTGCAGCCCGAAACTGTCAGTCTACCAATATCACTCTGTACGATGATTAGAAAATAGATTGATGGAATAATAAATTAATATTTTTATAATTTTGTTTAAAATTAAAAATTTCTGTCCTTACATATTTACAAATTATGATGCAAAAATTGAAGGTTATGTCAGATTGTTGTGACAGATATCAGGTTTAAATATTTAACAATAGATGGAGCAGTTTTAATTTTTCGAACTAAATTGATAAAAAACTGATCAAATGTTAAGCAAAACTAATAAACTTTATGTAATTTTAACGCAAAATTTACTTTTATAAACAAGAGATGGCACTACATGTGCTCATTTTAACACTTGATACGGAATATTCATACCGTATCTAGAGCTAGAATGGATTCATTCTGTGTTTGAAAAGTGTGTGTATTTGCTTACATTCTAAAGCAGTCGTAGAAAAATATTTTGCCTTAATATTATACAGAAAAATTACAACTTTTCTGTATAATATAGAGTAAAATATTTTTTTGAACTTTCATTGTACACTTGCAATGTTTTTCATAAAAACAAAAAAAAAAAACAAAAAAAAACTTTAATTTATTTTTATTTTTTCTTAAAAAGAAACACGAGCGCACAGTGAAAGTTTTAAGTGAAAAGTGGAGAAGGCCTTATAACTTTTTTGTTAGTTAATATGTTTTTATGAAAATTTCGCAGAATTTTCCCAGATATTTAATGAAGAGATTACTTAAATAATTATAAAAAAATAATTACAGTAGCGTTCGTTATTACATCACGAATCCAAGAGTAGCCTATTTTTAGACAAAAAAATTATATTATTAAGTATTTCTACTTAAGTATTCTTTTAATTTATTTAATTACGTCATAAAATAAATAAAATATTTTTTTACAATCAGTAGCGTCACCAGAGGGAGACATAGGGATAAAGAAAAAATATTTGGTTTTATACATTTTTATCGTAAGAGGCATATTTACCGAGATAACCGCACTCACCCCTAAAATTTAAGATAGCGGATATCCCTTAAGCAAATCAAAGGTGAAAAACTAACAGTAGTGTTCTGTTACTATTCACTACTACCCTTTAAAATATCAGCTCGTGTACATTTATTGCAATTTAACACGGGAATTTTTCGTTATTCGACTGGGCTATATAGTTTATCCAGCCAATAACATCGATTTGTTTGGGGAAAAAACAAAAGGTTGATCTTTTAATCTTTTAACTGGGCCCTGTTATGCAAAAAGCAACCAACTTACAATATTTCACATATTGTAGGAATGTAGTGTGGACATATCTAGATCAGTATACGACATCATGTTATTTTTTATTTGTGGGTTGGTTGCTTTTTGCATAACAGGGCCCAATTATATTTTTATGTTAATGGAAAATGTTTATAATATTTTAATATTAAAAATTATATATATTTATTTTAATAATCACATTAAAAATAGCATAAAATTTTAATAATTTTTAAAATATAACGATACATTGAGTTTGTTAACAAAAAAAGGCCTTCGACGGACGAATGCGGCTCTGATTTTTTGGGACAGAATTCCAGACATCTTAATGAATATAAAACTTCTTATTAGAGCGGCGGCACTTGGAGGCAACAACGAAACATCTATGATATGTAAAAATTAAACTTATAAAATAAAAACGCTTTTTTTTTCAGTGTGTATTTTTAGGTTTAAAGAAAAAGAAAACTTAAGATTTTTATACACCAGAATATTAAGAATAGTTGGAAGATAACTCTTTTTCAATATTTGTTTGAATTCAATTCTTACAAAAAGTTATACCACTTTAAAAATTGGGCTTCTCTGTTATTAGCGAAAACGATAAAATTAAAAAAGTTTAAGTTTCAGGCTCTGTCAATTATTTATGCAAAAATATATATAAAACCTTTTAGCCCAATCATTTAACAATGCAATGGTGTATAGTTTATATCAAAATTAAAAAACCGTTATTTTCCAAATGACCAACTTTAGTCCCGAAAATTCCACTGTGGAGAAGTGAAACAAGTAATACCATACTATAAAATCAATATTGTTTAAAGTTTTAAATACTGCTTTCAAAAAAAAAAATATTTTGCCCTAATGTTAAACAGAAAAGGTACAACTTTTCTGTATAATAATAGAGCAAAATATTTTTTTGAACTTCATTGTACGTTGTACACGTACAATTTTTTTTATAAAAATGAAAAAAAAAAATTAGATTTTTTTGTTTAAAATCTTGAAAGTCATACAAAAATCTCGGAAGTTTGTGTAAAATAATTTTGTAGCGGTTTTAGCCTATGATTCAATTTTTAGGCATTTTTGAGTTGTTGTTATCAGCTTTTAAGTTTGGCTTATAAACATCGAAAAAATAGAATATTTTTTTTACTTACGCAGGACTTTTCTAGTGGAATGCAAAAAAATGAGTTTAAACAACAAAATCTGATTTACTATCCCGTAAATAACCCTAAATGAATCAAGCATATCGCAAAAAGATAGATCTAAGGATTTAAGTCCGGTCTAAGAAAATGAGCGTACCCTTTGACCCCCTCTTGTCATGCCTGTTTCTCGTACTCGCTTAGTAAACTTCTTTTGATCAAAATCCACCCCTTATTGCAATTACCTTTGTACTCTGAAAATAAACTAGAAAAAAAATTTGAAAAGATAATCATTTTTCTTTTGAAACGATAATATAATAATGCTTACAATGGTATAAAACATGGGGAGAGAAATTTCTTAACTACAAGTCTCTCCCCGGAGCAAAAAACTTCCAACTCGTCAATTACGCCGTTGTTATAACGTTGTAACGTAAGGAACGCAGTTCCGACACTTAACTAAGGCAATTGGACTGTAATTTACTAGTCCAGTCATTAGATCATATATACATAGATATGGCATTAATGTTGATTAGTTTTATGTAGAACATATACAAAGCCAATTGTAAACAAACCACTATAGCGGTGAGGTTGCGAAGAGGTGAAGTATAACATATTTGTCAACAAACCACTATAGCCACGGGTGGTGACCAGAAGCCGGAAGGTGAAATCTACCTGTATATAGCAATGAAAACATTTCGGTTTGACGTGGACTCAAGGCGCATCTATGTATATATGATCTAATGTCCAGTCAACGAATTCCTATTCTTTTTGCTCGTAGTAAAAAATACACATTTATTATACACTGATAAAACTGAATATTTGGTTGGATATGGCCAATTGAACTATTTGGTTGTGACAAATAAATTTAATTTCTGTTAAATAAACTATTTTGAAACCATTTTGAAAATAAAATATTTGTTTACATGAACTAAATTAGTTAGTAAAAAAATTCATATGATCTTTTTATTTCATTTTGATGAGATACAAACATTTTTAAAATAGTTTATAGCATTTTTAAAATAATATAAAAATATTTGTTTACATTCCTCCTGCCTTTGGATTAAAAAAGTGCCTTTTTCTCTGAAACACTTCATTTTATCAAATTTTGTGTAAAGTACTTTTTTGATCAAAATTGCTTGCAGAATGTAAAAAATGTAATAAGTTTAAAATTTGTAATCCTAAAAAAGTTAGGGGTTTGGGACCATAACGCCGCTAACTTTTCTGATAACTTTTGTAAAAATCGTTCGATGCACATTATATTTCTTAAACAACCCTAAAAGAAGTGTCAAAAATTATTAAAAAGTAAAAAATTTATCCAAAAAATTTGATTTTTCTATTTCATCTTTGGGGGGAAATATCTCTGAGTGGGGGGGCTGTAGCCAAAAATTTTATATGAACTTGTAGCATTATTTTGACGAGATATGATCACTCCTAAAAGATTTTTAAAACATTCTGGGCACACCTAGCAAATAATACCTTATTATTCAATAATATATTAAATAAAAAACAAATATTAATATATTTTAATTTGACGCTTTATTACAACAAAACAGTGAAATATATAAAAAAACAATAGAATAAGAATTATACAGAATTTAAAGAACTCTATTTTTAAAAAATAAGAAAAAAAATATCCCGATAAAAGATTTAATTTTTGGTCATATATAAATAAAAAGTCGAGGTTAAACCATCGAGCCACACACCGTATACTGTATAGTCGGCCACAATTCTCCATGTCACAAAGAGAGCAGCCATAATGTAGAGTCGGACAAAAATCTCAATGCCCTCGCTTTTGGCGTTACGAATTAAGTATTGAACCAGATTTTTTTTCAGTGATTTTTGTTTACTGTGTTTTTTATTTTTATTGTCAAAATAATATCAAAAGTAATTTATGAAAACTAATTATCTAAAATGTAAAACAATATAAATTAAAATTGTTTCCAGAAAAATTGAATTTTTGTTAAAAAGTCAAATATGACACTTTCATGATATATGCTATTACGCTATAGAATTTCGAAGAACCAATAAAAGACACACACAACAAATGTATTTTTCCAGACAAAATATTTAACGACGCGTTGCAACGTCAAATTTTAAGTTTTAAGTTAAGTTTTGTTTAACCCTTCGTTACGATCGTCTACGATAGTAGACAATTTTTTTTTTATCTGGGTAACTTTTACACGGAATGTTTACGCTTGCGCCCCTTCGAGTAGCTGTGCATTATGCATCAATCTATTAGATCAGTAATAATTCACACTTTGAATGGGTATAATATTGTTTTTATTCATATTGAAACCTGCCTGGTCTACAATTGTAGACCGCGCGACTAACCACGTTATCTTTTTTATTTTTGCATTTTTTTATTTTGTGTAAGTTTTTATGGTTTCTTTTCGTGAATATTGTTTTTCAAAGTTAGTTTATTAGTTTAAAGATAAATTAAAGATACAATATGTCTTTACCACCAAAAAAAAAATAGCGGTTTATAGGAAGACACTGGCACGAGTCTTTTTGGGCATGAAAGAGCTCATACGTAATGTTTTTGATAAATAAGGTAATTTTCTGTTCTATAAAACTAAAAATTACTGTGGACACTAAAAGGAGGGAAAATAAATCGAAAAAAAAATGCTCAAAATATCATAACTACGATTGCAAAGAGCACATGTACAAGGCGCATGAGTTACTAAAATATTGCATGATTTCGAGTCAAATTTTATAATATTTTTTTCTTTTAATTTAGGTGTTTTTTATTTTTTTATAATCGTACATGTTAAAAAAAAACAAATGTTTTAGTTTCAGAAAGTTTGTTAAGTTATTTTTATTTTTTTTTACAAATTACCGTACAGATGTAAAATATATGTTAGAATTGTATATCATTTTTCTTTTACCCTTAACACTTACTAAAACAATAATAATTTGAAAAAAATATGTAAATAACTTTTAAATACAACCAAATAAATAACAAGATATTTGGTTTTTAAAAATATAAATGTGTTTTTTTTTTAAACAAAAAATAAAATGGTCTACAAGTGTTGACCACGCGACCAACCTCGTAACTAAAACAAGCGCGCCTAACTAAGGGTTAAAAGTGTAGTAATCCAATGTTTTACACACTTCAACGGAAGATTTTTTGTCATACTCAACCTGTTAAAAAAAGAATATACATTACAATAAAACTAGGAAATGATCCGCTATAAAAGTTAGAGTTAAAACTCTAGAAATGTACAGCTTCAACTTAAAAGTAGGCAAGATTGCGCCGAATAAAATTAAAAGTCCGTAAAGTTTTATAAATCGGGCGTATGTTACACGCTATTTCCATTTCTAGCATAATGTGAATCTTGTTTAATTCCGGAGGAAAAGTTTTTCCTGGATTTTCCGTCTGGGAGAGTTTTACAAGAAAAAGTTTTGGCAAAGGCCTCCTTGCGGTTTTATTATTACTTGCAGGCAACTTTTGCGGGGACGTTTATTTTCTAGGTTGGTACGCTTGGGGCTAATTTGCCCGTTAAATATTATCTTCTAATTATTATTGTGCCCAGTAACTGTTGTGGTGTAGAAACTCGATACCTTTCAAAAAATCTTTGTACATTAAATGTATTAAGAAATTTTTAATTTTAAACAAAATTATAAAAATATTATTATATTTATTATTCAATCAATCTATTTTCTAATCATCGTACAGATTGATATTGTTAGACTGACAGTTTCGGGCTCCTGGCCCTCTTCAGTACCAAGAGTCAACTCTGTACGCTGATTAAGAAAACGTTTTTAGACATTAGATTGATGTAGACTTGTGCGCCATCTATTGCTAGATGTAGACAAAGACCTGTTGCAATTGAAACAAGACTTACAGTAAATTTAAAAATGTGTTTTTTGTCTATGCATTATGAGGGGCTAATTTTTATTTCATTATTTTCAGAAATAAATCCGTATTTTTTTGTTAGCTGCACTATTTCTCAAATAGATTTGACTAAAATTTAGTGGAATTCAGATTGCTGATAAGTGATTTAGCTTTTCCGTGCGAAAAGATTGAAAATTTAAATTTTCACGGGGTTTTCAAATACCTATGCTTAGTGTTTGAAATGGGTAAAAGTTTATTAAATTGTTGAGTCAGTCCATTTTGGCTGAAACACTCGTGAATCTCTAGATCAGTACAACCAGTAGAAAAGGCCCCCGTCTGTTATCAATATACGGAAATATAACAGAAATTTTTACAGGTATTACGCTAATTATTGCTAAAAATAATAGTTTTTCGTAATGTTAAGTTAACCCTTTCGAGACCATAGCCGCACGGTACGAGTCGTACTATATTTTACGCAACTCAAACTAGAAATATTCCAAATCATTTGGTTTAAAAGTTACAAAAATTACCACCAGACAGACATATGAACAGACTGACATTTTTTAATACACACACTTTTTCCAACTCCGAAAATGCAGAAAAAAAAATAGTAGTTTATGATACAAGGAGGAAAAATTATGTTTTTAGGGCGATTACGGAGATAGCCATTCGAGCTTAAAAAACAGATTTCGTTTGTGTATCATACACTATTTTTTATTCGATTGTAATATATTGATAAATACAATTGTATTTTTGACAAGAGGATATCGAATTTTGGGCCACACGCCGTCGTTCATAAGATTTTGCACACACACGGGTCTTTAAAAAGATCGTATTTGCCAAATTTTTAATTAACAAACCATTCCAAAATACCTTCAAAATAGCTCCCGAATAGGTGAATGTTGGTGACATTTGATGACTTTTTTAAAAAGAAAAAAACAATCTGACAAAAGGGCTTACATTATTAAGTAAATCACCTAGTCATTTTTGATATCACAAATAACTTATGTGTCAGTAAATTGTTAAAATAAAATAATTTTATAGAAATATGAACTGATTTATAGAATTTATTATGTATTATATATTAAAATTGTTGGAAATTTCCTCCTTAACAAAAATGGTTATATCTATTTTTATCGTAAGATGCATATTAAGCAACTCAGCCCTAAAATTTAAGATAGCGGACACCCCTTAGGCAAATTACCCGGTGAAAAACTAACAGGGGTGTTCTGTTACCATCCACTACTACCCTTTAAAATATCAGCCCGTGTACATTTATTGCAATTTAAATTTATCATTTGGCTGGGCTTTAAGACTATTATTGTAATAAGGCAGACAATATAGATAAACAGGAATTAATAGAAATTGATAGGGTAGGCGTATCTATCATCGTATACGACAGATTTGAGTGTTTCTATCTAATTTCAAATAGCCGTCAATAATCAGTAATTTTTAATTGATTTGTTACATTATATTAGATGATATAGTTATTTGCGCTTCTAGTAGAGGTAAGTAAATTTTTCTGTGTGAGGTCGTATTTTGTGGACCGAAGCGGAGCTGAGGTCCATAAGTACGACCGAAGACGGTTTTGTTTGTATTGATCACTAGGTTGCTCGATATAGTACTTTCCATTACTGTCGACTTATTGATTAAGTAATGTCAATTTACTTAGTTGGTAGTGAGAAAAGTATTTTTTTTAAGAACA
>OY294044.1:19182923-19369342 GCA_958510825.1 Brachypterus glaber | reverse complement strand
GTCTTAACTATTAACCCAGCGATTTTCTCGAAAACTAAAAGAGATAATCAAGTTCTGCGAAAACCATCTTAAATTAGACAACTTAAACTATCTTTAAGCATATATTTGATACTTTCAGCTCTTAAAATGTGGGCAGGGGAATGTGGGGGATTTTTTTTAAACGAAAAGGGGGGTCATGTGATACATCATTTTAAAGCAAATGAATTTCTCTATTGGACTGTTTATTTTTTATTTTTTTAAACAATTTTTTTAAGGTTTTGATTTTTTTAACCCTATTTTAAACTAAAAAAAAAATGTTTAAAAAAAATAAGAAATATATAGTTAAATGGAGAATTTTATAATCTTTAAAATGATGTATAACACGACCATTTAAAAAAATGTCCCTCTATGTCCCCCTGCCCACATTTCAAGAGCTGAAAGTATCAAATATATGCTAAAAGATAGTTTATGTTGTCTTATTTAAAATGGTTTTCTCAGATGTGATGCAGGGTTTTTAACGGTTCTTCCATATGTGGTGGATATTTTTCTCGTCAAGATATTAACCCTACCAATCACAAATATATTTTATACGGGTTCGTTAAACAGTTTGTTTGAATAGAAAGTATAAGAGGTTTAGAGAAATTAATTTAAACTCTTCTGTTAATCTTAACAATTATATTTAATAAACTTAATCAATTAAAAATATTGGTGAACATATAACTTAAATTAAAATGGACTCACATTATTATATTATCTTCTTTACAGTAAAAATTGCTTAAACACTTGGCTTTACACTTGGCTATGGCTTCTGAACATATTGAACTTTTAATTATTTGACATTTCCATACATATTAACCATTTTCTGTTAACTTTAACTAACCCCACCGAAAAGGCTAGTAAGAATACTTTACAAAACTTTAAAATATAAATCTAGAATCGGAATGATAACGATAGAAGGGTGCTAGGATCAGAATGATGCTCTGTTTAAAAATAAAAGCCTTTTATACTACCAAAAAACATAAAAATGTGGCAAGATGCTATTGGTTAAAACACCTTTAGAGACGCGTCGTTTCAAAATCTGATAGGCAGTACTTAGGTTCCTAACTAAAAGCATTTTAGACTTTTATGACTAATAAATTATTGATACCAAAAACCAACATAAAATTGATTACTTAGTCATCTAATTTATTTGACAGTTATTAGTTTCCTTTACAAAAGAATACAATAAAAAGTTTAACTTGTTGAGACCTGTAAATTTTGAATAATTCTTATATTTCTTAGTTTTCTATAGCATTGGCATATAATACAATATATTCTATATTCTTTATAATTATTAATTTTACGTCGAATTTTATTTTCTGAAATATAATATCTAAAAAATAAAGAACCGTTACACAGAACTTGATTATCTCTTTTAGTTTACGAGAAAATCGCTGGGTATATAGAGTTGAGACACCCGGTATAGTCTAGTATAAAAGTTTGCAATTTAACACGTAATAATTTACTGAATAAGGTTTATTACGGACATGTATACAGGGTTATTCAGAAATAGCGTGATAATTTTAAGTGGTGATTCTACAAAGAAAAATATGAAAAAAGTGCCTATAAACACATGTCTAAAAATACATAGTCCGGGAGCTAAGCCCCTTTGAAAGTCTCTAAAAAATTCGGATTTTATTTAATAACTCAGGGACCCTTTAAGATACAGCAATGAGGTTTTGAATGTAAACTAATCTTAATAAGGCCCATCTTCGTATTTTAACCAGGGGTGTGCGAAACAGGGGGGGGGGCTTATCAGTTTTTTGTCCAAACTTTTTTCTGTGTAACTTTTTTTGTAATGTTATTTTTGGAACATAATTCCTTAGGACAAAATGCAGAAAAAAGGTACTATTATTGTAATACTGTACGATCAACCGTTTTCGCGAAAAAATCAATTGAAGGTGAAATTTCACGACTCGAGGACGAAAAATTAAATACTAAAATGTTGAAAACTGAACTTTCAATAAAGCAAGATAAAAAAAATCTCAAATACAGATACTTCCAAAAATCAATCCTAAGGGAGTTATGGTCTAAAAATGCACCATTTTTAAAGGGCCATAGTAGCTTTAGAAGCGGTTTTCCGACCTTCATGTATAGAAACTTTTTTTTCTTAAATTTTGATCTTGAGATTTGAGCTTTTGGTTTCCAACCGTGAAATTTCAAATTAATTTTTCTCGAAAACGGTTAATCCTACAGTATTACAACAAGTACTTTTTTATGTATTTTAAACTGAGGAATGATATCCCAAAAATAAAATCACAAAAAAGCTACACAGAAAAAGTATGGGATAAAAAACTGATAAGGCACCGCCGTTTCGCACACCCCTGGTTAAAATAAGTGCATGATAATAACATAGAAAGATGGGCCTTATTAAGATTAGTTCACCTGCAAAACCTCGTTGCTATATCTCAAAGGGTTTTTAAGTTATTAAATAAAAACAATTTTTTTTTTAGCCACTTTCAAAAGGGCTTAGCTCCATTACGACTTTTTATACATATGTTTATTGGAACTGTTTTTCATATTTTCCAATGTAGAATTACCTCTTAAAATTAATGACACTATTTCTGAATAACCCTGTATTGCCCGTCGAAAAATTTATTATTTTTTTTTTGTAATATCTGTATAATATAATTAATAAATAAGTAATATCTGTAGTTAATTTAAATAAAATCGAATTTTTTAGATATTAAACCTTTTTAGCCAGGAGATGTAAGTGAAGTGAAGTTTGGCACTGAATTTTGTTATGGTATATTTTATCACATACGAGGGTCTTCAAATTTTCAAAAAATTGGTTTTCACGATATTCTTATCTAGGTAGGAAGAAACCAGTTTTAAAGATATAAAATAAAATTCAAACAAAATTCTTATTTCTCCTTTTATTTTTATTTATTCGGGTACATGTTTCAAGATATTATATCCATCTAATATTCAGCTTGACAAATTTTTGTTTAATTTTTCTTAAGGAAAAAAAATATATATATCATCTTGAAATATGTCCCCGTATTAATAAAGAAAATAAGGAAAAAATAAACTTGTTTTAATTTTATTTTACAAATGATTTTAACTTTAAAATCCGATTCCGCTTGGAACTTCACAAATGTTTTTTTTTTCTATCCCCTCGACCCCTATTGAATGATTAGATTCGCAGTAAATAACTTTAACGGCTTGGTCGAAACCCGACTGGATTAGAAGGGGCTTTACGATGAGCTTTGGCTGTTTTGCGGCAAGAATTAAGAGCTAAAAGTCGCCTTATAGTGCCAACTAGAACATATTAAATTAAAAAACTGCTGGAAGATATAAATTACTTGAATGAATTGCACGCGATTGTTTTTAGAGTTGCTTAACCCTTTGAGACCCAGTGGGACATAAATGTTCATGTTTCAAGTTACCTCTTGTGCACTGCCTATCCTATTTTACGTTGTTAAATTACACAAAAAACACCCGAAAAACTACTGAAACCTCTTAAATCATCTATGCCATACCACTGTCAACCCCTGTCCTCAAATTGCTAATTCTAAAACCCCATAATCCCCTAACCTCATAATACCATAGCCGCATAACCTCCAAACCACGTAACTTCATTAAGTAGAAAAATCTAGTTTGGGAAAACAGAAAACATTCTTCAGTTTTTTTTTGTGAAACATAGTCATAGGTAAGTAACTCTATAACCCCAAAATCCCCCAACACCATAACCTCAAAATCCCTTCACTTCGTAACCCCATATATTAATATTAATTATAGATGGCGCAAAGTGAGTAGCAGCTTTGTCGTTGGCTCCGATAAAAAAGTTAAAAAATTAGTGTCTAGTAACTATTATTAGTTACAAAGTAGGGTGAAAATAGTTAATAATTGTGCAGTGCTATTTTGTGTGCAGAAATTATGGCTGGATTAACTCTTAAATCCTTGGAAAAAAGGATAAAAGATATGAACCTGTCGTTCGATAAGAAAATGGCGACCTTTCAATCTGAACTCAAAAAGACGTCAAATAAAAACAGTTCAGAAAATAATGAAGAAGGCTTAGATGGAAGTGATGACGGTGTATATATGTTGGAGGAAACGTTTAATAATTTTAGAATATCTATTGAAGAGGAAATCAAGAAAATACACACTGAGCTGGTAAAGGTTAAAGAACAGTTTTCTTATAGTCATAACAAAAACTGCGTATTAATTCATGGTATTCCAGAAAATGCACAAAATTCTGAAAATTTTGGTAACACTGATGTTTTATACGATCCAGTATTAAAATTACTCAATGAAAAATTAGGCATAATATCATCTAAAAATGAATTAAATTATTGCAATCGTTTAGGCAAAACAAATGCGAGCAGAAAAAAACCGAGACCCATATTAGTGGAATTCTGCAATAGGTGGAAGCGAGACAGCGTATTTTACGCGAAGAAGTTGCTGAAAGGTGACAAAATCATGATAAGCGAGGTGTTGACGGCGCACAAGTTGAAATTATTCACAGAGGTGCGGAGCGTAATGGGTAAACTGTGCTGGACAACGAATGGCAGTGTTATTGTTTTGATTGACAACAAAAAAGTTGAAATAAACAGTGTGGACGAATTAAATAGTTTAATGTAAAAATAAAGATTGTTTTGGTTAGTATTAATATATCACGGTGCTTATTGGCTATTTTGATTAAATAACATAATAAAATAAAATGTAAGTACAAAATTATAAAACAAACATTGCAAGTAACCAATACTTTTTAAGTATTAACTACTGTATTTTTTTTTTGACTAATATTGTAGTTGTCTTGTTTTTCTATAACAGTAAATTTACTGTACTTAAGTAAGTACTTAAGTACTTGTCTCAATTTTATTATTATTATTAAGGAAAATTGAGAAGTTCATAAAATTAAAATAATACTTTTTGTTGTATTTTCTTAGGCACATTTTATAAATAATTATTTTTCATGTTTACTTTGTATAAACATATTATTATTATCTTTTTTTTTTTTAATTATGGGCATTAAAGTTTAATTTAAGGTACAGGGTAATATATAATGATTTATTTTTATTATAAGTATATTTAGGTACCTATTTATGTACCTTTTTCAAAAATAAAACTTTTTTTTTTTCGGTATGCTGACATAATGTTAGCTGGTTACTTTGTTAAGATATAGGTACATTCTTTTACTTTTAACTTAAACAAATACACACGTCCACACACATACACTTTTAGCCACTTTAAAGACTTAATTTTGTCTTTTTTTATAACATTTTTTTTGTTTGTTTAACAGTTTAAATAAATTAAATTAATATTTAATATAATTTATAAGTTTTATAAGCAAGAAAAATATATAATTATTAAATATGAAAATAATACCTTAATATAAATGAAAATTGCACATATTAATTTGCGTTCGGTATTCACAGGTTTTGATGGGTTCATAGATATTGTGAACCGGAATAAATTTGATGTCATTGTTGTATCGGAATCATGGCTTAAACCTTACCATACTAATGATGTAGTATTTATACCAGGTTATCAAATTCTTAGAAAAGATGGCATAGGCAGAGCAAGAGGTATGTTGGCATATATTAGCAATAATTTAATATACGAAGAAGTTCCTTTTGTATTGGTAAGTGATATTGAGCATTTATTTTTTAAAATTAAATTGAAAAACAAGTCGTTAATGGTTCTGTCATTTTATAAGCCTCACAAAGTTAAGGAAGCGGCAGCTATTGCTGATTATGAAAGTGTGTTATCTAATCTTAGCCATAAGGCTGATGAAGTCATATGCTTAGGTGATTTAAACACAAATTTTCTTGAGATAGACAACTTAGTTGAAGAATGTTTTGAATCATATAATTTTAAACAATTACTTAATGAACCAACCAGAATTACCAGTAAGACTCAGAGGCTTATAGATCCTATTTTTATTTCAAATGCGGATATTGTAAAATCTTGCGGCACAATTCCTATGCACAATATCAGTGATCATAGACTAGTTTATTGTAATCTAAACTTTAAGTGTAAAAAGCCTGAACCTAAATCTATAACCTACAGATGTTTTAAAAATTTTAATTCTGATTTATTTTTAGGGGATTTACATGCTTTGCCGTGGAATGACATTGTGTATATTCATGATATCGACCAAAAAGTTGAAAAGTTTAACGAAATTATTACTATCTTATTTGACACTCATGCGCCTTTAAAAACAATTCGAGTTACAAAGCCCAAAGCCCCATGGTTAACACCTGAACTTAAAGCATTTATGAAACGCCGTGATCATGCTTTGCAAACTTTTAAAGTAAGCAAGTCTGACGTAGACTGGAATAATTACAAAGGTTTACGAAATCAATGTGTTAGTTTAGTTAGAATAGAAAAAAAGAATCATTTACAACAAACTGCGTCTAATAATGATTCTAAAAAAACTTGGTCTGCTTTACAAAATTTAAGGGTAAAAAGTACCAAAAATAACGATATACCTTTTCATCTCTCAAATGTAAATGAAATAAATAATTTTTTTTCACAAATTCTTCAACAAAAACCTAATTGCCAAAATAAAATTAAATATTATAAAAATAAAAAACTTAACAACAATTGTAATGTTAATTTCAATTTAAGTACAGAGGAGAAGGTAAATAGTTATTTAAACGATATTAAAACTCATGCTGTGGGGATTGATGGCATTAATGCAAAAATGTTAAAAATTTGTTCGCCGTTTATTGATAAGTACATTTTACACATCATAAACACTTGTATTGAAAGACGTTATTTTCCAAAAATGTGGAAATGTGCTATAGGTAAACCTTTGGCAAAAAAAACTAACCCTGAAAATTTTTCTGAACTGCGAATAATAAGTATTTTACCTACAATGTCCAAGATCTTCGAAAAAATTATTTTTGAGCAAATACTGAATCATTGCAATTTACACAATGTCATTCCCCCTAACCAATGTGGTTTTAGGAAAGGTTACAGCACATCAACTGCGCTTGTATCTGTAACTGATGATATTATAAATAACTGTGATAAAGAGTTTATTACTGCATTGATTCTACTTGACTTCAGTAAGGCATTTGACACCATCGATCCTGGTCTTCTGTTGGCCAAATTAGAATACATCGGTTTTGACAACGAGTCTTTAGAATTAGTTAAATCATATTTTTCAGATCGAAAACAAAAAATTGTATTTAATAATACTTCTTCTTCCTTCACAGATATCTTTTCAGGCGTTCCGCAAGGAAGTATCCTTGGACCGCTTCTTTTTTGTATATATACGGCAGATTTAATTACATCTGTAAAAAACTGCTTGTCGGTGATTTTTGCGGATGATACTCAACTATATTTAAAATTTAAAAAAAATGAATATATTGAAGCAACTCGTCTTATTAATTCCGATCTTAATACAATATTTCAACTTTCAAAGGATCATAATTTAAAATTAAACGCAGCCAAAAGTAATGTTATTTTTTTTGGTAACAAGCATTCAATAAAATTTCTTGAGAATAACATGAGTATTGAGATCGATGGTGTTAGACTGCCTTCAACCAATGTCGCAAAAAATTTAGGGTTATTCGTGGATAATGAATTAAGATTTGTAGATCACGTTAATAGTTTAATAAAAAAATCAATGTCAAGTTTAAAACTGCTCTATTCCAACAGACACATTCTTACCGAACATCTAAAGAAAAGTCTTTCAGAATCTCTTGTACTTTCCCATTTCAATTATTGCGATTTTATTTATGGTCCTTGTCTTGATGAAAACAGTAAATTTAAAATTCAAAAAGTGCAAAATAGTTGTTGTAGGTTTATCAAGGGGGTCAACAGGTACAACCGTATGTCCCCTATAATAACACAGTTAAAATGGCTAAAAATGGAACAGAGGCGTAAGTTACATCTTTTAGTATTTACTCACAAATCCTTACAAACGAACCCAGTACAAATTATTGCTAATAAATATGTTACTAGAAATCAAATTCATTCCATTAATACAAGAAATAATGTAAAACTTAATATGCCTACTTTCAGTAAAAGTTTTTTTAAACGATCTTTCAGTTATAATTCTATAAATGAATATAATAAGTTGCCTGAGTCATTTAAGTTGCTTAAAATTAACCCATTTAAAACAAAAGTTCAGCAAATTCTTTTTGAAAATCAATAAGGTATTTTGTATTTTTAAATTTCTACAATCAATAGTCTTTTAAGTGTGTTGCAGGAGTGTGTGTATTTGTGGTTAATAATTATAATTATCATTTAATTTTATTTTAAGTTAAAGTATTTTTGCGCCATGCTTAGGTGTAAGTTAGTATTAGTTTCAAATAAAAATCAATCCTATATTTAAAATGTAGTAAAACATATCTTGTGGTTGAGTAAGAGTAGCCTAGCTAGACTTCGCCGCTTGTTATGTATTTTTTTATAAATAAAGTCTTTTTATTATTATTATTATTATATACTATATCCCCTTAATCCCGTTATCCTATTCTGTGGAGAAGTCCGGTTAAAAAAATAATGAAGTAGACCTTGACTCATGACTTCACTCACAAAACTCTTATGATTTTGATAATCAGATTTCTCCACAGAATAGGATGATGGGGTAACGAGGTTATAATATATGGGGTTACGGAGTGAAGGGGTTAGGAGGTGTGATGTGATTTTAGGTTTATACAGTTACTTATTCATAACTATTCTACAAGAAAATTTGACGTAATTGTTCTGTTTTCCCGAACCAGAGTTTTCTACTTAATGAGGTTACGGGGTTTTGAGGTTATGGAGTAATGGTATTCCGAGGTGAGGGGATTATGGGGTTACGAAATTACGAATTTGGATGAAGGGGGTGAAAGTGGTATGGAGTAGATGATTTTAGCGGTTTCAGTAGTTTTTCGGGTGTTTTTTGAGGTTATGTCAAAATCCTGACGTGTAGAGGTTAAACGGGTTAAGGATACGGCTTCAGCGGGAAAAAATACATAGGAATATCATATTGGAATCCTAGACTCACTAATTTTTTTTTTGTGGGCTTGTGTTATTTAAGGGTTTTTTTAGTTACGTCCCTCGTTCTTGGAGAGTATTTCTTCAAAATTTTATTAACAGTGGCAAAGCCACTTTTGTATTTTTTGTCCTATAGTATATTCAACTTCAAAATGAAGTAAGCGTAAACAAACGCACGTGACTACAACGGATTTAGTGACAGGGTAGGACTCAAAACAAAATATTTCTATATAACAGTCCATTGCAATGCATTGCACGAGTCTTCGCAAGTATTCACGTACTGACCTGTTTAATTTTCTACATCCCTACTCTCGCAACATTCGAGTATTCTAACCAATGAAACCACGCGCCAGTTGCCGCGTGCGCGATTGTTTTATTTACTTCTACTTTATATTGAAGTTGAATATACTATAATAAAAATTTAATTTTAAAATAATTACATTATACCCAGTACATACACGGTGTATTTGAAATAGGGTCCGAAATTTTAAGGGGTGATTCTACATCAGAAAATATGATAAAAAGTTCCTATAAACGTATGTCTAAAAATGCCTTAAAAATTCGGACCCTATTTCAAATACACAGTGTATAACCCGATTAAGATGCCTATTTATTCAAATCACAAAAAATGAGATAAGCCCCTTTGTAAGGGAAGCGACGATATGTCCCACTTTTTTTTGTTTTCTATGTAAAATATTTGTTTCATAACAACAGAAAAAAAAAACACTTTTTGATCGCCAATTACCAATCTACAACTCAAAAAAGTTGATCCTAAAAGAAATAAAAATTGGATCTCAAAGGGTTAAATTACTTTCCCTAAGGAAAGTCTTGCGTTAGTAAAAAAAATTGAAAAAAATTAAAGTTATTGCTTTCTTGACGTTTTATATATCTTTGGCTTGGTTATAAAAGGGCCAATGTCACTTTGTCAATAGCAGCGTTTTCAAAATATTACATCAGAGTTGACGTGAAAACGCTGCTACTGACAAAGTGAGATTGGCCCTTTTAGAACAAAGCCACAGATATAATATATATACAAAAAAGATAATTTTCGAGAAAAAAATCTGTCTGTAGAGGAAAATTTGTATCCACGATAACTCAAGAAAGCTTTGAGCCAAACATTTCAAATTTGGAACAAAGGTTCCTTATCCAAAAATTCTTGAATGTTATTGTTTTTTTGTTAAAAATCAATCAAATCAATCAAAAATCATTTTGTTAATAATCAATATGAGGCAAAGGGCGTAAAAGTATTTTTTTTTTCGTTTAAAATTATTTTCTTGACAGCAGTATTAATGGTTGCTATAGCATAATTTAGCTCGCAGAACTATTAAAATAAATATGTACGTTGCATGTTTAAAACTTAAGCATTAAAATCATGCATTGCGTGTTTTTTTGTGAATTAAACTTTTTAGTCTTATCAATCAGTCGATTTATTTTAATACTTGGTTTAAACTTTTCCAATTTTCAATTGTAACTACAGAATAGTAAGACAAGGGCGAGAAGTCAGTTTTTGGAGGACGCACACTGGTAAAAAATCCCAAAAAAAAAAAAACGGAACAAAATCATGAAGCGTCGAAACTTGAATATTTATAAACCTTATAGTGTCCTCTAAATGATTTTAATACATTTTTTTGAAAATGTTTGCGATCTTGCGTAAAAAATTAAATTTAAGTGGCTCATTGCATATAAAATATATTACATTCATTTTCTTTAGGGCTGTATTTTTAAAATTTTAAAACATCATACAAATATGGGGTATCAAATCATAGAAAGGTATTATCTCCATGTCTAGACGCGTCCGGACGAGTCAGGTAAAAAAATAAAAATTTGTATAAAAAATTCAGATTTGATTTCATTTGTATATTTTTAGGTTTAAAACAATTACATAAACCTAAAAAAATAGAAAACTATTAAAATATTCAAATTTTTCAAAATTTTTAAATGGCGTGTTCTCTATTTTAGATTTGTTAACAGTCTAATTTGACAGTTGAAAAAAACAGTCTGATTTGACAGTTGAAAAAAACTTTTTTCAGTTATGTAACTTTTTATACTAAATTTGAATCTGAATAAAAAACACCTCCATTCCATTTAAAAATTTTAAGTTGCCCCCTCTCCCGCCTTGATTTTTAAGTTTGGTACCAAATTTGAAAAACCTATCTATTACGGTTTCTGAGATATCGACTTGTAACCATTTAAATGGCCCACCCGGTATGCAGTGTTCCAATTAAATTTAATTTTTTATGCAAGGTCGCAAACATTTAAAAAAAAATGTATTGAAATCATTTAGAGGACACTATAAGGTTTATAAATATTCAACTTTCGACGCTTCGTGATTTTTTTCCGCTTTTTTTTGTATTTTTTACCAGTGTGGGACGGTTTGATATTTTTGAATGAATGCCTAATTTTGACTATTTCCTTAAAAAGTCGGTCTCTTGGGTGATTGCTTCTGGAATAATAAATTAAGTAGGTATTGCTGCGCTATATTTGTAATTTTCTTTAAAAATATAGGGATGCTCTTTCTTTATCATAATTTTGACAGCAAAAAGACTTAAAATATATTTTTTTATTTCTCTTACTGAAATACAGCTCTAAGTACTCAAGTTTTGCTCTTTTTACAATACCTATTTTATACCAGTTGAGGGTACAAGACCCACTCTGCACTTGGCTGCTTTTGGATTAAATAATACTTTTATATGGGAAAAACAAATAAGCAAGAACAATTTGAGGATAAAAACAGACAAGTACAGAGTGGATTAGGCCTTTCTAGTTCTAATAGCCTTAATTGTGCAAATCACTATGTAAGAATAATAATTACAAATTACTCTAATTAGAATTGTTAATACAAACTACTTTGTAATTGTAATTGCAATTAGGAGTAAAACTTTATTTATGTAATCGATTGCCACTTAGATGAATTGTGGCAATTAATTACAATTTGCTCAGTTTATGTTCAATTTTTATTAGTTTAACTTTGCTATCGATATTCCATAAAATATATTTGTGAATTTTCTCCATATTTGAACTATGTAAAGCTTTTGAATTTATATTTCAGAATCAGTGTTTGGAACATACGTTCTCTCGCATTAGATTTATGTATATCCACCAGAAAGGTGCCTTGTTTGTCGTTATAGAGACATTGTGAAAAGTGTCGAATATTTAAAATCACAAAAGGAATTTTTTCAAACAAACTTATAAGTGACTAAAAAACTAAAAAATATATACAAGTAATTTTTGGATGCATGGGAAGTTTGTAGGTCCAATTTATTAATCCAAACGTTTTTTTTCTTCTTATAGGTCTCTTTTCGCATAACCACTCATATACTAAATATATTAGATATTAAAATAGGATTCAGCAAGTCAATATACCTAGAGATACATTATGAAATATTGGAGATATGCAATTTTCTTAAAAGACGTAATTGATCAATAAAAACTTTTCGCAAAAAAAATTAACCGACTTCTGTCTCTAAAAAGTAAAAAATAAAAAATAAGCTGGTGCAAATTTCAACACTCCCTAAATTAAATACTAACAATTATTTATGTTGTTAAATTGTTTTTAAGTCGTACTGCTAATAAGTCGTACTACAGTAAAAAAATAGTCTGATCTATAATAGGCATACCAAATATGTCTGAACCTGAAAAACTGATTTACACTTATTACTCGTCAAACTTAGCATGAAACGTGGAAATGTAAGAGGAAGTATTCGGAGAAAGAAAGATAGGCGATACACGGTCCTCTAACAACTGGTGAAACCAACCACGTGGTTTGGGGGGGGGCGTGTCCACTCCAGTCTCAAGCTAAGTTTGACAATCTGCACACTTACACTTCAGCCAGACTTACTTCCCTTAACTGGAGATAAGCCAGATTGCTTTTGCTGCAAGGTTTATGATCTGCTTTAGTACAACTAAAAGACACATAAGGGAACGTTCAAGTATTACGTAACGAAAATTTTGATCATTTTGGACTTTTTTCCATCCAGAGAACCCACCGTCCAAAAAGTCCAAAGTTCAAACGAAAATTTTTGCCCGACTCACTAATTGTTGCTTAGTATCACTCACTGATCAATCCTATCCCTAACTGAAAAAATAAGTATCAAAAAAATTCACTGCCAGTATAACAAACAATCATGTTCCTTTTCTGGTGTATGTCCCCATTTGCATACATAAGCCAAGGCCCGTATAATATGACTTCAAGATATTGTATTTCGTTGTTTCGATGGATATTTTATGGAACACTTGAAGTCCTTGGGGCAACAAGTTTATTAGCTATCGCAGTTCGCCTGAAGAGGGAAATAAAAAATGTTCCATAAAATCTGCCATCGGGACTATATTTCTTATCGTTTTTCTTCACATAAATAACAAAATAGTCCAAACAAATTTAGTCATAATTTTTTAGCTACTCTATTAGACATCGGTAAAAACCAAACAATTTTCGCTGATAACAAAATTAAATAATTGGTTATTGTCTTCTGGCTGACAATTACGCGCTTATCTGTCAACTGAATATGTTTACCAGCTCTTAGACCAAAAAAAAATACTTTAAGATTTTTTTTTCACCGATTTTAGAATAATTGTTCTATTTCCTTATTCAGCAAACTTTTGTAGTTTTTTTGTGTGTACCTTATTCGATATTCTACAAATGAATTCAATTTTTATTTTGTAACATGAATTTAATAAATTCTTGTTGCCAAGAGTGCTTCATTTGTAGCACATTTTACGACTTGTTTGATAAGATTTATTTATATTTACAATTTGTTTTGATCATTTTGCTATTTTACACTTTTGGCTCCATCTGGAAAAGTTACCTGCAGGCCCAGAAAAAACTACTTGACTCAAGTTTCAACTGTCACTTTATTAATTACACAGGTTTACAAAAAAAAAAATCAGGACTATTTGACCGGACCATGGTATTCCTAGGTATTTTGGCACCCTGAATCAGATCCCGGGGTCAGTTTTGCCCCATCACGTCAGGAAAACGAGATTTCAAGGTCATTTGAGGTCAAAAATGGTTATTTTTTGGGAGCGGCCCCGGGACAATATCTCAAGCGACCTGTTAACTTCACGGGTAACTGTGTAGGTCTTGAATGCGTTCTGAACGTTGAGATTTGTCCCGGGGCCGCTCCCAAAAAATCACCATTTTGACCTCCAAAGGACCTTGAAATCTCGTTTTCCTGACGTGAAGGGGCAAAACTGACCCCGGGATCTGATTCAGGGCGCCAAAGTACCTAGGAATACCATGGTCCGGTCAAATAGTCCTGGCTTTTTTTTTGTAAACCTGTGTTATTTAATGTATTAAATGCAGTATTTATATCGGTTGGTCTACTCAATATTTATCTTTTATACTCAATTTTTTTTAGTTATGATATTTGGAAATAATAAGAAGACAGTCCAAAAACCTGAATAATATTTATTTTTACCAAAACTACAAGCATTAAAACAAAAAACAAAAAGTGCCCCATTCAGGGATATCCTCCTACCAATCTGAAGTTTTTAGGCTGGAACTGTTATAAAACCAGACCTTGCCAAAAAATAAATGCTGATCGAATCCGCATCGGATCCATTGCATTAAATTTTATCCGAATTCAGAATTGGAGGAAAAGTAATATTTTTACTTTAAATAAAAACCGGAATCGAACAGAAAGTTTTATTTTATATCGATCCGGGTACATGTTTTAATTAAAAATTGTTGGGTAAACCAACCCTATATGCTTATTTCTTAACCAAATTATAATAAATTATATAAAGTTATTATAAAACAAATGTTGTTAGGGGCTGTCCATATATTACGTAACGCAAATTGTACCAAAATTCATACACTTCATACCCCGTTTCTGGCGTTATTAAAGGATGTAGAGATTTCATATTTTGGCTACCCCCCCCCCAACTAGGGGGGTGTTAGGGGGGTAGCCAAAATATAAAATCTCTACAGCCTTTAATAAAGCAAGAACCGGGGTATGAAGTGTATGAATTTTGGTACAATTTGCGTTACGTAATATATGGACAGCCCCTTATGTTTTTTAAACTAAATTACTAATAAATACTTAAGGTTAGTTTACCCAATAATAACACCGGCACACAAAAAAATCTAGAGTGCGACACTCCAGACTAGTCAATTCTTCCGTATTTTGGGTTGCTGATTCCGAATCCGAGGTCAGAATTTAAAAGTTAGCGTACAAAATGGCGTATCCAATATGGCGGATTAGATTTTAAAGTTGTTTAGATTTGCTTGAAACTTTTTACTCGGGGGTTTTTTGGGGTAGCTGATTACGAATCTGGTGCCAGTTTAGCAAAATTCAAAATTGCGGATCCAATATGGCGGATTAGATTTTTTAAAGTTTCTCGAAAAATTTAATCCGCCATATTGGATCCGCTATTTTGAATTTTGAAAAATTGGTACCAGATTCGTAATCAGCGACCCCAAAAACCCTAGAGTAGCAAGTTTCAAGCAAATCCAAGCAACTTTAAAAAATATAATCCGGCATAGTGGATCTGCTATTCTGAACTTTGCAAAACTGGCACCAGATACGTAATCAGCGACCCCAAAAACTCCCGGGTACCAAGTTTTAAGCAAATCCGAGCAACTTTCAAAAATATAATCCGCCATATTGAATCCACCATTTTGAAAGCTAACTTTTAAATTCTGACCTCGGATTCAGATTCAGCGAGCCAAAATATAAGAATTGACTAGTCTGGTAACTATAACACTAAACTAAGAATTTGACCAAAAATGTCAGCTTATTTGTCATATTTTATTTCATTAGTTATATTATTAGTTAGTTTAGTGTTAATTATGGAGTAAACCAACCTTTATAATTCAAAATTAAAAAATAAATCTGCTTATTTTAGAAATATAACAGCTATGTTATTAATTGAAAATAGAAAAATAAATATAATTAGAATAATCCGATTTTAATTTCGGTCAATGACCGATTTCATATATTGAGCACAAAATGTAGGACGCGTCCCGACGCTTTATTTTTAATGATATTGTATGGTAATCGCAAAATCTGTTACATTACCGTATAATTTCATTTCTACGCTGATCCTATTATTACATAATAAACAAATCATTGCCTCGATAAAATATAATTTAACCTGGTTAACACAAATGAATTATTTCAATGAGAATACAATTTATATATGTATGTACTGATAAGTGATTACCCTTAGGATGGGTTTTTTACCCCTCTTTTCTCTAATCAAAAATCGTCCTTATTGTTTGCTTTTTTAATTTATAAAATATAATTTATTTGTGGATTAATACGTTATAATTAAGAGGTATGTGTATTAGCGTGGGCCGTTCCTATATAGGTGTTTTATTTTTTTTTATTTGAAAATCCAATAGGGGGGAAAAGATGCGTCTTGCAAAGAGAAAAAAAGCCTATATTTTGTTTTATTTATTTTATTCAATTTATGTGCCCTCTACATTTTGTAACTTTTAGGAAAAATGTTAAAAAAATAAAAATAAGAAAACTTAATAAGAAAAAATCAAAAACTGTTTTATTGCAAAAACAAATAAGTTTTACAACCGAAAATAATATTTACAAACATCGCAGGCCATATTTTAAGCCACTCTATATTCTGCTTTGTTGTGTAAGTGAGGCGTTATTTCACGTGATTTAAAGCTTACGCGAATAACCCCAAAAATTGATCCGAAAAAATAAAAAAATATGTGGGCAAATAGATAATTTTATAAGCTTTAAAATGATGTACCACACGACCCCCGTTTCTGTTAAAAAAAATCTGCCTTTGCCCCCTGTCGCCATCGTGCCCCCTAAGCACACAAAATATATACCAAAAAAATATTTGGGTTATGTTATTTATGTGTTCCAAATTTCAAGTTGATATCTTAAGCCGTTTAAAACTTAATGGGAGGAGGCGGACTTTTGACACGCTGTGTATACATTACAAATGTGAAAAAATACGACATTTTCATTAATATTAAATGCTTTGTAGAGGGCTCAAGATGACCTTTAATGTGATTCTGCTTTTGCACACATATTAGGCATATTAGAAGGCATATTTTGGCGGGTACTGCGTTTTGAAATTCCAGATTTCAATTTATCGGCCCACCCTAATGTGTATTAAATATAAATTATATTCTCTCCCTAAATATCAATTCGTGATACTAGGTTAGGTACCGGTGCTTTTTTTTCAAATTTTACTCTTATTAATCCCAATTTTTGGAAATGCAACTCCTGCTAAAGCAGTCGTTGCATTTTCGTCATTGCGATTAATATTCGTAAAATTTATGTAAAAAACCATCGATACCTAACCTAACCTATGATATTACCCCTGAGAATATTTTTAACCCACTTCCAAAAAAGGAGGAGGTTATCAATTCGACGTGTGACTTTGTTTTTTTATGTTTGTTCCCGCATTACTTTGGAACGGATGAACAGAATTTGATGAATACTTTTGCTACTTAAAGAGGACATTCATGGGGTGGTCCCGTTTTAATTTTACGCTCGGATAATGCCGGGTAAGCCGGATAATTAAGATAAATCTAATCGTTTTAACGCAATTTCACTTAAAACAGGCTTAATTTGGTTTTAATACCAACCAAATTTTTAGAAAATAATCGGATAACTCGGATAAGCTGGATAACTTGATTAAGGGGTCACTCAAATATTACGGCATCTTATAAATGCCACTAAACTTGTTTCTGTGGACCTTTATATTAAAATACCAAGAGGAAATTATAAAATTTGTGATTATACCATAAGGCGTTATTTGATTCTTACTTAACGCTTAAAGTTTAACAAATATTTTCTTTAGTATTTTGTTTAGAATAAGGTTGGTTGGACTCTTGACTCTTTAAGATGATTATGTCACAACGCACTAATAGTGCGTTGTGGCGTCAAGGGCTCGCCGAGATGGTAGAACAACTATAATTAGGCTTAGATCATGTTACAAATCTACAAGTTCTTTGTCTCTAAAAAGTAAAAAATAAAAACTTTTCCCAAAAAAAATTAACCGACTTCTGTCTCTAAAAAGTAAAAAATAAAAAATAAGTCGGTGCCAATTTCACAGCAAACAATTTAACAACAAAAATAATTGTTAGTATTTAATTTAGGGAGTGGTGAAATTGGCACCGGCTTATTTTTTATTTTTTACCTTTTAGAGACAGAGGTCGGTTAATTTTTTTTGGGAAAGGTTTTTTTAATTCAATTTTTTATGTTGTTCTTTACAAGTTTTATAGTTAAATACTTTCGTCATTTATTGGCGTTATAACACAAAAAATCTAAAGTAACAATTTAGTAAGTGAAATTTTACCTTCATAAAAAAAATAATATAATATAATAATATATAAATAATATTCCCTAAACTATAAAAGTTAAACAAGACGCTTAATAAGGGTCACTTTTTAATGAAACCACACGTTTATTTATAAAACTAAAAAAAAAATTAAAAAAGTAATGGTTCAAATTTCAATTAAACTGAATTGGTCCAGAAAAAGCTAACTCACATGCTAATTTCGAACTATATTCAAAAACTCCATTTCCGTAATTCTCCACTTCCAAAATACGATCAATTCTATTCAAACAATTGCAGTCAAAAGGATTTTTATTCATGTATAAACTAATACTAGTATTTCTCATACTTTCAACAACATCATCAGGAATACAAATAAAATTGTTCCAATTTAAAAACAATTTACTTCTTGGCTTTAGCTGGCGAAAAAGGTCTCTTAGTGTAGACATGTCCATAAAGTTATGATCAAGATTTAGCACTAAAGGATTATTAATGTTTTTTAAAGATTCGTAATTAAAGTCTTTTATGTTGTTCTTTGATAGTTTTATAGTTAAATACTTTTGTTCATCCCTTGGTGTTATATCCTTGAAAGAATCTGCTTTTATTTCTTCGAGATGATTAAAACTAAAGTCTATTAATTTAATTTTGTAACAACCCGTGAATAAATTTCCATTAATATCCTTTAATTGATTTCTGTCTAAATGTACGGATTCCAATTTTAACATATCTTTGAAAGCATCTTCTTCTATATGACTGATTTGGTTCATGGATAAATACAAAACTTTCAATTCTGGGAGGTTATTAAACGACCCTTTTTTGATTGTAGTCAGACCATTTACTGATAAATATAATCGGGCTAGTTTAGGAACTCGCTTGAATGCGTTTACTTGTATGCCAGTCATGTTAACATTCACCAGCGATAAATGCTCCAATTTGGGCATGTCCATGATAATTTCTTCACATAAATCAGGTACATTGGCAGAAATGACTTCTATTCTTTTGTTTTCCATCATGGTTAAGATGACACCATTTTTCACAGTGGATCTTTCATACGGCGAGTTACTTGTTCTCACGTCAACATGCGATAACGCCGTTTTGTTACAAATATACACAGCCAAACATTCACTTAATATTGCACAAAATATTATTGCAGTTATTTTCAACATTTCAAAGATTTAGATCGACAAGGACTAAGTTTAATGTTGTAGAAATTTTTGGTTAAAATAAATATTGATAACATTTAACCTTTTTAAAGATATCCGTGGTTTGTAAATTAGATACTTAATTAGACCAGTATGTCATTAACAAATGAATGTTTACTAGAGAAAACAGATTTGTTTTAATTATTTTTCTATTAAATTTTGTTTACAAGCGTACATTATAATACACTGCCCAGTAAAAGAGCTTTCCCATTTTACACCTCCGCGCGTAAAATGGATTTTTTTATTATCAAATTCACTTTCAGCAACCATAAAAACCTTAATATAAGAATTTTCACGAAAACTACCCTCTGCCCCCTTGGGGGTGAAGTTAGAATTTTGTTATAATCAGATTCCCTTTCAACAACCTCAGAAACCCCAATATACCAATTTATACGAAAACTATCCCTCACCCCTCAGGGGGTGGATTTAGAATATTTTTATTATCAGATTCACTTTCAGCAACCTCAAAAACCCCAATACTCCAGTTTTCACGAAAACTACTCCCCACCCCTCAGGGGTGAAATTAGGATAAAAATGTGATAATAAAAATCAATTTCACGCGCGGAGGTGAAAAATGGGAAAGCTCTTTTACTGAGCAGTGATTTATTATCATATTTAGTTTCAGCAACCTTGAAAACCCCTATATACCAACTTTCACAAAATCACCCCCCACCCCCTGGGGTAGGGGTAGAGTTAGACCATTTTTATTATCAGATTCACTTCCACCAACCTCAAAAACGTCAATATACCAATTTTCACAAAAATCACCCCCCACCCCAAGGGGGTGGGTTTCAAAAAATATATTTCAAGATTCATTTTTATCAACCTCAAAAACCCCTATCTACAAATTTTTACGAAAATTTGGAAAACATTGAAAAACTCCACCCCCTCACTCCCTCGGGGGTGGAGTTAGAGAAATTTTATTATCAGATTCAATTTCAGCAACCTTAAAAACCTCTATATAGCAATTTTAAATTTTTTCTAAAAAAAATGTATTTTTCCCCATTTGCCCCCCTTGCCGCACGCCAATGTTTACCAAAAACAATCCCGAGCGAGAACTTTTGGTAACATACCTGTATGCCAAAATTCAAGTCTCTAGCTTAAATCATTCTTAAGTTATCGTGCTTACAAGATTTCCCTTTGCTTGAAATTGATTTATATCGACATAAAACGTCATAAAACGCAAAAATTCGCAAAAAAAAATTTTGCACGAATACAAGGCTTTCCGAAAATTGAAAATTTTCAAAATGGGAAAGCAAAAAGTTGTAATTTATAGACACATAAATACAATTTTTGTTCTATGGCTGACTTCTGGACTGCGCTATATAAATTTTTGGAGATTTAGATTTTCGATTTTTCAAATAAAATGTAATTTTGTTTTGACCGATCTTAACTGATTAACATTTAAAAATTATGTATTTTAATGAGCGATTTTTAAAGATAAGCCTTCATTGGAAATAATTTATTAAAGTAGGGGAAGTTTGGACTTTCAAATATTTTTAATTCTATTTTTTCCTTTATCAATCAAATTAACATGAATTTAGCTATAGAAAAAATATATCAAAGAAAATTTAAATTAAAATGTGGGGTACCTTCGTACAGTAAAAAAATCTGTGTTGCTAGTACGTTTATTATTATCCGAGTTATTATTACGATAATGAAAAATAAACCTACAATTACCAAAAACAACATTACAATTTTAAATTTAAATTAAATTTGAATGGTTGATTGCTGGTCGAAACTCTCCTCCTCTGCTTCCCTTTTAAAGCTGCTTTCATCGGGTTTTCGTATACCGAGACACTTTTTTTAAGTTTTTCTTATTTATTTACCACATGGTAAAGAAATGTAAGAAATTAAAAAAAATGAACATATCAAATTTATATCTCCAGCAAAACATTACCGACGGGCCATCACTGGACCATCAACCGGTGTGATGGCCCAGTGATGGCCCGTCAGTAAAGTTTTGTTGGATCTGAAGAAGGTATATGTTTACAGACCTGTATTAATCTACAGTGTGTAAAGTTTACACCAACATTCAGGGGCGGATTTATTTCACTTTAAGGGGGGGGGGGGGCATCCATAAGGAAAAAAATTGCGGTTTGGGCCAAAAAAGTAATTTTGAAGGTATTTCTATTCTAATATATCTAGCTGGGGGGGGGGGGCATGGCCCCCCCTAAATCCGCCCATGCCAACATTATGAATGGTTTTTTATAAATAGTGTTTTATGGAAAAACTACACAACAGAAAAATAAAACGTATATTCGTAATCAGCGCTACAAAAAGTACCAATATAAAATAGAAACAGAACACATACACAAGTCTTAACAACTCAACATTTGCAGGCCAGTGTTACCGCCTAAATAAGTAAAATATTATAAAATGTATGTTTTAAGGATATTGTATTAATCACACTTTTTAAATATTTACTTTTAATCAACAATTACCAATTATTTCTTTTAAAAAATCTAGCACACACAAAATTATATGAACGCTCTTACAAACAATTATAATGGTCGACAGCCACCAGACTCGATGAAGCAGGGATTCTGGCTTCTCGAATCACGTGACTAGCTTAACGCCCGAGATTGGCTGGCTTGTACATCAGAAGTGTGATTTTTACACTTCGGGTGTATTGTTGCTAAAGGTATGTTTATAAAAATACACTTTCTTGAGCTCCGAGTGTATTGTTGCAGAAGGTATGGATGTAAAAATACACACTCTAGGTCAAAATCACCTCACGTGTCTAGTGTCACATCAATGTTAATGTACATTTATATAAAGTTGTAAAATTTACACATTTATAGAGTGTATTTTTTTACACCTTTTCAATGTAATTTCTTTCAGTGTAGAGTATGTATTACAACTTACTCTTTTTATTGGATTTAATCAATCCATTTTTTTATAAAAAATCGTTTCACCCTATCTTTCAAATTAGTAATGTCTGGATAATCATAATATCATATTAAATCCCTAAGTACTATTAAATTAGAGAAAATCCAATTTGAGATTATCTCCTGGCAAACTAATTTCTTTAGAGGTCGCATAAAATTTAATGGCATTTAATAGCAAGTTCTAAACAAGCATATTAATTTAATAGGTGGCGCACAAATACATCTAGCTATGAGACTTTTTTTTGAATAAATATAGTCTGAAAATTGTTTACAGTTTTTTACAGATTTAAACATATATTGCGCGCAGTTTAAATTAAGTTTTTCCAAATCTGTAAACAATACTGCTGCCAACAAAATAATACTTTTTCCTATAGGCTTAGGATCATTAAAATCAAGAAGAAAAAAAAAACAAAAAATAAAAAAATAAAAAAAAATGTTTGGACTTTTTTTTTTCAAAAAAAGTTTCTTTTTCCTAAAACGAAAAAACTATCTTTTTGAAAAAAATTGTTTTTACCCCAACCCGATTTTTACGAAAAACAATCCCAAGCGTTCTTGAGTTATCGTGGTCACAAATTTCCCGGACACAGAGCGACAGACCGACCGACCGACAGATTTTTTTTACGATAACTTAAGAACGCTTCGGGCTAAAGACTTCAAATTTGGACCACAGGTTCATTATCCAAAGTTCTAGGCTGGGATTGTTTTTCATAAAAATTGTGTTGGGGTAAGGGGGTAAAATGGGGTAAAAACCCAACTTTTTTCAAAAACATATTTTTTTTCAATTTGTTTTTCGTTTTACGAAAAAAGAAATTTAATTTTTTTTTTATTTAATTTTTTTGTTTTTATTGAACCTAGGCCTATAGGGGAAAGTATTATTTTGTTGGCAGCAGTATTTTTTTTTAATTGCGTGGCTTTTATGAACCATAAACTACCATGTCGGTAAAAAAACATTACTTCCGGACTATCATTTAATCGATTAGTCTTTAAATTTTCCTTTTAGTGTTGAATCACAAGTCGATAATTAAATAAAATATGCCACCACAGCACGTAGTTCCCCAAGAAAATTTAGATGAACAAAATTAACGACAGAAACTAATATTGGATCTATGTAGCGGACGGCCTGAACATAATAGAGCCACTGAAAGTAATGGTATATTGTTTTACTAAAAGTGAAGCTTTTCTTTACTAGTCTGTAGAATTTACGGACGACGCGAAGCGGAGTCCGGAAACTACAAGCATCATAAATATATTTTTTTAAATATTAATTTTTTAATTTAATTTATTGAATAATAAAGTATGATTTTTTTATTAAAATAGGCCAATAAAACCCTTTCGAAATAAACTTAAACCTTCCTTAGCTCATATTAAATTTTTTTTCGTAGGCTAAATCGTACACTTTTTCGCGATTTCGATGGTAATGTAGCATTTGCAATTTCGTAGAGATTTGTAGGTGTATAAACCATATATTTTTCTTCAATCATTTTTAATCAATTTCACACAAGGTTTTTGCACAGAATCTCGAGTTAACCACCTGTTTACTTAATAAACAAACAAGTTTGAAGAATGACTGTCATCAAAGTCAAAGAGTGCTGCCGCCAGTGGTGGTTTTGCTAACTAACTTTTTTTACGGCGTACAGCAATGAACTCATTTTTTTACTGTAAATAAAATAGATCACTTCTAACTAGTGTGTTCAGTTATAAAACATGAACATTTTAGTACGCTTGAAGAAAAAACTAATTATTTTGCTGTGGAAACGTTTGGTTCTTGGGGTGACGAAGCTAAAAAGCTTATATTTGAAATTAGTAAAAACATACAATGCAAAAATACTAAACGCTTTATCACTCAGGATTAGCGTAGCCATCCAAAGGGGGAATGCGGCCTCAATACTAGGTACCTTAAAAGATGAGTCAGGTTTGGATGAAATTTTTTATATTTAATTATTAATTTATATGTATTTTTTTTTTTAATTTTATATAGTTTTTCTTACTTTGTACGTTTTTAGTCTTATTATATTTTCACTTACTTAATGTTTCGAATATACAAAAATATAAATATTTTAAAATTTAGGGTTTAAAAGGTTTTTTGCAATGTATACAAATGTGTTTTTCTTCTTAATACAAATAGATAGCTCAATTTTACAAACGAATTTGAAATCTAGATGAAAAATAGTATTAAAATCAGTATTTAATTGTGGAGGATCAGCGATTGATTTAAGTCTGATTCATCCTGAAGAAATGTTAAGCCATTATCTCCCTTGGAGATTTCACTGTGAGTGGTTCTATGATATCCAGACCGTCCGCTACAAGGATCCATCGATCGTTTCTTTCGTCAATTTTGTTCATCTAAATTTTCCTGGGGAACAATGTGACAGGAAGCGTTTTAATTCTGGATTATTTAAGAAACTTGAAATTCTGAGTAAACTACTACACACTCATTGGATTGGTCCTTTTTGGGGAAAATGCCGCGGCATGCCACTTAAGCACACAAATAAGTATTTTAAAAAATAATCTCTTGTTACATCGGCACTTTAACCCACGGGTACTGGGTCTATCTCTTCTATAGATAAATCCGTAATCCAAAGTGGGGAGAAATCTCCACTCTTTGGTTTTGCAGAGTTGGAGAGTGTGTGATCCAATATTTCATCCAAGTAATGCGGGATGACCGGCTGACCTGGGCCTAAAAACCCACGTGTCGGCCCTACTGCATAGAATGCGGATGAATGAGGGTTGTGCATTGCGAGCAAGCCCCACGTGTTTGTGCCGTGCGTGGATACCCGTGTCGTGGAGTGACAGTGTCCTGGTGGTTGAGCGAATAGCAACACACCACTTTGGCCTAGAACGAAGCTAAACGGGAGGCCGGAGTCTAACCCAATTTCGGTCAATCGGCTGCGATGTCCCGTCAGAGGGTCACCAGGGTGAGTCTCTTGGGGAGGAGGGGGCACATAGGGGGCCGAGTCATCTCAGGACTGACTCGCAACCTTCTCATGTGCAACACCTTCCTGGAGGCTATATCCTCTTGGTAGCCTTGGCGATCGTGTCAGTTGTGACATGACGTCCCCAGATGTGAGGACTCCGAGGAGGGTGAGGAGCCAAAAGGATGAAATCAATATACTAGTTCATGGAATCTAACAAAAAACCTGAAAACCCACAATCCCACTTAGGACCGTCGTCAGATGACCTAAGTGGGACCAAACCCATCAGCCCTTCAACAGGCACGCCAAAAGGCAACCTGTTGGATGGAAACCCAAAACCCCCGAGTGTTGGGACTACGGACATTGTTCGACCTAACACCGAGGAACCCAAGGCTTCAAGCTCAGGTACTGGGACTGGAAACATTCCACCCGGTTCGAGTGAGAAGCCTAAAAAGAAGAGAGTCTGTGGAGCTGAGGCGAAACGCAGAAGGAAGGCGAGGCTGGCTCAAGAAGCCACCTCAAAAACCTCTGGGTCTAGCCAGCAGCCCTCAGGGTCATCTTCTGCAAATACGGCAGGTAGGTCCAAACCAGGGCTAAAACCGAAAGGTGGAAGTGCTGGAGAAAGAACTCCTGCCACAAAAAGAATAAGGTCAGATGGATCGAGCCCCTCTCCTGCATTGCAGAAGAAGAAGCAAAAATCCATTAATAGGCCTACTATCAACCCAAGTGGTTACTCTCAGGCTGCTGCCAAGCACCTGAAAGTGGCCATCATTGACAAGCAGAGCCAACTGGGTAAGCTAACCAGCTCCCAGTATGACCTGGTTGTCAAAGGGTTAACAAAACAAGTGGACGAAATTCTGTCCGCTAAAAATAAAGCACCCCCACAAATCTCCAGTATGAAGCACACTGGCGAAATCCTGAGGATCACGTGTGAGGACTCCGGTACCCTCACGTGGCTTAAGGGCGCTGTGCCCAGACTGGGAGATTTATGGGAAGGAGCTAATCTAGCAGTGGTCCCTCAAGACGAGCTTCCAAGGCTGACAAAGGCCTCCATCTGGATCTCGAACGATGACGATGGTCTGGAGAAGGTCAAGTTGCGCCTTGAAGGTCTAAATACATGGGCCAATGTTAAAAAATGGTGCGTCTTCCACAGGGAAGTCAAGAAGGACCCTAAAGGTCAACTTATTGTCTTCGGCATATCTGAGGAAGACGCACAAGCCATAACCAGTAGGGGAGGTAAGGTAAAATATCTATTTTCCTACCTTACTGTTAAATTAACAAAAGCCCAACCTCAGGAAGTGGCTGGTGAGGGTGAGGCTTCAACATCAGGCGGGGCACCGGGGGATATGGAGGTTGAAGAAGTCTTCACCTCTGAATCCACTGACCCCATCGCCAAGGACGGCCCTCCAAGCAATAAGGGGGTCTGTTGATGTTGGGATCTCAACTCACCAAATAGTCATTCCCAATGTCTGGACTTGAGATTATACAAATTAACTTGCAACACTGCCGGGCGGCGGTAGCTACCATCTGCCGTCACCTGGACAGTAATGCGGACACAATAACACTAATCCAAGAACCCTGGATTGTGAAATCGAAAGTTTCCGGCTTCGGCAGCTTAAAAGGGACTATTTTTGTAAATAGCTATATTCAAAAGCCTAGGACGTGTATATACATACCTAAGCAATATGAAGCTACTCTAGTAACTCAGTTCAGCACAGCTGACCTAACAACTGTGAGAATGAACTATAGTGTAAAGGGTAACCAAGAAGAACTTTTTATAGCATCGGCATACCTCCCACAAGATACAGGTACGCAACCTCCATCAGAGGAACTTGCCAACCTGATAAACTTTTGCCAACGGGAGAAAAAAAGCCTTATAGTTGGATGTGACAGTAACTCTCATCACATTGTGTGGGGCAACAAAAACATCGACGGAAGAGGCAAAGTACTGCTAGAGTTTCTATCTGGCACAAACCTAGAGATATTAAATCGTGGATGCGAACCTACATTCGTAACACGCCGGGGTCAGACTGTAATTGACATTACACTGGCCACTTCTGATATCTCAAAACAAATAACTGACTGGCGTGTATCATCAGAGGCCTCCTTTTCGGACCACAGATGGATTCGCTTTAGGTTAAATCTGGATAGAGCTGAGTTAAAAGCCTATCGAAACCCCAAGAAAACAGACAGGGAGGCTTTCATTAGTCATCTGAAAAACAGAGTCAAGGAGCCCCCTAATGTTTTTAACTCAACGAACGACATTGAAGAATATGTACATAATCTTCAAAGGTCTCTCGTTAACTCATATGAGGACTCTTGTCCCATTAAAATTCCAGCAAACAGGAAGTTGACTAACCCCTGGTGGTGTGCTAAACTTCAAAAGCTGAAAAATGAAACAAGAAAATTGTTTAATAAGGCGAAGAGATCACGGTTGGATTCTGATTGGACCGCTTATTCAGAGCACCGAAAAGAATACAAAAAATTAATTCGCGAAAATCAAAGGAGAGCTTGGAGGGACTTTTGTGGCAGTATAGAATCTACCACGGTCGCCGCCCGACTAAAGAAAGTCCTTTCCAAGGATTCATCACAGAAACTAGGTAGTATTAAAAGGAATGATGGCTCATATACAGATGACCTTCAAAGTACCTCTACAATACTCCTAGAAACTCATTTCCCAGGATGTGTTATTACTCCCAATCAGGAATGGCATCCACATACGCTTCCACCTCCAAGTAAAGAGGACTGGAAAGTGGCCTCCAAACTGGTTGACGAGAAACGCATAAAATGGGCCATTGGGACTTTTTCTCCCTTTAAATCTCCAGGATTGGACGGAGTATTCCCAGCGCTTTTGCAGTGGGGCCTGGATATAATCTCCAGTCCACTAAAACACATTTTTCAGGCATGTATAGCTTTCAAATACATTCCGAAAGCATGGAGAGAAGTTAAAGTAACCTTTATTCCTAAGCCTGGAAGGAAAGACTACTCACTAGGTAAATCCTACCGACCAATTAGCCTGACGTCTTTTCTTTTAAAAACGTTAGAAAAACTGGTTGACAAAGAAATTCGGGATGGTGCACTCTCTAGAGTTAAACTACACCCAAATCAACACGCCTACATCCCTGGCAGATCGACGGAATCAGCTCTCCGAGCTGTAATTTCCCAAATCGAGAAATCCCTGGGACTGAAAGCATCGACACTTTCTGTGTTTATCGACGTTGAAGGAGCGTTTGACAAAGCGTCTTTTAAAAGTATTAAAACTGCCCTACAAAGACATGGTGTATCACCCACACTCATTGAGTGGATACAACACATGCTTGAATGGAGAGCAGTTCAACTAAACATAGGGGGATTAATCACAAGAGGAGTTGTAACAAGAGGCTGCCCACAAGGTGGAGTTCTTTCTCCTCTCCTTTGGAACCTTGTAGTGGACAGCCTATTAACACTCCTTAACGATAATTCTTTCTACACAATAGGATATGCAGACGACATAGTCATACTACTTACAGGGAATTTTGAGAGCGTGCTGTGCGATCTCATTCAGCGCGCACTCAATATTCTACAGAAATGGTGTGATGATCACTCTCTCTCGGTTAACCCAGCCAAGACTGAGATGGTCCTGTTCACTAAGAAAAGGAAACTGGGAAACCTCAAAGTCCCATTTCTTTTCGGAAAACAACTCAGCTTTTCTAAAGAAGTAAAGTATCTGGGAATTCTTCTTGACAGCAAACTGTGTTGGGGACCACACCTTAAGCAAAAAACAGAAAAAGCATGCATAGCTTTTTGGCAGTGTCGTAGAGCACTGGGCAGATCTTGGGGTTTGTCTCCCAGGATCACCCTTTGGCTGTACACCGCTGTCATAAGGCCTATGCTAACATATGGCTCAGTTGTATGGTGGCCCAGAACCCAACTGACTACAGCAAGAACGCAACTAAATCATATTCAAAGACTAGCTCTTATGAGTATAACCGGTGCAATGCGATCAACTCCAACTGCAGCTTTAGAGACTCTGCTTTGTATTCCTCCCCTTAATATTTTTGTTGAGGGTGAGGCCGCAAAGACAGCGCTTAGGCTGAAAGCAAATAGTACGTGGAATGCAAGAGGAACGCGTACTGGACATGAGTCTATTCTTGAACGGTTTGTGTCACAAGCTCCCATTCTTGAATCTCAGACCGATCTAGTTGCTCCCAGGTATATCTTTAATAGATCATACCAAGCTTATGCTTCCACTAAAGAAGAAACTGACAGCGTACCTGACATTGTCATGTACACTGATGGTTCAAAGACAACTGAAGGATCAGGTGCAGGAGTTTTCTGCCCAGATCTAGAGTTAGAAATAAGCATTTCCCTTGGCAAGCATGCCTCGGTCTTTCAGGCAGAGGTAATAGGCATAACAAATGCTGCGAGAGCTATTTCTGAAAGGGAAATCAGTAATAGAAGAATAACTATTCTTACGGATAGCAAAGCTTCCATACAAGCAATCAAGTCTTTCAAAATTACTTCAAAGCTAGTTTTGGAATGTCACCAATCCCTGGAGGAAGCGGCAGTTTCTAATACTGTTACACTCTCATGGGTAAAGGGGCATAATGGAAATGTAGGCAATGAAGAAGCTGATAGATTGGCACGAGCAGGCTCAGGCTCTGTACCTATTGGTCCAGAGCCCATAATCCCTGTATCTGTCGCTTTTAAAACAGCTCTCATTAATCAAGAAACTCACATAAAACACACCCGTAATTGGATTACGAGAAACGACTGTAAACATGCAAGAGCAGCCCTTCCCACTCCGTGTGAAAAGACAGCACGCTTTTGTATGCAACTAAAAAGGGATAACCTAAGACAGTTTGCAAGCATCGTAACAGGTCACTGCAAACTAAATAAGCATCTTAACATCATGGGGAAGCCAGTCGACCCCATCTGTAGAGGATGCTACATGGAAGAGGAAACAATGGAACATGTGTTATGTCACTGTCCAGCGTTAGCCTTAATAAGAGGGTCCATGCTAGACGAGTACTGGCTCGACATGGCCGGTATAAGCAGCATCACTCCCAGACATCTTCTTAGATATATTCAAAGAATTGGATGGCTGAGAGGTTAAATTAAATGCTGCGACCAAAGGGAGGTAGTACAATGGGCCCAGCTAAGTGGCCTAAGTGCGTGTAGATAGCTACCCTCCACCCTAATAACCATAACCATACATCGGCACTTAGTGCCACTAAGAGTGCCGATGTATTGAAATCTTCGCCGAAAAGTCAAAATCTTTGTCACGTTTTTTCACATTTCTCGACTTTTTAGACCATTCGAAATCAATAAAAAAAATTTTTGCGTCCGTCTGTCTGTCTGGGTGTAAACTCTCTATTTCTACATGAGATATCGACTTGCGGTTTTTTGCATATTGTTTCTTATCGTATTCCAAAGAGCTGATTAGATTTTGGGGGTAAACGATTGGGGGTAAGGGGGCAAAAATAGGGTAAAACTCCTATTTTTAGCGGTTTTTGTTTATAATTAAGGCAATTATTATTGTATTTGGTTAATTTAGCACTTATATAAAAGATAATTTTAAATTGGTCAAACAATGTTATAAACAACGTTTTCCTAAAACGCATTGTTTTCGAGATATTGGCGTTTAAAGCAGTAAAAGGTTTTTTTAGCATATCTCACATATTTATAACCCGATTTCAAAAAATTATATTTAAATAAAAGCTCTTTTTAAGCCCTATAAAAAATGTTATATGCAGTTTTTTGCTAGAATATAATGTTTTAAAGATACAGAATTTAAAATCAAACTAAACACCTAGTTTGAAATTTGCAAACTAGATGGCTCTACTGTACAATAGTGCCGATGTTTTAACAGGGTGCTTGCAACGTTTCATCTAGTATATGGATTTAAACCACTCATACAGATTCTACATTATAAGTATATATCTATATTTGTAATATAACTCTATCTTCAATACATAAGTATAACAATATCATAAATTGCTACCTTCTAAGCTCTAAAAATAGATTTGATATATCCAGAGAATTATTGTCTTCTATTTATATTGATCGAAATTTCAAAAGCTTAGTTTTATCTGTCGAAGCTCATATTTTTATTAAACTGGAAGTAAAATTTTATTTGTACAATATAACACAAAAAAATAAAGTTCATGTAAACATATGTTTAAAAACGGGTCGTAAGGGAGCTACTCCTCTTCAAAAGAGGCTTAAAAATTCAGTTTGTATTTAATAACTTAGAAACGTTTTATTAGTTTTATTAGTGATATACGGGTTGGTATTTTCATGTAGTTATCTTAAACAGGGGCTTGCTGTACGGGAAAGCCTTAATACTTTTACGCCCAAAACATTTTTATGTGTAACTTTATTGTAATTTGCTTCAAAAAGGTACTTGTTGTAATATCGTAGGATTAACCGTTTGCTTGCATTTGAAGGTAAAATTTCACGATCACCAGAAATTAAACAGTGAAAAAAAGTTGTATTACACGGTAGTTTCGTTTCCCAAAATAGGCAAACAACTTCCTAGACAAAAAAAAATTCGGATACAAATATTTCATAAAAAAAAAGTTTAAAAATGTCCGTCTGTCCGTCTGAGCGCGTCCGTCTGTCCGTCCTCGCGCGCGTCCGTCTGTCCGTCCGTCTGATGTCACGTTTTTTTTGGGCACGATAACTCGAAATTTTGTGGAAGAATCAAGTTCTATGAGGGGAAAATCCCTATTGTTTTTGAAAATAATCCCCCAAAAACAAAAAAAAATTTTGGGGGCTAAAGTTTAAAAAAAAATAAAAAACTATAATTTTAAATTTTTTTTTTTCAAAATTTTTTCGTTTTTTGAAAAACAAGTTGTTGAAATATTTTTTTTTTGTAATTTTGCAATTATCTAAAAAATAAATTTCTTTGAAAAAAAAACAATTTTTGCACGACCAAGACTAAAACCTAATTTTACGCTTTCATTTTCGGGACTAAACTTGCCGTTTTTCTCCCTAGGGAATAAAAATCACGGCAACCTTGATAATATTAGGTTTGGTGGTGTTTTGTAATAAATTAGCGATTCAAACCAATTTATTTGATTTTAACAAAGACAACCTTTAAAAATAACATTGTTATAACAATTTATACATAACTTAAAATTTATCATCTTCGTCCATTTTTTTGACGTTTGTGTCAACCATATAAAAAAACAATTGAAATCGCGATAGCCATGAAACTGACTTATCGCAATTTACAGGCATCTTGATTAAATTACGAAAATAAAACAACTGATTTTAGACGCGTGGTTTTTAATTTTAATTTTATCTACCTAAATTATGTTTGGTCCTGCAAAAAATAGTGTATATACCTCAGGACTAAACTTGGCTGTTTTAGTCATTTGCATTTCTGTTTCCCTCGCTCGCTACGCTCGCTCAGGAAACACTAAAACAGCCAGTTTAGTCCCTTGGTATATAAATAACTATTATTCATCATGAAAAAAAAATTGTTAATTTTCTTTTTATTTTTTTTTTAATTGCGTTATTTGGAAAAATGCAATATACCATCCACTGTGAATAGTATATAATGGAATTCGTAGCATTATATATCTACACGGCTTGTTTTATTCGAGGTTTTATTAATTTTTTATTTATGTTCAATACTTTCGAAGATATTTTCATTTCATAAAATTTTATTATTATATGTAAAGTTATTACGGTATCGTGCCTAAAATACACATTTAAGGATAAAATCTAGTTCATGCAGACCTGCATAAACAATTTATTAATAGAAGAACTATGTGCTAAATACTGTCTGGTATACAAAGTACTCATTAATACCGTTTACTAGGCTACAACGCAAACTTGCATATTAAGCACTGCCTTTATTTTTTTGCTCAGGGACTGTTCACAAAACCATGTCCAGTACACACGTCCCCCCCAAATGGATATAGGTTTAAAAAAAATAGCAAACTTAGGTGATGATAAATCATGTAAGCAAAGGTTCTGTAAAATTCAAAATCTCTGAGAACGAAATCCTAATGAGTGCCAGTTCGTAAATAGTGGTAAAAGTTCTTCCGCAGACTGCATGCTAAACAACAGTAAAAAAACTGCAAATTCTTTTGAGCAATTCTAATAGTGTTTTTGTTGCTGATTTGGATTCTGTTTAGATCAAATCTCTATCTCTTTCCGTTTTTGAGAAATGCCCTGCCGAATATTCAAAAAAAATCCGTATTTATAAACGAAATGCCTAGCTTAAATAAACTTAAAACATTATTACAATAACTTCTAGATAAAATAATATGTTTTCTTTGCGGTTTTATCTATAAACCACATGTTACTTTCTTGTTTTATCTTATATATCCACAAGCTCAATAGAGCTGCTGATTTGTATTCTTATGTAATAATAATATAGAGAACATTATTATAGTATTCCTACATGATTTTTTGTTTTTGAATAAAAACAATCATGAGCATACATTTTAACCTTATAGGGAAAAATAATTTAAAAAATCAGACTTTAATTTTTATATATATTTTTTACAAAAAACGGCGTGTGCTATACGTGGAACACTATGCAGTAAGCAAACTTATTAAGTATGTCGGTTGGTCTGTCTGTCCGGGAAATTTGTGACCACGATAACTTAAGAACGCTTTGTTCTAAGCTGGGATTGTTTTTGGTAAAAATCGGGGTGAAGTAAGGAGGTAAAATGGGGTAAAAACAAGTTTTTTTAAAAACATTTTCTTTTTAAATTTTCTTTTCAGTTTTTTAAAAAAGAAAACTTAAAATTAAATAATTTATTTTAAATTTTTGCTTTCAATTTTATTTTTTTTTTTTTATTTTTTCGTTTTCCAAATGTTTTAATAAACCTAGACCTACAGTATAATTTTATTGGCAGCTAATTTTTATTTTGTTATTGCATAATTTATTGTTCTTTTAATGCATAGTGTGCCATTTATAGCACATACCTATTTATATACAAAAATATACCATAACATAGCTTACCTGTAATGTTACACCACTAAACCGCTTTAACAAGATTTATATAATAACACAATATTTTTTATATTGCACAATTAGACCGGCAAATATTTTTAATTACGCTATGAAGTTTTAGGCTGTGCAGTCTTCAGAATCCTTGTTAGAAACGTTAATAAAAGTTCTCTTAATTAATCCTAGATGGCCGGATGTTTTTTCAGTTATCAGTAACATGTTCTTTATTCATAACAAAAAGTTATCGATCCCCTGTATAATAGTTAATACCACAAATAATGAAAAAACCGGTTCGTGCCATAAATGGGACCGTATGCGGGAGGGGGTTAATCTCCTGACCTAGTCAAAAAGGAAAAAGGGAAATGCAACCCAACAGGAAAAAGCACATAATGACTTTTTAAATCGAAAAACGGCTTTTAACACAAAATAGCGGTGACGGTATCGATAAATCCCGCCTCCCGACCGCCCCTGACGTAATTGAAACGAGTAACAAATGCTTTAGAGTAACGTGCAAATAAAACGTGATATTTTAGGAAAAAAGGGACTGAGATAAAAAGGGTGTAAATAATAATAATTTATAAACATTTTAATAACAAAAAAAAAATTTGTAAATTTTATTCAATACGGAAGTATTACGTAACGCTCCTAGGGGGGGGGGGTAATTTCGGAGTGTTACGGCCATGTTAATGGTATAGGAAAATAGCGCTACAGAGGGGGGGTGCTGGGGTTGAGACCCACCTATTCTTATGTATTTTGGGAAGCTGAATACAAATCTGGCATAAAAAAGGCACTTCATACTAATTTTTTTGCTACACTGAAAAAACTGCCTAAAATGGTAAAAATCTCATATTATTTCAGTGTAGCCCATAAAATTACTTTTTTATGACAGATTCGTGTTCAGCATCCCAAAAGGTGCGTCTCAACCAAAGCACAGACAGCCTTATAAAGCCCACAATAAAAAGTTGTCTATGCTGAGGTTGAGATCCACCTATTCCTATGTATTGAGAAGCTGAACACGAATCTGCCATAAAAAAGGCAACTATGGGCTCATTTTTTTGCTATACTAAAATTGTGAAAATCTCATCTGTAATTTCAGTGAAGCAAAAAAAAAATGAGCCAATAAAGTGCCTTTTTTATGACAAATTCGTGTTCAGCATCCCAAAGTACATAATAATAGGTGGGTCTGAACTCTAACACAGTCTGTGTATTTAACAAAAATTTGTTATGCTTGGCTTTTTTCTAAAACCCAAAATTGATGCGTTTTTAAATTATCTCATTCTAAAAGTTAATAGATTATTTATAATCTAGGATAATGCAATAATCACAGGAAGTATCAAAATTTACATTAATTTCATTTTCCTGTTAATCTGCAGTTACACTTATTGCCTCATAAGGACCCTAACCTTAGGGTCCATTATGTTAGGGAATGTCGCAAGTGCTTTGGAAACAACAAAACACCGCAATTGGATTCGGACGTGCACATATACGCGACTTTCTATTCGCTTTTATCTCCTTATTTTTCCACTCACTAAAGATTACTTTTTTGAGACAATAAGTGCACAGAACATCTTATAATGGCGAATTCCAGATTTTGAAGGTTTCATACATTTTTGTGTACCAAACCAATTTACTCTTATAAATCAATAAACAGTGCCGGACAGTGATTGTAAAACAAGGGAGGCAAGGTTCAATTTGGCGCCTTTAATTGAATCAATTCAGGTTAACCTTCTTTTAACACAAACAACAAAAAATGTGAATTTTGTAACAATGACCTCTAAATTCTGCCTTTTGCCTCCCTACATTTTTTAGGGGCAGTTACCTCACGATCCGGTGCTGTCTATAAATTGATATCACACTCTAACTCTTAATTTTATAAAATTTAAAGCTCACGTATGGAAGGTAATTGTTATTCAGGATAACCAACCATTATAATGGTTGGTTAATGAATTAATTAAATATTATTATTATAATGATACAACAAATTAAGATACACAATTCTGAAAAAGAGAAAATTATTTCAAGCTCACGTAGAACCAAGGATTTCTGTATAGAAACTGTTTATAGTAGCAGAAATATACAGGGTGATTTTTAAACAGATACAAGGAGTATATGAGCGATTCTACATTAAAAAATATGAAATACATTTCCTCTTTTGCACTTTTTACTCGCCCCTTAAAATAAATATAGCATTAAAACAAATAAAGAGTATAATTTCCACTAAGGAAAACATACATCTGACAGACAGTATTTGCTGGTTGGTCTGAAGAGTATTGGTGGTGGAAATTATTGGATATTTCAAATATAACGGGATATAATAAAACTCTGTGAAAACCGAAGCTGTTATGTTCGTTCGTGATGTTTACATATCATTTATGATCAATCGATTGAACTTTCAAGAGCAAACTTGATCGTTTTCTTCGCGACAGGCGCCTAGTCGAAACTATCTTATTTTGAGACTGATCATTTGTCACAAAAGTATCAAGAGACGTGCCTTTCCTGCTTAGTAACAGTTAGAAGACCTTTCATACAAAAGTAAATTCTTAAATTCAACAATGTATACGAAGTATAATTTATTATTCCATCAATCTATTTTCTAATCATCGTACACAGTCATATTGGTATACTGACAGTTTCGGGCTGCTGGCCCTCTTCAGTACCAAGAGTCAACTCTGCACGCTGATTAAGAAAACGTTTTTAGACTTTACTCGCAAAAGGAATATAGCCATTAGATTGATGTAGAAAATAGATTGATGGAATAATAAATTAATATTTTTATAATTTTGTTTAAAATTAAAAATTTCTGTTCTTACTAATTCCACGTCTAACCACCCGTTAGTAGTAGGGGAACAGGGGGCACAGTGAGTCACTTACTTTTTCAGAGCTCATATTTTTAAAAGTTTTGACAATAAATCAGATTTTTTTTCATACTACGTTTCTTTGATCTTTAAGCTAACATAATTTGCAGGTTTAAATTAAAAATGAATAGACCATGATTTTTTACAAGTACTTTTTTGACAGTATGTCATTTGATTCACTGAGCCCCCACTACGGGGTACAGTGAATCACTGCAAGGGGTACAGTGAGTCAGTATGGGGTACAGTTAATCGTGATATTTAAATAAATTAAGTCAATTATTAATTAAAAAAAATGTTTATTTTAGATACCTACATAGTTAAATAAACTTAAATAAAACTCTTTGGTAACAAAAAACAAAACTTAAAATTAATTAGGTAAAGGTAAAGGTAGGTATAGCAAAACCTTGAAAATGAAACTCTTAAGTAAGAAAAAAAAACAAAAGTCAAAATAAACTAACGTAAATCAAGACCCTGAAAAACAATGTTAAATGTGTACATTGATTATATATTGTATAAACCAATTTTCAAAAAAATCATTACCGCCCCTAAGGGGGTGGATTTGAAAAAAAAAATAATTTCAAGATGTAGTTTTAGCAACCTTAAAAACCCCCATCGTTCGGGATTGTTTTTGGTGAACAATCCCTAGCGAGAACATACCTGTATGCCAAAGTCTCTAGCTTAAAGCATTCTTAAGTTATCGTGCCCACAAGATTTCCCGGACAGACCGACCAATCGACCAACAATTTTTTTTTGCTTGAAATTGATTTATATCGACATAAAACATCATAAAACCCAGAAATACGCAAAAAAATAAAAATTTTTCACGAATACAGGGCTTTTCTAAATTTTAAAAAATTTAAAAATGGGAAAGAAAAATTCTAAGAATAATTTTAATTACAAATATACAGGAACATTTAACCATAGTTGAGGCACAGTGGATCATGAGCCACTGTGTCCAATCGGTCTTTGACTCACTGTGTCTCCCCAGTAACCAGACCAGTTCAAAGTGGACATAAAAAAACATACCAAGTATCCGATAAATTTGTGCAACCATACTTATTTAAGAGTTAATAAAGAATATAAAAATGCCAAATTACACTGGAATTTACGTAAAAGTAGTACAAATATATCTAATTAACAGATTAACAAAAAAAATACTTTCATTATTTATTTTATGCAGCCACCTCTTCGCTTCAATACACGCCACGCAGGTTTGCCGGCAACTGACCCTTTATCTAGAAAAACGTCTTCTTAGTCCGCCATTAGAAAGCGGCGTTTCTAAAGCTAATATTGGTAGAGTTCAAAGTCTCCAGATTATGAGAGGTATGAGTAGTTGTCTACATCTAGAAATAGATGGCACACAAGTCTACATCAATCTAATGGCTATATTTCTTTTGCGAGTAAAGTCTAAAAACGTTTTCTTAATCAGCGTGCAGAGTTGACTCTTGGTACTGAAGAGGGCTAGCAGCCCGAAACTGTCAGTCTACCAATATGACTCTGTACGATGATTATAAAATAGATTGATGGAATAATAAATTAATATTTTTATAATTTTGTTTAAAATTGTTCTTATATAAAGGATCTTATTGTAGTTAATTTTTGGAAAAATGTCGGATTTTTTCCACTTAGGTTCTTGTCAATTAATTTAATTTATTACAATGTTCTTCTGCTATATTATAATAATAATTATTCTAAATAAAATATTTTTTTTTCTATATAAGGCATTTCGCGCCTAGCATTTAAAACTGGTCAGTAAATTAAATTTCCCCTATACTTGCGCATTTAAGAGAAAAAGGAAAAGCCGGCCCACTCTAGACTATTAAATTAAGCCAATTTTGAAAAAATGGAAGGGGTATATTGCTAAAAATGTTATGTTAAGCTAAGGTTTCCTCCAAAAGTCGCAGTCGCTGACGACTGCGACCGGGTAGCCGCGACCAGGTCGTTACGACCCTACCTGTTTTCCTCGGTTTCGCCAGTCGCCAGTAGCCATTCTGTTAGCTAGTCATTTTATAAAAAGCTGTTTTTTTTTGTTTGCGAGTTTATGCCTTGAAATCAGTATGAATATCTCTAAAAAGTCGGTTCTTTTAATGTTTCTGAATTATCAAGCGGAAGAAGAGAATCTCATCCTCTTCATTTTCAAGCAATTCTAATTGAGTGAAACAATGAAAGACACTTGTCATAGTGCAAACCCACCTGCGACCAAACGAACGGCGACCGGTAGTTAGTAGTAACCACTCCGCAGCAGCTAGGAAAACAGGGACATTTAAAATGCATTGATTTTAAAGCATATTTGATTTTTTTTTAAATCGTTCAATATTTCTAGAAGATATGGACTGTTAAATGTATGTGTGTAGACGTTACTCGGCCAAATTGAACACCCTGTATATGTTAAACGGATTGATGGATTTTAAAAATATGATGACGGTATATACTTACTAGTGCTACAACTATTCCAAGTTTGGTCCAAATCCGTGAGATGAGTGCAAAATCTTGGCACGCGAGGCGCGAATGCCTCATATGTTTTTGTCCTTTCGGTATAATTTCTATTAAAACACAAAGCATACATAAAAATGTTCTATGGAAAATAGAAAAAAAAAAGTCCTGCATTTTTTTAAGCATTTGTGGTTGCTGCCAAGAAAAAATCCCTTGTTCTTCGGATTTGTGATTTTTTCAGCCGACGCGTCGTGTCATTCTTTTATTAAAACAAAAGGAAAGCCAGAAAAAAATTTCAAAATTTCTAATGCCCTTCTAATGAAAATTGTTTCACGATAATTACTAAAGAAACTGTTTTCCCCCGCAAGTAAGTTATCCTATAAAAATCATGCTATGGTTAGGACAAACCTGCAGGAAAAATGTTTTCTAAATCACCAATTAATATGCCTGAACACGTCGTAAAATAACGTTTTATGGAAACAGTGGTGTGACTTTAGGGTTAAAAAAATCAAAATTCAGGAGGCATTCGAGATTTTGTCTCGTAAATATCAAGAACAAATAATACGTAGAGAAGTTTATTATACTGTAAAAATATAGTTCATGTTTTTTACAGAATCATTGTTGCCAGCAATGTTAGGTTAACTTTACCTTTTTAACTTTTAGACGGCCGGGATTTAAAAGTTAGAATTGCCCTTGAAAAGCACCCAAATTATTAGCTTATATCATGTATCAACTATGTACAAAGTTGAGATCACGGGGCGAGCCGATATATCGGCTTTCCGGTCTGGTAAGGTATAGAAAAAATTTTTTCGTATAAAATTTTCTAAAATTGCTGTAATTCGGTGATCACAAACCATGGGTTAGATTTGATGAATTTACACACCCTGCCTTCGCCACCACCCACCATATCGTCAATTTTTTGGCACTCTCAAAACTCGGTGAAAACGTGATCCTAAGGGTTTTCGGGATTAATTTTGAAAAATAGAAGTTACATTCTGTATTTACTTATGCCTATCTAACGATTCTGCATTTCCTTACAAAGAATACAATACAAACTTTTTTCGTACTTTATAAAAATTTTGTTTAAGGTGAACAAAAACCATTATGGATTTGAGTAGTGGTGAAAGCAACTCCTCTCTCAACGCTGAGATAGCGCTAGAAGGCTCCTTTAGTTATTTGAGGTTATGTGATTTTTTCTAGATACAGTGCACAGTGACCCCAGATAGGAAATAAACAAAACTTACCGTTCCAGCAACCAATCATTATAATTCGTGTTCAGATACCCAATACGAGTAAAAAGAGCCAAAAATAAAAAAAAAAATCTATCAGGGAATTTTTTTTTTATAACCACAAACGTGATTTTTTTTGCGTAGATTTAGTGTATTTTGGGAAACTTTTTCCGATTGGGCTGAAATTTGCACCAAACATTTATTAATAATCGTTTATTCCAGCCCATAGGGCCATATACGGTGTTTTTTATTTGGTATAAATATCACTATTTTCCTAGGACCCTCAAAACGGGTATAAACCTCATTTTTTTAATTTTTGACATTAACTGACTTAACGGTACATTTTTAAGAAAAACATTCACATACAAAATAAATCAGTATTTTACAAGCTTTACTTTTCTATCATACACATATAATTAGGCCAGAAAAAAAAAAAAAAAAGTTTGCATTTTGTTATATTTTGACAGTTACCAGCCTAACGGTACATTTTACAAAAAAAACGTTATAAGCAAAAATTTGCCATTTTACAGGCTCCAATTTTCTTTTTTAATTTTTTAAATCGGCTAATAAATAAAAAAGTTATGTCTCCGAAATGATGACAAAAATAAAGGTTTGGACTTTTAATAAGATTTATTGTTTGCATATTAGATCAAACATAAGCTTAAATATATAAAATCAACCCAATTAAAAATAACATACACGATAGTAAACTTTACAAATTGTAAACATTTTTAAACCTGGATTAAGAAACAGTTAAATTAAATATTTATACATAAAAAAAAATAAATATTTATGTATGCATAAAAAAACATAACTATAATGAAGTCAGTGCACTGCATTTTTCATTGCAACTACCAAAAGTTGATTTAAACCTCAACTTTTTTCAGCTTTTCGGATCCATAACTTTTTTATTTATTAGCCGATTTAAAAAATCAAAAAATAAAATTGGAACCTGTAAAATGACAAATAAATTTTCTTTTTAATGTTTTTTTTTGAAAAATTCACACTTCATTATTATTATGTCATTCAACCAATCCAGTCACGAATCGGGTACATTTTTCAGCGAATCACCTATTTTTAAATCGAAAAAATCCCTGGTACTGAGGATTTTTTCCGTTACTATGTATTTTAGTTGCGGGTAACCATGAAAATAATATTTGAACAATATCACAGCACCTATGAAAAGTACTGTCAAATTAGTTTGTGAATAAGTCATTTGCGCGTCTTCATAGTAAACTTTTAAAAATGGGCGATAGATTTGCTAGTATTTCTGAAGAAAATGTGGAAATAATTTTAAAATCAGCTGTGCCGGTTAACACTGTGAGGACGAAAAATTCCATATGGAAGCAGTTTACTGAATTTTGCGAGGAAAAAGGTTATTTATTGGACAGCACAACCACAATCGATGAAATAGCATCAGTATTAAAAACATGGGCTATAAATATGAGGAAAGTTAACGGGGAAGAATACAAAGAGTGTTCCGTAAAAACAATATGGAATACGACGGCAAAAATTTTACAGGAAAAATATTTTACCGAATACCAAAGAAGCTTTAATCCTTTTATAGATGTAGAGTTTTCGAACGCTAGAATGGCTAAAAACGCAATTAGAAAGCAACTCCAATCAAACCCAGCGAAAAGAAAATTAAGTGCATCTGCTCTGGAGGTGGACGAGTACCATTTAATGATTAACGCAAATGATGAAAATACTCCTAGTGGACTCCAGATGAAATTTTTTCACATCGCGTCTGTTGAATTAGCTTGGCGCGGCGGCGAAGGTGTAAATTGTTTATTGGGGCATTTTCAAGAAGAAATGAAAAATAACGGTGAGAAATCTGGAAGAATTATTTACAATCCGGTATTTACGAAAACTTGTCAAGGAGGAGATCAAAAATGTAGTGACAATAAATGGCTTACACCAAATACCCAGAATGCTGATAAATGTCCTGTTCGATTATATAAAAAACTGGTAGAAAAACGGAATAAAAATATAATTACTAATCGATTTTTTTTAACTGCGAATCCTAACTGGAAAGAAACCGGAATACAAGAATAGCCCAGTTGGAAAAAATACTTTTTCTAAGTGGAATAAAATATCTGCGAAAAAGGCTGGATTGGACACAAAAAAGAGAAAAATTACAAATCATTCTAGTCGCGCCACAGTCATTTCAAATATGGTTAGGCAAGGAGTACAAGAGCAAGAATTAATAAAAATTAGTGGCCACTCAAGTTCCTCATCTATAAAGCCATATTTACAACTAAATGAAGAACATCATACCACCATATTAGATAAAGTTCGTTCATCTAATATAGAATCTAATTTAGCACCAGTACTACCTTTGGTACAAGACAAGAATTTAGCACAAGATAGGGCAACAACAACCATTAGTTCATCTTCAAGCATTATTGCACCAAATACAAAACAAGGACTAAAATTTGAAAATTGTGTGTTTCACAATTGTACTTTTAATTAGCTTAATATAATATATTATAAAGAAACGTTTTAAAAATTGTTCTTGTGGTTATTTTCATTTTTAATTAAAGTTTATAATTTTGTTTATTTGAATTGTGAATTTTTCTTAACAAATACAACGCAATCTCATGTTTTTTTCGGCTAATTTTGCTGTTTGTACTTACGAAAACCTTTTTGCTTATCAAGCACTCGACCCAGCGAATGCAAAAACCCCTCCCGCTACGCGGTCGTGGTTTTTATATGCATTCACTGTGTCTCGTGCGTTGCTAAGCAAAAAAGCTTTCGTAAATACAAACAACAAAATTAGCCGAAAAAATCCCTCGGTCTTGTTATATTAACTATGAAAAATGTACCGTTAGACTGGTAACTGTCAAAATATAATAAATGCAATTTTTTATTTTTTTTTTCTTAGTTCTAGTTCTAGTTCTATGTTTGTGATGACTTAACTGATATATTTATTAACCGATTTTAAAAATTAAAACAGAAAAGTAAAGCTTGTAAAATGCTGATTTATTTTCTACATGAATGTTTTTCTTAAAAATGTACGGTTAAAGTAAATGTCAAAAATTAAAAAAATATATCAAATTTTTGGCGTTAAAACCCGTTTTGGGGGTCTTAGAGAAATAGGGCGAAGCTGATTTTTATACCAACTAAAAAACACCATATAGTAAAGGTTTGGTGCAAATCGGAAAAAGGTTCTCAAAATATAAAAAAAAACTTGATAGATTTTTTTAATTTTTGGCTCTTTTGCAAGTAGCATTGGATCCCTGAACATTAATTATGATTGGAACAGTAAATTTTGGTTATTTCCTTTCTGGGACCCAATTTTTGAAATCGTAGGAATTCGTTCTCTTCAGAAATTTTTCTCTGCATAAATTTCTCATGTGAATTGACAAATCGAGAGAAATGTAATTTTTTAACACCATCGGAATCATATTCCTATGAGAATCGCTGTTAGACGTAGGTCGCAGATTTTTTTCTTGACAACCAATAGAAATAGCTGATTTTATTAAAATTTTTGGCTACACTGATATAAACTATTTTGCTTTCCCCTTTTGAAAAGTTTCAAAATTTTGGAAAAGCCCTTTCTTGTTTTATATGTCAAATCTTTCTGTCAAGTTTGTTTTGGTTGAGCTTGTTTATATTTTGTGAGTAAGTAAATTATCCCTTTTTTAGAAAATAAAATGATAAAAGTATAATATTTTATTAGCATAATATGAAAATAAACATTATTATTAACATGGTAAGAGTAAACGTGTATAATATTTGTAATTGTATTATTTTAGCTAAAAATAGTATTTGAAAAACTTCTTTGGTCAGACGAAAATTTTTAATAAATGCTTTCCGACCCAAACTTGCCAAGGGGTTTTGGTCCCTGGCAAAATAGTTTCTTTCCACAGCTGCATCTTCGGCATTGTTCAGATTTTCTAAGACTAGTCCCGGCAAGTAAGCCATTTTAATCTATATTATATGACAAAATATTTAAAAGAAACTGACAATTAATGCAAATTCTCCTGAGAATTATTAATTTCCTATAAAAAATACCATAGGTATTTTATCTGTCAAAATCGAGAGAACTATTTCCTAGTGAAAATTTCAAAAATAAGAAAATTTAAAATTTAGAGAAATTTACGTCATTTGACAGAAAATTTCTCTTGAGAATTAATTCCCATGATTTGAAAAATTGGGTCCCTGGGGTCACTGTGAGTGATGACAAATTGTAAAAACAAGTTAGTGCTTATGTCACGCTCAAAATACCTATTCCGTAACTAAAGTTTTTAAACATCTGACCACTTGAACGCGAGATCTACGTTTCTATAGATACATAATCATAAAATTTGGCATGTGTCTTTTAATCTTGTGACATGTATTAAGCGTTTTTTGTGTGTGTTCTCATAACTCATTTCGTTTTCAACATTTCTTCAAAAATTTAAATTAATTTTATTCAAAATGGTAAGAAAGAGCTGTGGACCTGGACCAGCAGGTTATAAGCTACCGCCAGTTGTCGGATTTAAAGACCATGACTTTACAAAATTAAGAAATCCTCAGTGGTCAATTGGAACTAGAACGAATCAACTAGGAAAGTTTTCTGGGCCTGGTGCAGCTGCTTACACTATTAGGGGAGTAACTAAAATAGGGCCTAACACTCCAATCGCTTTTTCCATGAAATCAAGAACCTCAGGAGTTAAAAGATCCCAAACACCAGGTCCTGGAGCATACCGAGTTGAAACAGTGCCTCCTTTGAAAGAAAGAAGACCTCCAATGTACTCTATGTTCTTCAGACATCCAGGATCCAGGCGACATCAAACTCCAGCAGCTAATGAGTATTGCCTTCCAACAACTATCGGCCCGAAAGTTCCTGATAAATCTGCAAACTCTGCATGGAGTATGTCATTTAAAAATAGCCTTGGACGTAAATTAGCAGGCCCTGGACCAGCTGAATACCAGCCAACGCGATTAGAAAACTATAAAGAACGATTCCCAGTGTATACGATATCTCCAAGAGTTTTTCCACCAGACAGGAAAAGAGATACTCCAGGACCAAAATATAAGCCGAATACTTGTATTTGTCCCAAGACTGGATACTCGTTTGGACTAAGAACAGACCAAGATCCTTATGTAACAGCAGCGGATACTATTCCTTGCGTCAGCTACGAAACGGACTAGTGTTTTTGATTAAAATTATTCTAAATTTAATGTAACTTTATTATGAAATAATTAACTTTAAATAGTCTAACTAAATCGAAACAAAAACTGAGTTTTATTGTATAATTTTTAGTCGATTTCCCAAAAAAGAGGTTATATATTTGATGTGTGACTAATTTCACTAGATCAGTTAATACGCATAGTTCACTTCCCAAGGGAACTTACATGTGATTGTTCCTTTTTTTTTCATAAACTTTAAAGATTTAAAGCGCATGCTTGTCTTGTTACCATATATTACTTTTTTTTAACTACTCCTTATTACGAATATATTATTATAATTATAATTATTAACGTACCAAAATAAAAAAAAAATATTTTATAGGTATTTTTTAATGCATTGGCTTTTCATGTACACGGTGCTTCTTTGGGGGTATTTTTTGTTTGCTCTGAAACCCTGAAATTCCTTTACCATTCGATAGTACCGTCCATTTATATGATGAAATTTTTAATGAAATATATCGAAAAAACATGAACACATTGCCATATTTGGAATTTAAGGCCCTGTAAAAAAATAACTAGGGTAGATTTTTAAAATCTGCAAGTAATTGCTTAATAGTTATTTATGGTACTAGTGGGTAAAGTAAGATATTGCCCAAGGGCAAAAAGTGCCATACAAGGTTTTATTCAATAAATAGCTTAGGAATTCATATTTTTACTAACAATTTTAATGATATTTACAAGAAAATAATTTGACAAGTGACAGTTGAGTGGGTAAAATAAATAATTATCCACTCAATAAAGTAAAAGCCACATGGGGGTTATTATTGAGTTTATCTATTTAAAATAAAGCTGGCAATTGTCTTATTATCTGTATGTATTGGATAAATAATTTTTATTTATCAAAAAGCAAAAAGAAAATAAAAAAATTTGCTGAAAATTTTTTTATGTTTTTTTAAGTATTTGAGAAAATGCAATATACCACTTACTGTGAATAGTATATAATAGAATGCGTAGCATTTCATATGTTTACGACTTGTTTTACTCTTTGCAGCTCGTTTAGCATTTATTTTTTTTTATATTTTTTTTTACAAATTCACACAAAAAAAAAAAACGGCGAGTCAAAAAGGGCTTTCGGATTCAGATTCCTGCATCTCTTGGTGTTAATAATCCACAGAATTTAAATTTAACCCGCTCGTTTTCCAACGTTATGCTCAAATTAAAAAAAAAAAATAAAATACCAACAAAAAATAAAACTAAAAACTATTAAAAAACCTATAAAAAACAGAAAAAATCTAAAAAATATTCTCGGAACTTAAGAAGCTAGTTTTTATTTTAAAACGATATAGGATCTTTCTTTATTTCATTTAACTTTTTACCGGTTGCAAAAGAATGGCTGTTTATAATATAATTTTATTATTCTTTTTAATAATAAATAAGCAATGGTATAAAAGCAAATTAAAAAATTAAATTCGAGTTAGTTAATTTTCTCGATTCTCTTTTGTCATTTTAACAGTTTTTATTTGATAACGTGTGGTCAGCTTAATTGGACTTAATAAGATTAACACGTTCTGACGTTGCGCATGCAATGCTCACTAGGGTGGAACCTTTTTATAGTTTATTGTTTATGTGACATGGAATTTTCGCTAGAACAAAAAATTTAAGGATTACCGATACGTTCTCACGTTGCGCATGCAATAAATACTAAGGTGGGCCTTGTTTTACAGTGTTTGTTTTGTTAATAATATTAAATATTGGCTAAATATAAAGCAAAAAAAAAACGAATGAAGCGGTCGCGTTCAAAATTGATTTCCTGCGTTATTAGTAGAGATAGAAAACTAAACTTAATTTTAATTTGTAGAGAAATGTTTAAGCTTTAAAACGGTGCATTAAAAATTTATTGTTCTTAACACTTTAGTGTCTAGGAGCTGAAGTAGTTCATCGGTTGTGTAAGAAAATATTATCCAATATAAGATGTTAAAACAGGAACCCTTGATACACTGTAAAAAATGGGAGTATAAGTAGAGTTTAATATTAAGTCTAAATTTTAAAATTTTTATGATTTAAGCCAAATTTTTTAGTTTTTTAACTGAATCTTTTACATTTACCCTTCAAATCTACGATAACAACGTAATATTAAAACTTCATGTTAAATTAAGTTTTTTCTACGATTGCTTTAGAATGTAAGCAAATATACACACTTTTCAAACACAGAATGATTCCATTCTAGCTCTAGATACGGTATGAATATTCCGTATCAAGTGTTAGAATGAGCCCATGTAGTGCCATCTCTTGTTTATAAAAGTAAAGAAAACTGTAGCAAAATTAGCAAAAATATATATACAGTGCGGTCCAAAAGTCACCCCCCCCCTCTTAACTTTTGAACGAGTAGAGATATCGATTTCAAATTTAGCTCCTAAATAAGACCACTTAAACTATCTTTAAGCATATATTTGATACTTTTATCTCTTAAAATGTGGACAGGGGGGCATGGGGGGATTTTTTTTTTAAATTGAAAGTTGGGTCGTGTGATACATCATTTTAAAGCCTTTAAAATTCTCTATATAACCGTACATTTTTGGGGTTTTGATTTTTCAGTGTTTTGTGCTAAAAAAATAAATTTTTAAGTTTTTTTTTGTTAATTTTTATTTATGCCAACTGAAATTAGTTTAAAAGTATAATTTACTTTTTTTCATTATGAAATTAGGCATTTTTAAAAATTTTTTTGGATTTTTTAGAGAAACTTTGACAAAAATACCTATTTTCAACCCTATTTTAAACCCAAAAAAAATGTTAAAAAAAATAAAAAATATACAGTTAAATGGAGAATTTTATAAGCTTTAAAATTATGTATCACACGACCCACCTTTCCATTTAAAAAAATGTCGCCTCATGCCCCCCTGCCCACATTTTAAGAGCTAAAAGTATCAAATATATGCTTAAAGATAGTTTAAGTTGTCTTATTTAAGAGTTCTAAATTTGAAGTCGATATCTAAACTCGTCCAAAAGTTAAGAGGGGGGGGGGGTGACTTTTGGACCGCTCTGTATATATATATTTTACCATGAAATATTGAATAATTTAATACAATTTAAAGTTTTGCTTTAAAACTACATAAAGTTTATTAGTTTTCTATTCGACCAGTTTTTTATCAATTTAGTTCAAAAAAAATTAAAGCTAATATATTAAATTAATTAAATTAAATATTTAAACCTGATATTGTAACGATATAAATCGTCACTTTGTAATATAGCAAGGGTTAATTAAACTATTCGTTTACTTACGTTATAATTTATGTTTATTTTGTATATAAATAGTTACGTACGTACAGAACTATTTTGTATCTGGGACTAGTTAGTAGCAGGAACTGAATTCTAACCATATAAGTCTCTGTTCCATAGTTCTACCTGAAAATAACATAAAGAAAACATAATTAGAATATGATTTTTAATAATAAAGAATCATATGACTTATTTCTCTATAATGCATTTGTCTATGGACTTACCTGGTTTTTATATGTTTCAGAGTCTATTGAGGGTTGGATTTCACTGGCTTTCACCTGTAGCTTGTCTCTCCTGGAAAGTTTCGTATGCTTATTCCTTCGGGATAATCCAGAATTTGTTGAAAATAGTTTGCTGGAACTGCTCACTTAGATTCAGTATTTTGTTTATACTTAGTTCACAGGACACTTAGTATTCTGTTCGTATTTTTATTAGTTTTGCTGATAAACAATAAGTATTGTTTATATTTGTTTCTTAGAGTAATATTTTGAGGTTAGATATCACTAATACGGATTTATTAGGAAATATTCTTTTTAGTTATTATTTTTGGTGTAGTTTCCGTTACCTTTATTAGGAATCCTATACGGTAAAACTGTAGTTGATAATGACTTGCATAGATGTAGCTAATAGTTCAGAAATAGTATTTTATTTACCTGAAGGGTTCATACTAGTGAATAAGGTCGATTTTCGTTCTTCTTGAAGCAACTTTGTTAATGGTGGTGTCATATTGACGAGTGTTTATTTTCTGTAATCATCGAAGTAATCCTTCATGTATTTTTATTTAAAGTTAGTGAAAATGAATATTTAAACAATGCGGAAGATATTGTAACTGTTATTTTCTACAATTACGCATTTATAACGTTTCGATGGACATCGAAGACTTAGTATGACACGTAAGTTAAGTTTTTCTGTTTCTTAGAATATTTCTGAGATATAATTATTGTTTTAGCACCATTATTACTACATTACTAGAGCATTAATTAATTACCATTTCTATACCATTAATATGGAATTACATTAATTTAAGTTGAAGTTTATTTTGGTATATTTGATATACAAGTTCTCCGCATGGAGTGATGTTCTGTTGGAACATGGTTCTGTGATTTTCGGCATAGATAAATTCTATATGACCGTCTAGCAGACAATTTTACATTGGACATAATTTTCAAAAGTATATTTTATCCCGGACAACATTTTCAATAATACATTTTATCCTGGAAGATGATTTTTCCAAAGTAGATGGGACAGCCTATATTTTTTTTCTTTCATTTGAGAAATGAATTCATCAGCATAGGGAAGACTTGTACAGATGGAGACGATGGAATTCATACCTCATGGATTTTGCAGAAACCAGCTAAGTACTCATTCTGAAAACTTTTGAAAGCAATATTTCATATTTTTAAATTCTTTTATTTCAATATTCTTATAACTGTAAACTTTATCAGATCTGATATAGTAGTGTTTAATACTATATGCCCTTCTGGCTTTTGTTCATTTTTAGGTATTTATTTTTTTTTAAACATTTAATCTCATTTATTAATTATTAAATATCATACTTTGATTAAATGATTTCTAATTTAAGCATGACTTTTATACACTGCAAGAAATGATTGCTGTTTACATACATTTCTTGGTGCTTGCTGAACTTCATGTTTTCTTTATACATTTAAGTCGAATGATTTCTGAATTTAGTAATTTTTATTAAGATTTCTTTAATTATATCTTAATATAATTACACATATTTTTTATACATATTAATACATTACTTGATGTGCTTTCATTAAGTTTATTTATAATAAATTTCTCAAATGAATTATCTTATTTTATTTAGAGGTTATATTTTCTCAAACTGAAAAGCTTAAGTATTTACACTAGGTTGTTACTTACCTAAAGGAGTAAAAGCTAAAGTAACTGGCGCCCCTAACAACATTAATCAATTCTTTCTATTTTTCCCTTGCCCATACCCATTGCTCCGCTGTCAAAACTAGCCGTTGGCAGTGAACGTATTAATTACGGTACAATATCTATCACAACAATCTAACCTAACCTTCAATTTTTGCATTATAATTTGTTAATATGTGCTAAAATTAAATAAAAATCTTTTTTAAGTACTGATTTGATAAGTATTAAATAACATTAATTGCTTTATTTAAGAATAGGTGTTTTGTTGCATTTGCAATGTCGAGTCACAAAAAACATTATTTTTTACCTTGTCCGCAGTTTAAAGCCATAGAGTGTTTCATATTTGCAGTCGAAGTAAAAGTATAGGCTACAACACGTATGGAATAGTCATTCCGCGCTCGCCGGACAAACAAACTTTCCGCTCGCGAGGAATATTGTCTATTCCATACTAGTTATAGAATATACTATTCTATTAAAATAATAAGATAAAAAAATTTCAAAATTTCTTTATATTTACTTTTCAACTTTACGATGACAACGTAATGTTAATGCTTTATCCTAAAATCAACTTTAATTTTTCTTTTAAAATTCTGCTAGGTTATTCGTACGGGAAACACTTTTTACAGTGTAGATAGCCTACTAGCCTAGGCCCTAAGGCTAGGTAAGTAGCTTAAGGTTAAGTAATTACTTACTTCCACGACAAACAAGTAAGCTAGCAACCTAGCTAGAGCACTAAGTAAAACCAAAGTTTTTTTTAACTTTTTTAGATAAATGAAGTCTGATATGTCTTAAATCCTAGAAAACTGTTAAAAATAAGCTCCACCCTAATATACACCCAGAGTTCCAGAATTTCCCGGAGAGAGCTACCCCTCTCTGCGGTTCATGTAATTTAATACTATTGTTTCACTTCTTTATGTTACGTGACCAATGACAAATTACACAAAACACTTTATTGTTGAGGCTTTTAGTTAATTATAGGTATTTACTCGGACTAGATTATATTGCACCTCTTTGTTTGAATTCATATAACCACGTAGAATTATGTAAATATAACATAAATAATTATATATAAATCTATAAAAGTTTTCCAGAATATTAAATCACGTAATTTATTTTGTTACAAGGTCATCGCCATAATATGTAATACTACATACTTTGTGTAAAATATTACATGAAGACACAGATGGGTTTTGCGATTCATGACGAAGATTTTCGCAGAAGGCCACAAAACTATTGGATATTTTTCTACGATGCGACGATTTTACTTTTAAATTTAAACCAACATACATGTATGCAAGGACAAAATTCTGAATTTTTGCCAAAGAACTTTTACCTCAAGAAGGAACATGATGAAATCTACCGTATGCTTTGTTTGAAGCGTGAACCAACTAGGGTGAGGGGCTGGTGGGTAGTGACTATTGTTTACACTTAGTACGCGTAAAGAGAGAAAAAGAATGTATAAACTTACAGTCTAATGTCGTAAAATGACTGACAGGGGTACAGTATTGCCGATTGGAAATATATACTTTGGATATTTTATTGTAAATTTTAAGAAACATTAGTTCTGTATGAGTTTTATATGAACTAGTAGTTTAATTTTAATAGATTTAGATATACTATATTATTAAACATAATTATAGTATACACAATAAAGTTTTTTACATTTTTAATTTAGGTATAATGATTTGAATTCATGATAAGGTGGAAACTACGCAACATCGCTACTAGGTAGCCTGAAAGTCGACTAGCGACATCTACATTTTACACCACAAAGCTGTATCGCGTTTCTGTTAGTAAATAAACAAACAAAAAGATGACACCTTCATAAACATTGGTCTGAAATTACTTCTTGAGGTAAAAGTTCTTTGATTTTTGCATACGACTATTTTTGATACTGTTAATTTCGAATAAAATAACAAAAAAATTAAAAAAAACAATTCGGGCCATTAGGGTGATCCAAAATTTTATTTTTCTTTCGATATTTGTAAAAATGTATCCAATGGATTCTTTTCATTATGTTGATGTAAACCAATGTCCATAACTTAAAAATTCTACACTTCATGTTAAATAATGAGATTTTTGGCATGGCTTATAGCTTAAAAAAATTATATGTGATGGAAAATGTTGTTTGGCAGTCATCCTATCACAAAATCCTTGTTGGCCTGTGTTATCCATATTAATTCCAAACCTAACGTTAATATTTAAAATAAGATTCAAAACCCCTCTGGTGGTTACTTTGATTACCCTTTCGGTTCATATTTGGTTTATATCTACTCATATCTATGCAGATCGAGCTATTTTTCAGATATTATTCATATCTGATCGTTTTTTTCTCGATCATAATGTGACTCACGAATAATGTAATTTAACACAAATTTATGTCCGAGTCTATGTATAATTAGTAAGGCGCATAAATGGACAAGGTATTTCAGAGTAGTACTTAAGCGCGCCGCTAAATCCCGATCGGAGCAACACAGCTATACACAGGTTGTGCAGCCGCTTAACAATCGAGGAAACCAAACCATAGTTAATATTATTACTACAGACAAAAAGGGCCATTGGGCCTACTTGTCAGGAGTTGGAGCCTACCCACCTTTTACTACTAATATTATTACTATAGCCTATGTAGTATTACAGTGGACCAGTTACACCAACATACATCATTCATAATATCTTGTGTTTCAATAATTATCTAACTAAACAAATTTGATAGTCCTGGTCTTTTTTCCGTTTTGTTTTCATGTTTATTTTGTATAGATAAGAAGATAACATAATATTCTATAAATATTATGCGTAAAATTTTCCAACATAACATAATTCATGGAAGAGACCCTAAAAATTGTTTATTTCTTGTATTTTAGCAAGACCTTGCATTAAAATTGGCGAAGTCGCCCGCTTACGCATGCGCATTACATCAAATTCGCAAATTTATGAATTAAACAACAAGAAATTATTATGAATGAACTTTTTATTGGTAAGTAAGATTTCTTGTAAATACGAGACAACGACAACAATTAGAATTAGAATTAGAATTTATTTGCAGATAACTATCATATTACAATATATCACTTACCTCTTACATAGCCTAAGCTGAGCTTGTGTGCTATGCAAGAGGGAAGATTTTGTCATGGTAAATATATATACAATAATAAGTAAAATAAAAAACAATTTGATATAAATATCTTTTTTTTTCTTATTTTTTTTTGTCTTTCCTTTTCCCTTTATACCTGTATGTGGCAAGACCAAATGCGAGTGTGTATGGAGATGAGTGTGTGGTGGGTGTTAAAATGGGAGTGAAAATGAGAATGTATTATTTAATAAGGCAATATTAATTTTATTTTTAAATTGAGAAAATTTGGTTAATGATTTTATTTCGTTAGGCAGTTGGTTATAAAATTTTGGGGCCGCGTATAATATAAACATCTGTGTTAAACTTTTTTTAAATAGTGGAACTGGTATGTTAGAAGAGGCAAATCTTGTATTGGATGGCAGGTTACAGGGGATCCTATTTTTAAAGGCAAATAAGAGACACGAGTAAACGTAATGGTTTTGAATATTGAAAACTCTGGCTTCCTTGTATAACAAGTCTGTGTCAAAGAGTTTGTTTTTATGAAGGATAACCTTGAGGATAGTGTTCTGCGTTTTTTGTAATGAGTCAACCGAATTTTTGTATAGCCCTCCCCAAATAGAAATGCAATACCTTATAATAGATTCCACTAGAGATTTGTATATAAGCAAAATATCTTCCTCCTTCATAATGTCTCTTAAAATGTAGAATTTGGGAAGGGTTTGTCTGATTTTTTTTGCCGCGTACGTTACATGTTCATCCCAACGTAGGTGTTGGTCGACGATTAGGCCTAAATATTTTATGTTTTCAGTTTTAGCTATTTTTGAACAAGAGCATGACACTTTAGGGCAATTATATTTGTGTATCTGGAGGAAGTTAAAGTCCATTACTAAAAGCCGAAAAAGTAATAAATTTACTTTTTTCCGTGTTTAGACTCAATTTACTTATTTTTAGCCAATTTGATATTTTAAATAGACTAAACTCGGATTTTTGTAAAACACTTTCCCAAGAATTACCCAAAAATAGCATAGCCGTATCGTCGGCGAACAGTGTGAGATCTTTAATTTACTACATAATAGGCTATAGTAATAATGTTAACTATATGTTTCGCATGTTTTCCCTTCTAATACTAGATTTTTTGCAGATATCCGACTCTGCTCTTTACCAAATTGCTCGTTCACTTACGGGCCTTACTAATTACATAGATTTTTTTCAGTACGAACTTGCTTTTTGTACAATAATTCTGTAAAAGTATTGAAAAAAAAACACCATTCGGGATAAAACCACTAACATGTTGAACACTGAAAAAAGTGGGAACATTCATATTTTATTAAAATGTTCTCGCTGGAATATATATTGCACATAATAAAATGTTGTTTAAATTCCCTATAAAGATTGGTACAATCTAGGTAAAATACTTAGAAGATATATAAAACAAGAAGTAAAGGCATAACATTGCGTCGCGGTATCACAAAATATGCTCCGTAGCTACATACCGGGTGTTACAAGACCAAGGTACATCCCCTTTTTTTCTTTATTTTAAAAGTTAGAGATTTCAAATTTGGAGGGTCTCTTATAGCCATAAATTGTAAACTTTTCATCATATTTCATATTTCAATTCTGCGCTTTATTCTGAATACAAAAGTCCAAACCAAAAAAAGTGACATTTTCGATGTCAATGTATTTTTTAATTTAATTTTTAGTTTATATCATAGGTAGGCCATGATTACTTAAAATTACTAGAAATGATCTAAGTAATCCTAGAAAAATACATTTACGCTAAAAAAAACATTTATAACTCAGTTGCACCATTTTAAAGTTTTCAAAAATGTTTTTTGCTCAAAAACTCAATTTTTTTAAATGGCACCATATTGGTACACTGGTACAGTCAAAAAGTACCGTCTTTTTGGAATCTACCAATATCCTTTATTTTAATGTAGTACAGCCGGTTTAATAAATTAAAATAAATGATAATAATCATTATTGTGTGATATTAGTTAACAAAGCTGGCTTTGATAACCAAAAAGACAGAATGCCTTTATTTTTATCTGTCAGGTTAAATTTTGTTGATTTGTTTCGGTTTTTTATGTAATCTGTAATTAAAAATGGTTCTAATAAGCGGTCAAGCAGTTGCCTTTCCGGATATCTTTCAATGTAAAGTAACTGTGCTTGTACAGAATTTTCCTGCACTACCCATAAATTAAAAGCATGTCAATTTTTTCGTCTCTAGTATAATGTACCATTTTTAATAAACAAAATTATGTATGTTACAAAAACGTTCAAAAATTAATAACACTAAATTTGACAGAAAGCAGAAAGCAGTATTTTGTCTTTTTATTTGTCAAAGCCAACTTTGTTAACTAAAATCACGCAATAATTAAAAATATGATAATTATCATTGATTTTAATTTATAAAAACGGCTGTATTTATCCTACATTAAAATAAAGGATATTGGTAGATTCCTAAAAGGCGGTACTTTTTGACGGTACCAGTGTACCAATATGGTGCCATTTAAAAAAATTGAGTTTTTAAGCAAAAACCATTTTCGAAAACTTTAAAATGGTGCAACTGAGTTATAAATGTTTTTTTTAGCGTAAATGTATTTTTCTAGGATTACTTAGATCATTTCTAGTAATTTTAAGTAATCATGGCCTACCTATGATATAAACTAAAAATTAAATTAAAAAATACATTGACATCGGAAATGTCACTTTTTTGGTATCATTGTATTCAGAATAAAGCGTAGAATTGAAATATGAAAAAATATATAGGGTGTCCCATTTAAAAATCAAAAGTTGGTATCATTTCCGGTTAAACCGGAAGTGGCTGAAATGTATAGTTTATGTTAAAAGTTGACATTTTATGGCTATAAAAAACCCCCCAAATTTGAAATCTCTAACTTTTAAAATAAAGAAAAAAAGGGGGTGTACCTTGGTCTTGTAACACCCGGTATACAGGGTTATTCAGAATAAGTTCGAGAAATTTAAGAGGTGATTTTACTTTAAAAAATATGAAAAAAAGTTGCATTACACGTTCTGAGCATCAAAAATAGGAATTTAAAAATACACCAATAAAAGTTTCAATACAACAGAAATATTATACATTAACAACTTTCCATACATAAATGTCCACAAATCGCTTTTAAGGGAGCTACGGTGTTACTCTTTAAGAGGCCGTAGTACTCTTAAAACTGATTTTCGAACCTTTTCTACAGTTGCTATTTTTGAGGCTCAGAAAGTGAAATTGCCTTTTTAATTGCAATTTTCTCGAAAACGGTTGGCCCTACGATATTACATAAAGTACCTTTTTTATGTATTTGGAATTAAAGATTAATATTTTATTGAGTAAATATCAAAAAATCTACGTAAGTAAAAAATTTAAAAGACTTTAAATCTTATTGTGTCTTTGGTAATACGTATTTTCTATGACTGGTTTAGAAAGTTCAAAGTTACACACTTTTCAAACATAGAATGAATTCACTTTAGCTCTAAATATGATATGTCTATTACAAATCAAGTATTATTTCAAAAAGTCCAAATAATATTGAGTGCTTCATTTAAATATATTTGTTTTTCGCATTTACAATGTTCAGTAACAAGAAAAAAATTTCTTTAACCTACTCCGCAGTATACACGGAAAGAAATTAGTGGGCTCTGCGCTATACATTATAAGATATTTGGTAACAGTGGCAAATTATAGTGATTTAAGCTATAGATTATAAGGGACACAATAACTAATAATGTTAAAAATAAATTGGAAACGATTATATATATTACAGACACGATTATATTTATTACAGGCACTATTATAAATTTACAGAAATTTTATTATATTATAAAAATTATTAGCACGGACAATAATTAAATCTATTTAAGCTATAAATGCCATACTATTTGTTATATTTTATTATTCACTAAACAATTAAAGTATTTCATATAAATTTTTACACTGACTGCCATAATTGTAAGAGAAAGCCTTGTATTTATATAAAAAGCGATTATAATTTGCTTGGTATGTGTGTTATAGCGCTCCTAGCTATAATTTTTTTTTTCCGTGTAAAACCATCAAATGTATCATATTTGCAGTCGAAGAGAAAGTATAGTCTAATGCACGTATAGAATAGTAATTCCGCGCTTGTGGAACCGTTATACTCACCTGACAGCTTGTAAGCTAAACTTTCCACTCGCGGGGAATATTATCTATTTCTTACTAGTTATAGAATATACCATTCTGTCCTTGATAATACCTATTTTGTCGTTGGTAATATGTATTCTATCGTTATCTATCTAGGTACTATCCTACAAATTTTCGACATGGTGTCCACACCAATTTTTATATTTTAATCTAATATTTATTGTTTTTATGTTTGTAAAAGGTTCCTTGTCCATAATATGTTCAAATTAATAATATACAGTGCGTGCATTACGTCTGGAATCACCCGAATAACTTTTTAGTTACAAGTAAAATACAAAAATCCTCGGACAGGTCGATTTATATTTTTAATTCTGCAAATTTTGGTTTAAAAAAAGTTATCAAAATTGGCACCCCCTTGCACCCTCACCCCCCAACTTTTTTTTTCAAATAGCAACCTACCCCTTGTGATACATCATTGGAAAGGTAATTTAATAAGCTTTCCAACAGTGTATGATAAAGCCTAATTTGTTAAAGGGCCTATGAAAAAACGCATGTTTTATTTAAACATTGTTTGTGTGAAATATTACGCATAATATGGTAATTGTTGCCCTATTTCCTACTTGGCACCTTCCTGAGAATCTAAATAAGGTTGTTTTAAACTTATTGTAATATTTTATACCATGTTGAAAAATGCATTTTTTTTTCTTTTTATTGACCAATTTTATGTTTACTATTTAATCGATTTTAATCCCGTTTTTTTAATGTCCACTGTCAAAGAGCTGAAGGACATCAATTTGAACATTTATAGTGAACTAAAGTTATACTTTACATGTCTTTATAATAAACTAAATTGTGCATTTTATCATTAGCCCTTTACCAAATTAGGCTTTATTATACACCGTTGGAAAGCTTATTAAGTTACCTTTCCAACGAAGTGTCACAAGGGGTAGGTTGCTATTTGAAAAAAAAAAGTTGGGGGGTGAGGGTGCAAGGGGGTGCAAATTTTAATAACTTTTATTACACCATAATTTGCAAAATTAAAAATAAAAATCGACCTATCCGAGGGTTTTTGTGTTTTACTTGTAACTAAAAAGTTAATCGGGTGATTCCAGACTTAATGCACGCACTGTATATGACTACGCTCACAAAATTTTAGCTTTGATAGAGCCCCCAAAGAGGGGAGAAACGTTAGCGATAAAATAAAGTGACGCATTAAAACCTGCCGAAAAATTCGAATTTTATTACAAACCAGAAAATTAAAGTTATCTAATAGTATATTAAAATCACTGCTTTATACAATTTTGCTTTAAGATTAAAAAAAAACTTACATTTAAATTGATGACTGATTTAGGGATTTTTGTTTTGGATTGGCATTACAGTTTACACCATGTTAAAAATTCAAGAACAAATTATATTTTGATATATTTTATAGTCATCTCTTCTTTTTTTTACTGCAATTAACCAAGCCACAATTTTAACATGGTAAAAATAACCTAAACACAAAATTTTGTAGAAAATTCAACTTTAAAGCGACATTGATATTTGCACGGAAAACGTCAAGCGATAGGTCTGTTGCCAACCCAAAAGAACAAAAAGTACAGGCCTCTTAGGGGCCTATAAGTACACGCAAAATGCGTGTGCTTATGAGCTTATAAGAGCTGCAAAATAGAAAAAAAAGTATTTCGGTCGTTTTAGGACCTTTTTTTATGTCAATAATATTTTTCCAAGACAAGCTCATATTGCCGATGTTTTTTCTTTTCTTATTTCTCTGTGGGTGGTAAAATTTCAACTGCTAGCGGTAAAGCCGCGAAGAGTTCAACAATGTAGTAAACTAAGACTGTCTGATTTGCTATTTGGTTTTCTATTCTCCATTTTCGCCAGTCTTGACATTTAATTTATTTCTGTTTTAATCTTACCTTACACAAATTTCATTTCAAATTCATTAGTTGCAAGATAATTTTAGATTATTCGAATTATGTACGAAGAATCTTAAGATTCAGAGATGTAAAATGAACAAAGGTAAATACCACTAACTTCATTATTTCAACTTTTATATACATAATTTATGGTATAATATGCTAAAAAAAATGTAAAAAATAATACTAAATGATTTAAAAAATACTGCTGCCAACAAAATAATGCTTTCCCCTATAGGCCTAGATTCATTAAAATTAAAAACGAGAAAAAAATTAAAAAAAATAAAAAATGTTTTTTTTTTTAAGTTTTTCAAAAAAAATTGTTGTTTTCCAAAAAAAAAACTTCTTTTTTCGTAAAATAAAAAATAAATTGAAAAATTTTTTTTTGAAAAAAATAGTTTTATCTCGTTTTAACCCCTTACCCCAATCCGATTTTTACCAAAAACGATCCCAGCCTAGAAGTTTAGATAATCTACCTATGGTCTAAATTTGAAGTCTTTAGCCCGAAGCGTTTTTGAGTTATCGTAATCACAAATTTCCCGGGAACACAGACCGACATGTCGCGACAGACAGACCGACCGACAGACAGATTTTTTTTGACGGAAATTATAAACGAAACGTAAAAAAATCAATAAAAATTTTTCGATTTTTATTTTAAAAATAATAAAAAATAAATAAAAAAATGTTTTTTTAAGTTTTACAAAAAATGTTGTTTTCCACAAAAAAACTTTCTTTTTTCGTAAAATGAAAAATAAATTGATAAATTTTTTTTTTGAAAAAAATAGTTTTTACCTCGTTTTAATCCCTTACCCCAATCCGATTTGTACCAAAAACAATCCCAGCCTATAAGTTTAGATAATCAACCTATGGTCTAAATTTAAAGTCTTTAGCCCGAAGCGTTTTTGAGTTATCGTGATCACAAATTTCCCGGGAACACATACCGACATGTCTCGACAGACAGACCGACCGACAGACAGATTTTTTTGATATAAAACGACCAGAAACGTAAAAAAATCAATAAATTTTTTTCGATTTTTTTTTACTAACGCAAGACTTTCCTTCAGGAAGTAATATACTGATAAATACGTCAAAAATATTGCAGTATACGAAAAAAAAAAATAAAAAAAAAATTCTAAAAAGTTTTTTTCAAAAAAAAAATTCTAAAAAAATTTAAAAAAAATTAAAAAAAAACTTTTTTGTTTTTGGGGGGATTACTTTCAAAAACAATAGGGATCTTCCCCTCATAGAACTTGATTTTACCTGAAAATTTCAATACCATCGGATTATTCGTTCTTTCTTGGTTTGGACTTTTTAGGTTTTTAGGTTTAAGTAATTATTAATTTTCCTAAGCTAGTCATGACTGGATGTTATTTTACTTACGAAAAATGTTTGTATCATTTTTATTATTTTTTACGTTTTTCGACGATTTATACAAAGATGATTTCCACAAAAAAAAAAAATCTGCCAATGTCCTCAAGTATTTTATAACGCATTTTTTTGTCAATTTTGACCACCACCCCTTTCGATATAAAGCATATTTCCTATATTTTCCTATATTACTAATATTGACGTAACGCTAGTAAAAAGAATATCTGCACACTTTTTAAAATTATTTTGGTAAAACCTTCTCTTTATTCGAAAAACTGGATCACTATAGGTTTTTAGAGTTTTAATTTTTTTTTTCGACACACGTGTTTAACGTATAACGTATGAATATGTATGCTGGAGTTATTAAGGATCCAAGAAAATAGGACATGTTACAAAAATTTATACGCTAAAAACCTATAGTGGGATGGTAACTAAAAAATGTTTGATAATAATAACTATGGATGGTAACTAAAAAATGTTTGATAATAATGAGAATACAATTTATATATATGTAGTATGCTGTACTGATAAGTGAAAATACCTTACCTTAATAATAACTATGGATGGTAACTAAAAAATTTTTGATAATAATTATTATCATTAATCATTAATGAGAATACAATTTATATATATGTAGTATGCTGTATTGATAAGTGAAAATACCTTACCCCTACGATGGTTTTTTTACCCCTCTTTTCTCTAATCTAAAATCGTGCTTATTGTTTGCTTTTTAATTTATAAAATATAATTTATTTATTTATTAATACGTTATAATTAAGAGGTATGTGTATTAAATATAAATTATATTCTCTCCCTAAATATCAATTCGTGATACTAGGTTAGGTACCGGTGCTTTTTTTTCACATTTTACTCATATTAATCCCAATTTTTGGAAAATGCAACTCCTGCTAAAGCAGTCGTTGCATTTTCGTCATTGGGATTAATATTCGTAAAATTTATGTAAAAAACCACCGATATCTAACCTAGTATCACTTATGATATTACCCCTGAATATATGTAAGAATTTATATTCTACTAGTGCAAAATTATGCATGCAAAGGGCATAATTAAGAAGCAGAATTAACTTTGTAGGTTGAAATGAAAATCTAATTCATGAACTCCTGGGAAATTATACAAGACGTTTCTTATTATATTTTATTATTAATAATTTGGTAGAGGAAATGCGCCTAATTTCGGATGGTTTCCAAATTTCGGATAGTAGTGTATTTAAGATACTGTCTGCAAAGGTAAACAGAAACCTACTTTTATGTGAAGCCAAAAGTCAAACTAAATCCGTCCTGTAATATGATAACGGTAGAGCTTCTCCCCTTTAAATGGCAGCACAAATCGTTTATATTGCAAATGGCAGTTTTGTGCTCAGTTGCATTATTATGCTTGTTTATTTTATAAATAATCGTTATAAAAGTTCGTGATTCTGTCTTGGGTAAGTTATGATGTTAGTTAAGTTGATCCACTATTCATAATTAAGCAATTTGAAAACGTAAACATTCTACAAATTTCTAATCTAAAAAGCAGAAAGTTGCCTAATTTCGGATAGACCATTTTTGTGCATTTGATTCCCAATTTCGGATATCCGCAAGGTAATTATTATTCAGGATAACCAACCATTAATTATTATTTTTATAATGATACAACAAACTAAGATAAAAAATTTTGAAAAAACGAAAATTACCTAAGATACTAAGATATTCGAAATTGGGAATCTAAAATTATAGTTCCTATAGTATTTCGTAGAAAATCGCTTAATGATTAAATTACGTCTTAAATATGAAGGAGTAACAAGAAACATAAGCAATGGGATCCAGATCTAGTCTTGAAAAATTTTTTTCGGATATGTCCGAAATTAGGAGCCCTTTTTCAAATGCACAAAAATGCGCTGATTTTTTTTAACCGTGTTTTTTGGAAATAATAAACTTAATAAAATTGCTTTTATAATAAATCATGGTTCGCTATAATAAGTTGTATCTGGTTATATAAAAAAAATATCAAAAAGTAATACCGAGTATCAAATATTGAATACATTGTAAATGGTATCCGAAATTAGGCGACTTTCCTCTAAGTAGGAAAAATTTAAAAATAGCCGAGGAGCTTCTTAATTCGACATATATTTTACTTTCCGCCAAGGACGTCGCTACGGGGGTGGGCCAGTTGGGAATATTAAACCTTGTGGTTGAAAATTTCGAGTGTAGATGACGGACTTTTTTTTAGTCGTCACTTTTAATTTGAGGGACACAGTTGATAAATTTGATGTAGGTGGACATAGTGGGGAAATTTGATGTTTAATCATTTTTAAAAGACTATTACTCCTTTAATATTAAATTTAGGTGTTTTGGCGAAGAATACTTTTTTGCTCAGTTTTAAATGAAAAATCACCCTGCAGCATTAAAATTTTGTTGATACTTTTTTTTTGTTCCCCATTCATTTTTGAAGGGCCCTAGCTCTCTTAGGGCTCATTTCCGGACCAACCTTTATAAAAACTTTTTTTCACATTTTTGAATATAAAATCACCTCTTAAATTTTGGCATGACAATTACTGATCACCAGTTATCGGCGTATTTCCAGTGCTCGCATAGGCGCCGCGTCGATTCTATTGTTGATAGAATAGTTTATAGTTAATATGTATATTCAATATTGTTGTGTGTAACAAATTAGTCGTCAAATGTTTCGATTTAGTGACCTTTATAAAAATTTCCCTCATAATTCGGCAAAATTATTCCGTAAGCCTATGTTTCTGTGTTTATTTTCAACGCTGATGAGTCATAACTGAATTTATTCCGATTAATGCTGATCACCCTGTATATATAAATATATGTATATATAGTTTTTTTAATAGTGGGTAATAACCTTATACATAGAACTTCTACACACAAAAATTATATTTTTATTCGATTGCGTCTAAAAGCGCCAATTTTTGTATAATAAACCTGTACGAAAAATTTAATTTTTCGGCCTAGGCCGCAAAAGTAAAATAGTCGACGTTGATCGGTTGATTGATATTGAAACTGTTAACATTTGAATTCTAACCTCAAAATTGATGTCAAAAATACAAATGTATTTGTTAATATATTACAATCGAATAAAAAATAGTGAATGATACACGGACGAACACTGTTTTTAGGGCGATTACGGTTGTGAATATCGCTCTCCGAGCGCGGATGGCAATTTCCGTATTTACCCTAAAAATTGTATTTTTTATCTAAAAATAATGACTTATTTATATATATTCAATACGTTAAATGTATGTATATTTTTTAATTGGATGGAATGTTTTTTTAACATGTTATAGCACAGTTGTATATGTATTTATTTGCCATCAGTTTGGTTTGTTTTTCATTAAAATATGAAAAGATAAAAGGAAAAAATGTTAGTTCGTCAAATAATAGTAATTATATACCAAGGTAGAGAAGACATTTTTTATAGCAGAGCGTATTAAATCCCGAGCTGCGTGGCTGTGCATTAGTTGGTAATAATAATTAATTATATTAAAAAAAAAGAAGTTATTCAAAGGTATGTTCTTGGGTTTAATTAGTAAAAATTACACAAAGTGACAGAAATCAATTGTTTATAAAATTTACTCCTACTAGGAGAATTTTTTTTATTGCTATAGGTAAAGAAAATTTATTTCACAGTCTGAAAACATGATAAATAATGGTATGTTCTAAAGCTAGTAGTGACAAAAAATATTATTGACTTAGAACTACGTCTTTACTATACTAGTACGAGTCTGTTATTCCAACAAACTTATATCATTAAATTATACTTAGTTAAATTCTATCGAGCTAACAAACAATAATTGTTTTACAGTATGTCACAAAAAATAATTATTTAAATAAATATTTTGGGTTTTAGTATTAAAAAAAAGTTCTATAAGAAAATACGTGTCGTTGTGTTGAAAAGTTACCATTCATATGACTTAATTTTTTTTTTAATTCTAAATATATTTAATTAATATAAATAAATATAATACATAAGTTTATAATAAAAAATTATAGTAAAAATATTTCTTCCAAGCCAACAGTAGACGGCAATATTCCCATGACACTTGTGACATTTCCGCGCTGGATAGCCAAACTTATTCTTTGTACTAAATAGGATTTGCTACGAAAATCTCTGGTTATTAAATTCAGTCTCTTTCCCAAGCCATCTAAAAGCCGATGAGATTCCTCACTCCAAGGTCCCAGGGTCTCGACTTAAATTATATTCATTTGGATTTAAATATTATTTTTGTTTGTGTAGTATAAATTTGTTGATTGAACGCATTTTGTTTGTTTTCAAGAGTAAGGAATCCTTAGTAAGGATATATTTAACGACCCACTTTACATGCCTGGCAGTGAAAATAATGTTCCTTAACTGTTTCAACAGTTTTCCGTAAACTGTTTCAACAGTTTCAAGTGTTAGTATTTTAGTTAACATGTCCCGAGACACACACATGCGGAATTAAGGACACATGTAGGTTTTGGAAAATTTAGAATTCAAAGTGCTACTTCTAATCCTGTGTTGGCAGTATTTAACAATTAACTTTAGTAATGCTACCATAATTATATTATCAGGTTACGGCCCTAGAACAATTACTTACAGGCGTTCATCTCACCTGTGGAGGGGGCAATAATCTAAAGACATAAATTAAAAATAAAAGATAAAATCGTTATTCACATAACTAGATAAATTTTTATAACATTGTAAAAGAATACAAACTGTTTTATAACAGGTTACTTGTTGCAATAATAATACAATTAAACAGAATATACTAAAAGTCCAAAAAGTCCAGTACTGGTATATAGAATAGAATAGAATAGAATATAGAATAGAATAATGTATTTAATTAAATGATATTAACAAAATACATAAGCCTAAATTAAAAACTTGTGTGCGGTATCCAAATTAACTATTAAATAGATATTTTTGTTTGCCTACATTAGTTAAATAATTTAAGTAAAAGAAAAAAAAATTAATGAAGAGAGAAGAAAAAAATAATGTAGAGAGAATGAATATTAAACCGTTAGACAGGGGTACGGGAAGAGAGAAACCTAAAAGTCTTAACAAGGGAGTCAAGCGAAAATAAGAGTTTTTACAAAATTACTTTATTACATCAAGATTTTTTTTAATAGTAGAGAAGTTATTTAAAACGTATAGATATAGACTACTTTTAAACCTTTTTAGTGTTTTTATGTTTTTCAGGTCATTTGGAATTTTATTGTAAAACTTAGGACCAAAGTAATATATGTAACGTTGTGTATTTGTTTTTCTAAAAAAAAGGAATCTGTATGTTTTGGTTTGAAGTAACTCTTGTTTTATAAAAAGTGTCTTTAATATTATTGCTATTATTTTTGTACGTCCATAAGATGGCTTGATATAAAAAAAGCTGTCTAATTGTGAGCAAATAATTTTCTTTAAACAACAATTCTGTGGAAAAATATTTTGCTTTTTTAAATAAAAATTTTAACAACATATTTAAAATAACCTCCCCATATACAAATTCAGTATCTGAGTAAAGATTCTATCAGAGCTTTATAGATAATAATTAACAGCTTTTTATTCAATATATCCCTAAGCTGATAAAATTTTCTTATGGACCTTTTCAGCCTCTTTTGTAGATAAGTAGTATACACGTTCCATTTCAGATGCTGGTCAACTATGACTCCAAGGTACTTAACTGATGAAGTGCGTTTCATTACTTATTATACGACCAATGTCTTATTTATGTTAATAGAAAATGATAAGGACAAGGTCAGTTTTTGTAGACGATTTTTTTTCATGATTTCGCCTTTCAGACGACGCGTGTATTATATAAGATTATTACCAAACAAAAAGTTTAAATTAAAAAACTCACCTTGCTTATGGGAACTACTGCCTGAATATCGTCCTTTTGCACATCAAATCTTGTAGTGGACTTTCTGCCCTCAGTTCGGTGTATTTCCGAATCAGCCTGATCTAAATGCGGCTCGTACCTTGCCGTCCATACGATTTTAGCGCCGTCGTAAAGTTCAGCTGCATCTTCCGTGATTTCTATTAGCCAGGAAAATAACTCCAGCACTCTGTAAAGAAATAAACATAAACAGAATAGTAATGATTTCGAAAGTTTTCACGAGGGGTAGCTTGAGGTGTAGTCCAGTCAAATAATACATGTAAGTTGCAAAAGTCCACATTGACTGATATTTTAAAGGATAGTAGAGAAAATGATGCAAGTTGCTTGAAAAACAACTTTACACTACGATGTTTCAAGAAATCTTTGACATAGAGACTTGAAATTTGGAACAAATTTTGTTTACTACTTAGAAAATCTTTGTTCCAAATTTCAAGTCACTGGGTGAAAGCGTTTTTGAAATATAGTCGTGTAAACTTGTTTTACAAGCGACTTGTATCTTTTTATCTTCTATATAGTGGATGGTAACAGAACACTCCTGTTAGTTTTTCACGAAAATTTCCAAAAATTTTTGTTAAGATAATTTTTTATTATATTAATAACAATCGAGTTATATTCAAAAATAGCCATGTTGGAGGTAAAATGGTCCTTTCGATTTTTCAGCCAAGTTATTTATCGGAGGATAAAAGTGGTTATAAGAAAACTTAGAGCTCTTGAAATTCTCTATAAGTTTTTTATATTATGAATTTTTGTACGGTTACAGAGGGCGCAACTTGTCTTTCAGCGCCCACTGTAACCGTACCAAAATACTTATGAAAATTCATAATATATAAGAAATATTTAATATTTTAAGAGCTACAAGTTTTCTTATAACCGCTTTTATCCTTCGATGAATAATTTAGCAAAAAAATCGACATAAACCAACTTCACCCCATGTTGCAACATGGTCATTTTTGAATATTTATAACTTGATTGTTATTAATCTATTAAAAAAATTATTTTAACAAAAATTGTTTGAAATTTTCTTCTTAACAAAATTGGTAATATATATTTTTATCGTAATATGCATATTTGGCGAGATAACCGCACTCAACCCTGAAGTTCAAGATAGCGGACAGCCCTTACGTAAATCACCTGGTGAAAAACTAACAGGAGTCTTCTGTTACCATCCACTACTACCCTTTGCAATATCAGCCCGTGTGCATTTATTGTAATTTCAACATAGGAATTTCTCTTTATTTGACTGGACTAGTGGATTTTATAAATAAAAAATAGTTTTAGTTAGAAGTCAGTTTTTCGGTTAAAGTGCAATTCGTTTTTTACGAACCCCTATTTTTTTTGAATGTTGGTCAAGCCAAGTGGCTTTTTGTAGCTATAGTTGGTAAATACTTGTTGGTAGTCGAAGTTTGCATTAGGCTGATTACTCTTTTAAAAATCACTTTATTTTGGTTGGAAATTACCAAAAATTTGTTTAACAAAATTGATGAATTCACGTACATTACTGTACTACTGAGCAGGGGTGGTTAATTTTCATGTTTGCTTCATTTAGAGTAAATTAGCGAATAAGCCGTATCTTACCAAAGACGGTACAAAAATAAATAAAAAAAGATTATAATAAGCGCGTCTATTAGAAATAAAAAATATCAATATCTAGAATGTGCGTGATTTCAATTGTTTAAAAACTAGACCCGGAGAATGCGCATCTTTGATAAATTTATTTATTTATCTTGTAGTTCTTGGATAATAATTATTACAGAGACGTAATTCATGCCCCCCTTATAAGTACATGCGCTACGGACATGGGTATTGTGCAGAAATTATATATTTAATAGTAAAATATAGTTCTTTAGCACTAGTAGTTGTAGTAGTAAGGGTGGGGAGGCTACAAGCCAGGCAACTAGGCCATTATAGCCCTTTTTGCCCCGAGCTGTCCCAGCCACATATCTACCCTACTCCCTGCCGGACCTCCTTATAAAGGTCGCGATATCTGTCCAGGCAAGGGTACGCAACTCCTCACTTCGGAGCGTTGCCACTCCGAAGATCTCCTGTCATATTGTGCACTAAATATATAGCTAGAAAATATAAGAAAAAGCAATAATTAATTTTCTCCCGCTTTCAGTAATTGTTCTTTATATTTAAAAATGTAAATACTTATTTGAATAATAACCATCTTTTTATTATAAAATATTTTAAAGTTTTCAAATTTAGAAAACCTTCTTGTTAATAAATGTTCCAAACTGTTGAAATTTATTGCGGTATAAACTTTCATTGCCGTCAAATGTAATGCCTTTTTCGAAGTAAATTCATAGAATTTGTACATATAAAAATATTTACTTTTTACTTTACTTTCCTCAAAAGACTTTTTAAGTAAAAAAAAATTGTTTTGACGTTTCAAAAAGATAAAGAAATATTTTCTGGTAAAATTTGTAACTACGAGAATTTGAGAATGCTGCTAAATAATGAATTTAATTAGACGTTAAGCAAAAAAAAAATATAAATATATTAATGTACACAGAAAAACGTGCATCATCATCGGTAGTTTCGGTCTTTAAGAGACAGGCGCAGCCTATGGCTCATTTATCTAAAAAATAATTAGTCTGAATTGATAGTTGGGGCAGTGAGTCTATGCTCACTGATGCGAGTTGCATCTATCATAATTTAGGGGGGAGTGAGTCTCTGCTCACTGATGCGAGTTGCATCTGTCATAATTTGGCGCTGGGGAGTGGGTGCGAGGGGGATGATGAGGGATGGGATAGGGAGAGGAGGGATGTGCGGGAGGAGTGAGACTAGCTCACTGATGCTGGGAATGCATCTGTCCTGTATTAGTGGGTACCATTACTGGTAGAGGACATTTTTGATCTTTTTGTGAGTGTTGTGTATTTCGTGATCGTAATCTAGAAAGTTTGAAATAAGTGGGTTTGGGTGATCTAAATTGTCTTGTATAAAAGACGTGCTGTAGCGGATGATTTCCGTTTTTTAGGAGGGGCATTTCGAGATCTCTGTGTATCTGGTTGTTCCTCATGAACCAGGGGGCATCGAGGCATATTCTGAGTGCCTTGTTTTGGAAGGCCTGAAGTTTTGCTGAGAGCGCTTTGTTAAGGGTGATTTTGTTCCAGGCTGGGGCTTCGTAAAGAAGTACCGGCTTTAGGGTTTGGTTGTAAAGAAGAAGTTTGTTTTTAATGGATAGGGGGCTCTTTCTACCTATTAAGGGGTAGAGTTTGGAGAGGCGGCAGTTGGCTATTTGGAGGGTGTTTTTGACGTGCTGATCCCACGTCAGGTTTTTGGAGATTGTAATGCCGAGGTATTTGGAATGGTTTTCCCAGTTAATGGGTTGGCCATTTATCTGAATGGGAGAAAAATATGCGAAACGAAAAAATACGCTTACTATAACAAGGGAGAAAACAAAGTAAACTTACCTAATTATTATTTTTTTACGATATAATGGTTTGGACGCGAATTACGTAAAACGTTTATTTTAGTGATTTTTAGACTCATGAGGGGGCCCCGTCAACTAAAGTAATTTACATATATCTTCAGTATAGATAGCAAGATTTTTAGTAACCTCCTCTAATGTTCGAACCGTACTGAGTCAAAGATCAAAGTATGCTTTTTAGTTCTTTGTTTTTAAACATTTTAATGTTTCTTTTTATCTTTTTAATTTTTATTTTTATATATCATATTTTTGCCCATCGCACATTGCGCTGAAGACCGCATACAGTTCGTATAAAGATGCAAGTCGCTTGCAAAACAAATTTCAAGAACGCTTTGACATAGAGACTTGAAATTTAAAACCAATTTTTTTTAGTAATTATAAAATATTTGTTTCTAATTTCAAGTCTCTGGGTCAAAGCGTTTATGAAATATCGTAGTGTAAAGTTGTTTTGCAAGCGACATTTTTACACGAACTATAAGCCTGTGTAACCCCTTTAATTATTTATTATTATTATTATTATTATAAAAAAAAAGAGTTGAGGTTAAAAACCTATTTAACTCAAGTTAAAAAAATAATTTATGTAGCATACAAAGTATTAAATATTATGTATCGCAGTTATAATAAAAAAAAGTTTATTTTATCCAGGTTATTTAAGTCGTGTGTGATCAAAAGATATTAGGTCCATAACCTTTGGAAAATAGCAAAAAAACTGACATTCTTTTTATACGAGACTTATAAATTGAATCGGTCAGTGGAAAAACAGTACTAGTCCAAAAATAGACATTTTGCCTAAGAACATTATCATTTACGCGACACTACGCGTAGTGTAGCTACGTAACGTATCTACTGCTGCGTGATCCATATATTTACAGCAGTCACTTAAAGAACAGTACCTGTTCTTAAATTAAATTAAAATCTTACAACAATAAAAAGAAATAAAAAATATCTAGGGTGTCCCAGAACTCGCATCCACCCTTGAAGGTACAAATACTACATCAAAAAATATGAAAGAAAAATCATATAAACATAGACCCGCAAATCGGTCCTAAGGGAGTTATGTCCCATTAAAGTCCAAACCAAAAATAGGGTTTTTATTTAATATATCTGGAGCCCTGTGAGTTAGAAGGACGAGATTTAGCATGTGGTTTAGTATTATTAGGGTCAATTCATACAGTTTTTCATAATTTTGCACTTTTTTTAAACAAAAACATAATATTCACATTAAGCCCAAAACTCACCAAACTATATCCTTCATTATATTTTGCGTGAATTTATTTAAAGTTCAGCTTGATTTTTTTGTTGGTTCTAAACAAATAACTAACTAAAGTTTATTTTTTTCAGGTATAGTTATTTTAAACCTTCCCGCTTGTAAACAATCTCGAAATTACCATAGCAACTTAAGATACGCATGCGTCTTAAGCGAAATGAATAGGCCCAATTTACACAACCGTAAAACGTTGAGAGAATAAAACAATGGTTTATTCCTCTAAATTATTGGAGTAAAAGCGATTTTATAAGCCAGTTTTGTTTCTACAGGAATACAAAAGTGTTTTTAGTAACAGCTTTATCAATTCTCTTTTTTTACATCAAAACATCATAAAAACAAAGTAAGTAAACAAAAATTATAAATTTTGGTTATGTTGACATTCAAAACAAGCTATAAGCTTCAGTGTAAATCGGACTTTGTGGAGTATTTAGCGGCAAATTTAAAATAACAATTTGTGTTTATTATATTTTATGATACATTGCAGTGGTGGTATCATCGGATTTTGACTAGTGAAAACGCCAAGGGGTATGAATAGTCAACTTTTTAATATATTCCATACTGAGGTGTGGAGGGTTAGTCCAAAAATGTGTTTATATTGGCTTTTGCTTTCGTATATATTTTCCTCGTTTCATAATTTTTTATCGTTAAATTTCAAAAGACTTTAAAACATGCCATATACCTGTTTTGATACCCCCTTGGACTGTTTATGTAATTGTATAAAAACCTGAATTTTGAAAAATTTGGACACCTTTTGATCCTACATGCCACAATTGTGGAGCAAACATGCAAAAACCGATAAATCCAGGTTTCCAATTTTGAGATATTAGCAGAAAACGTACAGCGTAATCCCAAAACTTTTTTAAAAATCCTAAAACTAGCGAAAACTGTTCATGGGTCATATAATTATCGGCTTTTGCTTGTATATGATGCGCTATATAGCGCTACAAAATTAGTAGGAATCGATACTTAGGTTAAAATATCCAAAAAGTGGATTTATCGGTTTTTGCATGTTTGCTCCACAATAACATACAGTGCGATTATAAAGTGCCGAACAGTTTGAAAAGAAAATAGTCTTCGTTTAAAGCCACGCCTCTGTTAGATTTGTGCGCGACAAGCCCATGTGATTGCTACATACAACAGCTAGGTGGTCAGTAAAACGCACACAGCTTTCTTGCATTTTACTCATCGCTAATGCCAGTTTTACATTAAAAAGTGTTCGGCACTTCATAATCGCACGGTATAAAAATTACAGCATTAAAAAATAGTTATTGGTTTAAAATAGTAAAATGAATACATATGTAAATTTACGTTTGTTTTGAAATTTTAAATTAGTTTACAGCTATCAAAGTCTCATTGGAATAATATGAATGGAATAATAAACGGAAAATGATGATTTATTGGAATACATTAAATTAAATTTTAATTTGTTACAAAAATAATAAATTACACAAATTTACAAGGCTTTTTTTTAGTAGAAATATAAAAAAAATCTTATGGGAGCTAGAGCAATAATCAATTCATAATTCAGGAACGGTTTAACTTATTGACTTGAAATTTTCACTTTAGTATGCATACAGTATTACAGAAAAATTGAGAGACGTCCGTTATCTACGCCCCTGGACAAAAACTTAATTTTAATAAAACGTTAAGTGTAAAAATTTATTGGTCTTTATAATGGTAAAAAATTCATGTCAGTAAGTTAAGCCGTTTCTGGGATATGAAGTGATAAATATTCTAAACATTTCCTTTAAAATTACGCTAGCTCAAACGTCCATAAAAACCTTTTTCTCACTTTCTGACGTAAAATCTGATATCTAAAATATTTTTTTTCTATTTTGCGACTCTTATAAGCTCATAATCACACGCATTTTGCGTGTTCTTATAGGCCCATAAGAGGTCTCTACTTTTTTTCTGTTGGGTTGGCACATACAACAGCCTATTTCTTGACGTTTTGCCTGCAAATGTCAATGTCGATTTAAAGTTTAATTTTTTACAAAATTTTGTGTTTGGGTTATTTTTTACCGTTTTAAAATTGTGGACTGGTTAATTGCAGTGAAAAAAGAAGAGATGGCTGTAAAATATATCAAAATATCATTTGTTTTAGAATTTTAAACATAGTGTAAACTGTAATGCCAACCCAAAACAAAAATCCCTAAATCAGTTATCAATTTAAATGTAAGTTTTTTTAAATTTTAGAGCAAAATAGAAAAAATTGTATAAAGCACTCGTTTCATAACACGTTTTTAGAGCACTAGTACTTTAGAAAACTCGCCGCAAGCGGATCGTTTTCTAAACTTGTACTCGTGCGCTAAAAACGTATGTTATGAAACTAGTACTTTAATATACTATTAAATATCTCTTTTTTTTAAGAAATGAAAATGGATTCTTTCAAAAACGCAACGATAGATTTTTTTTTAAATTTGGTCTTGAAAAGATGCCAGAGCTCTAAATAATTAAATTATGAAAAAAAACTTTGGTTATATGAAAGTTGAGCTAAATGTTGTTTCCAGACCAGCGTGACCTATATACAAAAAAATATATTTAGTGACGATAAATTCCAGTATTTTACCAAAAACTTCCGATTATTAAAATTCGCCGTTTAGTTTTTATGGAAATTTCACAGTTAAAAACGTATAAGGATAATAAGTTTTCAAGAAATTCCTAAAACATAAAGTCAAGAAATAAACAAATAATAAAAAAACCTTGAAGTTTAAAGTGCGTTTGAAGGATACTTGAACACAGCCCCTTCGTTTCCATGTTATCGATAGTCATTTTCGCCCTTTCTTGCCTTTCTCATTTTCTATACCGTTAAAATATAGATGGGATTTCCGATACGTAAGAAAAGGAATATGCCACATAATGATAGCATGTAATATGCTTTATAAAAAACTTTTCGCAAAAAAAAATTATATATAAAATACTTAGGTCAGTGCCAATTTCACAATTCCCTAAATTAACTACTAACAATTATTTTTTTATTATTTTATTATTGTTTGCTGTGAAATTGGTACCGACTTAAGTATTCTTTATTTTTTACTTTTTAGAGACATAGAAGTAGGTTCATTTTTTTTGCGAAAAGTTTTTATTCCATCTCGTCACAACGTCATTACTTTAAAGATAAATTTATAAAAATAAAAGTTTTATTTTTATTTCAGCGACCAAGAGTCGAACCAACCTTATTTTAAACGAAATACTAAAGAAAATCTTGTTAAACTTTAAGCGTTAAGTAATAATCAAATAACGCCTTATGGTAGAATCACAAAATTTTCTCTTGATATTTTAATACTACAGGTCCAGATAATCAAGTTTAGCGGCATTTGAAAGATTTTCAGTGTGTCGTAACATTTGAGTGACCCCTTAATTAAGTTATCCGGCTTATCCGAGTTGAGAAAATCTTAGAAAATAGCTTAAAATGAGGATAAGCTCTAAAATTTCAGCAATATTTTATGAAAACTCAATACTCATTTTTTCTGATAAATATCAGGGGGTTGGTTCTCAAGGGGCGGATGTCACATTTTTTGGCAAAATTTAGTTTTAGTGGATTTAGCATTTAAAATCATTTTTTTAGCTTTCCTAATTTTTGATGTTTTTATGAGAACCAAGCCGCCCATTTTCGTTACGTCACAGAAACTGCTGGGATTAAACCCGGTTCCGTGCTAGCCAAAGCAAATTTTTAACAAACATTTTCCTACCACGCCAAAAAGGATTTAATTTATTGTGACTAAATTTTATAAAATGTATTTGCCGCTTGGGGCTTGATTGATCGAAGTGAAATTTTGCAGGCCTAAGATATTACTTAAATAGTTAGGGTTTAGTACTTAGTGTATTTTTTCTCTTCTCTTGTATTTTTTTTTAAATATATTCAAACCTCTTGTAACAAGATTTGTACTCTTTTATACAATAAACGTTTATTATTATTATTATTATTATTATTACTTTGAATTGAATTTTTCTCGTAAACATCAAGTCTTAGATGATTACATCATATGCCCTTTTTTATGTATTTTTATGTATAGGATCATATTCAAACTAAAAAACAGCAAAAAAGTTACGCTGAAATAAAATTGGCCAAAAAAGTTCTTTGGCCTTTCCGTTACGCCTGCCCTTGGCTAAAATTAAAACATGAAAATAGTATAGATTAATAGGCCTTGTTGATAAAAAATACATACCTAAACTCATTTCTGTAGCTCAAAGGGTTCCTGAGATATTAAACGAAAATCTAATTTGCGGGCCTGTCACTGAAGTACCGTAGCTCCTTTACAAAGCATTTTTTGACAAAAGTTTATGTAAACTTTTTTTCATGTCTTCTGATAGGAATTCACCTCCCAAAGTTATGAAACGTTAACTTGAAAAATGGGTCTTATATATTAGCGTGAGCTGAAAACTTTAAATAAAAAAAAATTCATTATTTGTTTTAGTTTTTTTTTTATTCAATATGGATTTTATATATAATTAAAAAAATATCCTGTACGCCACTGGTTTAAGTCACGGGAGGGTGTTATAACATAAAAACTCTTTAGTAATATACAAAAAAAAAATATACTGTTGGAATAAAACAGGGTAATATTAAAAAAAAATAAATAAAAAAATAACTACACTGAAAAAATTCAAAATAAAAAAAAACTACTTTTACCTATTCTGCCGTGCTATGAAAGACCCGCGTATCTCCATTTGACGCATAGCAACGTTTTTACGTCAACTCGGTGTAATAATTTGAAAACGCTGGTATTCTACAAATGGAGATACGCGGGTCTTTCATAGGACGGCAGTATTTTAATTTTGGTCTTAAAGGAAAGCTTATGATGTAAGAAATCTATTAATACTATAGTTTCCCGAAGGGCCATTTTTTCCGCTATTTCACAAAAAAATCACAACGTGGATTGTTTTTGGTGAACAAAGAGGTGCGGCAAATTTTCAAAAATTTTAAAATTGCTATATAGGGGTTTTTAAGGTTGCTGAAATTGAATCTGATAATAACAATTTTTAATTAATTAATTAATATTTTCGTCAAAATTTGTATACAGGGGTCCAAATGAATCTGATAATAAATTTTTTCTATTTTCAACCTCTGACGTTTCCTTCTACGCTTATTTTTTTTTTTTTTTTTGTCAAAATTTCGCCCCTTATAACTTTCTAAAGGGGTTATTTTCAAAAATAATATGGTTCTTCCTCGCATATAACTTATTTATTTTTGAAAATTTGAGATCGATCCCATATTTCGTTTGAGTGTTTTTGTCTGTCTTTGTTCAAAAAAGTCCAAACAAAAAAGATGACACACAGACAGGATAGACGAACAGACGAATTTTTACAAAAATATGTGGGCGGGTTTTTGACGATTTTGGAAATTTAAGTCATATTTAGTCATATAGATAAAGAATATCAATCAGGCAGAAATCCTATTGAACAGAATTCAATATGGTTGAATGTTGCTTCTGCAATTATAACATATTCTTCGAAATAAAGCGTATTCAATATCAGTTTTCGTATATAACCGTAACACCTGACAGCCTCGTAATCTTTTGCGCTCCCGTTTCAAGTAAATCCTTTTATTCCCTGTGTATATTAAAAGAGTTATTGTTACGACGTTGAATTACCTTTTCTGTGTACATAGTCTCAGCCACACATTTTTATTTAATCAAAACAAAACAAAAAACCAAACTATTTACCTTATGGATGGTTTAACAAGTAATTAACACTAAACTAGAATTTGACCAACCTAATAGCCAATTTTTTGTCGGGTCACCGGAACTAACCAGGTTACTGAAACTCGTTTTTGTGAGAATCGGTTACATACGGTAAGTGAGGGGAAGCGATGAAGTCACTAACCGGCAGTAACCGCGTCTAACACAGGTTTGGAGGTGAGTTAGATACGGTTAACCGTAAAAACAACCTATAAATTGTTTATTTACACCATAATTTACAGGCCTGTGGGAATTTTTCTCGATTTGTATGCAAAATGTAAAAAATAGAGTAGGTAAGGTATTTCAACTTTTATTTTCTTCAACTTCTAAGTGTTTGCTTATGTGGTTTAAAATTAAATTCTTATATAAAAATGTATTTAAACTTATCATTGTTGTTTATTACCTTCCCCAAATAAACTTGAAAATGTAGTTTAAGTGCTTTTTAATCATATCTTATCCAAAGGAAATTTAAAAAATATATACCTTCTCAGTTTTTTGGGAGAAGTTAGGTTAGGTACTTTTCAAAACCTCAAGAAAATAACCAATGCGTTTTTGTGAGAACTATCGGTCATATGAATTTAGTGGTGGGGATAAAAACCGTACGGTTAACCGGTGTTTCCACAAAAAATTGGCTAATGTCAGAATTATTTGACACATTTCATTTCATTGGTTAAATTTTTAAATATACTCTATTTCATTTCATTATTATGGCAGACTAACATCTCTACTCTAAATTTCTCTACTCCCTAACATCCCTACTCCATAACATCCCTACTCCACAACAACTCTACTCCGTAACATCTCTACTCCATAACATCTCTACTCCGTAACAACTCTACTCCACACTATAAGGACTTTATTAGCCACTTAATAAAAAATGAGCAGTTCAAAGAACAAAGAATCTTCTTCTTCTAGATTATTTTATTTTTTTCGTAGAAAACGTTTATCTTTAAATTCAAATCTAGAACAATCATAAATGAATGATTCTAAAAGCCACAATGACCGCGTACTCTTAATATGCACTAATAAGTAAGTAATTAATAAATTAAATTCATATTTGACAGTGACTTAGCATGACAAATATTCATTTGAGTTAAGACAAGTGGCTAATCGAGTGCATATATTGCGGAGTAGAGTTGTTACGGAGTAGAGATGTTATGGAGTAGAGATGTTACGGAGTAGAGTTGTTGTGGAGTAGGGATGTTATGGAGTAGGGATGTTAGGGAGTAGAGAAATTTAGAGTAGAGATGTTAGTCTGCCTGTTTCATCAAGCAAGAGAGTAAATTAAAAATCGCACAGTGAGTATTTTCAAAACAGATTCGAATATTGGATGTGCTATATACTGCCTAGTATATTTTATAAAACATAACTATATTCTATACACAAACATATACTATTCAAACCTGTTGTAAAAATATTTTTTCTACGACTGCTTTAGAATGTAAGCAAATATACACACTTTTCACACACAGAATGAATCCATTCTAGCTCTAGATACGGTATGAATATTCCGTATCAAGTGTTAGAATGAGCACATGTAGTGCCATCTCTTTTTTATAAAAGTAAAGAAAATTTTAGCAAAATTAGCAAAAATATTTATATTTCACCATGGAATATTGAATAATTTAATGTAATTTAAAGTTTCGAGTTAAAATTACATAAAGTTTATTAGCTTTTCTTAATATTTTAAGGGTTTTTTATCAATTTAGTTCAAAAAATTAAAACTGCTCCATCTATTGTTAAATATTTAAACCTGATATATGTCACATTAATCTGACATAACCTTCAATTTGTGCATTATAATTTATAAATATGTGCTAAAATTAAATAACAATCTTTTTTAAGTACTGATTTGATAAAATTATTAAATAACATTAATTGCTTTATTTAAAAATATGTGTTTTGTTGCATTTACAATGTCGAGTCACAATAAACATTGTTTTTAACCTTGTCCGCAGTTTAAAGCCATACAGTGTTTCATATTTGCAGTCGAAGAAAAAGTATAGTCTACAACACGTATGGAATAGTTATTCCATACTAGTTATATAATATACTATACTATGCGATTTTTAATTTACTCTCTTGCTTGATGGAACAGACCATAGTAAGTATTTCGTACTTTTGAATTTTATGATTGGTGCTAATATTAGTAGTTTTAACTAAGGTTGCAATCATGGTACACGGTTTCCAGAAACATGACTTTAGTCCAATTATGGATTGGAAACATGTGTAGGAAAAGGTATACAACATAGAACGCTGGCTAAAAAATGGAATGGTTATTTTGAAGGAGAGCACCGAAATTTTAGTTGTAGAATCACTCCGTGGTATAAAACACGTTGTAGGTCCCTTACGAGAATAAATAAATAAATAAATAAAATAAATAAATATAATTAAGTGATAACATATATAAGCGTATAATAGATAAGTAATAATTTTCAAGCTTTAAAATACTGTTGTAAATTTTTTGCCAGTTTTCTTCGTTATATTTGAGCAAAGCATCAGAACATACATTTTATCATATTTTTATTAATAATTATAATTATAAAATAATAATTATAAAAAAATTGCAGAAGTTTATCTGAATGATTCCATAAAAATATAACCTACTTCTTCTAGACATGTTTATACGATACTTCAAATTTATGCAAAATGGCGATTTCCACCAGAAGATCTACTTACAAATCTAAACTAAACCTGTTAGTAACTTTTTTAATTACCTATAATGAAATAAAATATGGTATAAGTTTAGTTTTAATAATTGGGTAAATTTACCTTGCTTAAACTTTTCTGAATTAAAATAACAGAAAACATATAAATAAATTATTAAATTATAATTACATTTAGCTTATTCACCATGGAATAAGTTGGTTAAAGGAGTACCGGTAAAAAGCCTGTTTTTGGCGCTAAGGGTGGAACGAAAGATTTATATATTTTTTGAAACAGTAGTATACTACTTATAAGCAAAAATATTTTTATAAAAGAACCAATCTTCAGCACCATTTTAAAAATGGTTCCCTTCTGATTTTGAGACTAAATTTTGTAGCGTTAAGTTCGCCTATCACTAATCTTTCAAAAAATACATAAATCCTACGCTCCACCCCACTTCTTTAATTTTGGACAATGATTATAATCATTATAATAACAATTTTACAGCGCTTCTGAGTAGACTTGTCCCACCCCGACATGCTTCTGAGGGTCCCCGAGCGCTGTCACATAAGTATATTGCCTTCGTCTAATTAAAAAAAATCATACTGAATATTAATATATTCGATTTCTTAACGTCAATTTTAAAAAAAGTCTTAGCTGGTTGTAAAAAATGTGTTCCTGTAGCGACAGATGCTTTTTTTGCTCCTGCCGCCGTTCCAGATTCCATTCACGTACTTTCTGCATTGTCCTGCTACCGTCTTGGCTCCAAGCACCTTCATGTCACAGGAGATGTTAACCGTGTTGCCGGATCTTTGGATATCTCATTATTGGTGTAGTTGACACGTTTGGGATAGACTTAACGTATAGGAAATAGGAAATCGGTTTTTAATATACGCAGAGAAATATTTTGGAGATAAAATTAAGTGTTTGCTAGTCTTTTGCTTAAATTTTGAAGAGTGTGTGCTTTCATAATCCATAAACGAGATTAATTTTACTTTCCTGCTAGCTTTCTCAAAGGTAAATATTGTGTTCATACAAAATGTGAGAAAATTACGAATACAGAATTATATCCGATGTGTACTACATATTGTGTGTGTATATCCATTATTAGGTTTCTCAAGAGGATTAACACCATTTTAAAAATAACTGCCAAACCGTTTATTCAGTCAATTGAAATTTGGTTTCTAGGCATAATTTGATGACACATTAGATTTTAATTAAAATTGGTTCACCAGAGTGCTTACTTGTACCGCATCGATTCCGTACATTTGAAGATATAGACTCTAAATTTACCATAAATAGATACCTCTTTGGTCCCAAAAGGTTTTCTCTCTGCTAATTTTACACGCTTAAAGAAAATATCAGCAGGATGTTAGCTTTTCTTGTTTATGTTTTTAGAACTATTTTTACAAAGAACTTATAATAATATAGAGTAACATCTTTATATTATTTAAGTCCTTTGCAAAAATACACTTCAGTGTGCTTCGTGTAACACGAACCATGTTAAAAATAAAACTCAAAAAACAACAGTTACTTGTGTGTTAAATATGGCAACAGTGCTGTTATACATAGTACGTTTCCTGTAAGTAAAATGTCATAAAGAAAGGCAGTTATTTATTTTCCAATATTATTGGAGAAATCACCTCCTCATTTTTCAATAAATCATTTTATCTAGCTAGCTAGCCGTCCAACATTTATTAATTTTATTATCATCATAACATTTATGACATGATCTGGCGTTATCATTAATGTTTAAATTTTTAGTTTTTTTGCATTTCCGTTTCTTAAAGACTTTTTTATATGGTAATGAAATTAAATTGACAAAGTTTCTGAAAATAAACATCTGATTTAGAATTAATTTATTAGTTTTTTTGACAGCACGGATAGAAATAGCCCATATTTTTATTTTTAATTCCATGGTACCATTTGTGTTTTGTCAAAGCAAACAGACTAAAAACGGACACGTTGTAATATCGATACCCTCTTAAATTTAAAAAGCATTCTAAACTTAAAGACAATAAAATATCGCCATTATTTGTAAAAAAATTACTTCTACTTTTGATGTACTCGACGTATTTAAGTCCTTTGCAAAAATACACACTTCAGTGTGCTACGTGTAACACGAACCATGTTAAAAATATTAAAGTCAAAAAACAACAGTTACTTGTGTGTTAAATATGGCAACAGTGCTGTTATACATAGTACGTTTCCTGTAAGTAAAATGTCATAAAGAAAGGCAGTTATTTATTTTCCAATATTATTGGAGAAATCACCTCCTCATTTTTCAATAAATCTTTTTATCTAGCTAGCTAGCCGTCCAACATTTAATAATTTTATTATCATCATAACATTTATGACATGATCTGGCGTTATCATTAATGTTTAAATTTTTAGTTTTTTTGCATTTCCGTTTCTTAAAGACTTTTTTATATGGTAATGAAATTAAATTGACAAAGTTACTTAAAATAAACATCTTAGAATTAATTTATTACTTTTTTTGACAGCACAGATAGAAACAGCCACATTTTTATTTTTAATTCCATGATACAATTTGTGTTTTGTCAAAGCAAACAGACTAAAAACGGACACGTTGTAATATCGACACCCTCTTAAATTTAAAAAGCATTCTAAACTTAAAGACAATAAAATTTCGCCATTATTTGTAAAAAAATAACTTCTACTTTCGACGTGAGAAATTATTTGTCATAGGTTTGGGAACGTTCAAATATTACGTCAAAAATGAACAAATGTTGCATTACGTAATACTTGAACGTTCCCTCTCATCCCTTGTCTCTCGTTATATTGTCAATAAAGCATTGTTCTTTGTTGTGGCGCCTTCGCCAAAATTGTAAATCGCCACAATTTCTAGGTACAAACGGAAACAAACAAAAACTATACTACCGTCCTAAGACTATTGTAAATAAGCCATCGTTCTTTGTTGAAGAGCCTTCGTCCAAATTGCAATTTATCACAGTCTATAGGTGAATAGAGAAACTATTAAAAACTATAGTTACTGCAGTCCTAAGACATTGTGGCCGTTGCCAATAAGGCATCGTTCTTTGTTGTGGCGCCTTTGCTCAAATTGAAAATCATCACAATTTGTAGCTACAAACGAAAAAAAAAACAAAAACTGCCGTCCTAAGACATTGTGTCCATTGTCAATAAGGCATAGTTCTTTTTGTATCGCCTTCGCCCAAATTGCAAATCACCACAATTTGTAGGTACAAACAGAAACCAACAAAAACTATTGTGCCGTTCTAAGATATTGTGACCTTTGTCAATAGCCATCTGTTGTTGTTGAGCCTTCGCCAAAATTACAAATGACTACAATTTATAGGTAAAAACGAAAGCAAACAAAAACTATACTGCTGTCCTAAGACATTATGGTCATTGTCAATAATAATAAGGCAAATCACCACAATTTGTAGGTACAAACGGAAACATACAAAAACTAACTGCCGTTCTAAGACAATATGTCGTATCTATAAAAAAACATGAAGGTATTTCAGTTCTATTTATGTCTGGGATCCTTCTTTCACAAGAATCCCAGATACGAATAGAACCGGAAAGTTATTGTATAATACACGGGCCAAAAGTTAAATTTTCAAAAAAATTAACTTTTCGCCCTTGTAATATAAATAACTATTTTTTTATATACGAAATCTTGTCTTACGACGGCAGCATAGTCCGTTTATTCTTTATATCAATTAAGAACTTAAACATGGATAAATTTCTTTTTAATTATTCAATACAATTTGCGTATTCGTAATATGGTTATAACCTTGTTTCTGAGAATCCTAAAAAAAGAACGAACAGGCTTCAGATTATAAAAGTTATTACATACTACGTCGTTTCTGAGCAAATGGAAAAAACTTTAATGGCTCATATATTGATTAAGTATTAGATACTTACAAATCTTAAAAGCTGGGTAAAATAAAAATAAAATAGTCTAGTCGCTTTTATTTAATGCACTTTGTTTCTATAAATACAAACATAGTGTACGTACATTAAAAAATATTCTATTCTATCTTACGAAAGTTTTACATGTAAAGAAGGTTGGAAAATAAAAAGAATATAAAACTCTTATAGGTATAAGAAAACTTTTTTGCTTATCTATCTATGTAGGGTTTATTTTCAGTTATCTTTAAAAAGTTTTCAGACCAATAAATAAGTTTAGTTTATTCCCATTAGGTTAATAAGTATATGATAGGTAAACTGAAAAATAAATATTCAAGCACTTAGAGACTTGTTTTTCACCAATTATCTTCAGAAAATGCCATATCCATAGAAGAAGAAAAAGGGCTGGTTTATATACATATTATATAATTGTAACCGAATTAACTAATAAACAATTTAACCAATAAAATAAGTTTGACATTTCAATGTCTTAATATCTTCGACCAAAAGATAAAATAGCCTGTCGCCAAACGTCAATTCAATAATACGTCAAGATGACACTACTGGCAGGCAGACTCGCTGTACTATGAAAATCTATTACTGGCCGCAGTTCTAAATATAGGTTGATCAGTAACTGGCATGCCAAAATTTAAGAAGTAATTCTACATCTAAAAATATCTAAAAAGTTCCTATAAAGGTTGGTCCGAAAATGAGCCCTTCGGCCCTTCGAAGATAGACATGGGGAACAAAAAAAAAGCACCAAAAAATATTTTTTTTCACTAACTACTTAAATTTAATACTAATAGAGTGGTAGCCTTTTAAAAAGTAACATTTTTGGTGAACAAAGTGTAACTTCCTCTTAATTGCATTTTATTTTTAAAACGGTTGCTCCTACATTGTCACACTATATGACATTTTTAATATATTTTTATTCAAGGAAGCTTTACAAAAAAAAAAATTAAATAAAAATACACATAAAAAAGTTTGGACAAAAATGTGTTAAGCCTTACACATTTTGTCCGTCTGGGCACACCTGGATAAACTCTAAAAAATAAATTAACATAAATAAATTGCCCTTATTAATACTAGTATACATGCAAAAGACCGTCAATCTAGCTTCAAGGATACCAGAGTTATTAATTAAAAATCTTATTTTTAGTACAATTTTAAAGGGCCGTAGCCTAAATAAAAATAACAATTCGTATCGCTCCATTTGGTTGCTCCATTAAAAATATATAGGTGTCATTATTATTTCCGCTATTAAATAAGCTTACTTTATTCACATTCCTAAAAAAATCGTATACGATCATATTTTCTCGAGCATTTAATGTGAAAAAACGCAATTTACTAGACTGCCTTACAAGAGGTTCAATTTAGTATAATAGCCAGCCATAAACTCTTGAATCAAACTCTTAAAAAAACTCATTATGAACCATATTTAATCAAACCGTATTTAATCAAAATTAAAATGAAATTCGTAAAGTTACACTGAAAAAAAATACATATTTTAAATCAAATCAAATAAATTTTATCTTCAGCTGACGGGGTGATTCAGATGTAAGTCATACTAACTTAAGACTCCTTAAAATTATTATTTTATATTAAAAGTATAAAAAAATCATTTAAGAAAGAAACATCATAAACTGTATAGGTTTTTTTTACCTATTTTTAAAACTTATGTTTAACTTTTTCAAAAACTTTTTTTTTCAAAAAGTTTCTTTTTTTTGTAAAACGAACAAATAAATTGAAAAAAATATTTTTTTGAAAAAAATTGTTTTTACCCCATTATGCCCCCTTACCCCAACCCGATTTTTACGAAAAACAATCCCAGCCTAGAACTTTGGATAACCAACCTGTGGTCCAAAATTGAAGCCTTTAGCGTTCTGGAGTTATCGTTTGGACTTTAAATTTCCCGGACACACAGACCGACAGACAGAACTTTTTTTACGGAAATCATATTTTTTGGATATAAAACGTCCAGATACGTAAAAAAAGCAATAAAATTTTTTCGATTCTTTTACTAACGCAAATTTTCCTTGGGGAAAGTAAAATAACATTTTATTGTCTATTTTTTAAATCTTCAATTAATTTAGTATTTTTTCCTATTCCCAAAACCTTATGTTTTTTGACTATTTTTAAAATCTTTAAAACCTTATGTAAGTAAGATTAACCTTTTTAATAAAAATTTTAATATATAATTTTTACCCATTTTTAAACCATTATGCACTTTTTTTGAAAACAAAACGTCTATATCAGCCAATTTAGTCCAAAAAGTGGAATCTTTCTCTTCTTGATCTCACCGATTCATATATAGTCTTAATTTAAGACAATATTTTTCTGTGTTCGTAAAACAGACAAGAGTAAAATAACATCGATAGATTTTAATTATTTTTGCTTAAAATAAGGTTTGATAAATATCAAACGTTCTTATTTGAGAAAAAAAATACACGGTGTATTTGAAATAGCGTAGGAAATTTTAACAGATGATTCTACATCATAAAATATGACAAAAAGTTCCTATAAACATATGTCTAAAAATGCGTCATAAGGGAGCTACGCCCCTTTGAAAGTGGCTAAAAAAATCGGTTTTTATTTAATAACTCAGGAACCCTTTGAGATATATCAAGGCCCGTTTTTATGTGTTATTTTCATGTACTTATTTCAACCAGGGGTGTGCGAAACGGGGGGGGGGGGCTTATCAGTTTTTTGTCCCAAACTTTTCTCTGTGTAACTTTTTTGCAATTTTATTTTTGAAATATGATTTCTCAGGTCAAAATACATAAAAAAGGTACTCTTGTTGTAATACTGTAGGATTAACCGTTTTCGAGAAAAATTCACTTGAAGGTGAAATTCTACGGTTCGAGGACGAAAAATTAAATACTAAAATGTTGAAAACCAACATTTTAATGATGCAGGGCAGTATATTAAAAACTAAGAAAAAAACCTCATATACAGGTACTTCCAAAAATCAATCCTATTGTCTCCTAAATATGCACCATTTTTAAAGGGCTATGGTAAGCTTAAAAGCGTTTTTTCGACCTACATGTATGGAAACTTTTTTTCTTAGTTTTTGATGTAGAATAACATTGCATCATTACAATTTTGGTTTTCGGCATTTTAGTATTTAATTTTTCGTCCTCGAACCGTGAAATTTCACCTTCAAATGAACTTTTCTCAAAAACGGTTAATCCTACAGTATTACAACAAGAGTACCTTTTTTATGTATTTTGACCTGAGGAATCATATTTCAAAAATAAAATTGCAAAAAAGTTACACAGAAAAAAGTTTAGGACAAAAAACTTATAAGGCCCCCCCGTTTCGCACACCCCTGGTTTAAATAAGTACGTGAAAATGACATACAAAGTTGGGCTTTATTAGGATTAATTCACGTGCAAAACCTCGTTAATATATCTCAAAGGGTTCCTGAGTTATTAAATAAAAACCGATTTTTTTAGCCAATTTCAAAGGGGCGTAGCTCCCTTATGACGCATTTTTAGACATATGTTTATAGGAACTTTTTGTCATATTTTATCATGTAGAATCACCTGTTAAAATTTCCAATGCTATTTCAAATACACCTTGTATAGTTTTGATTTAAGACAACATTTTTCTGTGTGCGTAAAACTGACAAGAGTAAAATAACATCAGTAGATTTTAATTATTTTTGCTTTAAAAAAAGGTTTGATAAATATGAAACGTTCTTATTTGAGAAAAAAAAATTCCCAATAACGTTTCGACCCTTACCATATCACAAAAGTGAAATAGCTTCATGTAGGATTTCCCATATAGCTACAAACTTTGTAAAGTAATTTTCAAAACTAGATTACAATAACAAAAAAACAAAATTTCTTTGTGTGCAAGAATTTTTTGTGGGTTTTCCATCAGAAACCCCATTTTCCAATTTAGTATAACGGACCAAATAAGAAAAACGAAAAAACAGCATGTAAAGCTGTATAATGCTTCGTACTGTACAGCGTAAATTCTTCGTAGTAGTTAAATATAAGTTTACCCTAAAATATTATTTATTTAAAAAGGCTCCCTAAAACTTTTATATTTTGTACCTTATATTTATGATTTTGTATGAACCAAACCAATAAACTTCTCATTTCAAAACCTTTTTTTTTTTTCGTGTGTTTGTGTTATTATTTGAAAAAAAAAGTACTTTTTAACTGTACCTTTTTCTCTTTAAACTTGACTTTTCAAAAAGTATTTTACCACGATTTTAGTTTTCCCTAGAAAATTATACCATTTTTAACTTCAGTTCTTACTCAAAAATTCTATTTTATAACCAGTACTCGGCGAAGTTCCAGTACTCGCATAGGCGGCGCGTCGACTCTAGAGCTGAGGCGAGGTTTTAAATATTTACTTTTTATTTCTTTTTATCTTGATTTTTCTTTTTAATGATTCCATTTAAACGAGTAAGGTGGAAAAAAAGTTATCGATAAATAAAAATTAAAAACTTTCGTAATCTTAAAAGATAAAAATCGAATATCAGTTTTTTCTTTGAAAAACACCGAAATATATACATATTTATAGTTAATATGTATAGTCAATATTTATGTGTGTAACAAATTAGTTGTCAAATGTTTCGATTTAGTGACCTTTAAAAAAATTTCCCTCATAATTCGGCAAAATTATTCCGTAAGCCTATGTTTCTGTGTTTATTTTCAGCGTTGATGAGTCATAACTTAGTTTACGCCGACTACTGTTTATAACATTATATTATTCTCTTCCCAGTACTGCAGTCTTAACAATTATAATATTTATGTTTTACGTCACTCCCACTAATGAAAATTTTATATGGTTCACTAGATATATTGGAAATAAAAAAACTGCATACCAGTATTATACTGTGCCTATTATAGGCATCACTAGTCTATTTAATTTTCTTTTATTCACAACTGTATATGTAATACATACATTTCATGTATTAATAAAGTTTGGGAAGTACGTGATTTCTTGTCCCATTGTTTTCCACGCCTTGACCTGACCTGTAATGAAAAATAGAGACCAGTAAACTGATTATTACTGGTCTGCAATGTAAATCATTAATTTCCGCTAGATTGCGAATCTAACACATTACGTTTAAAAAACTTAAATGTATAGCTTAGTCTATGTTTTTTTACTTTTGAGACTGAGAAGGATAATAAATATTATAAATGGTGCCTTATGAGCTATCGACAAATGTTTTTTGTGGTTGTTTATTTGGGTTACGCGTATGTGGAACTTCAGTTTTATATCATTGTGCTTTTCTTGTGAAATGCAGGAAAAATATTTGTGGTAAACATGAAAAGAACTAAAAAATTAAGTATTATAGTATAGTATTTTCTTCATTTGAATTCAAACATCTAGAGTTTAAAAAAATTATTACTTTGTTTTTAAATAAAAACAGTTACGAATGAAATAGTATACATGTCTCCCGCAAAATGGACATTTCCTCGACCTATAAGTGGTCTCGGAAAAGTACTATTTTCCGAGTCGACCTGTAATCTACTATTGTCCGAGACTAATAGCCACTTTGCGGAATGCCCTGGTACAGGGACTTAATCATTTAAATTTTACCGGTATTTTTATTTGTAGCTACAAAATGATTTTACAAAAAAAAATAAGTCACTATATTTTCTACAGTTTTTTGTCATTTTTAAACATATTTAAACCAAGATTTAAAATATTTTTAATGAAAAAATAGCAGACACATGTTCATAGGTAGTGGACTTGGTCAGAAACTAGTAAACTGAATAAATCTTCCGGTAAAATTTACCGGACAACTATGGTTAAGGGTTAATATGTGTTTTAGAATGAAAATTCATGGTTAAAAAAGCTGAAATAAACCTTTTTTTTAAATTATTTCAACTTTGTAGTCACCATAATAAGTGATTACGGTTTTGTATTATCAGAGATTTTGGAAATATGAAAGTGAACCTATAATACTCCTCTAAATGCAAAACTGCGAAGTGTATAATAATACAATAGCTCGTGGCAAGCTTAGGAAAAAAACTAAAAGTAAACTTTGTTCTCGATCCCAAACAAGCTTATAGCATCAAAGGTGGCTGGTGTATAAAGAACGTGCCGTATTTAAAAAAAATCCCAGAGAAAAGTTAGTTAGAAGTACTAAAATGTAAGTGTTGAAATAAAAAACCTCTGGGAAGCATAAATATGTATAAATATCGTGCTTTATGCATTTTAATGGGATTACAACGTACACTAAAAATAACGATTCATCTATGACAATTTTTTCATTTATGTTTTAGATTTTCTTTCATAAAATATTTTCTCTACTGCTTTAATTAAAAATTTATTGATCGTGCAGTTTATTTCTACTCAATAAAGCATATTGCCTAAAAATGAGTGAATGATGTGTACCTTTCTTCGCGCTATCCAAAAAATGTAAAAGAAAAACAATCCAGCCTGTAAAAAGGGGTATAAAACCTACTTGTTAATTATATTATTTAATATAATTTATATAAAAGCCTAGTTTTTACCGAGAAAATGCATAGAACAAAAAATGTGAATAAAAAATATATTTTGGAAAAAAAAATAAAAAAAGCCTCAATTTGGTATAATACTTTTAAACTACTTGAAAAAAAAAATTCAAATAAAATTGTATATTTTTAATTTTTAAATATATTTCTTAACACTGGATTAACCATTTTTGCTTCAAATTGGGGATATACTTATTTTAAAGTATAAGAAAATGAAAACGTGGGTCTTTCATACATTCAAGCTAGTACTATATTGGGCAAGTTTGATACCATGCAATAAAAATTCAGTCAATAAAATACAGCCGGTTCCAGAACTCGCGTACAGAAATTTGAGGGTATATTAAAAACTCTCTGGAAAATATGAAAATTATGTCAAAAAAAATCCATCTTCGTTCAATTCAAAAATAAGAACGCTTAAGTGGACCAATACTGTTGCTGATGTTAAATTACCTTCAAAAGTTGAATTTGTAGCTATGGAAGCAAATTTAATTATTGCAGGTATATATTCTGTACGTTGACATGGTGATTAATGTGACATAAATATTTATTAATGTCAAAAAACCACCGCCGGATGGAGTGACCCTATAAAAATAGAATATTTGATAGCCTCTGTCGGTTTTGTCAAAATATAATAATCTAAAAAGATTCTAAAGTTGAAAGTATCAAAAAAAGCACGCGCAACAATTAAAATGCAACCATAGTTACTAATAAGTAGGGAAAAACTAATTTGTATGTAATTTAACCTCAGTAACAGGATTGGTCACATTAAATAGCTTCTTTTTTAATTGGTATTGAAGATGAATTTTTTTCGAAATTTTTTTAATATTTTCCAGAGGGTTTTTAATATACCCTTAAATTTCTGTACGCGAGTTCTGGAACAGGCTGTATTTCGAATTTAAATTTAGAAAATTACCTTGCCTATCAAAGAAGTCATAATTTCTTTGCTTATATTATGAAACTTCCCTAATGTAAGACTAGTTTTACTCTTTTTTTACCGTGTAATCTAAATTGAGAAAAATAACCTATTTGATGGCATTTAAGTAGGCGATAATTTGTGCAAACTTTATTATTCTGAACTTTTCTTAATTAAAACTGAACTTATAAATTCTAGAGAATCAACAAAAGTTTTAAATACCGTCTAGATTCTAAGAAAATTCTCCTATAACAAATTATCACTGCTTGATTTCACATCAAATTCTTGCACAAATAAAAAAAACCGGATAGTATTTTAGCGCTATTGAGATTTTAAAAGAAAAAACACAACATTTATCCAGGAATAAAAACCGAAATAAGTAAGGTGTCTTTTCCGGAGAGAGATTGTAACCCTATTGTAAGCCTGTAACCTGATTTTAAGTTTGTAACATTTGTTTGTTGCAAATTTGGCGAAGGCGCTTGTATTAAAAAATGCAACAACAAAAATTGTGTACGATATGATCATGGTTATATCCCGAGACCTAATAATTTAACCGGCTAAACTGCAAGTAGCTGTGGTTTTGTTAATTTCACTTAGAAAATGTTTAAAACTTAATAATTCATTTTAATGAACTATTGAAAATTTGCTTAAAAGCAAAATTACCAAAAATAGAGCTGCTTGGTAGTTTATGTGGTTTAACTCATTAGGTGGAGGGGCATATTTTAAGATTATTTCCTGAAAAAAATGTAGATAAAACAAGCAGCTGCTGTATTTGTTGGTAATTTTGAGCTATCGGAATAATAGAAATGCTGTTTAATCGCTCTAAAATACACAGATGATATTTAATCGCGGAAATAATCTTACCAAAATTACGGATATTTTTCGGACAAGAGGAATCTGTCTAGTCGGCCTAGGCGGCATAGGATTAGATTAGACTAAAACTTTTTTTTATAAAAGGGACATAATTAAAAGAAAAAAATAACCTCAAGTATTTTACAGGAACTTCGTTTTATATAAAAAAAATCTTTTAAAAATTTTTTGAAAAAAGATTTTTTTTTCATTTTTTTGTTTCATTTTTTTTGTATTTTTTTTGTACTTTTTTAAAGTATTTGGTAAATTGTCGCCTTCTTTAACTAGTCAGTTGGTGACAAAAAAAAAAGGTTATCCAGCATCAACTTTACGCTATTATTAATGTTCCCAAGTTTAATTGTTGACAAAACAAAAACAAATGAGCTTTGCGCTTGGTTTACGAAGCAATTTAGGACATAAGTTTATATGACCTTTTTTTCACGTCTTTTAAAAGGAATTCACCTCCCAAAGTTATGAAACTCTAACTTGAAAAATGGGTCTTGTATATTAGCGTGAGCTGAAAACTTTAAATAAAAAAAAATCGTTTAAATGACCTAAAGTAGCGAAACCCCTGGGGGACTCCACTATAATACACCTATAATTTCGAATGAAGTTGAAATATCTCTTGGGGAACCTTCAAGTATTAAGTAACGCAAACTTTGATCATTTTGGACCCCCCCCCCCCCTGTAACACTATTTTCCTATACCATTAACATGGGCGTAAAAATCCAAAATGACTTTTAATAATCAAATTCCAGTATTATAAACAGTAGTCGGCATATTTCCAGTTGTAATCCAGTCTACAGGTCAATAAAAGAGCCTTTACCTTAAAATAATTCAGGGAGTTTTTATTTTCGGTTTATTGGGTAGGGTTAATGGCCGCAAATAAAAAAAAAACAATTTTACGACGTTGAACTCGATTTGGAACTGTTATTTTTTTAACGTTTTTTCACAAATAAAGGATTTTTAACATATCTCTTAAACGTTACACTATACGTTTTTAGATTTTTAATTTTTTTTTTCGAAAAACCAAAATTGTTCTTTATCATCGGTTAGGCATGCCCCTTAGAAAATTTTGGGTAAAAATTAAAAAAATCTATCTGGCACTGTCTTTTTAATTTACGTAAAATTAATTTTTTTTTAAAATAATTCACACATTTGCATAAAAAACCTTCCTAACCAAGTTATAAAGAAAAATCTAAAACTCTACAGTGTAACGTTTAAGGCGGTGCTTGAATTAGCTATAAGTCGTACAAAAAATGTTGGAGATTTAGTCCTCTTTATTTTCATATCAAACGTTTTTTGTCCTAGGATGCTCCGATATTGAGATATTTTAAAAAGTCCGTTTTTTGTGAAAAATACGTAAAAAAATGACAGTTCCAAATCGATTTCAATGTCGCAAAATTATTTATTTGTGGCCTTAAACCCTACCCAATAAACCAAAAATCTAAACTCCCTGAATTATTTCCAGATAAACCCTCTTTTATTAACTTGAAGACTGGACTATAACTGGAAATACGCCGGGTACTGATTATAAATCTCTAGGGAAAATACATCCGTTAAAAAAAAACATTTATGGAAAAAAATTATCATCTTTCTACATATATTTTATTTTTAAACAAAAAGTCCAAACCGATTAACCGACTGACCGATTCCCACTTGTTACAATAGAGCTTAAGAAAAAACAAGACAGATATAATTTATATACCTCACTGGGATGAAAGAGATAATCCTACTTACTACTCTTATGAGGGTGAAACCTTCACACCCTCGTTGCACAGGTACATAAAACATTTTGGTTTAACAAGTTAAATTGGTTGCCACATCTTAAAATACAGTGTCTTAACACTTTCAACTGTCATGAAGCTGGTAACGTAGCCGTTTTAAACAACTGTGAACTGGAAACACAAGGAAAAAGATAAAATATTCTAGAACTGTTAGTTTAAGGGACCATACTTAAAAACTTACGTAACTTTTTTTATTATTTTTAAAAAAAATAAAAAAGGTTTGTGTTTTCACCAATTTTTTTTAATGCGGTTTTTACTAAATATTTAGTTTTTACTGCTAGGGTTATAAAGTAACGTTACGTATTTATAGAGGGAAACTGTCAGTGTTACAGGAATATCAGAAAAAATGGTAGATGTCAAAATAAATTTGACATATTTTTAGTTTTTTTGCATTGCTTGCTTATGGTTTTTAATAAGGAGGTTAGAAATTGAACGAATTGAAATAAATAGGTTAGTTTTTGTAAAATGTCAATAGTGTTTTTGAAAATAGTTATTTATGGTACTAGTGGGTAAAGTAAGATATTGAGAAAATTAACCTGCAATTCATATTTTTATTAAAAATTTTAATGACATTTACAAGAAAATAATTTAACAAGTGACAGTTAAGTGGGTAAAATAAATAATTATTCACTTAATAAAGTAAAAGCCACGCGGGGGTTATTATTGAGTTTATCTATTTAAAATAAAGCTGGTAATTGTCTTATTATCTGTATGTATTGGATAAAACAATTTTATTTAAAAACAAAATACTAAAAGCTACGTGACTTTGGTATTAACATCAAACGATACGGATATGATCTAAAAAGACAGTAAATGAAAATCCAATACACACCTTTATTTAAGATTTAACCATATGTTAACCCTGGAATTTTAACGATATTTTAAATATGTGTTTTTTTATTAATACGCAAGCAGAATTCAAATAAAAAAATTAATACACTTTCATCTTGCTCTTGTCGATTTTTTTCTATTTAGCCGATAACACTAATTTTTCTTTAATTGTTCTAATTTTGTTGTTTCATACTCAAAATTCTGCGCATAAAGTAATAACTTATGGTCCTTTTTAATTTAAGTAAGACATTGATAAAATTATATCACCCAAAATATTAAAATACGTTTATAAAAATTATTTGATATCTGTCAAATAATTGAAAAAAATAAAAAATCAATTTACATTAATAAATATTTCAACTACCATTTTTTCTGATACCAAGTGTACGAAGCGATACATGGGAGAGATGGGTTCAAATTGTAAAATTTCGCTATGTATTTAAAGTATGACCCCTACACTGTAAAAAAATGTGTAAATTTACATACTAAGTCAGAGGTAATATGTTCCCAAGTAGGTGTACGTAAAATTTACGAGATTTAACTTGTAATTTTACATTTTTTTAGGAATACTACATGTACATGTATGTAATATTCGTAAAAAATTGTAAAATTACAAGTTAAATCTCGTAAATATTAAGGGCACCTGCTTGGCAACATATTTACTCTGATTTAGCATGTAAATTTACACATTGTTTTTTTTTGTAGTGTAAGTCGTTATTTTTTAACCAAATAAGACTTATTCTTCATAACCGCTTATTACGGTAGTAATCCAGGTTCAGTTCTCGGTGTGGAGGTTGGCTTTTATTTTTAAAAAGCCCTTTATAATAAAGGAAAACATACTTAAAATAAACAATTTGAAGGTTGGCGAATAACTAACAGTTGACGTCATTAAAAAAACACTTTTTATTTTTCCTCCAAAAACTGCTTGTATTTTACCAACATTATTTTTTTTATTGATTTAATTTAGGCATTTAAATTAAAAGTGGATTTTAAAATGTACTTACTCTCCATCGTGAGCACCCTCTTGCTCATTATCTGGTGGTTCTTTTCTGACCAAAGTAACAGTGGCTCCAGTATGTCTGGGATTTATATCGACGGTTATATTCCATTTTGGACTCCCCGCTGGTATAGCTTCTAGTAGACGAACTCCATTTTTAACACGGGCTCTATAAAAAAAGAAAAAAAAACTAAATTTCATTGCAATGAAAATATTGCACATATATTTTTATATATTTTTCTTTTAATGGTAATAAAAAAACAAACATAACAAATATAATAATTCTATGTACAAAATTATAATTAAATATTTTTGAAATAATATGGAAATTTTTATTTTATATGAAAATTATATATTTTACGCGTTTAAACACTCTAGTTAAATAAATTTAAAAGTGTCGTATATTAAATATTTCATTTTTAAGAAACTATTGCCTTTACATACAGAAAACATCTAATATAAAGTATTTGTGATACTGGTGTTGGATAGTAACAGAATCCTCCTGTTAGTTTTCACCTGGTGATTTGCGTAAGGGGTGTCCGCTATCTTGAATTTTAGGGGTGAGTTGCTTAATATGCTTCTTAAGATAAAAATACATATAACCAATTTTGTTAAGGAGGAAATTTTCAACAAGTTTTGTTTTGATAATTTTTTTCATTATATTAATAACAATCGAGTTAATTTAAAAATAGCCATGTTGGAGATGAAACCGGTTTTTTCCATTTTTCAGGCAAATTATTCATCAGACGATAAAAATGGTTATAAGGAAACTTGTATCTCATGAAACTCTCTCTTAGTTTAATATATTATAAAATTTCATAGGTACTTTGGTACCTACTTATTAATAAAATAAAACATACTACAATGTAGACGTTATTATCTTTAATTATAATTAAAATTGTCATATGATCCACATAAACTAACAAATTCTATAGCATTCACGCAGTTTTAAGTTACTTTTTTCCTGGTGAAGTTTGAATTGTATTGGTATATTTTAACTTTTGTTTTAAATAAAAGGCGGTGGAGTGGATTATTTTAAACTTTCATATTGACATACAAAGACGCAATCAAACAAACAAACAAACAAACGCCGTACAGGTTAAATGCATCTCTATGTTTGTGGCCAAATGTTGAAAACCAAAGAGATCAGTCGATATTTCTAAAACTGGAGATCTGGAATAAGTATTTCTGAATTAGGTAAATTCAGCTGATATGATGTCTCTTGTTTATACTCTCATGAATATAAATAGTAAGCATTAGCATACTCCTGTCAGATTCCAGCTGCATAGACTTCATTTGTTACAATTTGTAACTTACAAATGATCAGCATAGATTAAGTAAAGACTTGTCAGATAGATTTGGACAATGCCCATTTGAATCTCTAGTTACTAAATTTATGCCATTTATTACCAAGGGAAATTTTTCTACAGATTTCAAATTTTAATTTTTTGTATAGATATGCCTAAGTAGTTTGCAAAAAATAAATCAAATTTTTCTCACGTATGAAAAGGAATTTGACAGTGAGAAAACTAACTGCAGTAACTAAAGAATTATTCGACGAGCTATCTCGAGGTCTTTAAAATTGTCCAGGTCCTAAACTATTGGATTTCTGGAGTTGATCCCGAAGACAATTTTGATCAGAAAGTCAAGAGCTATAATATATCCAAATTTCAGTTAAATCTGATCAAAACCATTTATTCATAAAACCGGTGCATAGCGCGCCGCGGCGGTTCTTAAGATTTTTTTCTATTTTGCGACTCTTATAAGCTCATAATCACACGCATTTTGCGTGTTCTTATAGGCCCATAAGAGGTCTCTACTTTTTTTCTTTTGGGTTGGTAACAGACAAAAGTCTATCTCTTGACGTTTGCCGTGCAATTGTGAACGTCGGTTTAAAGTTTAATTTTCTACAAAATTTTGTGTTTAGGTTATGTTTTACCGTGTTAAAATTGTGGCTTGGTTACTTTCAGTGGAAAAGAGAAGAAATGACTATAAAATATATCAAAATAATATTCGTTCTTAGAATTTTAAACATGGCGAATGCCAATTCGAAACAAAAGTCCCTAAATCAATTTAAATGTAAGTTTTTTTTAAATTTTAGAGCAAAAAATTGTATAAAGGACTCGTTTTATAACAAGTTTTTAGCGCACTAGTACTTTAGAAAACTCACCGCAAGCGGCTTGTTTTCTAAACTTGTACTCGTGCGCTAAAAACGTATGTTATGAAACTAGTACTTTAATATACTATTAAATTGCTCCAGCAGGTAAACTATTGATTTTTGAGAGTTGTGCCCAGTGCCGTAGCGAAGCTTCCCCCCATCCCCCCATAGTTACGACCTTGGTTGTTCTCCAAACACTTTACTATGCAACATATACAAAATTTAGCCAAATCCGACAGAAACCACTTTTTCAAAATAAGAGAGCGCGGTCCTTTGAAGGTTAGCAAAATTTTGCATTGTCAAACTCGTTTTCAGCGCCCAAAAATACATAAAAAAATATACTCTGGTTAATGGTAATCGAACTTTTTTGTGTGGGCCAAACTCACCGCAAGCGGCTTGTTTTCTAAACTTGTACTCGTGCGCTAAAAACGTATGTTATGAAACTAGTACTTTAATATACTATTAAATTGCTCCAGCAGGTAAACTATTGATTTTTGAGAGTTGTGCCCAGTGCCGTAGCGAAGCTTCCCCCCATCCCCCCATAGTTACGACCTTGGTTGTTCTCCAAACACTTTACTATGCAACATATACAAAATTTAGCCAAATCCGACAGAAACCACTTTTTCAAAATAAGAGAGCGCGGTCCTTTGAAGGTTAGCAAAATTTTGCATTGTCAAACTCGTTTTCAGCGCCCAAAAATACATAAAAAAATATACTCTGGTTAATGGTAATCGAACTTTTTTGTGTGGGCCAGTGTTAGTTATTTCTGCTATATTTGAATATATAAAAGTTTGGGTGTGGGTTTGGTAATTTAATTTGCTTATGTATACGAATTTCTAGTGGTTTAAATTTCACTAACACATTGTATACAGGGTTATTCTTTTAAATGGTACATCCCCCGTAAATTTTTAACGAAATGAGATATAAACTTTAAATTTGGGATATATAAATCACACAATAGCAGTTATTTTTCCATATTTTTCAATTTTTTATTCGGTAAGGTGGCGCCAAGGGGGCAATGAGGAACAATATTTCAAATGACACCCTAGGTCTTGTGATACTTTATTTGAGAGAGCCTAACATTCTCTATTTAACTGTGTAACTATTATTTTTTTCATATTTTTTTGAAGATTTTTTTTTCTTCAAAATTATTATAAATTTTAATATTTTTTGCATAAATATTAAAAATTTTACATTAAAATGATAAATAATTAGTCTTAACATCATAATACACCATGTATTAACTATTTTGTACTTTTAGGGCAACATTTCCAAAATTAATTTTTCAAAAATATGTTACGGGTTAGTTTTGAATGTCAGATTAAACTAGAAAATTTAGGTTATTTAGTTTAATTTAGGTTATTTAGGTTAATTTTAGTAAGTAAGTTTAGAACCTCTGGTTACCTCTGGTTTCAAATTTGAATTTGGATTTGAGTAAAATATGCGCGAAAAGAGTGCGCATGATTATATTTTTTTTATGTGCTGGAAGCCATTTTGAAGAAACGCATTTTGCGGATTTTTTAAAACTGTAAATTTAGGAATTATAGCTATATTATTAGTAATAATAACGTTTTATAACGGATTTAAGCTGAATCATAAATAATCCAGTCAAATATTAATTTTTATGAACCCTTTAGGCCACATTCCATCTACGACTTTTAGTACTAATGTTTTTAAATGGGTATTTAACCTCCATGCATGGCTTTGCTTTGATTCTGCTTTTGGTATAACCACACTGCTAACTTTGTACCATTTCGAGCTGGTACCCAGGTCCGGCAATCTTGCTTTAACGCCTTCTACACTGCTAGGAACACAGATAAGTACTAAAGACTTTAGTACTACCAGGTTAGTGTCATTTATCAAGAATATCAGCTTCTGTACCAGCATAAATTGCATCTATCATCATACATATCTATGATTTCATCAGCTACTCACATCCTACGTATCGTAATGTTGTCCATGGTTCTTCATTAACATGCCACATTATTATGTTTATAACTTATAACGTGTAAAGGTCTAGGTATGCATACTGCGGCTTATTAAACAGATTTTGGGTCAATGTTGAGAATATATTGAAGTTTTAGTAATCTCTTGTATAATTTTGAATTAAGAACCTATTTCTCGTTTTATGTTTTGAAATATTCACCAAGCTCAAAACGAGTGGCGCTTTGTAAAATAATTAGAAAACGACCCAATCTACGATTGGCTTGTCTGGGTGAGGTTATATATTTCTTGCTATTCGATGCAAGGTTTTATTGAAATTTTAGTTATCTGATTTGGTAATATCTCAATACCAAACCAGCGTATAACAAATACTAAAAATTTCATAATTTTGAAGAAAAAAAAAATCTTCAAAAAAAAATATTAAAAAATAATATAATAAAAAGTTTCTTGGTTAAATAGAGAATTTCAAGCTGTTTAAAATGACTTATCACAAGACCTAGGGTGTCATTTAAAATATTGTCCAACACTGCCCCCCTGAATAAATAATTGGAAAATATGATAAAATAGTTTTTGTTGTGTGATATGCATATTTCAAATATAAAGTTTATAACTCATCCCGTTCAAAACTTACGGCCGGTGTACCATTTAAAAGAATAACCCTGTATAACATACAGGAAATTTGTAATAGTCCAAAGTAATCCTATATTGATAGGTATTCAGTTCAATTAAGAACCCTTCAAAAAAAATCCTTCATCCCTCCTTTAAATTAATTTCTCGAAACCGGATTAAAACTCCTCGACATACCTTGTGGCCAACACGTGACTAAATAGCCAAGACCGATTGCGTTTCACTTTTTGCCATTTCAGCAAAATTACATCCGGAAAATTTAGGGGGGGAATTAATCTATCATATGTTCTCTTTTTATACTCTTTGTTATATAAGAAGAGTAATACTCGTTGAAAATGTAAGTTAACTTTGGATAAAACAAAATATTGGCATCGTATAGTTTTAGGTTTTAAAATTCTTAAAATTTTCATATATAATTACACAAGAGGCTGAGAATTATGCGGGAAAAATTTGCTGTTTTCATGAAGATTGGCTATCTGGATATAATTACGACCGCCCTGCAGGGACGATTTCCATGGAGTAATTATCTCCTTTCACAGCAAATTTGAATGAAAACTATGAATTTTTCCCGATAATTCCAAGAATATGTATATGTTATACATACATCATCACGCCTGGACCTGACCTGTAATGAAAAATAGAGACCAGTAAACTAATTATTACTGGTTTGCAATTTAAATCATAAATTTCCGCTAGATGGCGCCACCGATAAAAATATCATTATTAATGCTTAATGCAAGATGGCTGAACTGCTGTTGTCATGATTTGTCAGTTTTAGTCAATGTTTTTTACTTTTGAGACTTAGAAGGTTAATAAATGTTATAAACGGTGCCTTGTGAGCTATCAACAAATGTTTTTTTTGTGGTTGTTTATTTGGGTTATGCGTATGTGACACTTCAGTTTTATATGATTTTGCTTTTCTTGTGAAATGCAGGAAAAAATATTTATGGTAAATATGAAAAGAATTAAAAATTAAGTATAACATTTGGTGGTTTGTTACAAATAACTGCTGTTCAACACAAGCACTTCTGCTTAGGAATATGCATGTAATAAATAAAAATTTTAAATGAATATAAATATGCTTTCTATCAAATTTATATTATACTAATCAAACACTTTGGATATTTATAAATATTGTGTAACGATATAAATCGTCACTTTGTAATATAGCAAGGGTTAATTAAACTATTCGTTTACTTACGTTATAATTTATGTTTATTTTGTATATAAATAGTTACATACGTACAGAACTATTTTGTATCTGGGACTATTTTGTAGCAGGAACTGAATTCTAACCATATGAGTCTCTATTCCATAGTTCTACCTGAAAATAACATAAAGAAAACATAATTAGAATATGATTTTTAATAATAAAGAATCATATGACTTATTTCTCTATAGTGCATTTGTCTATGGACTTACCTGGTTTTTATATGTTTCAGAGTCTATTGAGGGTTGGATTTCACTGGCTTTCATTTGTAGCTTGTCTCTCCTGGAAAGTTTCATATGCTTATTGCTTCGGGATAATCCAGAATTTGTTGAAAATAGTTTGCTGGAACTGCTCACTTAGATTCAGTATTTTGTTTATACTTAGTTCACAGGACACTTAGTATTCTGTTCGTATTTTTATTAGTTTTGCTGATAAACAATAAGTATTGTTTATATTTGTTTCTTAGAGTAATATTTTGAGGTTAGATATCACTAATACGGATTTATTAGGAAACATTCTTTTAATTAGTTATTATTTTTGGTGTCGTTTCAGTTACCTTTATTAGGAATCCTATACGGTAAAACTGTAGTTGATAATGACTTGCATAGATGTCGCTAATAGTTCAGAAATAGGATTTTATTTACCTGAAGGGTTCATACCGGTTGATAAGGTCGATTTTCCTCCTTCTTGAAGCAACTCTGTACAATGGTGGTCTCATTTTGACGAGTGTTTATTTTCTGTAATCATCGAAGTAATCCTTCATGTATTTTTATTTAAAGTTAGTGAAAATGAATATTTAAACAATGCGGAAGATATTATAACTGTTATTTTCTACAATTACGCATTTATAACGTTTCGATGGACATCGAAGACTTAGAATGACACGTAAGTTAAGTTTTTCTGTTTCTTAGAATATTTCTGAGATATAATTATTGTTTTAGCACCATTATTACTACATTAATTAATTACCATTAATTACTCACCATTTCTATACCATTAATATGGAATTATATTAATTTAAGTTGAAGTTTATTTTGGTATATTTGATATACAAGTTCTCCGCATGGAGTGATGTTCTGTTGGAACATGGTTCTGTATTTTTCGGCATAGATAAATTCTATATGACCGTCTAGCAGACAATTTTATATTGGACATAATTTTCAAAAGTATATTTTATCCTGGACAACATTTTCAATCGTACATTTTATCCTGGAAGATAATTTTTCCAAAGTAGATGGGATAGCCTATATTTTTTTTCTTTCATTTGAGAAATGAATTCATCAGCATAGGGGAGACTTGCACAGATGGAGACGATGGAATTCATACCTCATGGATTTTGCAGAAACCAGCTAAGTACTCATTCTGAAAACTTTTGAAAGCAATATTTCATATTTTTAAATTCTTTTATTTCAATATTCTTATAACTGTAAACTTTATCAGATCTGATATAGTATTGATTAATACTATATGCCCTTCTGGCTTTTGTTCATTTTTAGGTACTTATTTTTTTTAAAAACATTTAATCTCATTTATTAATTATTAAATATCATACTTTTGATTAAATGATTTCTAATTTAAGCATGACTTTTATACACTGCAAGAAATGATTGTTGTTTACATACATTTCTTGGTGCTTGCTGAACTTCATGTTTTCTTTATACATTTAAGTCGAATGATTTCTGAATTTAGTAATTTTTATTAAGATTTCTTTAATTATATCTTAATATAATTACACATATTTTTTATATATATTTTCTCAAACTGAAAAGCTTAAGTATTTACACTAGGTTGTTACTTACCTAAAGGAGTAAAAGCTAAAGTAACTGGCGCCCCTAACAACATTAATCAATTCTTTCTATTTTTCCCTTGCCCATACCCATTGCTCCGCTGTCAAAACTAGCCGTTGGCAGTGAACGTATTAATTACGGTACAATTGTTAACATTTACTTTAATAAATAAAATAAAAACTTTATTCATTTGAATCAAACATCTAGAAACCTAGCTAGGTTTGAAAAAAAATAGTACTTTATTTTTAAATAAAAACAGTTGCGAATAAAATAGTATAAAGGTGTCCCGGAAAATGGTACTTTTCCTCGACCTATAAATGGTCTCGCCCATCAATAAAGGTCTCGGAAAAATACTATTTTCCGAGTGGACCTATCATCTACTATTTTTCATTGCAAAATGATATAAATTGTTTTATTACTTTTCTTAATATTTTTACATGCATATTCTTTGATTTGGTTACTTAATTCCATTCTCAATTGCCAAACTAAACATTTTTTGTCCATTTTTAAATTGCAAATTATGGTTCTGTCAATAGTTTAGTCACTTGCTGTAGTACTGACTAGCTCAATACTGCGCTAGGCTTGCAAGCATGTTCATAAACGTCAACCTATAAAACTGTCAATACATTTTATAAAAAGAATATTTTGAGGTATTTTTTGTTAAATAATAAAGTAATAACAATAATTATAAATAGTAATTGTCCCGGTTTGTGGTCTCGTAAGGAGCCCCCAAACGGGGTGTATTGAGCGACGATTGACTAAGGGGGGGTGTGATTCTATATTTAGCGATAAACTCGAATTGGTGATAGTGAGACTGTATGTATTTTAATGCAAAGTACGACGACTAGGTTAAGACACCTTACCTTTTAGTGAGACGCTGAAAATCCTGTTGAAAGGGGCCCCATGGATGATGTCTTCTGGTGGACTCAAGAACGGTTGGTGGCTTAACATGTGTTTTCGCGAATATTCGCGTTACCCGCGGGAGGCAATATTACTTTTATTATAAAACGTTCACAAAATGACTGGCACAATTAAAATTATCGGAACTAGGACAGTACGGACATTTAACACGTTAAAAATCGACCGGTTTCGATTGTGGTTTTAACCTAACTCTCTGTAGCCGCGTCATACGACCGGCTTCTCTGCGCGCGCTTCTCCCCGCGTGTGGTAAACGGGCCCGAAGGTAGGCAACCCGTAAAACATTCTAGAACTATGGTGGCCACGTATAGCAATAATTAAAGTTTCTCTAACATTACTGCCCGCCAAGAAGGGACTACTTCTTAATTTGGGTAAAAGCTAATTTAGTGGCAGGGGACAAAGTTTGACAAGCGGTCGTTTAAAGGTACCGTGTGATGTATGTACATTCACAACTCTACAAACACCATCCTTGCCTGGGAATAATTCCGTCACGCGACCAAGTAACCAACGCAACGGTGGTTGCAACTCATTTTTGATAAGAACCATTGTTCCAATTGCAATCGGTGCTTGCGAATCCGTCCACTTGGAACGACCTTGTAACGTGACCAAATATTCAGTGTGGTACCGTTTCCAAAATGCCTGTTGCATATGCTGTAGCAACTGCCATCGGTTTAACCGATTAAGGGGCACATCCAACAGGTTTTCCTCTGCTGGTGCACTGAGTGGATTCAATGTCAAAAAATGTCCTGGCGTTAAAACGCTCAAATCATTGGGATCATTGGACAACGGACACAGAGGTCTTGAATTTAACAATGCCTCGACCTGTGTTAAAAAGGTAATAAACTCCTCATATGTAAGGCGTTGTTCTCCTATGACTCTAGCCAGGTGAGTCTTTACCGATTTTACCCCAGCCTCGAAAAGGCCACCGAAATGTGACGCAGAGGGGGGGTTAAACGACCAATTAATAGCCTCGGCTTCCGATGCCTTTTTTACAAGCTCCTGTAACTTGCTAGCGGCTCCCACAAAGTTTGTTCCACAATCTGAGAAAATCCTCGTGCATCGGCCCCTTCGTGCTATAAAACGCCGCAGCGCGGCTAAAAACGAATCTGTAGTCAACTCAGAACAAAGTTCCAAATGTATGGCTTTGGTGGATGCGCAGACAAAGACGCATATATATGCCTTATAAGTTTTGGCATTTCTAACACGACCCATGGTTAACTTAAAACTTCCGGTAAAATCCACTCCTACAGACTGGAAACTTTTAAGCTGCGCTATCCGAAATGCCGGTAAATTACCCATAGGGGGTTGCAAGGTACGGGGGTTTACGCGGAAACATCTATGGCATTTCGAAACAACAGACTTAATAACTCGTTTGGCCGATAAAATCCAAAATTGCTGGGACACCAAATATTGCAGGGTTTGTACACCTGGGTGCAAATGTTTTTTATGGAAATTTTCTACCAATAAGGTTGTTAACCTATGACTACGTGGCAACAAGGCCGGGTGCTTAGTTTCGAACGGCAAAGACGAATTTACTAGACGCCCGCCTACTCTAAGTATACCTTGTCCATCGACAAATGGGTTTAGCTTGCGCAAGATTTTGCTGCAAGCTTTTCCCTTGTTTAACAAAGCAATGTCCTCAGAAAAGCTTTTGCTTTGAACAAATTTTACTAAAGTATACAATGACTTTTGTAAGTCTGAAGTGGTCAATATAGACCGACGCTGGCCAGGGTTGCGGGCATTATTACAAAACAACTGTATGTATGAAATAACCCTAAGCAATTTTGACCAGCACGAATATCGAGATATCAGCATATCTAAAAATTCCGTATTTTCTACTACAACCAAAGATACAACTTTTGCTTCCTCCGGCGAGTCTATAGGCACAAACAACGACGGCTCTATAACTTCCGAGGTATGCAAAAACTGTGGCCCATGCCACCATATCGAACAACACACTAACTCCGTGGGGGTCAATCCTCTGGAGCCTGGATCAGCAGCGTTTTCCTCGGATTTAACAAAATTCCAACAATCAGGTGGAATGGCGTCCTGTATGTGACTGACTCTGTTAGCTATGAAAGTTTTCCAACGATACGGTGGTGCTTTTATCCAGGACAGTGCGATCATGGAGTCTGACCATGCATAGACGCGAGAGATAGAAACCTTATCCTTAAAAATATCCATGACTGAACGCACCAAATCACTACACAAAAAAGCTGCGCATAACTCCAATCTTGCTAATGAAATCTTTTTTAGTGTAGCCACCTTAGATTTCGCACACACCAACGAAACCTGTATCTCTCCATTAGAACATAGAGACCTAAAATATATGCAGCTTGCATATCCTTTCTCGCTTGCGTCGCAAAAAGCATGCAATTCTACGATTTTTTTCGAAACTAAATTAAGAAATCTAGGTATTTTTAGTGATGCTAGCTTAGGCAGTTCGCCTTTAAAACTAATCCACCTAGATACAACCTCCTCCGGAAGTGGGTCATCCCAACCAACCCCTAGTACCCATAAATGTTGAATCAAAAACTTTGCAAAAAACGATACTGGTACTAAGAAGCCTACAGGGTCCCAAATACGCGCTATGTCTGACAAAATCGACCGTTTTGTGGTACGGGATTCTGACAAAGATACTCCGAACGAAAAACAATCTATAGATGGACTCCAAACTAGTCCCAATAACTTAACAACCTCATCTTCCGAGTCAAAAGATATAGGCTTTTTATTTTCATTCGAAATATCGTGCAGAAGTTCGGTTGTATTGCTAGTCCACTTCCGCAGCTCAAACTTCCCTTTTTCAAACAAAGACATTAACTCCTGTTGAAGAAGTTTTGCTTCCGATAAAGTATCCGCTCCAGCAAACACGTCATCCACATAGGTGCTTTCCTCTATCGCTTTTCGCGCTAGGGGAAAGGCGTCGCCTTCATCCAGAAGCAACTGCTTTATCGTACGCAACGCTAAAAAGGGTGAGGCTGTATTTCCGAAACTAACTACTACTATCCAATATTCCTGCAACGGATCCTCTGGACTAGATCTCCAAAAGATACGCTGATAGGTTCGATGAGCGGGGGCAATCAGAATCTGATGATACATACGCGCAATGTCACAATTCATAACGTATGTATGAATGCGAAAAGCGAGCAAAATATCAAAAATATTTTTTTGCAGTTTTGGACCGGGTAGGAGAACACTATTTAACGACAACCCCGTATCCAAACAACGTGCTGAAGAATCAAAAACTATTCGAAGGCTACTACTATCCGATTTTTTTACACTATGATGACTAATATGGTACCGATTCAAACTATTATCATCTGGAGGTACCAGTTGCACCTGTCCACTTTTAATGTAATCTTCCATAACTTCAACGTAAGCAGCCTTTAGCTGCTTATCAGCCGCTAGGCGCCTTTCTAACGAGTAGAAGCGACGAAGTGCAACTTTACGCGAATCCCCTAAATTTTCCACTACTGGGTCCCTAAATGGTAGTTCCACGACATAACGACCTTCGTCATTGCGGTAGAACGATTTTTGGAATTTTTCTTCACACAACCTTTCCTCCGGGGTTTGAGTTAGAGCACTTGGAACCTGCTCCAACTCCCAAAATGCTCGCAAATCGAATGGTTCAAATGAAGCTACGAGTGACGTGACCCTAGTAGGCGTGACATTCACATGTCCCATAAGTACATATCCAAAAACTGTTTCCATTGCAATTGGATCTCCTTCTGTTCCATAACTGCGACCCGCTAGCATTATGTGAGGAAACAAATCCATACCTATTATTATGTGAATATTTCCAGGAATGTTGAAATTTGGGTCCGCCAAAGGTAACGACTTTATGTGTGACATCCTACTAGTCTCAATAAAACAAGACGGCAATTTTAACGACAAACTGGATAGGACAACAGCATTTACTGAAAAAATAGGACTAGGTGCACCCACGGGTTTAATTACACATTGTGCTAAACCTTTCGATACTACCGGGGATTCTGGATTAATACCTGTAACAGTACCTGCGAAATTGCTACGACTAAGTCCTAATCTATTGAGGCATTTTTGCGAGAGCAACGTAGAGGAACTCCCTGAATCAATCATGGCACGTACTACATGGAAATTACCTTGAGCATCTGCGACATGTAATAGTGTGGTCGCCAATAAGATAGACGACGATTGGTATAACGAACTAAATGCAACTGCATTTTTACTATTTGAGCGCTGAGACACCTCCCTCCCCGGCTGTGAATTTGACAATGATTGCATGTTTCTATTTGGCATAAAACTATCGACACTATTTTGCATAGAACTATCTATGGTATTTGGTAACGAACTATCTATGGAATTTTGCACCGAACTATCTATGGAGTTTGGCACCGAACTATCTATGGAATTTGGCACCGAACTATCTATGGAATTTGGCACCGTACTAGCGAAACTATTTGACGAGGTACGAGCGAAGCTATTTTGCGAGGTACTAGGGAAACTATTTTTACCACTATTCATAATTTCGGAGTTTAGATCCACGGACATTCGTGTATTACCAAAGCAACTTTGTGTATGAAAAGCGACATTTTGCGATTGGCCAACTTTTGAACCCGAATCGAAACATAACATCGAATGATGTCTTTTGCGACAATATCTACAACTATGTGGAGAGTTGCAACCCTTTACGCTATGAAACTCTGCAAGACAATTCAGGCAAAGACGGTGTTGTCGGGCAACTTCATACCTTTTATTTGGCTGCAATGAAATAAAAGAAGGACATTTTGTTAATGTATGACCTTGCTTACACTGTGGACAGACAATTTTCGCAGCAGCGTCAGAAACATAAGATGTTACTTTAAAAGGTTTATAGGCTTGTTGAGATTTTGAACCTTTTTCTATTTTTGAATATTGACTTTTTGAGGTCGAAAGTGCCTCCACCGTTTCCAAGGATTTTGCGTGTTCAACAATAAAATCTTTAAGCTCATCGAAAGTGGGAAAACCAGAACTTTTAAACTGTTCTTCAAATTTTGTGCATAAATTCTTTGGCAATTTTTTGAAAGTTAAATCAAATAAAATAAATGACCATTCATTTACCGGTAAACCTAAAGCTTTAAGTTGTGCTAAATTTTCAGCCAAGGAGTTAACTAACGACATTAAAGCCCCAGAATTCTCGGGTATACTATCAGGTAAACTACAAATATTTTGATAAAAGCTTGATGCTAAAAGTCTTTTATTGTCGAATCGAGAACGTAGTTGGTTGTATGCAATTGGGTAACTTGAGCCCGCTAAAGGTACATTTTTGATTACCCCAAGTGGTTCTGGCCCTAATGACGACACTAAGTAGTGAAATTTTTCGATTTCCGAAACATTTTGATTTCTGTGCACTAATGAATCGAATAAATCAATATATGTGTTCCAATCTTCAAATTTTCCACTGAAGGTGATCAAACTAATTTTTGGTAATCTAGCATTAGACTGTGCTGACTGGGACACATTTTTATTACCAAATAATTTGTTATAAAATTTCTTAATTTCCCAATAGATCTCATCTATTGCTGCAAGCTTGTCCTTTTCCTTTGCTAAATCTGTTTTTCGAACTGTTTCACTAGCGCTATCACGAACTATGATAGCGAGAATTTTATCGCAATGTTCTTGATATGACTGGTATGTAGGTTCTAATGACATAAAGCAAACTTTAAAATCCTCCTGTTTTGAGACATCATTATACGCATCGTGAGCTGCTTTTTCAATACGTTTTAAACGCGCATGCTGTTGTTGTCTACTATAAAGTGCAATGTTATACTCGTCCGTCATTATGTATTATTCTATGATATACTACGAAATAAACTATAAAGCTAAACTAGGGAATAAACTATGGAAATGTTTAAACTATGAGAACAGATCTTTTTCTACCGCATATACCGATTTAGCAAAGGTTCGTACAAGGAGGGAAACCGCACAAAGGAAAATTATCACAAAAAAATAAATAAATAAAAAAAATAAACTAGAAAAATAACAAAAGTATTTTATTGCAACCAACTTCGTTAGCGGTTGGCAAAAGAAAAGGTTTGCAAAACTATTCGACCAACAAAATAATTCTTTTTTGAAAGCAACGTTACACCTTTTATGCTCACCCTGTATACTATTTTCCAATAATCTCTTATTTTTCTAAATAAATAGAGACAGCTAAATTTAAAAAGAGAAAGATAAAAGCGAGTGTGTGTTGCTATGCAAGAGAAAAAAAAAACAACATAAATTTGTACCCAACAAAAAAAATTAAATAAAAAAAAAAAGGTAAACGAAATATTTTCTTAATTTCGCCACTAAACAATGATTTTAATTTTAAAAACTTTTACTACCACTAAATTTGCAGCAATAATTAATAAATTGATTTTTCTTCCTTTCCCCGGGGCAGTAATTTTGATAGCCCCTTGACAAAAGAAGTCCTAAATTTTGTTCAACAAAACACAAACTACAGGAAAAAAAATATCTATTTCCTAAAATCGCTTAAACTGCAGTATTGCTATGAATGAACTATTGTATAAAACTATCTATCTATGCCATAACATTAGCGCTATTGAATTAAACAGTTCAAAGCGACCCTAGTTTTGCACTAACTGCGACGATATTTTTGTAACTACTGGACAAACTCTTTTTGAAAGAAAATGTCTTTTAAAAAGCAACTAAAAACTGTTTTTTGTTCCGATAGCTACAGAAAAAACTAAAACCTAGATTGCTACCATTTTGCACTAAAAAAAAAATAATATTGCCTTAAATAACGAAAGATACTAATGTAAAATAACTAATTCGGACGAAGGAACCAAAATGTCCCGGTTTGTGGTCTCGTAAGGAGCCCCCAAACGGGGTGTATTGAGCGACGATTGACTAAGGGGGGGTGTGATTCTATATTTAGCGATAAACTCGAATTGGTGATAGTGAGACTGTATGTATTTTAATGCAAAGTACGACGACTAGGTTAAGACACCTTACCTTTTAGTGAGACGCTGAAAATCCTGTTGAAAGGGGCCCCATGGATGATGTCTTCTGGTGGACTCAAGAACGGTTGGTGGCTTAACATGTGTTTTCGCGAATATTCGCGTTACCCGCGGGAGGCAATATTACTTTTATTATAAAACGTTCACAAAATGACTGGCACAATTAAAATTATCGGAACTAGGACAGTACGGACATTTAACACGTTAAAAATCGACCGGTTTCGATTGTGGTTTTAACCTAACTCTCTGTAGCCGCGTCATACGACCGGCTTCTCTGCGCGCGCTTCTCCCCGCGTGTGGTAAACGGGCCCGAAGGTAGGCAACCCGTAAAACATTCTAGAACTATGGTGGCCACGTATAGCAATAATTAAAGTTTCTCTAACAGTAATATATTTATATTTAATTATTAATTAGTATGAAATCTTGTTGTAAAAGAGCTTTGTCCCTGACGGTTTCAACCAAAACTTGGCGCCCCTACAGAGAAAAAATGGTGGCCCAAAAATTACCTTCAGAAAAAAAGCTTTGTCCCTGACGGTTTGTACCAAACTTGGCATCCCTGCAAAAAAAAATGGGGCCCCAAAAATTAAATTTAAGAAAAAAGCTTTTCCCTGACAGTTTCTACCTACCAAACTTGGCGCCCCTGCAAGCAAAAAGAAATTGGCTCAAAGATGGGTGACTTAAAAAATGCCCTGGGGGACTCAAACCAAGGCCAGGGGGCTTAGCCCCCCTGCCCCCTCCTAGTTACGTTCCTGTAGTGTGAGGAAATTTTTTTAAAGATCCAGTGCGAACATGCGATGAGTTAAGTATGGAAAGCGAAGCTTATATATCTTAACGACTTTTTAACATGAGTAGTCTTTTTATTAATCAAGACGGGAGGAAAGTGGTTTTATATGGTTGTACAAAATTAAACGTTAATTCGAGCGTTAATTCAGTTTATCCCTAATATGTTGATTACTTGCGAGCTTGTGAGAGCGCTTTCGCCAAAATTACAAAAATAAGTAAAAAAAATCAACAAAAAAATTATTATATTTTTTATTTTACTGGTGGAAACACACGTTATTAAAATCAGAGCTACATGCCAAGGTACCTGCTAAGTTTTTTCTTTATTTATAAAAATGAGTTTATTTACTCCATGTAGGGCAACGAACTAGGGACACTAGATCTAGGTCTTAAGTGAGCAAGGCGCCTTACTAACTTAAGACCTAGATCTAGTGTCCCTACAACGAACTAATAACTGTTCTCTCTAGAATAGGCATTTCATTTGTAAAAACTGACAATAACGTAGCCAACATATACATTTGTCTGTCTTACTCGCACAGCTTTGTTCTAACAGAGACAACAATAACAGTTACTGGTAATTGTTATTGTTCAGGCCTGAGTATACCTACTATTTGTTTACAAACAAACCGAGATGTTGGCGATACTTTATATTAACGGTATGCGTATTCTAGAGAGAAGAGTTATTAGTTCGTTGATGTAAGACCGGTTTTGGCCACTTTAATTAAGGCCAGCTTACTCCAAAAAACGTAATTTTTTTCAATACATTTTATTTATAGTACAAAACATGTTGAGTAATCAATTTTTTTACATATGAAAGCACATATATGAAATTACTTGAAAAAAAAATTTTTTTTTTTTCAAAATGGCGGTCCTGAAAATGACTGCTGAAACTCATCTGATTCGTAGATGGATGGATCTCATTTCAAAACTATTGCACTTATCGATATGAACCAAACGGCATTTTACTCTTTAGATGTCTGGCTATGGCCTCAAGCAGAACCAGAAATATTCATTATTATTTAAAAAAGTTATAAACAATTAAAAGTGAAAAAAAGGGTAAAAAAAATTCAAAAGTCCGCCATTTTGTTTTTTTTTTCATTGAAAATGTTTCATTCTGCTTGAGGCCATAGCCAATTCGATACAGAACATGAAACCGTTTTGTTTTTTGCTTTCAGATAATTCTTTTCCAAGAAATGATGTCATCCATCTACGAATCAGATGAGTTTCAGCAGCTATTTTCAGGACCGCCATTTTGAAAAAAAAAAAAAAATTTTTCAAGTAATTTCATATATGTGCTTTCATATGTAAAAAAAATGATTACTCAACATGTTTTGTACTATAAATAAAATGTATTGAAAAAAATTACGTTTTTTGGAGTAAGCTGGCCTTAAGGCTTTAACATGATTTGTCATTTTCTGGATTTTTACTAAGTTTTTTCTTTGAACATTGGTTGCATATAATTACGTAATATAATTTAAAACAGTTGTTATACAATTGTTAAAACAGGACCATTTAATCTTTCGATTATAACAAAAAAAAATAACTTAAAAAATGCATATTTGACCATTTGTGGCACATATTCCCCAGCCATCCTATGGCGCTACCAATCAATGTACCAATCAATGTACCAAATGTAATATTGTATATTGTAGACGGGATCTTTAAAATAAATGGCGCAATTCTTAATAAAACGAAATAAGAATAGAAATGGCCCCAACAGGGGAGGTGGCCAGATTTTTTCATATTTAGGCTTTCTTAGTTTTACTTAAATAAAAAGTCCAAATTTTTGGATTAGTTTAATTTTTAAATCATTAAAAAATATTGCGATAAATTAAAATATTGTATTGAACAAACCTGAGAAGGCTTCCATATAGGGAAATGTCAAAATGTCATATGTCATTGCTGTTTATAACCATAAAATTTTCACACATATAAAAAACCAAAATGAACAAGAAAAAAATGTAATAAAATTCATATTCACAAAATGTATGTTGAAATGTGTGTTAAAATAAAAAACATAATTCATTAAATATTCAAAATCCTTAAAAAGAAAAATTGATACTATGGCTGAACGAAAATCAAACTGTGCATTATCCAGGTTAAAGCAAGATTATTTAAGAATGAAAAAAGATGCAATACCATACATTACCGCGGAACCTCTTCCAACAAATTTTTTAGAGTGGCATTTCGTTATTTCTGGGCCAGAAAACACGCCTTTCTATGGAGGCTTTTACCACGGAAAACTAGTTTTCCCACCAGAATTTCCTTTCAAACCACCCTCAATTTATATGATCACTCCAAATGGAAGGTTTAAAGTCAATACTAAGCTTTGTTTGAGTATTTCAGACTTTCACCCAGATACCTGGAACCCATCATGGAGTGTTTCAACGATTTTGACTGGCCTATTGAGTTTTATGCTTGAGAACAGTCGTACTTTGGGAAGTGTAGAAACAACGGATACTGTTAAGAAAGAGTTAGCGTTAAAATCTCTTAAATATAACCTAAAAAATAGGCAGTTTTGCGAACTTTTTCCGGAAAAGGTTTCTGCTATACAGGTAGAACTAGAAAAAAGAAACGATATGGAGCCAAATAAAATAAATCAAATCAAAAGTCAGAAATGCAGCAAATAGACAAAATATTCAACTACCGTATGTGTAAATTAGATCTTCCCATGTGATTATAAAATAATAACGTTGCAAATCTGCGCGGTCTTTAAATTGTTTTGTGAAATTACTAACACTATCGTTGGTTATTTAATGCCACCGATTTTGCTAGTAATATTACATATCAACTTTGTAATTTAACTAAACTGCGTTGTAAACTTGTAAATTCATAAAAATAATTTTTTTGTAATTTCACAACATTTACCTGTGATATTACATAATAATTTGTGAAATTATTTCGCATTTGTACAATATTACAACACGCCTTTGTAATTTTAAATGTTTTTTTTTTTGTGAAATGTTCTGGTATTTTCGCAAAATTTAGTAAATCCACAATAATATTGCGTTTTTATAAAACTAACTTTTGATTTTACAATATAAAGATATAAAATCGCTGCAATAATGTTAGTATTTTTTTTTTTGTAAAAATACCAACGTTTTTTTCAGTGTTGTACATAACCACAGAATACTTTCCACTAAATAAATCTATGCGTGCGCTATTGTTATATTGTTATGGGGAGAACCCATGTACACGTAGTGTATAATTCAATCGCTTGGTTCTAAAAGGGCCAATGTCAATTTGTCAATAGCAGCGTTTTAAAAATATTACATCAGAGTTGATGTGAAAACGCTGCATTGACAAAGTGACATTGGCCATTTTAAAACTAAGCCACAGAATTGTAGTCAACATAAATTTAACTTGGTTGGCCACTTGGAATTTTGTAGTAAAATGTTCATTGTAACTACACAGGACCACAATTTTTTTTGTCGGTTGGCGTGCATCAGAAATGGTTTTCTAGGTGTATTTTTGGTCTCTGAACACGAATACGTAATCCGTTTTGGCCCATCACGCCAGGATTTTTTTTTAATAGGAAAAACCAATTATTTCGAAAATTTTATTTCGCTCATAATTATCAAAGTATTATATGACTATATTTTTCAAATCAGCGCGTCGAGATCTATCGACGAGATTTTTTTTTAACCATCATCTGGATAAAAAAAATCCGACAGATTTTCTTTAATCGTGTCCATAAATATCGACGCGCTGATTTCAAAAATATAGGCATAGATTAATATTTTGGAAAATATGAACGAACAAAATTTAAAAAAAAATGGTTTTTCGTATTTTAAATAAAACCCTGACGCATTGGGCCAAAATGGAAGACGGATTCGTGTTCAGAGACCAAAAACACCTAGAAAACCATTTCTGATTCACGTCAACCGACAGAAAAAAATTGAAGTCCTGCACTGATAAAAAAGATAATTTTGATTTATTTGGATATAGCCAATTAAATTATTTGGTTGCGAGTAACAAATTTTATTTGGGTCAAATAAATATTTAGTTCATGCAAATAAATATTTTAATCTCAAAATCATTTATTAATGGGAACAAAATAGTTTATTTGACAGAAATAAAATTTATTTGTCACAACCAAATAATTCAATTGGCCATATCCAACCAAATATTTTGTACACACAAATAAACTGTTTTATCAGTGTGTTTATTATTATAAATATATTTATTTTAACTTCATAATAAAGACATTTCATAAAATGTCTCCGGCTATAACTCTTGGTACATGTATTGCACTGATAAAACAGTTTATTTGTGTGTACAAAATATTTTGTTGGATATGGCCAATTAAATTATTTGGTTGTGACAAATAAATTTTATTTCTTTCAAATAAACTATTTTGTTCCCATTAATAAATTATTTTAAAATTAAAATATTTCTATACATGAACTAAATATTTATTTGACTTAAATAAAATTTAGTACTCACAACCAAATAATTTAATTGGCCATATCCAAATAAATCAAAATTATCTTTTTTATGAGTGTGTATACAGGTACACTTTGAAATCTACACCTAATACACTGATAAAACAGTTTATTTGTGTCAGCAAAATATCTGGTTAGATATGGCCAACTCTATTATTTGGTTGTGACAAATAAGTTTTATTTCAATCAAATAAACTATTTTGTTCCCATTAATAAATCATTTTGAAATTAAAATATTTGTTTACATGAACTAAATATTTATTTGACTCAAATAAAATTTGTTACTCACAACCAAATAATTTAACCCATATCCAAATAAATCCAAATAAATCAGTGTACGACTCTACACACAGAAATTATTCTAAAAGAGGCTTAAAAGTTTGTAAACCGCAAGCATGTACTTAAATAAAATTTTGATGTAAGAGTTTAATGGCGGCCAGTAAAAGTTCACAAAACTTTTACGAGACGATCCTACTGGTATGCTGACTCCACACTGATAAAACAGTTTATTTGTGTCAACAAAATATTTGGTTTGGATATGGCCAATTGAATTATTTGGTTGTGACAAATAAATTATATTTCTATCAAATAAACTATTTTGTTTCCATTAGATAATCATTTTGAAATTAAAATATTTGTTTGCATGAACTAAATATTTATTTGACTTAAATAAAATTTGTTACACACAACCAAATAATTTAATTGGTCATATCCAAAAAAATCCTTTTTATCACCGCGTGTTCCATACACGGTGTATTTGAAATAGCGTCAATAATTTTAGAGGGTGATTCTATATCAGATAATATGAAATAAAGTTCCTGTACACATGTCTAAAAATAGAGCTAAGCCCCTTTGAATGTGGCTAAAAAATCGTTTTTTATTTAATCACTCAGGAACCCTTACAGCTATAGCAACGACGTTTTTCATATGATGTAAGCCTAATAGGGCTATTATCTTATGTAATTTTGATGTAGTTATTTTAACCGGGGCGTGCGAAAGGGAGAACCCTATAACTTTTTTCTGTGCAACTTTTTTTTTGTATTTTTACTTTCTTATAAAGTACTGTGAGAAAAAAATAATCAAAAATTTTTGTTTGCCTAAATCATCTTTTTATTAGAATGTTCCTTAGGTATAAATACATAAAAAAGCCGTTCTACACGCCCCTGGTTAAAATAACAACATGAAAATAAGATAATAGGTCTTTCTGAACCTTGTTGCTATAACTCAAAGGGTTCCTGATTTATTAAAAAAAAACGCCCCCTATAAAGGGCGTAGCTCGCCTACGATCCATTTTTGGACTTACGTTTATAGAAACTTTTTTTTCATATTTTTTAGTTCGCTGCTTGTTTGTTTGTTTTATACTGTTTAGCGTCGTTTTTCGTTGCTATGGCCTAATTGACGGGACCGGCATCTTTACGTGCCCTCCGAAGCACGGTCCTCAACAGAACTCGCATCCACCCTGAAATGTGTTTACAGTTTCACCTGCAACCCACATAACACTTAGTCATCGTAGTTCGCCTCAATCTACATTTGACTGGTACACTAGCGTTAAAATTTTAGCGGCTGCGCTTAAATACGTATACGATATATCTTACTTAGACCAATACGATATATCTTACTTAGGTTAAAACTTGAATCACGTATTTATACTTATAGGTACTTAGTGTGAATAATAAAATATCTTATACTTATTGAGTTTTAAAGAAACTTAAATCTGGTCTGTAGGTATTTATACTGAGTAGTTAAAATAATTTATAAGCGGTTAAGCCAAAGAAAGAAGTGGAGAAAAAACCAAGAGCTAAACAGATAGAGAAAATGGGACGTCCCAAAAACAGGGTCGAAAAGCCTAACGGCGGCTACCAACTCCCCCGAAAATGCAAAGCCCTGATGATGATTTAAAATACTAAAAGTGTTAAAAAATTATACTAATTACTTGAAAACGATCGTATGAGCTCGTACGAGCACTAATTGAACTGAAACAAATTATTTATTTTTTTTTAATTAAATATATTTATATCGAGTATTTTTATACTTGCAACCAGTATCTAAGACAAGTATTACAAACTTTTTCTCCCTGTGTGTTTAATAATAGCTAGTCTACATTCAACATCTGCCCCTGTACACGTAGATTGTAGAGACTGTCTCTCTAAGGGGGCACTCCTGTAGAGGCTGAAACTACAAGATTCTCATTAACGGACAATCTGTATTCGACAGCCCGGTAAAAAACACCCTGTACATTCTTCAAAGAACTAAGTATTTGATAAAATCTTTATAATACTAACTATAGGTTGCCAATAAAATTTATTAAAAATAAAAACATCTGTTTTGGGTTACTTTTAGCAAATTTTAATCGTCACTTTTTCAGTACTTTACGTTTCGGTCTATATTAGACCTTTATCAAACATCTAAATTATGAGAATTATTTTAAAAGTTCCGAACATATTCAGTAATTAGTTCCAAAAACAGATGTTTTTATTTTCAATAAAATCTTTATGTTTTAAAACTTAGCAAGCATCTAGCTTAAAACTTGTGAATATTTCACAGTGAAATAACTATGCACCTACCTTACAATTCAGATTCTGAACTTTTGACAACCTAAATCGTAAAGCTTATTTTCTATCCGTAAAGTTATTTGAATAAGTTTCGAAAATAAGATATTTGATAAGGAAATAACTGTATATAATTATAAAGGCCTTTTAAGTTTTAAGTTTGAAAAATTTAAACTAAAAACTTTAATAATTTTGTTTTTAGATTCAAAATTATCTCATTTAAAATTTCGAATGTTTTGGTAACATTATATTTTTATTTATTACAACTCAAAAATTAAATCTACCTAAAATGCCTATGACATGGTTTGAATTTCTAGTATGTTAAATAGACATTTTCTTTGGAAAATAGGGCAAAATTTTAATCGTCACTTTTTCAGTACTTTACGTTTCGGTCTATATTAGACCTTTATCAAACATCTAAATTATGAGAATTATTTTAAAAGTTCCGAACATATTCAGTAATTAGTTCCAAAAACAGATGTTTTTATTTTCAATAAAATCTTTATGTTTTAAAACTTAGCAAGCATCTAGCTTAAAACTTGTGAATATTTCACAGTGAAATAACTATGCACCTACCTTACAATTCAGATTCTGAACTTTTGACAACCTAAATCGTAAAGCTTATTTTCTATCCGTAAAGTTATTTGAATAAGTTTCGAAAATAAGATATTTGATAAGGAAATAACTGTATATAATTATAAAGGCCTTTTAAGTTTTAAGTTTGAAAATTTTAAACTAAAAACTTAAATAATTTTGTTTTTAGATTCAAAATTATCTCATTTAAAATTTCGAATGTTTTGGTAACATTATATTTTTATTTATTACAACTCAAAAATTAAATCTACCTAAAATGCCTATGACATGGTTTGAATTTCTAGTATGTTAAATAGACATTTTCTTTGGAAAATAGGGCAATATATCTTACGTAAAAACTTGACGGAGCTATAATAAATTTTCCTTAGGATATTTTCGTGAAATATACAGAATGTCAGGCAAAGAAAGCTCGCTATGTATAAAATTCTAAATGAAATATAGATATGGGAAACATTTTAATAAATTTCATAATTAAGAAATGTGAGTTAAGTTTTATATACAAAAAAATGATCCTCTTCATAGCAAATTTCCAAAATTTTAACAAATTAACCAAGATCAATTTTTTTTAATTAGGTGAAAATATTTTATTGCATTCTGAACAATTCTATAAAAATCTGCCTGCCTGTCTGTCCGTCTATCCTACCGTCCGTCTGTCCGTCCTAGTCTCCCACTTATTTTTGTGAGCACGTTAACTCAAGAAAATCAAGTTCTATGAGATCCACCACCACCCCTGCACGACTATTTTTGAGTTTTAGGACTAGTAAAAAAGTTTAAAAACAACCCCTATATTCAGGCATGATTTTCTCGAAAATTAAAAAGGGATAATTAAGTTCTGCAAAAACCTGTGTAAATGAGACTACAAAAACCAGCAAAAAATAAAATCCACAACATCCTCCTTAAACCTATTTATTTCTTTTAGTTTTCTTGAAAATCGCTGCTTAATAGTAATGGGATCCGGATCCCATTGACGCCACAATTAATACCGAAAAAAATCCTAAAATCTTAATGTAATTTTATAATTTTTAGCAGTATATTTATGGTAAAAATTAATTTTCCGGTATACATATTGGCAAAAAAATAACCTATTTTGAGTACCGTAATTTTATATTACATTCTGAAGGTTTATTTATTTTACGAAGTAAATACCGAAAATTTATTGTTTTTTTTTTATTTCTTTTTTCTATTTTTTTTTAAAGGTTGGTACACCCCGGCATTCAACCATGTCGGTTATTGTCTATTTATATGTAATCAAGTAGTAATTAAGTAATTTTTAAAAACACCACTACAAATCCATGCCCCAGATGGGATTCGAACCCGCGAAGTTATTTTGTTATAATTCTACAGTATGGAACGTAATTTTATTTTTAAACTTTTAGATTTCGAAATGTTCGTTTTTTCAGTGTGTATATCGTTGAAGTAATTACGTTTTGAAGAGTAATAATTTCGTCATATATTTAGATTAGTGTGCTGGTTAAACTAATTATCATCACCTTTACAACTCGAGAATGCAAATGGTATGGCATATTTCACGTTAACTGAACACTTCAAGTCAAAATATTATTAGGTATGCGACATAATGGCGGTAGGTAGTATAAAATTTATATTTAGGATGTAGTATTTTCTATAATTAAAACAATTATATCGTCTTCTACACATTTTAAATATGGTTTAATATAAATTTTAGGAATCACTGAAAGCAATAATTTGACACTGTTTATTCTTTTACCTAAATCTTAAAAAGTATAATAGTTGTTTAAGAGCTATTACAATATGGGATGTACAGTGTACAGTGTACATTGTACAGCTTATTATAACTAGGGTCCCTGAGTTTTGTTTTGACATTTTCTTAAGGGCTTCCTCGATAAGAAAGTAGTCACGGACTTGGAAAGAAAGTATAAGGAAGTCTTTAAGAAATTGACGTCATGGATTTCTTTTAATAATCTCTGGAAGTTTTTAAAGTTCGTTGAAAGTCGTAGTTAATTGTAAGAAGTACATTGTACAGTGTGTATTGTACAGTTTACATTGTAGAGTGTATATTGTACAGTGTACAGTGTACATTGTACAGTGTACATTTTACAGTGTACATTGTACAGTGTACATTGTACAGTGTACATTGTACAGTGTACATTGTACATTAAAATTTCAATGATATCTCTCAATTGTGTGATATAAACTTTTCTACTTTAAGATGTATTTTAGGTTTTATATAGATTAATTTTAATGATTTGTACTAAATATTTGAATGTCCTGTATGGTTTGTACTGTTGGGCAATAAACGTCTATTATTATTATTATTATTATTATTATTATTATTATTATAGTACATTGTACAGTGTACATTGTAAAGTGTACAGTGTACATTGTAAAGTGTACATTGTACAGTGTACATTGTAAAGTGTACATTGTACAGTATACATTGTACAGTGTACATTGTACAGTGTACAGTTTACATTGTACATTGTACATTGTACAGTGTACATTGTACGGTGTCATTTTACTGTGTACATTGTACACCTTATTATAACTAGGGTCCCTGAGTTTTATTTTGACATGTTCTTGAGGGCTCCCTCAATAAGAAAGTACGGACTTGGAGATAAAGTATAAGTAAGTCTTTAAGAAATTGACGTCATGGAATTCTTTTAAAAAAGTTTTTGAAATTCTTTGAAAGTCGTAGTAAATTGTAAGAAGTTTTAAAATTTGGTAGGGAGTTTCAGGGAGTCGTTAAGAAATATCGTATTCGTCTTCGAAGACAATATTCTATTAATTAAAATTTTTACATGTGTAGATTTAGAAAGTTCAAGAAACCTTTAAGAAGTCGAGAAAGTCTTTAAGAAAAGTCTACTAAGTCTTTCAAAGTCCTTGGAATTCTTTAAATTTTTTGAATGTCTTAATGAAGTCATTACAGTTTCACAGGAACTGTAGCAAAAGACTTCTGTTTTGGAGTAGCGACGCACCTTATAAGCTATTGGGGACCTCTCTTATTTTTTGGGGGCCTTAATTACAACTCGCATTTGGTTAGATTTTTTAAAGTATTGTGATATACATGCCACACCTGTATTATACAAGATTTTATCCTAAGCCATCTAATAATTTAATACTCTTATACATTAAGGCATTTCAAAAACATGATTATTTTTAAACTGTTAAGGCCCCCTCATGCCGTGAAAACTTTCTGTGCCAAATTTCAGCTCAATAAATAAAATTAGGAATTGTGAAAATTAGGAAGTAAGTGCATGCCAAATTTTGTTTGTTTAAGCCGAGGTTTGAGCTAACATTTGGTATTTTGCATGATATGATATATCAGATATATGTATTTAATTTAAAAAAAAAAATGATTCTTATAAAAATATAATATTTAATTTTCAAATACAGTGGGGCGGATCCTAATTTAATTTCTTTGAGCTAAAATTTGGCACAGAATTTTATTAGGGTGGGGTGGACAGCTGCTTTAATCAGTCTTGGGACTAATAAGAACTGATGATGATAAGGATAATGATGCATTTTGGAAAAATATTGTAAAAGCCAACACCTTAGTAATAAGGTATTATTGACAATAAATACTAAAGAAAAGAAACTAGTCTAGCTCATATATCGATGGTCTAGGGTACAAAGGTGCTAAGTATATATGGAAACCTTATGTACTTAGCACCTTTGTAGGCTAGACCATCGATATATACCTAAGAGCTTTTAAATAACTACTTTAAAGCTGCTAGGTCTCGACTATTACCATAATTATACATCATTATCAGCACAGTATGAAAAGAAGTGAACAAAATTAGCTGCTTGGTGGAAAAATATTTTTATATTTTCCACGTAAACGGTTACTTGAAAGCTTTTAGTTTAGTAAAACGTCAATTTTATAAAACGTTACGAATTAAAGTCTAGAGCCTAAAGTGGTTAAGTTTTGAAAGTTTTAAAACGTTTACCTTTAGCAAGGAGCTTTGTAAAGATAATTTTATTGCTTACACAGGCCCACAAAAAATCAAAAACCTCAATCCTTGAATGAAAATGCACAATAAAAATAAAGTCTGATTACGTAATTAAATTATTTTTTATTTTTTTGTTAGCCTGTGTTATTTTTAACAAATCATGCGAGCTCGGGTAGGGCAGGGGACACAAAATAAGGTCCGAAATTTTTTCGTAGACCATTGTATTTATTTTGAGGAGCTATTAAGCGAATTTAAGGTAAAAATAGCACTTCATTAGTTTTGGAGATAACCTCAAAAAACGTCAGTTTCGCAAATAACGTTTTTTGAGGTTCACTTTAAATTATAACACTATTTTAAAATTAATATAGACTACCAAATTTGAAAAAAATTTCGTATGCGGCGCTTAGCTTGTTACGTTTTTTTATTCGAGTTTGTAAAACTCAAGCGTGAAGTTTATTTTCGCTTGCTGCGACTGCATTTTTAAAAAATTTAAAATTGTAAAAAGTTTTAAAACTAAAATAGACAATTAAAATTGTATTTTTTTTTAAATATACTAGTGTCAATCTGAGAATGCGACTCTGACGTCACAGCGCGTAAACTTAATACCACTCTGTAGGGTAATTGAAACTTATTTCTTAAGATTTAATAAATGATTTTTGTTATATACATTTTGTACATAATAATTATATATTAAGTCTTAATAAATAAGTTTCAGTTACACTACAGAGTGCTTTTTTAATTTACGCGCTGTGACGTCAGAGTCGCATTCTCAGATTGTCACGAGTATACATACCTATGTTATGTTGTTTTTGTCACTTTCAAATATATTTTGTTATGCGACTTATTTGTTTATTTTCCAAAAAGGGGCTCTCCAAAAAAAAATTGATACAGGTCCTACTCAGGGCTAGCTACGCAACTGATAAAAAGGCATAATGAAATAAATTGCATTTATTAAAAGTTGCGCGTCATTGAAAGCAAAAAAATCGCCTACGGCGTTAAACTTGAACACAGTTTTAATTAATAGATTTTATACAATAATTTTCAAATTCCAAACAATTATAATGGTATATGACCAGCAATATATAGGTTAATGCTAGTAAGTTAATCAAGATGTAATAGGGATTTTCTGTTTGAATAGGTAATCTCCCTGTTATTGAACATAATACGACTACTAAATTAATTATGATAATCCCTTATTCTTTTTATTTATATAAATTTTTATTAGATAGTAGATGGTTGGATTAGGGTTATTTATATTAAAAAACGTTTTTTTACTAAAACTGCCGACGTTTCGTTGGCTTTATTCCAACTTCTTCAAAAGGCACACTACAAGAAATGTAACAATTATGTTATAACTTTTTAACAATTCAAAGAACCAGAAAGAAAACAATATAAGTTTAAAAATTGGTTAATAAAATAATAAAATATGATTCTTTTTTTATATGCAATAAAAAAAATGTTTAAAATTGTTTTGCAGACAAAAAATGCATTGATTAATTATATTAAACTATGCATTATAATCTAAACATAGAAATAAAAACATTTATGAAGCTAATTTCATTTATAAAATTCCTTGTCTAGACTGTAATTCCATGTATATTGGCCAAACCGGCCGATATTTTAAATCGAGACTTGTTGAGCATCAACGTGACTGCAAAAAAATTAGAGAAAACCCCCAAAAAACTGCTTTAACTCAACATTCTTTTAATAATCACCATAAGTTTAATTTTGAAAATGTACAGATTTTAAGTAGACAGTCAATCGAGAAAAAACGTGTTTTTCAAGAAATGATTTGTATTAAAAAATTTAATAATAGTGTAAATAAAAGGACAGATATAGAAGACTTAAATATAGCATATTTTCCGCTTGTTTCAAAAATAAAAAGTAAACTCTAGTTTTCATAAAAAAAAAATAATAATAATAGGATATTTTGGTTTCTTTACAAGTCTAATTTTTAGTTTAAACCACAAAAAAAAATCCCCCCCCCCCGTACCTGTATCTGTCAACAATCCGAAATTTCCAGTATACGTTTGTATAGCACTGGTACAAGACTTGAAATTTCTTATCTACATGTTTGTTTATTTTCTTGTATTTCGAATACCCATTATGTATTATATATTTATTATTTCAATCCTTAATTCTTATATTTTAACGAAGAAAACGTAACTTACTGTAAGTACCATATTTTTTACCTTTTTATTGCTTATACTGATGATAATGCCACGTTAATATAAATATTTGTTCTTATACGAGGTTTTATTAAATTAAACCGTATTTTAAATGTTTTTATTTCTATGTTTAGATTATAATGCATAGTTTAATATAATTAATCAATGCCTTTTTTGTCTGCAAAACAATTTTAAACATTTTTTTTTATTACATATAAAAAAAGAATCATATTTTATTATTTTATTAACCAATTTTTAAACTTATATTGTTTTCTTTCTGGTTCTTTGAATTGTTAAAAAGTTATAACATAATTGTTACATTTCTTGTAGTGTGCCTTTTGAAGAAGTTGGAATAAAGCCAACGAAACGTCGGCAGTTTTAGTAAAAAAACGTTTTTTAATATAAATAACCCTAATCCAACCATCTACTATCTAATATTATTGTTGGGTTACCAAACCAAGCTTAAATTTTTATTATAATTTTTCTTATTTTTTTTATATAATATATACATAATATTATTATGTATAGTATCTATACATAATATTATTATGTATAGTATCTACATAAAAAAATTATTTCAAAATTTTATATTTGGGGAATAGGGCTTTGGATCTGACTAAAATTGTTATCTAATTTTGCTGTAAACAGCCACATCCAAATAAAATTTTGAAATTATACAAATCGGGCAAAAACCTACAACTACATAAAATGCACTGCCCAGTAAAAGAGATTTCCCATTTTACACCTCCGCGCGTAAAATGGATTTTTTATTATTAGATTTACTTTTAGCAACCTTAAAAAATTTTCAAGAAAAGTACCCCCGCCTCTTAGGGGATAGAGTTAGAACTTTTTTATTATTAGATTCTCTTTCAGCAACCTTAAAAACCCCAATATACCAATTTTCACAAAAACTACCCCCCACCCCTCCAGGGGGTAAAATTAGACAAATTTTATTATAAGATTCAGTTTTAGCGACCTCAAAAACCCCAATATATGAATTTTTAAAAAAGCTACCTCCTGCCCCTCAGGGGGTGAAGTAAGAATTTTTTTATTATCAGATTTACTTTCAGCAACCTCAAAAACCCCAATATACCAAATTTTCACGAAAACTACCCCCTACCCCTCAGGGGGTGAAATTAGAAAACAAATATTGTCAGATTCATATTCTTCAACCCCAAAAACCCCTAATTTTGACGAAAATATTGAAAATATTTAAAAATATTTACCCCCTCATCCCCTCGGGGTGGTTTGTATTAATCACAGTCTTGTTTTATCAATGTATTCACAATAAGGGCATTATACCTAGGGTAAATAAACAAGTAAGTTTATATTGTAAATGGAATGGAAGGAAACAGATTGAACGCAAGAAAATTTACAATCTTATATGCACGGGTCGGATGGAACTAGCCATTACCGGGGGCATGCAAAAATTAGTATTTAAAAAAACTCTTTTTTTTAAGTAAATAGACACTTTAAACTATTATTCACCAAGCGGAATGTCATGTCGACGCTGTTAATACTCAGTGAGTCACTTGGTCATGCTCCATGGCTCGTGGAGAAAGACTTTAAAATTTTTTTTTGAAAAATGTTTCCCTTTTCAAAAAACGAATATGGATAAATAAATTAAAATTGAAACAAAGAAGTGAACTGAGTTGAAGTGGCAAATGTAGACAGTACACGGTTAATATAAAATGTAAACATATCATGTATACTATACATTGTAAACTTCCATAAAAAAATCTGGAAAACTAATTTTCAGCGAAATTATTCTCGAATAAAGTTTTGAAAATTCAAGTCACGCGCGACATAATTTCAGATGCGAAATATGTTACAATGGACGACGGAATAGGTATAGCAACGCCGCAATAATATACCTTAATAAAAGCACAATTTGATTTTATATCGTTTTTTACGGGTTTCATCAAAAATTTAAGGGTAATATCAATAAGGGCTAATATCACATGAAAAGATGTAGACGCAACTAATATAAATAAATAGTTTACCGGTTTAGCGCTATTGGCTTTATTTTATATAAAAATATTTTAAATTATATATTATCCTTAAGCTAAGGAGAAGGTTTCTTTGGGCCCAAACCAAGTTTTTTATTTTATTTAAAAATAACTTAAAATTGTAGTCAATTTTAAATTAGGAAAAATACTTTTTTTTAATTAGAAAAAATACTTTATTCCTCTCTAGCCACCTCTTTTTGATATAACATGTATTGAATTCTTCTTTAAATAAAGTCGGGAATACGAGAACAGCGATCCCTTGCATTTGAGTGTTAATCTAGCAAATCGTGACATGACTGGCAATTCTAGTGAATGTGGGATATAGGTACCTAGCAAATCATTATGTCATAATGTGGGTCAGTTTGGGATTTTAAAATTACTGGATGTAGAAATCGCTAATTAAAAAAAAAAATAACACCGAAAAGAAAATTATTTGATCCTCTAAAAATTTTCAACAGAAAAAAAATACTACTAAATTGTAAAATAGTTATTTTATTGTTGTCACTTTTAAATATAATGCAAATTATTTTCGAGTAACAAAAAAAGCCAATAATTCTGCAACTTTAATTTAATTTTAAATGTTGTCGAACCTAAAACTGTTACAACTTTACAACTTTTTCAAAGAATTTTATTCCAGCACGTTTCACCAATTTTTATTCTTCCGTACGGTTTAAAATACTTTAGATACGTTAAGAATGAAATTTTTCGAACTATATTGCTGAAGAACATACAAATGAGCCAAAGAATTTAAAATATAGGTTATGCATCCATGCTACCATTTCCAGGGTCGGATATAAAAGGGGTTTGAGAGTGCCATACCAATCTAATCTCAGTATAATATTTAATTTTCCATTTGGTTATTTGACCATTCACCTTTTCGAATTTGAAAAATATTCAATCTAGAAAGGCATGGTGCGCAAATATTAGAATATTAGAATTCAAAGCAATTAGAATAAATGAGCAGTTGTCTACATCTAGCAATAGATGGCGCGCAAAATTACATGGATCCCATGACATTAATTATTTTGTGAATAAAGTCGAAGAATGTTTTCTTAATCAGCGTACAGGGTTGACTCTCGGTACTGAAGGGGCCAGTAGCCCGAAACTGTTAGTCTACCAATATCACTCTGTACGATGATTAGAAAATAGACTGACGGAATAATTAAATAATATTTTTATAATTTTGTTTAAAACACGTTTTAGTGGGTATTATGTGCTTGAGACATACAAGTTGTTTTTAACTTGCTACCATTTAAACTCTCCAGGATTGGGAGAATAAATGTGTAGTTAGTTGTCTACATCTAGCAATAGATTGCGCGCAAGAGTACATCAATCTCATTACATTATTTATTTCGTGAATAAAGTCGAAGAATGTTTTCTTAATCAGCGTACAGGTTTGACTCTTTGTACTGAAGAGGGCCAGTAGTCCGAAACTGTAAGTCGAACCAATATTACTCTTTACGATGATTAGAAAATAGACCGATGGAATATTTAAACAATCAGGTATTTATGTTTAAAATAATTATCAGATTTGAAGAAAATATTTATTTAATATTTGATGCGTGCTAAACTTAGTTTAGACAATTTATTTAATTAATGTCTATTTTCAACTACTTAATTATTATGTGCAAAATATTAAAGCGAAAACTATAATTACACAGTAAATTACATTAACAACCTTTTTTAATTAAAAGGTAGGAAATGAGAAAATAAAAAAAAACGGATAACGGTAAATTTACGTTTTGCTTATTAGTATTTTTTAATGAAGAGATTTAATTTACAAAAAATATGGCCCAGTACTGTACAAAGCTTTCTAAAACATCGCTACCTAATAATTAATTTAAAACTTCAAGACAAAGTAATTAAAATATCTTAATTTTTAGTAAATACCTAAAATATTTTAAATTCTTGCTATTCTACATTAGAATTAACTAGATAGTATAAAAAGCTCACTGACCACCTATTAAAAAAAAAAACTGCAAAAAAATATTGTACAAGCTAGCAGATCTTCAAAATTCTCCGAAGACACTTTTGAGCAGAAAGTCGAGAACTATAGTAGGTATATCCAAAGTTCAGCCAAATATGACCGAAACGATTCTTCCAAAGTACCTATAAAAATTTATAATCTATGAAACTTATAGAGAATTTCAAGAGCTACAAGTTTGCTTTTATCGTCCGATGAATAATTTGGCTGAAAAATGGAAAAAAACAATTTCACCTCCAACAGAGCTATTTTTAAAATAACTCGATTGTTAATATATTAAAAAAATGATTCTAACAAAAATTTTTGGAATTTTCCTCTTTAACAAAATTGGTTATATACATATTGAGCAACTCACCACAAAAATTCAAGATAGCGGACACCCCTTACACAAATCACCCGGTGAAAAACTAGCAGGAGTGTTCTGTTACCATCTACTACTACCCTTTTATTTTACATTTATTATTTGACTGGACTAGACCTATAATAATATATTATATTATTATTATACAGAGCGGTCCAAAAGTCACCACACCCCTCTTAACTTTTGAACCAGTTGAGATATCGACTTCAAATTTTGAACTTTTAAATAAGACAACTTAAACTATCTTTTAGCATATATTTAATACTTTCAGCTCTTAAAATGTGGGTAGGGTGGCATGGGGGGATATTTTAAAAATGCCTAATTTCATGTTAATGTTAATTTTTATTTTTAAACTACTTTTAGTTGACATAAATAAAAATTTATAAAAAAAAACTTTAAAAATCGAATGTTTTGGCACAAAAAATATTCAATCTAGAAAGGCATGGTGCGCAAATATTAGAATATTAGAATTCAAAGCAATTAGAATAAATGAGCAGTTGTCTACATCTAGCAATAGATGGCGCGCAAAATTACATGGATCCCATGACATTAATTATTTTGTGAATAAAGTCGAAGAATGTTTTCTTAATCAGCGTACAGGGTTGACTCTCGGTACTGAAGAAGGCCAGTAGCCCGAAACTGTTAGTCTACCAATATCACTCTGTACGATGATTAAAAAATAGACTGACGGAATAATTAAATAATATTTTTATAATTTTGTTTAAAATTAATAAAAAAATCTGTTTCTTAAAATTTACGTCTAACCACACGTTTTAGTGGGTATTATGTGCTTGAGACATACAAGTTGTTTTTAACTTGCTACCATTTAAACTCTCCAGGATTGGGAGAATAAATGTGTAGTTAGTTGTCTACATCTAGCAATAGATTGCGCGCAAGAGTACATCAATCTCATTACATTATTTATTTCGTGAATAAAGTCGAAGAATGTTTTCTTAATCAGCGTACAGGTTTGACTCTTTGTACTGAAGAGGGCCAGTAGTCCGAAACTGTAAGTCGAAACAATATTACTCTTTACGATGATTAGAAAATAGACCGATGGAATATTTAAACAATCAGGTATTTATGTTTAAAATAATTATCAGATTTGAAGAAAATATTTATTTAATATTTGATGCGTGCTAAACTTAGTTTAGACAATTTATTTAATTAATGTCTATTTTCAACTACTTAATTATTATGTGCAAAATATTAAAGCGAAAACTATAATTACACAGTAAATTACATTAACAACCTTTTTTAATTAAAAGGTAGGAAATGAGAAAATAAAAAAAAACGGATAACGGTAAATTTACGTTTTGCTTATTAGTATTTTTTAATGAAGAGATTTAATTTACAAAAAATATGGCCCAGTACTGTACAAAGCTTTCTAAAACATCGCTACCTAATAATTAATTTAAAACTTCAAGACAAAGTAATTAAAATATCTTAATTTTTAGTAAATACCTAAAATATTTTAAATTCTTGCTATTCTACATTAGAATTAACTAGATAGTATAAAAAGCTCACTGACCACCTATTAAAAAAAAAAACTGCAAAAAAATATTGTACAAGCTAGCAGATCTTCAAAATTCTCCGAAGACACTTTTGAGCAGAAAGTCGAGAACTATAGTAGGTATATCCAAAGTTCAGCCAAATATGACCGAAACGATTCTTCCAAAGTACCTATAAAAATTTATAATCTATGAAACTTATAGAGAATTTCAAGAGCTACAAGTTTGCTTTTATCGTCCGATGAATAATTTGGCTGAAAAATGGAAAAAAACAATTTCACCTCCAACAGAGCTATTTTTAAAATAACTCGATTGTTAATATATTAAAAAAATGATTCTAACAAAAATTTTTGGAATTTTCCTCTTTAACAAAATTGGTTATATACATATTGAGCAACTCACCACAAAAATTCAAGATAGCGGACACCCCTTACACAAATCACCCGGTGAAAAACTAGCAGGAGTGTTCTGTTACCATCTACTACTACCCTTTTATTTTACATTTATTATTTGACTGGACTAGACCTATAATAATATATTATATTATTATTATACAGAGCGGTCCAAAAGTCACCACACCCCTCTTAACTTTTGAACCAGTTGAGATATCGACTTCAAATTTTGAACTTTTAAATAAGACAACTTAAACTATCTTTTAGCATATATTTAATACTTTCAGCTCTTAAAATGTGGGTAGGGTGGCATGGGGGGATATTTTAAAAATGCCTAATTTCATGTTAATGTTAATTTTTATTTTTAAACTACTTTTAGTTGACATAAATAAAAATTTATAAAAAAAAACTTTAAAAATCGAATGTTTTGGCACAAAAAATATTCAATCTAGAAAGGCATGGTGCGCAAATATTAGAATATTAGAATTCAAAGCAATTAGAATAAATGAGCAGTTGTCTACATCTAGCAATAGATGGCGCGCAAAATTACATGGATCCCATGACATTAATTATTTTGTGAATAAAGTCGAAGAATGTTTTCTTAATCAGCGTACAGGGTTGACTCTCGGTACTGAAGAAGGCCAGTAGCCCGAAACTGTTAGTCTACCAATATCACTCTGTACGATGATTAAAAAATAGACTGACGGAATAATTAAATAATATTTTTATAATTTTGTTTAAAATTAATAAAAAAATCTGTTTCTTAAAATTTACGTCTAACCACACGTTTTAGTGGGTATTATGTGCTTGAGACATACAAGTTGTTTTTAACTTGCTACCATTTAAACTCTCCAGGATTGGGAGAATAAATGTGTAGTTAGTTGTCTACATCTAGCAATAGATTGCGCGCAAGAGTACATCAATCTCATTACATTATTTATTTCGTGAATAAAGTCGAAGAATGTTTTCTTAATCAGCGTACAGGTTTGACTCTTTGTACTGAAGAGGGCCAGTAGTCCGAAACTGTAAGTCGAAACAATATTACTCTTTACGATGATTAGAAAATAGACCGATGGAATATTTAAACAATCAGGTATTTATGTTTAAAATAATTATCAGATTTGAAGAAAATATTTATTTAATATTTGATGCGTGCTAAACTTAGTTTAGACAATTTATTTAATTAATGTCTATTTTCAACTACTTAATTATTATGTGCAAAATATTAAAGCGAAAACTATAATTATCTTTAAAGAAATTACACAGTAAATTACATTAACAACCTTTTTTAATTAAAAGGTAGGAAATGAGAAAATAAAAAAAAACGGATAACGGTAAATTTACGTTTTGCTTATTAGTATTTTTTAATGAAGAGATTTAATTTACAAAAAATATGGCCCAGTACTGTACAAAGCTTTCTAAAACATCGCTACCTAATAATTAATTTAAAACTTCAAGACAAAGTAATTAAAATATCTTAATTTTTAGTAAATACCTAAAATATTTTAAATTCTTGCTATTCTACATTAGAATTAACTAGATAGTATAAAAAGCTCGCTGACCACCTATTAAAAAAAAACTGCAAAAAAATATTGTACAAGCTAGCAGATCTTCAAAATTCTCCGAAGACACTTTTGAGCAGAAAGTCGAGAACTATAGTAGGTATATCCAAAGTTCAGCCAAATATGACCGAAACGACTCTTCCAAAGTACCTATAAAAATTTATAATCTATGAAACTTATAGAGAATTTCAAGAGCTACAAGTTTGCTTTTATCGTCCGATGAATAATTTGGCTGAAAAATGGAAAAAAACAATTTCACCTCCAACAGAGCTATTTTTAAAATAACTCGATTGTTAATATATTAAAAAAATTATCCTAACAAAAATTTTTGGAATTTTCCTCGTTAACAAAATTGGTTATATGCATATTGAGCAACTCACCACAAAAATTCAAGATAGCGGACACCCCTTACACAAATCACCCGTTGAAAAACTAGCAGGAGTGTTCTGTTACCATCTACTACTACCCTTTTATTTTACATTTATTATTTGACTGGACTAGACCTATAATAATATATTATATTATTATTATACAGAGCGGTCCAAAAGTCACCACACCCCTCTTAACTTTTGAACCAGTTGAGATATCGACTTCAAATTTTCAACTTTTAAATAAGACAACTTAAACTATCTTTTAGCATATATTTAATACTTTCAGCTCTTAAAATGTGGGTAGGGTGGCATGGGGGGATATTTTAAAAATGCCTAATTTCATGTTAATGTTAATTTTTATTTTTAAACTACTTTTAGTTGACATAAATAAAAATTTATAAAAAAAAACTTTAAAAATCGAATGTTTTGGCACAAAAAATTGAAAAATCAAAACCTTAAAAAACATTTTTAAAAAATTTAAAAATAGAGAATTTTATAAGCTTTAAAAAGATGTATCACACGACCCCCCTTTCCATTTAAAAAAATATCCCCCCATGCCCCCCTGCCCACATTTTAAGAGCTGAAAATATCAAATATATGCTAAAGATAGTTTAAGTTGTCTTATTTAAGAGTTCTAAATTTGAAGTCGATATCTCAACTCGTTCAAAAGTTAAAAGGGGAGGGGGTGACTTTTGGACCGCACTGTATTTAAAATTTAGCCAAATCTGACTAAAGCCACGTTTGCATAAGAACTTCTTATTATAAAGGAAGCAAGGCTACCATGCAAATATATGATTTTTTTAAAATAAAGTCTAATAGGGTATAACCTGCATTAAAAAAAAGGCCCCTGAACATATAAAAAATAAACTAAACTAAACTAGCGTTAAGTGTAATATATATTACACTCGTGTCAATCTGAGAATGCGACTCTGACGTCACAGCGCTTAAACTAAATACTACTCTGTAGGGTAATTGAAACTTATTTCTTAAGATGTAATAAATAATTTTTGTTTATATACATTTTCTATATAATAATTATGTATTAAGTCTTAATAAACAAGTTTCACTACACTACAGAGTGCTTTTTAATTTACGCACTGTGACGTCAGAGTCGCATTCTGAGATTGACAAGAGTATATATAGTTTTTTATATTATACAAAATTGTAAATAATTATAATTATTTTTAAACATAATAAAACATTGTTAAATTATCTAAGGGCTTTTCCTACCTTCAAATTTTAAAATATTTAGTTTTTTAAACATTTTTTTTATATATAGAAAGAAAAAAGATATCATTGTAAAAATTTTGTAGGTAGATATGTGTATTTATATTTAAAAATATATTTTTTTTTAGATTTTTGATGTGCCATTTTTTACCATAATTCCGGCCGTTTCGATCGACTCATAAAAAAAACGGGATATTATTTAGTATTGAAGTCGCTATAGCCCTATCTAGAAGAATTTTTTTTGCCAAACAAAATGGCAGAAGTTTTTCTTGAAAATTATTTAAAATTTTTTGAAAAACATCTGCCATTTTGTTACTTTTTGGTAAAAAAAATCGCCGTGCATCGCGGTTGTCCCTTTTTGATATTTTTCAAAAAAAATTATGGCAAAAAAATGGCACTTAAAAAATCTAAAAAAAAAATGTATTCTTTAAATAGAAATAAATATACCTACAAAATTTCACAAAGATATCTGTTTTCTTTCTATATAAAAAAAATGTTTAAAAACAAAATATTTTTAAAATATGAAGGTAGAAGCTAATTTTTTGCCAGTGCACTTAAAGTGTTTTAATAAAATAAGGAGGTCTAATTTATAAAAAAAATACAGCTTATTATCGTAAAAAGGCTTTTTTGAGCTTTATTATGATATTAAATTTAAGACTTCAAGGGTCCTTTCAGAAATGAAAGCTCTCGTAATGAAAAGACTAAAACTTTCAGTAAGTGTGTCGGAAATAAGTATTTTATTCAAAGTTTATTATTTCATGTCAAATGTTAAAAGGAATACAAAATTATTACACACTGAAAAAACATACAATTAGACGTGTAAAAGTTTGCATGTCATAGTAAATAAGATTCTTTGTATATACCGATTTTTTTTACAAAATTACATACTGTAAAGTAAGATGTAAAAAATAAATTTTCGGTATTTTTTCCATAAAATTAACGAACATTCAGTCTGTTACACAAAATACCGATAAGCAATACAGGTTATTTTATTGGACATATCATATTGGCAATATGTATACTAGAAATGTATTTTTCCCATTTGACGTTTGTATCAAGACGATATTAAATAACACTGGCCTACAAAAAAAAGTTGTCTGTGCTGGTGTTGAGACCCACCTACTCTTATGTATTTTGTGATGATGAACACGAATCTGTCATAAAAAAGGCATTTCGTGGGCTCGTTTTTTGCTACACTGAAATTGCAGACAAGATTTTCACCATTTTTTCAGTGTAGAAAAAAATGAGCCCATGGGTTGCCTTTTTATGACAGATTCGTGTTCACTATCCCAAAGTTCATAAGAAAAGGTCTCAACCACAGCACAGACAACTTTTTTTATGAGTTTTTATAAGGCCCACAAAAAAAGTTGTTTAAAATTCAAACGCCATACGAAATATATTAATAAAAACAGCAAATCGGGTACTAATGGCTTTATTACTATATAAAAATTTAAACTATTGCCAACGGTTTCGTAACTGGTTAGTTACTTTCTCAAGGCTAAAAAGAACGAAAAAAAAAACGAATTACAAAAAGGCTGGAGTTATATAACCAACAAAATACTTTTTTAACAAGTTTTGGTTTACAATAAAACTACGAGAAAACTTAGCTAGGTTAAAATTAAACTACTAAATTACACATTAAACAATAAATAAATAATTTGAAAACATTAAAAATTGTAAAAACGATCACATCTTAAGTTCTACGTGTCAGTATGATTAGATTGGTGCGTCGAAAAATTGAATTAACAATTTATTTTTAATTTTTTGGATAATTTTTATTCTTTTAATTTATTTGTATTTTGCAGATAACTTTTTTAATAATCCGATTATTTTATAGTATCCTTTTTACCTCTTCAAAATAAATTGTTAATTCAATTTTTCGACGCACCAATCTAATCATACTGACACGTAGAACTTAAGATGTGACCGTTTTTACAATTTTTAATGTTTCCAAATTATTTATTTTTTGTTTAATGTGTAATTTAGTAGTTTAATTTTAACCTAGGTAAGTTTTCTCGTAATTTTATTGTAAACCAAAAATTATTAAAAAAGTATTTTGTTGGTTATATAACTCCAGCCTTTTTGTAATTCGTTTTTTTTTTTCGTTCTTGAGAAAGTAACTAACCAGTTACGAAACCGTTGGCAATAGTTTAAATTTTTATATAGTAATAAAGCCATTAGTACCCGATTTGCTGTTTTTATTAAAAAAAGTTGTCTATTCTTATGTATTTTGAAATGCTAAACACGAATCTGTAAATGATTTAACTTCAAAATAAATGAAACTAGATATTTTCAAAAATAGCTTAATATTTAAAAATAAATAATTTCTGTTTAATTCATGAGGTTGGACTTCTACTCCTTAGCTACCTTTCACTACAAATGTTCTATTTTTAATTAACCCCTTGACGCACTCACCCGAGTTCACAGTAGGTTGTCATTTTTAAGCTCACCCGAGTTAACTCAGACAGACCTAGAATGTAGAAAATAAAGATTTTTTTTTATTTTCTCAACGTTATTTGTTATTGCCCTTCAGTGTAGACTAAAAATTAAGAAAAAAAAATTGGTGAAAAATAAAGTGGCGCGTCAGGGGGTTAAATACCAATTCTTAAAAGCTTTTTGTTCAAAAAAATAAAATTAGGGAGAGATATTCCAACCCTCAAAAATATATATTAAAATGATAAATAAAATTACCTCCGCTAGTAGGAAAAATATTTCTCCTAACGCATGCGTAAAGAGGCTTTTCCGCACTTCTTAGGGAAATAGCTATTTCCTTTGCTTTAAAGCTGAGAGGATTATAATAAATGCAAGATCCAACTAATTTAAAAAAAAATACTAAATTATTTAATTAGTTGTTCTAACTTTATTATTTATTTAATTCTAGATTTAAACGAGTTTTTCATTTTCCGATTACAGCTTGCTTAACGATAACGGACATGAAACATCCACAAATAGATTTAATTTAATTAATTTTAAGTAGACTGCCGAGTGAAAAGTTTAAATTTTCTACAAATTAAAGTTAAATAAGTTCGTGAAACGGTTCCGCATCAAAAGTTAAGAACTTAAAAAATACATTCGAAAGAAGTTTAATTTCAATTACATTAATAGCTGCAGAGAAATCATTAATTAAATAAAATAGATATTTAAAAGGTTAATAAATATAGTCTTTTTTCTCCTATTTTCTTTATTAACCTCTTATTGCCTGAATTATTTAGCACTTAAAAAAAAATAAAAAAAAGTATATACCTAAAATGGTGGTGCTTTAACTTACCTTTTCAACGGTTTTAAATGAATAAAAACATAAAAACTAACCTTACAGGTAGAGCAGTCTGAAAATATATACAGGTCTACCCGATCGACCCGATTCTTTTCATAATTGTTGTCATACACCAAATAACTTATGTATAAAAAAACAGAGATGGCAACATATGACCTAAAGCTGAATCAATTGTTTGGTTCTAAGATGGAACAGTAGAAAATTTGGAATCTCAGCCATTAAAATTTATATCTACACTTACAAGGGCCACTTGCACCAATGATGGTTTAACTTTAAACTTGGATTAAATTGACGGCCGACCAATCAAAACACAGCATTTTTAACTTAAACTCGGTTTAGCTGAGATAATCCCAAACCAAAAGTTGGTGCAAGTGGCCCTAAATACAATAAAAAGTGTATGTTCCTAATCTGACCCAGTCGGCAATAAGAGGTTAATATGGGAACATGTTTCGAAGTGCTTAGTTCACTTCATCTTCAGGCCGAGACTAAAATAAATTTTAAATATGAGACATTTACATAAGAAATTGAACTTTAAAAATACTTACAAAAATAAAACAAGATTTGTCAACTTAATATACAAAAATGTACGAATTCAGACGGGTCACGGTTAATAAACATAAACATGTATCTACATTGATACGGAATCTAAGACATGAATAAATTAAATAAATAAACTAGACAGACATTATGACAATTACAGGTTATGTTGTGACTAATAAACCACAAGTTTAATTTGTTGTGTTGTTCTAAAGCGGCTTTTACAGTTCGGCGATTGACGCAGCGTTAGCTCGTTGAGTAATCTGATTGGTTCTATTTCCCTATCTCTTCAACCCCACTTTTCTACCGCCAACGGTCGACGCTGAAGTTGAATTTTTTGAACTTCGGGCGCAAAACGCTGAACTGTAAACGGAAATAGCGGAGATCGCCGGCGAGAGCTGATTGTCAGAATGGTGGGAATATGCCGCCAGCGTCAAACGCTGAAGTGAAAAAGCGCCTTTAGTGTGTTTGTTGAACAACACAACAAATTAAACTTGCGGTTCATTAGTCACCACAACATAACCTGTAAATGTCATAATGTCTGTCTAGTTTATTTATTTAATTTATTCATGTCTTATATTCCGTATTAATGTAGATATATGTTTATGTTTATACACTGTGACCCGTCTGAATTCGTACATTTTTGTATATTAAGTTGACAAATCTTGTTTTATTTTTGTAAGTATTTTTAAAGTTCAATTTCTTATGTAAATGTCTCATATTTAATTTTTATTTTAGTCTCGGGCTGAAGATGAAGTGAACTAAGCACTTCGATACATGTTCCCATATTAATAAAGAAAATAGAAGAAAAAAAGACTATATTTATTAACCTTTTAAATTTGCAAAACTCCTACCTGGGTATTATGGCTCAAAATAGATATTGTTTAGTCGAAGTAAATCAATCACATTTAATAAAAAAAACTGATCGATCTTCTACATTTACAACGTATTTAACCCAAATATATATTTTTTTATTTGTCTACATCTTAACAACGATATATTGCGATAAACACTCTGAGTTGAACCAATGCACAGTGGGCCAGGTTCTTCGATCTTTATAAAAATGAGTCAAATGCCTTCTTTTGATTATGTTTATGTAGACCAATGTCCATAACCTAAAAATTCAAAATGGTGGAGTCAATATGACGCGTCGGTTTTTGAACCTTAACTGTATTTGCACGAAATTGGGGCTAATTTTTTTTGTAAAGTCATCAGTTTTGGAGAAATACTTAAAATTAAAGCATTTAATATGATAAAGATATGATCGAACTTAAAAATATATTTAATCCCCTATTTTCGTGAAAATCTTTATTTACAGATCTTAAACCGTCTGTAAAATAAACTAAATTTTTTAATCATAGAATATATACTTAATTATCCTTAGGTATGTCTAAAAATATATTACATAAATAATAAAGTGTCTGTATCCTAATATAAAGGTTCCAGAAACGTCAAAATATTAACTATAAGTTTAAATCATAAATATAAAAAAAATAACCATTTGTTAATTGTTCCTTTATATGAAGGTTTTTCTTTAATGATAGTAATATTATTCTATGAAAAAAACCGTTGCGGATTTTTGCGCAACACGGAGAAAAATAATAAAGTTTTTTTAAATACGTATTTTTACATAGATATTTAATTTATTAATTTAATTAATTTATTTATTTGAAATAGATACACAGAATCATGGAGAGCCCCAAATAAGTTACAAAACTTGTGCTAGGGGCTCTACACTAATTTTGAGAAAAAAAACTTCCAAATATTTAAGTTGAGAACCAAACGTAAAAAATAATTTTAATCTTCCATCTTCGCCTTTCCTCCATTTTTACAGGTTCCTCGTTCCTCAAATACCATTCATACAATCGCCTTTCCAAATTTTTAGCAGTATTTACAGATAATTTTGAATTTAGAAATTTATTTTAAAAAATATGGACAATGACATTGACAGACATTGATATTTACAAAGATCAAAAAAAAAATTAAATATATATATATATATATATATATATATATATATATATATATATATATATATATATATATATATATATATATATATTTGGACCACCCTAGTGGCGCGGATTTTTTTTTTTTAATTTTTCATTATTTTATTCGAAATCAGCGGTATCAAAAATAACCGTACGTATTCAGAATTTTTTCCACTTATTTCCCCCATCGAAAAAAACCTGGTTCTCTGGAGTTGGCGTTCAACGGCGATCAAACCAAATTACATCCACGTGAAATTTAACCCCTTTGGCTTCATTGTATTCATGTATAGATATTTTTAGGTCTAGCAAAATTTATCACAATATCCACAGTTGGATATGGTATAGGGACCTATATATTGAAATACCGGCTAGACCGGGTTATATTGCTACCCAATTGAGTTAATTTATTATAAAATATAAGTTCGGGGCCAGATTTCCCATTAGGCAATATTAGGCAGAGATGCCGCGATGGAGGGGGTAGGGGGGCACTGTATTAGTGGACGTCCATAAAGTATGTCACGCCTAAGGGCATAGTCCAGGAGTTTGTGACACTTTGTGAAGGGGGGTGGGGGTCTAGAGCAATGTGGTCACATAAAAATTAAAGTGCTTTTTGATTATCCTTGATATCTTTTCAAATAAATTTTATGTACTACAAAGTTTTATCTAAGAATATAAAATACCTTTTCCCAAAATTAATTTTTTCTGTATACAAAAGTTTAACGTGAAATGACATATAGAGGAAGGGGGGTAAGTGACACTTTGTGATAGGGAAAGCGGGGTTTTCAAAAACGGCCAAAAAAGCGTGACATACTTTATGGAAATCCCCTTACACTAAACTATTATAAATGCCAAAAAAAAGTTGTTGTTATGTATACATACATAATTTAAAGCTTAATATTGATAAATGTTACAAGTTACAATATTTTGTAACTAACCAACTACAGAAATATTTGTAATTAACTGGTGTGAAAAAGTAATATTTGTTGTAACTATTTGTAATCATAAATATTTAAGGCCTTTATGGAAGTTATTTCCGGTGAAAATTTTCTTTGTTTGAATTTCAAGAAAAATAAAGTAGCAACACTAACGATTTTCTTAAGTGAGCGTACGCAATTTATTCATAGAATAAAAATAGCTATCGATTTGCTATTTATATTCTAGATTACAGGTCGATGTTTTGCAGAAATGTTACAAGTTTCAAGATAGACTAGCCATTTACAGAAATATTTGTAAACACACTGGTGCGAAAAAGTGATATTTGTTTTAGCTATTTGTATTCATAAATATTTAAGGCCTTTCTGGGAGTTATTTCCAGTGAAAATGTTCTTGGTCTGAATTTAAAGAATAATATAGTAGCAACACTTTAACAATTTTCTTAAGTGAGCGTACGCAATTTATTCATAGAATAAAAATAGCTATCGATTTGCTATTTATATTCTAGATTACAGGTCGATGTTTTGCAGAAATGTTACAAGTTTCAAGATAGACTAGCCATTTACAGAAATATTTGTAAACACACTGGTGCGAAAAAGTGATATTTGTTTTAGCTATTTGTATTCATAAATATTTAAGGCCTTTCTGGGAGTTATTTCCAGTGAAAATGTTCTTGGTCTGAATTTAAAGAATAATATAGTAGCAACACTTTAACAATTTTCTTAAGCGAGGGTACGCAATTTATTCATAGAACAAAAATAGCTATCGATTTGCTATTTATATTATAGATTACAGGTTTATGTTTTGCAGAAATGTTACAAGTTACAAGATAGACTAGCCAACTACAGAAATATTTGTAAACACACTGGTGCGAAAAAGTGATATTTGTTTTAGCTATTTGTATTCATAAATATTTAAGGCCTTTCTGGGAGTTATTTCCAGTGAAAATGTTCTTGGTCTGAATTTAAAGAATAATATAGTAGCAACACTTTAACAATTTTCTTAAATGAGGGTACGCAATTTATTCATAGAATAAAAATAGCTATCGATTTGCTATTTATATTCTAGATTACAGGTCGATGTTTTGCAGAAATGTTACAAGTTACAAGATAGACTAGCTAACTACAGAAATATTTGTAACCACACTGTTGCGAAAAAGTAATATTTGTTGTAACTATTTGTAATCATAAATATTTAAGGCCTTTATGGGAGTTATTTCCAGTGAAAATGTTCTTGGTCTGAATTTAAAGAAAAATATAGTAGCAACACTTTAACAATTTTCTTAAGTGAGGGTACGCAATTTATTCATAGAACAAAAATAGCTATAGATTTGCAATTTATATTCTAGATTACAGGTTGATGTTTTGCAGAAATGTTACAAGTTACAAGATAGACTAGCCAACTACAGAAATATTTGTAACCACACTGGTGCGAAAAAGTGATATTTGTTTTAGCTATTTGTATTCATAAATATTTAAGGCCTTTATGGGAGTTATTTCCAGTGAAAATTTTCTTGGTGTGAATTTAAAGAAAAATATAGTAGCAACACTTTAACAATTTTCTTAAGTGAGGGTACGCAATTTATTCATAGAATAAAAATAGCTATCGATTTGCTATTTATATTTTAGATTACAGGTCGATGTTTTGCAGAAATGTTACAAGTTACAACATAGACTAGCCAACTACAGAAATATTTGTAAACACACTGATGCGAAAAAGTTATATTTGTTTTAGCTATTTGTATTCATAAATATTTAAGGCCTTTATGGGAGTTATTTCCAGTGAAAATGTTCTTGGTCTGAATTTAAAGAATAATATAGTAGCAACACTTTAACAATTTTCTTAAATGAGGGTACGCAATTTATTCATAGAATAAAAATAGCTATCGATTTGCTATTTATATTCTAGATTACAGGTTGATGTTTTGCAGAAATGTTACAAGTTACAAGATAGACTAGCCAACTACAGAAATATTTGTAACCACACTGGTGCGAAAAAGTGATATTTGTTTTAGCTATTTGTATTCATAAATATTTAAGGCCTTTATGGGAGTTATTTCCAGTGAAAATTTTCTTGGTCCGAATTTAAAGAAAAATATAGTTTAAATCAGTACTGTAAATTCACTGTTTTCTGAAAATGTGAATTTTTACCTGTGATTTCAAAAATATGGTAATTTCACGGCAAATAAACTAGGTCATATGTTACCAGCAAAGAAAGTGGCAAATTTAAATCATTCCTGTAAATTTACTGTTATCTGTAAAAATGTGAATTTTTATTTTGGTAATTTTACTGCTATCTTTTGTAGAATGTAAGCTATAATTATGGTAATTTTAAACCAATATTGTAAAAGTGCCGGGTTTTTGGACCACATGAATGAATTTTAATGCAAAATTATTGTACCGACAGGAAAAGAGCTCAGATTTTACTAAACCGAGTAATATTGAGGTTAATTTAATAAATATTGTAAATTCACATTCTGACATGGTGAATTTGTTTTAATTTGCTTTAATTATTACGGTTAATACTACTGAAAGATTGACGGACAAATTTAAGGTGCGACAGGAAAAGAGCTGAGATTTTACTAAACCGAGTAATATTGAGGTTAATTTTAATAAATATTGACGGGCAAATTTAGAGTGTAGCAACACTTTAACAATTTTCTTAAGTGAGGGTACGCAATTTATTCATAGAACAAAAATAGCTATCGATTTGCTATTTATAATCTAGATTACGGATGTTTTGCAGAAATGTGATGTTCTACGCGAAAATGAATCTTAAGATAATAACACATGGAAAAGAAAAATTAAAGCAATATTTATAAATCATTCTTTTTTATAGGAGCTACCTACCTTTATTAAAATCGACTGAAAAATATTTTTTTTTGCTTTATTAAAATCGACTGAAAAATATTTTTTTTTGCTTTTTCTAATTAAATATCATAATTATCATTAATTAATTTCATAAAACAACGAAAAAATGTAATGTGTTAAAAATGTTGGTCTGTCTGTCAGTTTATTTTTGTGTAAACGTTATAACTTTCGAATGAATTACCCTTTTTAAATATAAATTCGTTATGTGTGTTCTTTATGTAGTGTTTTACGATTAAACTTATTGTAACACGCAAACCAAAACTACAAAAACGTAATTATGAAACGCAAATAGATAAATATTTGTTATAGTGTTGTATTCACATGTTATATTACTCCCTTTATATGACTTTTTCTGCATTTTAACCTTCAGTTATAGGCCCATTTCTATTATCTGTAACTTTGCGAAAGTATTTGAATCGATTCTATATACTCGGATATATGATCAGATTAAGACAAAGCTTACCTCTTGTCAGCACGGTTTCATGCGCAACAGAAGCACTGTTTCTAACTTGGTCGTCTTCAAGAAATTATTGTCGCAGGCTATAAATGACAAACTACAGGTGAACGTCATTAGCACAGATTTTCAAAAAGCCTTTGATCAAATAGATCCTTATGTAATTACAAAAGCTTGAATCTTTTGGCTTTCATCGGACTTTAATTATTTTCTTTTTTTCATATTTACTTGATCGTAAACTTATTGTTTTTTATAATGGGTATTTTTCGTATGCGTATAAATAACTTACCTCTTATGCGTATAAATAACTTACCTCTATGTATAAACTGCGATAAAATACTGTTTTCTGACGACTTTAAGTTTTATTTGATTATCAAGTCTATTAAAGACTGTAAATGGATTATTCTGTTGGGTGAATAAAGATTATTATTATTATTATTATTACTCAAATCCATTTTTCCTTGGAACATCGTAAATACTTAACTAAGAATAAGAGTAATAATTAAGATAGATGTACTACATGTCTAATTTTAAGCAAGGTTTGTTTACCCATATAAGGTCTTACTGGATGTCACTACATCTTTTCTTAATGATTAAAATTCCTTAATTAAATTGCGGAGATAAATTGTTCTGGTTATAAGTCTTCTATGTGATTAATATCTTTGAGGACATATCGTATGGCAGTTTCGGGTCCCTCACCTTTTCTTCTTTATGACATATTTTATACAGAGAATTACGAAATAAGATACAAAACTTTTTGAAATGGGTTATTCTACGAAGTTTGTGAAAAGTTGCTGTTAACATAGGTTCAAAGTAGGTTTCTAAAAAAGCGGGGGCGCCGTCTTTTGTTATATTCTCTTCAGTTGTTTGAGTTTTGGAGAAAAAAAATCTTTTAGAACCTATTATATTATATGTTTCTCGAAACTTTTTTCATAATTTTGATGTGGAATTAGTTATTTGCTGCCAGTCAATATTGTAAAACTTTAATAAATTATGAATCGACAGTACAAATTGATATACTGTCAGTCGGTTGTAAACCGAAAAAATATATAGAGAATTATCTATCTTTCTTTAAAATGAAATGGACAGAAAACAGTGAAATTTAAGAGTCGTCTAATACTTTGTAAAAAGTTTTGTACACGAAAATAATACAGGTCGTCTGGGGCTAAGAATTCAAATCTGATACACTTTTTTTAGGACCTTGGATTTTTAAGAAAACTGATAAAAAAGTACGTAATGCATAAAGAAATTTCATAATGTGGCAATAGAAATTATAAACTTTATGTTTAAGGGGACTTTTCGTTTCATAATTGGAAAAAAATAAACTTTTTATTTATTTATTTTTTTTTTTTTGAGAAGGATATTGTATTTATTGAACTGATTTCTTTTGGACATATTTTTAATATTTTTTTCATTTTATAAACATTTTTCTGAAAATTTAAATGGATTTTTTTCATTTTTCAAAAAAATGTTTATAAAATGATAAAAATACTAAAAATAGAATATTTTTTAGGTTTAGTTACTAGTATTTAGTCTTGGGAAACGTTCAAGTATTACGTAACGCAAATTTTGATCATTTTGGACTTTAAATACAATACTCTTTCCACAAAAAAAAAAAAAATAAGTAAAGAGCTTATTTTTTTCCAATTATGAAACGAAAAGTCCCCTTAAAAGTCCATTGAGAATCACGTTAAAATAAATCTTTTTGCCTAAAAAGGATAGAATTGAGAATTTTGATTTAACTATAATTTGTATACTGTGATCTAAAGGTATATATTCTCTTTATCTTCCGATTGCACAGTTTTCAATTTGAGGAAGTGCTATGTATCTAACTTTATGCAGATTGCTTTCAAACTTTGACTTTGTATACTATACTAACAATATATTTATTTAAATTGGCAATTCTACTAGAGTAATTTTAAGATCAAACGAAGCCTATTAATTGGACCGATATCATCATTAAAGAACCAAAAGTATTGATTTTAAATAATCCAAAGAGAAGTTCTTTGTATTTATCAAAGGCTTTAAATCTTTAGCTTTACCTTTTTTAATGTTAAGGGAAAATAGAATAGGTACACTTGCGAGGAGAGAATTTGACTACACTTAAAATGTTCTTTTTTAAAACTGATGTTCGTAAAATATCATTAATTTTCATACGTAATATACCGAATCCAGAGGTGTATTTGCAGGACTATTTTTTGAAACCATTGTTTACACGGAGCAATTTGTGCGCAAGTTTGATGCTATGCAAGTTTGTTGCAAGAATGATTCAGTCACTGCGCATGCCTTCAGGCAAGTTTGAGGCAATTTTCGTGCCATCAAATTATTTAGAACCTGTTCTATTTTTCGGCGATTTTTAGTTTTATGTTTATTTTCGTGGTACCAACCTGGAAAAAAAGTTACCAAATTGATTTAATTTTACTAATATAGTAGCAACTGCACATGTTAATAATTATTATTAATAATAGGTCGGTCTGTCTAACTAAAAAACTTCCTTAAAAAAGCAAATGTTTTTGTCAACAAACGCAGAGACACGTTAAAATTGTCTGGTTGGCAGCACTTTTTACCTTTCAATATATAGCACCAAACTTGCGTACAACTTGCTCCATGAAAAGGCAAATCAATGTCCAATTGTCCTCGTGCTATATCTGGCAGCAAACTTGCATAGCATCAAACTTGCGTACAAATTGCTTTGTGTAAAGTGGTCTTTAACAATTTAAATCTTGATTTGAATAAATACGCTTCGTTCACCGCAACCTCTACACTTCGCCTTCCCTCTTTACGTTTCGTTCCCCGCGCGGTCAATACTTTAAATATGAGTCAGTATCACGAATTTACGGACTATAATATAGTGACTATTTTTTTTAACTATAATAATAACGCGTTAAACCGTTAACGGTTTCAACCAATAAAAAACAAGGCATAAAAATAAAGACAGGATGTTTTCGCTACGAATATACCGCAGAAAATCGAATCACTACTATTCTAGATTTATTAAATCATAACAGATTAATAATGTAATATTATAACAAAATATTAACTAAAAGGCAAAATTAAGGTAATTATCATGTCATATTAGCTTATTTTTATTCAATATTATTAAAATTTAACGAATTTAGATCTTTTTTATTCAAAAAATTAGAAATGCCAAATGTGAATTTATTGTGCCAAAATAAATTAACATAAAATTATTTTAGATTTTAAGCTTTCACGGCCATTAAGATATAAAGAACTTTCACTTTCGGGTTTAGACCGTGTTAATGGATTTTCACTTTCCGACGTTTCGTCTCTTACTACTAGAGACATCTTCAGGGATTAATCTGATTAATCCCTGAAGATGTCTCTAGTAGTAAGAGACGAAACGTCGGAAAGTGAAAATCCATTAACACGGTCTAAACCCGAAAGTGAAAGTTCTTTATAACATAAAATTAAATATTATTAATTATAAAATAATTAAAAAAGGCTTATAATCGACTTCACGTTAATTTTATTATTGAAAACAATTAGTGTGACCGCGGTTTCGCTATAATAGATATAGCATCTACGGACTTAAATACATATAATGGGACATCTTTAACATTCTGGTCATAAATAACACTAAGGACATTACACAATTAATAAATTAGGTTACAGATTAAAAATATGCATTTTCAGTGGCATGAATTAGGTTTTAATTATTTTATAATAAACCACTTCACTATAAGCAGTTCAGACGTTCAGAACCATGAATGAATTTTCAAACTGGATATTATTAATTATTTATTTAAATTACTTTTAAGGAATTATATTTTTTAAAAATTGTTTCAAAAAATAGTCCTGCAAATACACCTGCAGATTCGTTATATTTTCGATACATCCTAAATTTTAACTTTGGATATGTCGAAAATACACCTCTCTATCGGTGTATTACATATGAATATATCTTTTGGTATCTAACAGGAAAAATGCGAATCGATTTATAATTTAACATATTCTGTTTTATCACATAACTTTGCCAAAAAATAGATAATGGATCTTTACTGTAACAAAATACTTCAGCATTTTGGGGCAGGTTCCCAATACAGATATTTATTATTTTTATTTGTAAATACTTAAACTATGTTTTTGGTTTCTTATTCTATACATAAGTCCTATTTCTACCTACAATTTCTTATGTATATACTCAAACTTATTGGTAAGAACGATTTCCTTTGAGGTATTAAATGCGTTCTTGTAAAACTTCAAATATGTAACCTACTTGCCTTTGCTTGCCTTTGTTACATCAGCAGGGTATTATTTGAGATGTAAATTTCTTCCTTTATGTGTAACGAATGCAAAAGACAAATTTTCAAAGAATTTCAGAGGCATAATAATAATAATACAATAGTAATGGAATTAAGAAGAAACAAGCCGTGAAGATATGTAATGCTACGCATTCCATTATACATATACTATTCACATGTGTGCCCAGTAAATGGTATATTGCATTTTCCCAAACAGTAAAAAAATTAAAAAAAAAAAAACATTTAAAAAAACTCCTTTTTTTAATTTTCTTTTCACGAAAAAAAAAAAATAAAAAAAAAATAAAAAATAAAAATAAAGAAACATTTTTTTAAATAAGATCTTTTTTCTAAACATAAATTAAAAAAAAAAGTAATAAAAATAAAAAAACAATTTTTTTATTTTTTTTGCGAAAAATGAAAAGTTTTTGAGAAAAAAATTTAAAATGATAGTTTTTTCAATTTTAAAAAAAGCTTAACCCCCATAACTTTTTTGTTTTTGAGGGGTTTACTTTCAAAATTGGCAAAATTCATCCTTATAATAAAAGTAGTTTTTCCTGAAAAAGTTACGTTAATCGGAATTTTCTTTCAGCTTTTTCGATTTTTTAAAAAGTTTATCCCCCCATAACTTTTTTGTTTTTGGGGGAATTGCTTTCCAAAACAGTAGGAATCTTCCACTCATAGAACTTGATTTTTCCTAAAAATTTCAAGTCGATCGGATTATTCGTTTTTGAGTTATCGTGTCTACAAAAATCGTGACTAGGACAGACAGACGGACAGACGAAAAAAAAAACGAAAATTTTTTGTTTTTCCAGAAATTATTTCAAGAATTTTTTGTCTAGGGCGATTTTTGAAATTTTGGAAAATTCGAAACTAACGTATAATAATATTCTGGTGCAGGCGCTGTCAATAATTTAATAAGCTGCAACAAATACCTTTCTAGACGGATGACAATACTTTAAATCTCAGAAACTAATAGGCCTATGGCATAAATTTTTGCAATTGGGTTATAAGAACATTTAAAAATATCACTAAATGTGCAAGAATTTGTGTTGGACGATTAATATGAATTATTATTAAAAATGTTAGTTTTTAACCTACCCCAATATTAACCTCATGAAGCAAACTATAAATGTATATATTTTTCAAAAATTTAAGGTTTACAAGCAACTGATATTTAGGCATTTTTAACATCCACTTCGGACACAAAAAAAAATTTTTCATTTTTCGGTCGATCTCAACGATGTTAGGCATACGTAAAAATAAAATATTTTAGTAGATTACAGGTCGACTCGGAAAATAGTACTTTTCCGAGACCTTTATTAATTGGCGAGGCAAGAAGTGTCGGGGCCATTTATAGGTCGAGGAAAAGTACCATTTTCCGGGAGACCTGTATACTATTTTATTTGAAACTGTTTTTATTTAAAAATAAAGTACTAATTTTTTTGAAACCTAGATGTTTGAATTCAAATGAAGTTAATAATACTATAAGTTTTTTAGTTCTTTTCATATTTACCACAAATATTTTTTCCTGCATTTCACAAGAAAAGTACAATCATATAAAACTGAAGTTCCATATACGCGTAACCCAAATAAACAACCACAAAAAACATTTGTTGATAGCTCACAAGGCACTGTTTATACAATTTATTATCCTTCTCAGTCTCAAAATTTAAAAACATTGACTAAAACTGTACATTTAAGTTTTTAAACGCAATGTATTAGTTTATATTCGTGTTTATCATGACAACAGCAGTTCAGCCATCTTGCTTTAAGCATTAATAATAATAATTATATTTTAATCGGTCGCGCCATCTAGTGGAAATTAATGATTTAAATTGCAGACCTGTAATAATTAGTTTACTGGTCTCTATTTTTCATTACAGGTCAGGTCCAGGCGCGGAAAACAGTGGGACAAGAAATCACGTACCTCCCAAACTTTATTAATACATGTAGGACTGGTTGTACAAACCTGGTTTAACTTTGATCGAGGCTCCTTTACCATGGAAACTTTGCTTGCAACAATTGTTTCCATGACAGATAGGGTTCAGATTTGAACAAGTTTTGTACAACCGGGCCGTAATGTATGTATTACATATACAGTTGCGAATAAAAGAGTTTACTACAAAATTCTGTCATTAAAAATGCTTTTTGTGTTTCAACCAAATACTAAACTATTTTTGATACACCTAAGCCTTATGATATAGCGTTAAAATTAGCGCAATGTTCTATATTCATGAACGTTATTTAGCTTTACTGAAAATTACTTTCCAGAGCATAATGTTCCCTCATTAGTATTCACAGTGTAATTACCATTGCCAACCTAACAGCCATTTAACTACTCGAACAGTAATAATAGCTCATTAATAATCGAATTGTTTCCTTCCACAAGCAAAGAAGATATATAATTATTACTATTAGGGTGTTCGAAAAAGACAAATTTTAGGCGGAACATTAAAAGAAATGTTTTACTTCGAAAAGTGAGATTAGAGTAAAAATTTTTGATATTGTTAGGCTGGAGCAGGAAAAAGGATTAGAAAAGTAATGTGATGTGTTTGGTTATACGATTTATTATGACTGTATAACCAATATTTAAAAAGAAATTATGTATATAAAAACCTTATTGAATTGGTTGTACAACTGATCATAAATACACATAACCACAGCAAAACGAAAAGGCTTAAAAATAAATCGTGCAACAAACTAGCATGTCGCCCAAAATTGCTTTACTTGTATAATTTCGCTTTGACATATTTCTCATTATATAAGCAAATATGACTTATTTTAGATGTTTTTGGATGTTTTGATTTAAAATTAAAACAAACATTACTTACCTTACGACCACGGCTGTCAGCAGCTTACTCTTCACCTTATCCACAAAAACCGGGATATGCATTCTCGCCATCGGAAATAACGGCGGATGCGGAACCAACATCATAATCGAATCTGTCAACTTTAATTCCTTGTATGCACCTTTGGCTGGTACGAGTGGTATTGTACCAAGGATTACGGAAGGCTGTACTTGCATTTTGGGATGGCAGCCTTCCCCTTCGTCTGGCCATGGTTCCAGAACAGAGTATGCTACTTGGACTAGACGTGGGGGAGATTTGACTAGTTTTCCAGGGCGACCGTCTTTATCCGGAGATGGAAGTGGTGGCCACCAATCTGGTGGAATTGTTACCTAAAAAATATATATAAATAGTCTAATTTGATATCACATATCGATAAATTACACAGGTTTACAAAAAAAAAGTCAGGACTATTTGACCGGACTATGGTATTCCTAGGTATTTTGGCGCCCTGAATCAGATCCCGGGGTCAGTTTTGCCCCATCACGTCAGGAAAACGAGATTTCAAGGTCATTTGGAGGTCAAAATGGTGATTTTTTGGGAGCGGCCCCGGGACAACATCTCAACGTTCAGAAAGTATTCAAGACCTACACAGTTACCCGTAATGTTAACAGGTCGCTTGAGATATTGTCGCGGGGCCGTTTCCAAAAAATCACCATTTTGACCTCAAATGACCTTGAAATCTCGTTTTCCTGACGTGATGGGGCAAAACTGACCCCGGGATCTGATTCAGGGCGCCAAAATACCTAGGAATACCATAGTCCGGTCAAATAGTCCTGACTTTTTTTTTGTAAACCTGTGTTATTTTTGCTTTGTTCCAAACTGGTAACACAGTAACACAGCGCTGAATTTATTGAACTCGGATAAACGAAGTTAGCTGGTTTATGATGTCAAATTTGAGTTATAGGCAGTTTTGTTTTTATCATAAGCATTTTGCTTGGAAACTGATCCAATGCATAAAATGCACAAGAACAATGTTTTTAAAGCTAAATATTTTTGATATGCCAGGGGAGAAATTCACATCTCATGTGGATGTGATATGATATCATCACCGGGGAACGGGGCTACCGAAAATAACTTCTCTGAAGTTGGCGTTCACTGGCGATCAGGTGCCGTGATGTAATAAAACCACAGCACACGGAATGGGAATCGCTACCCATAATATAATTTTGCTAATAATTTAAGCTGCACGAATAATATCTTGATGGACTATTTGATAAAAAAATTAAGATGGTGATAATTGCACTAATAAAAAAATAGTCCTGACTTTTTTTTTGTAAACCTGTGTTATTTTTGCTTTGTTCCAAACTGGTAACACAGTAACACAGCGCTGAATTTATTGAACTCGGATAAACGAAGTTAGCTGGTTTATGATGTCAAATTTGAGTTATAGGCAGTTTTGTTTTTATCATAAGCATTTTGCTTGGAAACTGATCGAATGCATAAAATGCACAAGAACAATGTTTTTAAAGCTAAATATTTTTGATATGCCAGGGGAGAAATTCACATCTCATGTGGATGTGATATGATATCATCACCGGGGAACGGGGCTACCGAAAATCACTTCTCTGAAGTTGGCGTTCACTGGCGATCAGGTGCCGTGATGTAATAAAACCACAGCACACGGAATGGGAATCGCTACCCATAATATAATTTTGCTAATAATTTAAGCTGCACGAATAATATCTTGATGGACTATTTGATAAAAAATTTAAGATGGTGATAATTGCACTAATGCAAATTATCACTGGTATAATTTAAAAAATGAAATACAATTTAAAATAAAATTGTTTACCTGAGCAAGGCAAACCCCGTCTTCGCCATCAGGGCTGCATGCAGCATGTAGAGGTAACCTAGTTCCCATAGTAGCATGCAAAACGATGCAAACTCTCTGATGGTGCCTTGCCAATAACATTTGTCTCCTTCCACCGGGATCGGTGCCAGTATGGAATAAAACGCGAAGGACTGGGGAGTCCCTGGGCACTTCGTTTCTGACTATGTGGGCCGACATGTCTAAATGATGGGTGGCTTGGTCTTGAAGATCAATTGCTGGACCTAGAATGAAAGAAAATCGTAAAAATGTATTATACAAAAAGAAAGAATTATACTTATTTTTACAGAAATCTAAAACGAATAAATGGCTTTAAGCGTGTAATTTCTCCTTTAAGGAGAATACTTTCCTGTTTTTGACAAATAGTGTATGCATAAAGGTTTAACTGATTTTTATGTAATTCGTTTTGTAACTGTATTATTTGATCTTAGCAATACAATCATATTTTCAATAGTTTTTAAGTTTCAGATATTAAAGAGGATGACTCCAAACTAATAGTGGATCAGTAAATTAGAGACGAAAAAAGTATTAATAAAAATGTAGCAACAACTTAAACTTTTTTTTTATTAACTCTTATCAAAGAACTCGTAATAAATGCATTATTTTTTTTTGGGAAGGTTTCTCTCATAAAGCATTTTTTTAATTTTAAACTATACTACAGTTTCCGAACCTTCGAAACTTTATTTATTTATTGTTGAATAAGACGATATTGATCTTAACATTTGTTTAGTATGTGAAAAACTGGAAGGTACAATGAAATGTTTTTAGTTATGTTTAGAATATTTTTTTTTGTAATTTTCTGGTTTGTAAAAAAAAACTCGGATTTTTTTGGCAGGTTTTAATGGGTCACTTTATTATATCGCTAACGTTTCTCCCCTCTTTGGGGGCTTTATCAAAGCTGAAAGATAACAACTATTGTTAATAATAATAATGATAATATATAACAAAAATATTTTTTTGACTGTATTGAATCACATTTTCAGGTAAAATATGTAAATTTCTTACCTAAAAATTATGTGAGCGTAGTTATATATATTATAAAATTGAACATTATGGACAAGGAACCTTTTACAACATAAAAATAAATATTACATTACAATATAAAAATTGGTTTACACCATGTCGAAAAATTTGTAGGTTAAAAGCGTCGTTCGCAGTAAAAAACGTGTAACATGTTTATTTTTGTGGGTCGAACCCAACATTAGTCAATTCTCTGTGGTAACATCGGTCAGAAAGTACGTATACCTTTCTGACAGAGAATTGACTAATGTTGGGTTCGACCCACAAAAATAAACATGTTACATGTTTTTTACTGCGAACGACGCTTTTAACCTACAAATTTTTCGACATGGTGTAAACCAATTTTTATATTGTAATGTAATATTTATTTTTATGTTGTAAAAGGTTCCTTGTCCATAATGTTCAATTTTATAATATATATAACTACGCTCATATAATTTTTAGGTAAATTTTAGGAAATTTAGGAAATTTACATATTTTACCTGAAAATGTGATTCAATACAGTCAAAAAAATATTTTTGTTATATTATTATTATTATTAACAATAGTTGTTATCTTTCAGCTTTGATAAAGCCCCCAAAGAGGGGAGAAACGTTAGCGATATAATAAAGTGACGCATTAAAACCTGCCAAAAAAATCCGAGTTTTTTTACAAACCAGAAAATTACATTCAAAGTTTGGCAACCTATATGGTATTTACCTACAATATTTTTTTTTAGTTTTTAATTTTATGCTTTACAAAGAGTTAACTTTACACAAGCTATTTAATTTATTTAATTTATGCAGTTTTACTTTATAAATTACTTTTTTATTATACATTAATAAAGTTTGTTTACTTAATAATTGTTAAGCCTTGTAGTAGTAGATATAGTACACCTGCGCAGAATTTTTACACAAGCTGCGCGGAGTTACTCGGCATACGGGGAAATTCCGTGAGAATACATCTTTTCAGTTTTTATTTTTATACTATTCCCAGCAACTAGAATAGTATTATACGGTAGTTTCGAATTTCCTAAAATCGCCAAAAAACTTACTAGACAAGAAATTCTTGGATACAAATGTGTTTTGTGAAAAAATAAGAAACTTAGAAAATGTTAGTCAGTCTGTTCGTCTGGCCGTCTGTCTATCCGTCCGTCCGTCCGTCTGTCCATCCGTCTGTCTGTCCGTCCGTCCATCCGTTCGTCCGTCCGTCCATTCCTCTGACTGTTTCTTTGTCCGTCCGTCTGTCCGTCTGTCTGTCCGTCCCCCTGTACGTTCGTCCGTTTGTCCGTCCGTCCCTCCAACCTTCCGTCTGTCCGTCTGATATCACGATTTTTGGGTTCACGATAACTCAAGAACGAATTCTCCAATCAATACAAATTTTTTAGGAAAAATCAACTTCTATGAGGAGAATATTTTGGAAGTAAATCCTAAAACAAAAATGATAAAACTATCATTTTCAACGTTTTTTTTTTATTTTTTTGCATTTGTCGCAAAAAAATAAAGTTAAAAATTTTTTATATTTTTTTAACATCATATTTTGTCAAAAATTATTTGTTTTTAATTTTTTTTTTTAGTTAATTTTTGTTGTTTTTTTTTTTTATTTTCAAAAGTTTTTCGCAAACAGAAAATTAATATATCTTCACGACTTCCCTTTATAGGTACAGTGGACTCGGCTAATTGTGACATAGGTTTCTTGATTTCACATAATAATCGTTTGTAATATTAAAGTCGCTCAAAAAATACAGCTTTATTTGCAAGCAACAATCAGTGTCATATTCAGGTAACCCATAATAGGCCGTTAGATAGTTAAATTAATAATATTATCTTTTCTACAAGGTGTTTTTCGCTTTATTCCAAGGTGTCACAATTAAAATAAGAAAAGTTTAATTGTGACACATTTTGGTTTTAACTGTGACATCTGATTAAATAACGCGCACATGCTTCAAAATAATTTAAAACTTTAATATTGTCTATAATATTGAATTATTTTAAAGGTAAAAATAATAATTAGACCTATATGAACACTGTTAAAATTAAGGATATACCTTATATGTATAAATAAAATTCAAGATTTTTGAATAAAATGTGTTTATTATAGAAATATATAATAATAACTCGTAACAACTATGTAGGTAAATTATAAATGCTAATAAAATCATCCTTATGTTCATAGGTCTGTTATGTTACATGAAACACCAATACAGATTCTACTTCCACGCCTAAATCGATGGTTCTGCCTGGTTTATTTTGCTTTGATGCAGGACGGTTTTTCCACCCTTTAATGCGCGATATTAAAGTTGTCCTAGGTACATTATATACTTTAGATGCCTTTTTAACTGAATATAGCTTCCTATTAATAGCTTCAATTGCTGTATTTACATCCTCCAGTGAGTATGTTTTATTTTTTTTTGAGTTTAGATTTCTGTTTACGTTTAGTCATTTTTATAAGATTCTAAAAAACGGCATTTTTTACTTAAACATTTTGTATCTTGGTTTATTTTAATTGTAAATTGTCATGTCACAATTAAAAAAGTTTGGGTGTCACAATTAAAACACATAAAATTTTGAGAGTATAAATGTGACTTTTTACGCTACAAAACATAGGTTTGATATTTTAAGGGTATGAAATATAATATGTTTTGTAACTTAACTAATAATGGTTATTCCCTTCAAATTTTAGCTCAATATCTCTATAAATAAAAAAGCTACTAAATTTATAACAAAACTATATGTAATTATGTTTTTTTACAAAAAAAAATGTCGACTTGCCAAATCCCTCTAAATCACTTGCCGATGTCAACAATTTTCTGGAAGGTAGGTTTAATATCAAATACTTAAAATGTGGTATTAGATCAAACGTAGTTGACGCGTATTTCAAATAAATAAAAAGTGTCACAGTTAGCCGCCTGTCACAATTAGCCTAGTCCACTGTATATATTTTCTTTCATAATAATACTGCTTTATGGGATAAAATTATAGTAAACATATGCGAGATTTGTCATAAGTAATATTAACTATATTGTATTTATATTATTTTTTTATGACGCTTTTCCCTTAGGGGCGGGGTATTCCCCCCTTCCCCCTAACGATTAAAATTAAAATCACCTTGTAATCTAATTAGCTAAATTGTTTTTGTTTTTAGTATTTAAAGTTTTAAATGTGCCTTTTAGTTTCTTACTTTTACTCTGCCATGCTTTCATATCAAACACATCTTTTTTCTACGACTGCTTTAGAATTTAAGCAAATACACACACTTTTTAAACAAAGAATGAATTCATTCTAGCTCTAGATACGGTATGAATATTCCGTATCAAGTGTTAGAATGAGCACATGTAATGCCATCTCTTGTTTATAAAAGTAAAGAAAACTGTAGCAAAATTAGCAAAAATATATTTTTTTACCATGAAATATTGAATAATTTAATGCAATTTAAAGTTTTGCGTTAAAATTACATAAAGTTTATTAGTTTTTCTTATTATTTGACCAGTTTTTTATCAATTTAGTTCAAAAAATTAAAACTGCTCCATCTATTGTTAAATATTTAAACCTGATATCTGTCACAACAATCTGACATAACCTTCAATTTTTGCATTATAATTCGTAAATATGTGCTAAAATTAAATAAAAATCTTTTTTAAGTACTGATTTGATAAAACTATTAAATAACATTAATTGCTTTATTTAAAAATATGTGTTTTGTTGCATTTACAATGTCGAGTCACAAAAAAACTTGTTTTTATCCTTGTCCGCAGATTAAAGCCATACAGTGTTTCATATTTGCAGTCGAAGAAAAAGTATAGTCTACAACACGTATGGAATAGTCATTCCGTGCTCGCGGGACCGTTATACTCGCCTGCCGGCTCGTATGACAAACTTTCCGCTCGCGCGGAATATTGTCTATTCCATACTAGTTATAGAATATACTATTTTCTAAATGCAAAGCTACTGTAATTATTTTCCATGAGCCAGTATCTCATGCCGTATTATTAATACAGAGTATTATAGACGTCTTATGATAAGATATAGTGGTATTAAATTTCTATTAGGGTTAAAAAAAGTAGCAGTCAGTATTTATCTTATCTTATTTAAGGGATGAAAAGTCTAGAACGTTACACACAAGGAAAACGTTATTTTAACTAAATGTGATTTGTATACGAAAATATTATATTCTTCTTTGATTTAACAGTCTAAGAGCTGGTGACCATTTGGTTTGGACTTTTTCATTATTTTCTCCCAGCTTTGTTTTATATTTTTTATATACAGGGTGATCAATAACTGCCATACCAAAATTTAAGAGGTGCTTCTGCATCCAAAACTATCAAAAAAAGTTCCTATAAAGGTTGGTCTGCAAATGAGCCCTAAGGGAGCTACGCCCCTTCAAAGATGACATATTGAATGGGGAACAAAAAAAGCATTAATAAAATTCAGGGTGAAACCAACCTTTATAAAAACTTTTTTTCATATTTTTGGATGTAGAATCACCTCGTAAATTTTGGCATGGCAGTTACTGATCACCCTGTATAGTCTTAAAGTACATTCAAATTAAGATAACTGCAAATCGCCAGGTCCTGGATCGGGTTATTCTGGGTGCTAGAAGCCCCCACCTAAACGGTGGTGAAATGAGGTCCCCGAAAAATATATTTTTAACATACCAAGTCAAACACATTACACTTATTACATTTACATTAGTCTTTTTTCACAGTTTTACACAATTATTCAGGAGGCCAAGAGGTAAAAAAAGTTAAAAGTTTATTTGACACATGTCAAAACTTAAAGGTCGAAAGAATTTGCATTTAACCAAAATGTCATTTCATAAATTCTCATTTCTTTAAAAAATTAGGTATCACATATGACAAAGGCACTTTTTAAAGACTGTTTGGCCCCCCCAGAGTTATTGAAAAAACTATGAAAATAGCTTAATTTGAATGTAATAAATGTAATGTATATGACTTGGCAAGTTAAAAATATAATTTTTGGTAGCCCATTGCCACAGTTTTTGGAGCGTCTAGCACCCAAAGAAACCGGATCCAGAGCCTAGCAATTTGGAAATAGCTTGATGTACTTTAAGACATATATAAAATACAGCCGGGAGAAAATAATGGAATAAAAATATAAAGAACTTTCACTTTCGGGTTTAGACCGTGTTAATGGATTTTCACTTTCCGACGTTTCGTCTCTTACTACTAGAGACATCTTCAGGGATTAATCTGATTAATCCCTGAAGATGTCTCTAGTAGTAAGAGACGAAACGTCGGAAAGTGAAAATCCATTAACACGGTCTAAACCCGAAAGTGAAAGTTCTTTATATCTTAATGGCCGTGAAAGCTTAAAATCTAAAATGGAATAAAAATGGTCACCAGCTCTCCGACTATAAAGCATATTCTAACTCTCCCGTATTTAAAATAACTTAATTTAAGATATATTTTCTAGAATAGCCTTAAGCGATATAAAAACCACCTTTTTGGTTTTAAATATAAAAGGTTAATATTTATAAATTTAACTTAAAATTGTCTTGGATACAGAAATTGTAATATTAACTTTTTTAAATTAAGCCACACAAGGTTGCTCTAAGAAAAAGGTATGTTGTTTGAATAAGGCCCGGTATCCTAATAAAGCCTATAGCCCCTAAGATCCTCCCTAAATTAAAATTTATTAAAATTTTAAAGTTATATATAAGCTGCCGACATTTTCTAAGAGTTATGTAAAGCTTATTGCCATAGCATGAAATTGAACTGGTTTTTGAACCGTATTGTCATTAAATGCGGTGTGTGTCTACTGGTTTAAAGCTTGTTTAGTGTAGTTTGTGTTTGATATAAATATTTTTTAACTATTTTATGATTAAAGCAAAACTTTCGTTTATTTGACTAAAATCAGGGTCTTTTGCCTGGCTCCTAATACACCCCTGGGGCTAAATAAACCAGAACATAGTGGTATTCAAAAACGAAAAAAAGTTGGTACCCACTTCTGTAGTTAATGTAAGCAATATTGTTAATTTATTTATAAAGCAAAATTTTTATATATTTGACTAAAAGCAGAGTCTTTTCCCAAGTTCCTAACAAAGCCTACAGGGATGGTTCCAATTAAATGAATTTTTCTTTCAATAATATTTTTTTTTGAATTTTGTACAGTGTTATAAATGTTTAAATTTTTCTATAAATGTTTTGGTTTTAAAAACTTTATTTTTCGTTAATTTAAAAGTAGGGCCTTATGATATAATCATATTTAGAACATAAGGTTTCAAAACAGGACCGGATGACAAATATTTTTCAAACTTTTTTTTATTGTATTTTTAATATTTTTTATAACAGCTATTAATCATTTTAAAACTAAACACCATAAAGATGATCTTAAACGTTTTTATAACTTGTTTTACTTAGTAGTAGTAATAAATTTTTGGGTTGGCCAAAGCCGGACAACTAGGCCATTTCTGGTCCTTTTTGTCACCCAAGGCAATCCCAGCCATTTACTAATTTGAGTCCTCCTTGAACCTGCCCGTCCTTTCAATAAAGGTCAGGATATTGGCCCAGGGGAGATCTCTTAGTTCCTCTTGGTTGAGTCTTTGAGTTTTAAAGACTTGCAACCTGATCCTGTCGTATCTGACGCACTCGGCTAAGTAATGAGAGGATGTTTCATCCTTTCCGCACTCTGGGCATAGCGGACTCTCTAGAATCCGCATTGTTGCCAGGTGCTTCCTTAGCCTGCAGTGGCCCGTGAGGACCCCTACAAGTTGTCTGAGTGCAGTTCTTCCTTTTTCCAGCAACCAGTCGGTCTTTGATTTGCTTGGGCCAGCCAGGAAGTCCCTAGCTTGCCGGCAACCGTCGACCGCCCTCCATTGCTCCTTTAGCTTAGTATAAGCCCATTCGTCGAGAGCGGTCTTTACCTGTAACCCCCAATATAGGTTCCGGCCCCGTGCAGGCCATCTCTGCACTTGTTTTACTTAATCACAAACTTTATAACAATTGACAAAGCTTATGTAGACTTTATTTGGACAACGTACCTTATGCGGTAAAAATACGGATCTAAATAGGAACTTATATAAATTAAACTTATATAAATTAAAACAAAAACAAAAACAAACCTGTAAGAAACATGTTTGGAGTTTTTAAAAAAGTTTTTTTTATCCTTTTTAAAAAAGTTAACATTTCTACAAAAACAAATAAAGTTTTCAGACCGAAAATTAACCTATTACTTTGCATTTTACTTTTCTGCTCGGTACCATGACAGCAAGCGCAAAATTGAATTTTGCGAGCCAGAGTGTAGGCAACCGGCATGTCAATCGTAAAACAACTGTCAGGTATATGCTACAATGTTTTGGTCCGCCATCTTTTTAATATAAACCTATTATTTATTTAAAATTAAATCTCAATTTCTTGTCCTAAATTTGTGTGCTAAATATTTGTTGTTACTAAGGAATTATGGAGAGTGACAGTGATAAGGATTTTACTCGAGGGGCTGACCGCGAGGAAATCTTTTGTACAAGCCAAAGGAACTCAGGAGGAACTTTGAAGAACTCTGGAGGAACTCCGAGGAACTCTGAGGAACTCTGGAGGAACTCCGGAGGAACTCCGAGGAAATCTTTGCAAAAAGGAACTCTTTTATACAAATTTCAGACGCGGTCAGAAACAATTATTATTTATTACCCATGCGGATTAACGTTTTTATTTTCAAACTAGATGAGCCGTTACAAACTATCAAAACATCCTACCTTTGGGCGCATTTTTTTTTTTGAAGGGGCGCCAAGTTTGGTAGGAACACCGTCAGGGACAAAGCTTTTTGCTTTTTTCCCTGTAATTTTGGAGCGCGAAGTTTGGTAAAAACACCGTCAGGGACAAAGCTTTTTTTTAGAAGGTAGTTTTGGGGCGCCAATTTGCCAATTCTTGTTTCGAAGTGGCGCGAAGCCTTGGTTGAAACCGTCAGGGACAAAGCTTTTTTTTTTTTTGAGGGTGCCTTATTGGCAGTTGTGCTTGCATAGCGGTAATTTCTATGGCTTATTTGCCAAAAATTACCCCTTCCAGAGAGGAACTCTTAAGGAACACAGGAGGAACTCCCAAGGAACTCTGGAGGAACTCCGAGTAACTCCGAAGGAACTCTGAGGAACTCTTTGCAAAAAGGAACTCTTTTGTACAAATTTCAGAAGCAGTCAGCCCCTCGATTTTACTTCTAAACCACCAGATTTGAAGAAAATTGTAACTGCCTAAAATTTATTTATTTATTTATTAATTTGAGATCGTAGAAAAAATGTTGTTTGTATTACGAGCGCAAAATGTGATTTCTGCTTTCGCGTGATTGCTGATCTCGGACACGCCTCGATCAGCAAATTCCACGCTCAAGCAGACATCAGTCATGTTGCGCTTTTAATACAAAAATAACTATTTCGTTTAAAAGCTGGCTTTAACGAACACAATATTTTTAAGAAAATCCATTTAGTTATTTCAGGAATATTGTTCTTTGAGTGTGTTTAAGGGGTGAAACGTCTGGAATGTTAGCCAGCAAGTTATATGTCAGTTTTTTTTTGTAGAATATCCTATCCCTCAGGCATGTCTAGGCAGTCGCTTAATAGCTTTTAGTTTGAGGAAAAAACTAGTAGTTTCATTTATTTCATTTAGTCAAAGAACTCTGGATATTCAGTCTCTAGAGTTAGTTGGTTTATCTAAATTAAAGTAATTATTTTCTTTATTGCCAACATGCAGTACCTTTCAGGCATATCGTCGTGTTATCTTAACTACCTCGTATCTCCAAATTCACAGGTTTTCAGGGTTCAAAAAACTGGTTAACTTTAAAATTCTTATTTTTTTTATTTTTATATAGACAAATATAAGTGTAGTTATTTCTTATGGATCCTTCAAGCATAAAAGATTGCAAAATTATTAGCTACGTGAGTCAAAAATTAGAATTATGGAGATACGAGTTAGTTACAGTAACTATTATTTCCAAGTCGTGGCCCTGTACTGGAAATACGAGTTTGCTCAATTAAAAACTGTGAAATATTTAAGGCATGTAAAAAGTCCAAACGAATTGAGATAAAAAAGAGGGGTGAAAAACCATCTTAGGGGTAATATATTTTCACTATATTATATTCTCAGATTCATATACCCCCATATACCAATTTTTACGAAAATTTTTCCTCGTCCCTCAGGAGGTGGAATTACATAATTTTTGTTCTAAAGTTTAATATTAGCGTCCTTAAAAACCTCTGTATACCAATTTTGATAACATTATTGTGAAAATACACTGCCCAGTAAAAAAGCTTTCTTCTTTTTTTCTCCCCCGAGCGTGGAGTGGAATTACAAGACATGGCAAAAAATATTGTAAATACTTAAATATTATTACCCGCTGCCCCAAGGGGGTGAAGTTAGACCATTTTTCTTATCAGATTCACTTTCATAAATCTCTAAAACCCCAATATACTAATTTTCACGAAAACTACTCCCCGCCCCTCAGGGGTTAAAGTAAGATTTTTTTATTCTAAGATTTAGTTTAAGCGACCTCAAAAACCCCTATACACCAATTATCACTAAAATATTACAAACATTTTAAAATAATCACCTCCACCTCCCTTCGGGGGTGAATTTAGAAAAATTTTATTATAAGATTCAGTTTAAGCTACCTCGAAAACCCCCACATACAAATTTACACGAAAATATTGTAAATATTTAACAAAAAGTACACTCCGTAAGCCGGGGGTGGATTAACGTTTTTTTTTATAAAATTTAGCTTAAGCGACCTTAGAAGCCCCTAGATATAAATTTTAAACAATTTAAGAAAAAAAAACGATAAAAGGGATATTTTTCACCACTGGGGGTGAGATGGAGGGGTGGTAGGTTTTTTTTACTTCACCAATATATTTTCCGCATCCAAATACATAAGTATGCAAAGATATTTTCACCTACGGGAAATTCCTTATTTGCTAGGCCTAATATTGGAGATACGAGGTAGTTACAGTTATTTATTTTAAGGAGTAAAGGAGATACGAGGTAATTAGTTTCACACAACTTATAAACCAATTGGAATTTTAAATTAGGACTTTGTTTAGGTCATTACTAATTATGTATAGAATTGATTAGTGCAAAAAACCGAAAATCGAATTTTTGGAGATACGAGGTACTTAAGGTAACACGATATAAAACCATAAAAAATATTCCTTGAAAAAATATATATATTTTTTTAAAAATTAACACCCCTTATTTCATATTTATTTAAACGCATTAAGGACCTTAGCTAGTAAGGTAATTTACACTAATGTAGTCGTAATACTAACTGGCACCTGTGAGCTGAGGCAAAAATAGTCATGTTGGAGGTGAAATTGGTTTTTACCATTTTTCATCCAAATTATTCATCGAAAATAAAAGTGGTTATAAGCAAACTTGTAGCTCTTGAAATTCTCTATAAGTTTCGTATATTATAAATTTTTATAGGTACTATGGTACGGTCGATTTTCAGCGTCCACTGTAACCGTAACAAAATACTTAATATGAATTCGTAATATATAAAACTTATGAGAATTTCAAGAGCTACAAGTTTGCTTTTATTCTTCGATGAATAATTTGGCTGAAAAATGGCAAAAACCAATTTCACCTCCAACATGACTATTTTTGCTCAGATCACAGGTGCCAGTTAGTATTACGACTACATTAGTGTAAATTACCTTACTAGCTAAGGTAAAAATGATGCAAAAAAAATTGTTGGAAATGTCCACCGATAAATAATTTGACTAAAAAATCGAAAAAAACAATTTTATCTCCAACATGACTATTTTTTAATATTTATAACTCGATTATTATTAATATATTAAAAAAAAATCCAAACAAAAATTGTTGGAAATTTTCTTCTTAACAAAATTGGTTATATGCATTTTTGTCGTAAGTTTCACATTTAGCAAGATAACCGCACTCACCCCTAAAAATCAAGATAGCGGACACCCCTTATGCAAATCACCCGGTAAAAAGTCCATGGGAGGCATAGCGTAGTGGCTAGCGCGTATGTATAGCAAGTCTACTATCGTGAGTTCGATTCTCACTGGCGCCGATTTGCCTTTTTCAGTTAATTTATAATTGAAATTTGGCGGCGATAAGTGAAACGGACAATCCCTAGAAACTGGTTCGAAAGTCAGTATAAGCCGGTGGTTCCCTCTACTACTAGCCCACACAAGTCCTGGACTTAGGGGATGCTTAATTAAGTAGAATAGTACGAGGTTAAACAAATAAACAAAAATAAACAAAAAAAAACTAACTGGAGTGTCCTGTTACTATCCACATTTACCCTTTAAAATATCATCAGCTCGTGTACGTTTATTGCAATGTAACATAGAAATTTTTCGTTATTTGACTGGACTATCATTAATTTTAGTAGATATAAAATGCTGGATGTAGCGTCATCCAGATTATTATTATTATTATTATTTTTATTATTATTATTATTATTTATATAACTACAAACACTCCACGTTCGGTAGGCAAAATACCATCACAAAAGACAGGGTGATTTGCAAGGATCTTTTTGATGATGGGGGTATTGTTGATAAAATATTTATAACATACCTGATGTATTGAGTGGTAACGGATCAGGAACCACATATCTAGCAGGTACCGTTTGTTTGGTACTAAAGGGTCCATACGTCGCCCTGACAGATATCGGCTGAGAACTTTGGAATACGGTAAAACGATCTATTGATAACGGCAACCCCGCATTATTCCCTCCAGATCCTCCCAATTCAACGGGAGGCTGGAAGTGTTGTCTGGGTGATTGTTTCAGAAAGAAGCCGCCATCTTTGTTTTCGAAATGAACCGTTACGCAAGTTAATCCATCTGAAACAAAAAAATAAATAAAATTTTAAAAAAACTGTAAGGTGCTTAAATTACGAACTTTAGTTATTAGATTTATAATTAACATTTATATACAAAATTGTAATTGTAATTTTTATGTGGACCTAAATATAACACAACTGAGTTTATTTTCACTGTGTAAAAATTTAAAAAACTTAGTGAGATTTTCTTAAAACAAGGTTCTTTTTGGCGTATAGAATTTTAAAACGCAATTTTATTTTTCAAGTAGGTAAATAAAAAGTTCTCTAATAAAGTTTGAGATGATATGCATGGTTATAAAAAGGTATACATTGTGAGAAAAATATAGGTACCAACAATGTATTAAAGTTACTAAAATAACATTAATTTCTGCAGAATTATGCAGAAAATAAAAATAGCGTGGACGGTTGGCTTGTTTGAAATTTAATCTAAAACATTTTTAAAATAATTAAGTATCCATTTTTAACATAATCCAGAACAAACTTGTAACGGAAGAGATATTATCTTGCAACTTAAGACTTTAAAGATCTTGATCTTATTTTGTTTTCCGCGCTAAAATAAGCTCTTGGCTGATCAAAAATGCAACGCTTCTTTTGAATAATTTATTTTGTATTTTAATCTTGCTTCGGACTCAGGCCATAATCACAGGCTCGCATAATAACAGTAAATAAGAATGCGATTCCGTGATTGGCTTGATGTGCCGCCATGTATCTTGTAAGCCAATCACGGCATCGCATTCTTATGTTTTATGTTCTTATGCAAGCTTCTGGAAAGGCCTTCAGTCGTAGCGATTACGTTGGAGCCAGAGTTATACTCCAATTTTATTTGCTATACAAAAAAAAAAAATAACCTTATATAAGGTATTTGTGATAATTGTATTACATACTTGCAAGTTTAAAAATATTTAACTAATTAAACTTAACTTTAACTAATTAAAAAAAAATCAACAATTTGTTTCATGTTCAATCAGTACTTGTTACCACAAAATTAAAATTGGTACTGTTTTTTTATTATTTTTAGTATTTCAAATACTCAGTATAAATATCTTGATCCCATATTTCATTTAGGTTTGTTTTAAACTCAATACAAAAAATTGTATTATTCAAACCATGCACTTTTGCTTGATTCAAGTTCTTACTCCTTGATTCAAGTAAGATACGTATTCAATCAAGTCAAGCAAAACATTTGATTTAAGTACTTAAAACGCTTACGGATGTACAAACTTTTGAGACAATTGATCTAAATAATACTTGTTATTAATGATCATTTCTCTGTGCCAATCGTGAATACAAATCAAGTGGCAAATTCTAAAAAAATGCGTTGCGTTTAAGCGGTTTGAACCACATTTATTGTTTTCTGCATTGTTTCAAAATAGTATTTTAAAGAACTAGTTTCATAACATACGTTTTTAGCGCACGAGTACAAGTTTAGAAAACAAGCCGCTTGCGGAGAGTTTTTCAAAGTACTAGTGCGCTAAAAACGTGTTATGAAACGAGTGCTTTATACAATTTTTTATATTTTGGTCTAAAATTTTAAAAACTTACATTTAAATTATTTACAGATTTAGGTATTTTTGTTTCGGGTTGGCATTACAGCTTTCCCCATGTTAAAACGCTAAGAACAAACGATATTTTGATATATTTTATAGTCATGTCTTCTCTTTTTCACTTCAAGTAACCAAGCCACAATTTTAATATGGTAAAAAATAACCTAAACACACAATTTTGTAGAAAATTAAACTTTAAAGCGACGTTGTAATTTGAACGGAAAACGTCAAGACACAGGCTTTTGTTTGTTGCCAGTAAAAGAAAAAAAGTACAGACCTCTTATAGGTAAGAACACGCAAAACGCTTGTGATTATAAGCTTGTAAGAGTCGCAAAATATAATTTTTTTTTAACTATTATAAGCTTATAATCACACGCATTTTGCATGTTACGTGGTTAGTACTTTTTTTTTTGGTTGGCAACAAACAACTAAATATTGCTTGATGTCTTCCCCGGAAATGTCAACGTCGCTTTAAAGTTTACATTTTCTAAAATATTTTGTTTTTACCGTGTTAAAATTATGGCTTGGTTACTTGAAGTGAAACAGATAAGATCTGACTAAAAAAGATATAAAAATATGGTTTGTTCTTTTAATTTCAAACTTAGGGAAAATTGTAATAACAATATAAATGTACGTATTTTTTTGTTTTGATTTTAGAGCAAAATATTTTGCTCTAAAAAAAAAGTATAAAAATAGTATAAAGCACTGTATAAAAAATAGTAAAAAGCACTGGTTTCGTAACACGAATACAAGTTTAGAAAACAAGCCACTTGCAGTGTTTTCTAAAACGGGTGTAATGAAACTATTACTTTAATATATTAATTAATATTATATTTTTCAGATTTTTGGTTATTTTTATACACTTATGGTATTACAACAACAATAATTTTAAACATAAATTCAAATAAATTAGCCTATTAGAATTTCAATCCCCTGGATATTTATGACATAATAATAGGTCATACGTATCTAATCACAATAGAATATAAGTGACATGACAAGTCCTTATGAACACGTGGCACCAGCTGTTTGTAAGAGCCCTCCAAGCCGACAGGAGGTAATTAAGTGTTCTGCAGAGATTCTATTATGCATATACCATGCATTTATCGAAAAGAACCCAGTATTTTTTGGATACGGCCTATGACAAAATCCAAAGTATACTACTACTACTACACTGACCCGCAAATAAAAAAACTGTCAATTATTTTAAATGAGAACAAAATTTTATTATTTCTTTAATTAAATACATGTTAAAGTAAACTTAATATAACCTAAATAACCTAAACTAAACTAAATAAACATAAATTAAACTATATAATTAAATATAAAAAAATTCGTCCAAACCCGGCTCAACGTTAAATGTCCCCAACACGGAGGCCGCGTTTCCCCTCTGTACCGCCAGGCTTATCCTTTGAGTGATGAAACTTTTTGATTTTTTGCCAATTTTAGAGGAAATTTTCCGAAGTAAATCTCTAGCTTCATCACCAAAGGGACCAAAGGTCTCAACAGCGAAGGGTACAAAAACAAAGCGGTCTTCCAGCTCCAAGTATTTTCTGTGTTTTATTTTTTCCGCATTACTTGCAGCCGAACCAGCTTTCTCAGATGTTCGTTTAATATACGAGTCCGCTAGAGTATGCGTGCAAGTCGCATCCCATAATAAAGCCCTGCCCCCTCTCCAAGGAATCAAGGTGATTCCATCCACACGCTTTCCATCGCCCCGACAAATACCAGTCGGCTCCAAAACAGCAGGAAAACCTGCGGTAATAAGAGAACGCTTAATAATGTCATTGATCATCCTGTGCCTAGACAAACGACCTGCACTTTTTACGCAGCTGAGCCCGTGAAGGCCATAAACATCGACAGTTTCGCTACAAATGCAGACGTGTTGTTCACACACAGGAATACCAAGACGAAGGGCAACGGAAATGCGGAAGGTGGAATCATCTAATTGATTTCCCAAGGAAGAACAGGGCAAGGCATCTAACCACGCGTTACTTTCAGGAGCTTGAAGAGCTAGGAGACGCGCCTTGCCTTTAGGATCATTACACCTCAGCATCAGATCATTGATGAGAACTTGACAATAGAAGTTATCAAAATTTTTTTGCTTTGTGGGGAAATTATCAGGAAGAGTACTTAATTTACAAAGAGAAATCCATTTATTTAAAGCAAAGTCTAAATCAGAGTCCGAAAATTTGTAAATATTTTGAGGAAGAATTTGTTCAAGTAAAGAAGATACATCGTTAACAGAACCAAGAAAAGCAGGAAAACAAAGGGAAGAAGAATCGCGAATACCAAGGCCACCAAGTTTGGTAGGCAATGTGCTCTGTAACCAAGAATCTGATTCAATATTACAATTTAAAATATCTTTTAGTGTATTATTTAAAATAGAATCATATTTAGCGAGTGACTCAGGGGCATATTTTTCTTACTTTTTTTGGACTTTTGGAAATTTTACAATAAAAGAACTCGTTGACCTGCAAAGGACCTAGTTCCCCTATTATAGAAAAGTGGTTTCAGTCAGATTTAGCTGAACTGGATTATAGATAAAATAATACACTTTTAGTCAACTCTACATTACTTTTATTCTTTTTATATTTTTGCGATTGCAATTTCGAATGTTTACACATTCATCTTCAGGCAAACTAAAAATAAATTAGAAAAGTAGGTATTAGAACCGATACTAAACAATGTAAACACAGCTTAACCTTATCAAACCTTGCGTTAAGAACAAAATTTCAAGAAAAATTACACAAATTCATCTATGACAATTGTATAAATATAAATAATTACCTTAAATCTCAGATTAATCGTAGAAACGATAGTCATATTAACATTAAATAGTTAAAAAGTAAATAAAAATTATAAACAAAAGTCGAATGACATGACTTAACCTACAAAGTGCATAGCACAGACACACAGTAGCTGTAAGTCTATAGACAGAAAACGTGGCTCAAATGAAGCTGCCATCTATCGTTTGGGTTCAATATCAATAAGCATTACTTTTCACTGCCACTTTAAGACAAAGTTTTCGAAATTGCCCGCAGAATAAAGGAGCTCAAGGTCACCCGCCCCGCCCACAGACAAACAGAATTTATAAAACTATTACCCCCCCACCCCCCTTTTTTTTTTTTTTTTCCAAAGAACGAAAAGCCCCCACTCTACCCAACAACAATGAATGACACCAAATGCATACGAAAATATCAAAAATCATTATTTACGTCTGCCACTTTGAAATAAAGTTTTCGAAATTGTCGAAAAAAGCTATTGATATCTTATCTAGAGTCCACGAACAACTGAAGGTTTGAGTCAAATTCTAATTCTATCCGAGAAGATCTTGAACAAACTAGAATTCTGAAATATAACTTGCTTGTTCAAAACTCTCTCAGGGTATCTGTTGTAATGACTCACTATCTCCAGTTCCTCGTATACTTCCAAATTTGAATCATTGTGGATAGTGTGTAAGATTTGAAATCCTGTAGTAGGATTGAAACTATGGTATTCACTTCTGAGGTAAAAACATGTGAATTTGAACTTTCTCCTAAATGTTCCCTTAACCGAGTGTCAAACGCCCTTCCAGTTTTGCCCAAATAAAAACAATCACACATATCACAAGAAATCTTGTAAACCCCCGACTTTGACATCTGAGGTATTGGGTCTTTGTTTCTGACCAGTAAGGATTTGAGATTTAAGTCAGTCTTGAAAGCAACTTTAACTCTTAAGTTATTTTTAAGTAGGTTGGCAATTTGTTGGCTAACATAACCTACGTAGGGGATGGAAATAAATATGCTTGAGTCACTTATATTCTGTAAGGCTGTTAGATTGTTGGCAGACATCTTTCTCTTTTTTCTTTTAAGTATGTTGTCTACAGTTGATGAACTGTAGCCATTGGAGTTGGCAATTTGTTTAATTACGCAAAGTTCATTGTTAAAATTTTCATTTGATAACGGTACTGTAAGAAGTCTATGTATGATGCTGTTAATTGACGCCATTTTGTGAGGATATGGACTATTAGATGACATTGGTATAATGTGATCTGTTTGTGTCTTTTTCCTAAAGATATTAAATGTGTGTTTATTATATTCTCTTTTTATCGTTAAATCAAGAAAATTTATTTTTGAGTTTATTTCGATCTCAAATGTTAATTTTATGTTCTCATCTAAGCTATTAATAAAATCAAAAAATACAAAAAGTTGGATTTCAAATCTTACACACTATCCACAATGATTCAAATTTGGAAGTATACGAGGAACTGGAGATAGTCATTACAACAGATACCCTGAGAGAGTTTTGAACAAGCAAGTTATATTTCAGAATTCTAGTTTGTTCAAGATCTTCTCGGATAGAATTAGAATTTGACTCAAACCTTCAGTTGTTCGTGGACTCTAGATAAGATATCAATAGCTTTTTTCGACAATTTCGAAAACTTTATTTCAAAGTGGCAGACGTAAATAATGATTTTTGATATTTTCGTATGCATTTGGTGTCATTCATTGTTGTTGGGTAGAGTGGGGGCTTTTCGTTCTTTGGAAAAAAAAAAAAAAAAAAAAAAAGGGGGTGGGGGGGTAATAGTTTTATAAATTCTGTTTGTCTGTGGGCGGGGCGGGTGACCTTGAGCTCCTTTATTCTGCGGGCAATTTCGAAAACTTTGTCTTAAAGTGGCAGTGAAAAGTAATGCTTATTGATATTGAACCCAAACGATAGATGGCAGCTTCATTTGAGCCACGTTTTCTGTCTATAGACTTACAGCTACTGTGTGTCTGTGCTATGCACTTTGTAGGTTAAGTCATGTCATTCGACTTTTGTTTATAATTTTTATTTACTTTTTAACTATTTAATGTTAATATGACTATCGTTTCTACGATTAATCTGAGATTTAAGGTAATTATTTATATTTATACAATTGTCATAGATGAATTTGTGTAATTTTTCTTGAAATTTTGTTCTTAACGCAAGGTTTGATAAGGTTAAGCTGTGTTTACATTGTTTAGTATCGGTTCTAATACCTACTTTTCTAATTTATTTTTAGTTTGCCTGAAGATGAATGTGTAAACATTCGAAATTGCAATCGCAAAAATATAAAAAGAATAAAAGTAATGTAGAGTTGACTAAAAGTGTATTATTTTATCTATTATATCTACTCTACTACAAGCAAAGAATTTGTTAAAAAATGGAAGTGGAAAACTTTCAAATTTGGGTGAACTGGATTAGCTATAGTTCTTGAAATTGTAATAAAAAAGTCCAAATTTCCAAAAACCAATAGTTTAGGTGCTCAAGCATTTTAAAGATCTCGAGCTAGCTCCAAACACCAAATCAGCACAAAACAAAACCAAACCAACGCTAACGTAAAAACCAACGCCTTCCATAAAAAAAAAACACCAAACCAACACAAAAGCAAAAGAAAAACAAGCGCAGGCGTACAACGCCGAGTACTTTCCCCCCGTTAGCCGCTTTAGTAAGGGTGGGGAGGCTACAAACCAGGCAACTAGGCCATTATGGCCCTTTTTGCCAGCCCCGAGCTGTCCCAGCCACATATCTACCCTACTCCCTGCCTAAACCTGCCGGACCTCCTTATAAAGGTCGCGATATCTGTCCAGGCAAGGGTACGCAACTCCTCTCTTCGGAGAGTTGCTACTCCGAAGATCTCCTGTCGTATTCTGCCGAATCGATCGCATTGTCCTAGGAAATGGAAAGACGATTCTTGGTCTATCCTGCAACCCGAACAGACGGGGTCGTTACCGACCTTCATCTTGAACAGGTGCCTTCCTAGTCCACAGTGACCCATGAGGATCCCTGTTGGCTGATCGGGCTCGGCTTCTTCCTAGTAGCCACGCGGTTTTTGACTTGCTTGGACCGGAAAGGATTTACCTAACTTAAACCTTCTCTCACTCTCCAGTACCCTATATAGGCAATATTAAAAAAGTTATGTCGAGTTTTTGGATATTTTGGTCCCCTCTCCTTACTCGATTTTGCTCATATACAATCTCCACCGAGATACTGCCAGAATACATCCAAATTTTAAGTTTCTAATATAAGAATATGATATTTGCGAAAGCGTGAATGTTTGGATCACCTGCAATAAATGCTTTAATGCTTTATGAATGCTTGTTGAATTCTGGAAGGCTTGATAAATGCCCGAATATGTCACTGAATGCTTATAAGCGTTCAAAATGAAAATTGCTTGTGAATGCTTGTGAATGCTTGTGAATACTTGTGAATGCTTTCAACAATATAATAAATGCCTATTGAATGCTTGCGATTTGTACGCTTAATGCTTGGAGTTTGCAACCCCTCGCCTTAAAGTTAAGTTCAAAGTTCAGTTGGGATCTGACAAACGGTATCACATGTAGCCTTCTACAGGTGATACCGTTTGAACTTTGAACTTAACTTAAAGGCGAGGATGCGGAGGATGGACGCTTTCAGTCTTTGCGTGCGTAAAAATCTGGAAAACTTTTTTTGTCGCTACAACATAACTTTTTCTTTCCCGAGTAAAAATTATAGGTAAAGCTGTATACGGTATTATTTCTGTGCAAGGTAGATTGTGGCAGATGCTTAAAAACACACATACTCATTGTTCGGGTACCTATTCTTTATTGAGTGGAACTGTAATTAACTTGGGTGATTTAAATAAGAAAACATGTTGGTGTAACAGCTTGGATAAACAGTATTTAAATGTTTTCAAAATAACATAACTACCCACTTAAAAAAGCTTGTTTATCCCGACTGAGTTAAGGGTATTGCATTTAACAGCCTATGTATACATAGGCAAACTTTACATGTAAAGTTTGCCATACGGATCTAAAACAGTAAAATAAATTTAACCTAAAAATCAACTCGGAAATATTTTAGAATAGATTTAAAATAAATACGGTTTTATAATATACGTATTTATTTATTATATACATATTTATTGTATCCTTAATTGATTAAAATATGTTTTAGATTTTCAGTCTGAGAACCACGTGTTTCCCATTTCAGTTTCCTGTCGCGTTAGTTTGACTGTCACAGATCCATGTGCGTTAGTTTGACTGTCACAGATCCATGTGCCACACTTTATTATGTTTCTAAGTTTTTGTTAATCACTACTAGGGATTGCAATATCAGTTTCCTGTCGCGTTAGTTTGACTGTCACAGATCCATGTGCCACACTTCATTATGTTTCTAAGTTTTTGTAAATCACTACTAGGGATTGCAATATCGCTTATCGGTTAATCGGTTAACCAGTTACTCGGTTAGTTATTTTAGCAAAAAAATTATGTACGTTGAAAATAATAGTTTATTTTATTAAAATTGACCGATTATTTCAATTAATATTTCGAATCACTGAAAATTAGTGGTTTTTTACTTTATTAAAAAAAATAGTTTAAACGCTACAAAAGCAACTAAAAATTAAACAGTAAAACTAAAATAAATTAAAATCATACTGTTATTAACATATTAAATATCCTAATCAGAGTAAAAGTGTTCAGTGTCGAAAATTTTCTGACCGGTAATATATTCTCAATGTGTTCACAGCTGATACTAAAATATTGTTTGCAAACTTTAATCTATTAACTTGAAAGTGTTACAAACTTCTAATATATAATAAATAGTTATATACAGGTAGGTATATTTTATTTATCGCAATATGTGCTCTTGTTAACCGAAAACTTAAAGCCATTAATTATACTTATGGAACAGCTTAAAACTTAAACAAAGAGTTGCATACATGCACTTTATCAAAACTTTGACATATTTAAACAATTTCTTGAAAATCGAAGAACTAAAAATTAAAACCCTTTAAAAAATATTTAAATTTAAAAATCGTGATTTTGTTGAATTTTGGATACCATTTTAACCTATCTTATTTTTTTTGGGGAAAAAGTGTTTTAAACAAAAAAAGTATCCCAATAGTTGTTTAAAAAACTGGCGTTTATTCCATAATACTATCTCATTTAACAACCAAGAAATATCAAGTTTCTCAACATGCAAAAAGCAGAAAATTTTAAACTTAGGAGAGTGGCCACCCCCAAACAAAGCAATTAAAAAAAATTTATTAAATTGGTTTAGGAGTACACATATACATATAGGGTAAATAACAGGCTGGACGAATTTCAATGGACCACGCCAATTATTTTTTATTGTTTGACTATTTTTGCCGTAACTTTTGAATACTCTGAACTAACTGCTTGCTGGTCCCGACTGTAACGTGGATTGCAGGAAAACTCTAAACGAATTTCAGGTTGGATGCAAGTTCTGTGAAGGATAGTGCTTCGGAAGGCAATGGTCAGCGCTACATTTAGATCAGACAAAGAAAGAAATTTTACAAAGAGAGACAAACGTATAATAGTTTTTTTTTTATAAAATTATGTATAGCTTAGAAAATAATATTTTAAATTATATTTTAAAATACATGAATATAGGATATTTGTTTTTTAAGTAAAAAACTATATTTTTTTAATATTTATAAAACATGTACATGTATAGAGGAAAGTCTCCTAATTTCGGACAATTTATCCAATGTTTAATAGGCGGTATTACTTTTTAACATTTTTTTATATAATATCATACAAATTATTATAACGAATCATGATTTATTATGAACATATTTTAATTTTTTGTTTTTCCAAAAGACACGCTTAAAAAAACTTAGGGCATATTTGTGAATTTGAAAAGGGGGTCCTAATTTCGGACATTCGCAATTTTTTTTTCTCAAGCATAGATCTGGATCCCATTGCTTATTCCTTGTTATTCCTTGACATTTAAGAAGTATTTTAATCATTGGGCAGTTTTTTACGAAATACTATAGGGGCCATAATTTTAGATTCACACACTGTAAAAACTGCATGTAAAATAATGTAAAAATACATGAATTTACATAGTACGGAATAGTAAATTTACTATTCTGGACTATGCATAATTCATGAATTTATGTAAAATAATGTAAAATAATATAAAATAATGTAAAATAATATAAAATAATGTAAAATAATGTAATAGAATGTAAAATAATGTAAAAGAATGTAAAAGAATGTAAAATAATGCAAAAGAATGTAAAAGAATGTAAAATAATGATTTTACAATGTCGGGCTATGTTATTTTAATACGCGCGTGCGCTTTGGACAATAACCAAGAACGCGTCGCATCATAAGACGGACAGTTAAATATTGTTAGCGACGCATGCTGCTAGGTTAAAGTGTTAAAAGTGTAAAAAAAGGTAAAAATTATTTATGTACGATATTTAAATGCTTTATTTGTGGCCTAAAATTTACATTCATTATAAATTACGATCTTTATCAACAAATAGATCCTTAAAGAAAGATATAAGCAGTTTATACTCGTATTAAGGGTGAAAATCGTTTGGTTTATTAAACCAAATGAACTTTACGCTACGATATTTCAAAAAAGCTTTGACACAGTCTGTGTCACACAGAGACTTGTAATTTGGAACAAACATTTTCTAAGTAGTAAATATTTTTTTTCAAGTCTCTATGTCAAAGCATTCTTGAAATATCGTAGTGATTAAGTTGTTTTAAAAGCACTTTTAATATGACTGTATGTTAATTTTTTTAAAAATTATTAAACACAGCATTAGTATTGTAGGCAAATATAAAAAAAATAATTCAAGCTGATCGTTTTTTTACGTTTGTTTTTATAATAAAAAGTCTATGCAAAATATTACCATTCTGGACTATGTCATTTTTAGCATTCCGGTCTATGCAAAATATTACCATTCTGGACTATGTAATTTTTACCGTTCCGGTCTATGCAAAATATTACCATTATGGACTATGTAATTTTTACTGTTGCGATCTATGCAAAACATTACCATTACGGACTATGTAATTTTTACCATTCCGATCTATGGCAACATATTACCATTTACGGACTATGTAGTTTAATGTAATTTATTTTTACCGTGCAATTTCGGATATCTTAATATCTTGAGTAATTTTCTCTTTTTCAGAATTGTGTATCTTAGTTTGTTGTATCATTATTTACTGACTATTTTTGCCGTAACTTTTGAACACTCTAAACTAGAGGCTTGCTGGTCCCGACTGCAACGTGGATTGCAGGTAAAACTGTAAACGCATTTCAGGGTGGATGCTAGTTCTGTGAAGGATCGTGCTTCGGAGGGCAATGGTCACCCACGCTGTTCTAGAAGAACTTTTAAATGACATGATAACTTCCATTTTTTTTTCTTTTTGGAATTTATTATATGAGCTCTAATTAAAAAACTAAGACCAAAATTTAAAAAATCGTTAGAGCCGTTTTTGAAAAAAATGTATTTTTTAAAAAATATCTCTAATATTTCACGCTAACATACTCGGTTTGCCCTCGAAGTTTTGGATTTTGACCAAACTTGGAATAGAGGTCCAAAGTCCAAACCACTATGGTACCTAAGCACTCCATCTAAATTTATTTCAAAACGGTCCATCCGTTCACGATACCGGGTGTCCCACCAACCAGGTTCTAGGCAAGTTATATCTCCGTTATTTGAAAAGGTAAATTTTTTGTAAAAAATAGAATTAAATGGGAGCCAAAGAAGATTTTATTGACTTATTCAACCCCCCCCCATTGCTTACTTACTCCCTTGTGACCACCCCACCCTCTGATTTTCAAATAACACCTCCCACCCCCATTTTATATATATCTCCGTTATTTAAAAAGATAAAAAAGTTAAAAAAATAAATAAAATTAAATTGGAGTCAAAGTAGAATTTACTGACACATGCAAAACTACTCCTTATTAACCCACCCTATTGGAAACACCTCCAACTAGTTTTTTAAATAGCACTCCCCCATTTTACTAAAGAATATAAAAGCACATTTCATTTTAAATTTAACCAGAAAATTTTCCAAGAACTTACGTTAAATTGTACCCAAAAGAAAATTGATTAATATATCCAAAACCAACTCATAATAACTCTCTTCACTCTCCTGGAACTACCCGCAACTTTGTTTTAAATACCATCCTTCTATTAATAAATAATAATTGTTATTTAGAGCCCCTTAAAATCTAAGATACCACTTAAAATAAATGGTTGAATTCAGAATAAAGTGTAATTTCATAGTCTTTAATAAGAATTAGGGGGCGCTATTTGAAAAACAGAACTTGGGGGTAGTTTCAAGGGAGTGGTTAAGCAAGGGGCGGTTTTGAATAAGTTACTAAAATCTTCTTTGCCTTTAATTTAATGCTATTTTTTGCAAATTTTAATAACTTTTCAAATAACGGAGATAAGCTATATCAAGAACTTGGTGGGACACCCAGTATAGTGAACGGATGGACCGTTTTGAAAAAAAAAATTGGATGGAGTGCTTAGGTACCATAGTGGTACCACTATGCTAAGTTTGGTCAAAATCCGAGACATCGAGGGCAAACCGAGTATGTTAGCTTGAAATATCAGAGATATTTTCTAAAAAACACATTTTTTTCAAAAACGGCTCTAACGATTTTGGTCTTATTTTTTAAATTAGAGCTCATATAACAAATTCCAAAAAGAAAAAAAAAATGGAAGTTGTCATGTCATTTAAAAGTTCTTCTAGAACACCGTGCACCGCTACATTTAGATCAGACATAGAGAGAAATATTACAGAGAGAGACAAACATCCAATTTTGGATATCTTAGTATCTTGAGTAATTTTCTCTTTTTCAGAATTTTGTATCTTAGTTTGTGGTATCATTATAATAATGATATTTCATGGTTGGTTATCCTGAATAATAATTAGCATTCGGATATCCAAAACTGGGAATCAAATGCACAAAAATACGTTATCCGAAATTAGGCAACTTTCTACTTAGATTAGAAATTTGTAAAATATTTATGTTTTCAAATTCCTTAATTATGACTAGTGGATCAACTTAAGCAGTGACTTAACTTACCCAAGACATAAACACAAACTTTTATAAAGATTATTTATAAAATAAACAAGCATGCTAATGCAACTGAGCACAAAACTGCTATTTGTAATTTAAACGATTTTTGCTGCCATTTATCATATTACAGGACGGATTTAGTTTGACTTTTGGCTTCACCTAAAACTAGGTTTCTGTTTACCTCTGCAGATAGTCTTAGATACACTAATATTTGAAATTAGGAAACCGTCCGAAATTAGGCGTCTTTCCCTAGGGAACCTATGACCTTCTGTTAAGTTTCACAGCCATTGATAACAGCCGGTTGTGTGTAAATATTTTGTACTTGTTTTTGAGTTTAGTGAGATGTTTTATGCATTCTTTTTGGGTTAGTATTCAAGTATTCAAATGTCTTCATATTATTATTTAATGTAATTTTCACTAAAGCGTTTTAAGCATTTTAATTTTTAGAAAAAATATTTTTACCATATGAAAAAAATATGATTATCCTAGTTTTTCGAAGATACCAACTTGATTTTTATCAAAATCTAATCAGCTTTTTATGAAAAAAAAAACATCCAGGAGAGTAAAAAAAATATATAAAATTTTTCGAAGATACCAACTTGATTTTTAACAAAATCTAATCAGATTTTTTGCAAAAAAAAACATCCAGGAGAGTAAAAAAATATATCATTTTTTTTTAACTCATGAGCTTTTTACGTTGGTCCCGAAGTAATAGGTCTTCAACTATTCAAAAATAGATAAATTATGAGTAAAGTTTCTTAATTTATTGATATGTTTGATGCACAATAAAATGTATAATATACCATAAATTTTATATTTGTTTTTGATCCGAGATTTTACAACGTATCATGTTTTAACAATCCATTTTCATTTCGCTTTTATATCCGTAATATGGATGTTTTCCAAGAATTTAATATTCTGAGGAAATTTTACATGATTTTCATCTCACCAAGTACACTAATTTAAATATAAAGCCTGTTCCAGAACTCTCGCACAGAAATTTGAGGGTATATTAAAAACCCTCTGAAAAATATGAAAAAAATGTAAAAAAAAATCCATCTTGGTTTAATTCAAAAATAAGAACGCTTTAAGTGGACCAATACTGTTGCTGATGTTAAATTACCTTTAAAAGTTGAATTTGTTTGCTATGGAAGCAAATTTAATTATTGCAACCATAGTTACTAATAAGTAGGGAAAAACTAATTTGTAGGTAATTTAACGTCAGCAACAGAATTGGTCAGATAAAATAGCTTCCTTTTTAATTGGTATTGAAGATGGATTTTTTTAAAAATTTTTTCATATTTTCCAGAGGTTTATTAATATACCCTCAAATTTCTGTACGCGAGTTCTGGAACAGGCTGTATCTACCTACTAAAAGTATATTATAGTTATATTTTGTTTTTGCTAGGTATATCACCTACTTTTATTTTATTTTTTCATGAATTGGGATTAAAAAAATATGCGCATATTTATTTTTTCTACGACTGTCTTAGAATTTTAGTCGAATCTCACAAAAAAACTCTTACGGTATATAGCATATTCCGTAAGCGAATGACGCTTTATGACACATTCCGTAAGGTTTTTTTTATTTATAGCTAAATCAACGAAATAATACACAATTTACTGTGAAATATTAAATTATTAAATGAACATTTTATTATTGAATGTAAATTATTGTTTTTTTATTAAAACTTTTTATTATTATATAATTTATAAAAAAATATGAATGCATAAAACCTCAGTCGTAGAAAAAGTATAGTAAGGGGGTACCTTGTACCCCTTCCCCCTCGCCGCTGTCGCGGCTCGGGTGGCAAAAATCCACTCGTTCGGAATTTCATTATTCTACACTTGTTACATATATATATATATATATATTACATTACATTACATTACATTTTTGTTTAACCTCGAACTACTGTACTTATAAGTAAGCTTAATTAAGCATCCCCTAAGTCCAGTACTTGTGTGGGCTAGTAGTAGAGGGAACCACCGGCTTTAATTGAACCAATTTATAGGGAGTGTCCGCTTCACTTACGCCTTCGCCAAATCGTAATTATTAATTAACTGAAAAAGGCAAATCGGCGCCGGTGTGAATCGAACTCACGCTATTTGGGTAGTAAACTCGTCAAGTACTACGCGGTAGTCCACTACACCAATCCTCCCAATAAATATACTATTTAGAGATTTCTAGAAAGAAACCTATATTAAAACAACTATATAAAATGTAATTGTATAAAAATACATAACAAACTTTTTTTACACAGGTACTAACGTAACTTCGGTAACTTTTGTTTAAAATCTTTCTCTAAATTTGTGAAAATTTACCAAATCTAAACGAATATCACCAAATCTTACCGAAATTGGGATATCACTTATTTAAAAATTACAGAAATTGATATTTTAGTTTTTTAATTTTTAACAAAAATACACTGAAATTCGGTTAATTTGGCTCTCATAATAAATTTTCTCATAAAAACATGCGTGTTTTAATAAATATAGTCAAATAGTTTTTTAGCTCAATGTTTGGAGTTCCAGCTTCAATTTTTAATAATTTCCCAATGGTATAATGGTCGTTCCCTTGTATTTGATGTCTAATAATTTCAAAAAGGTGAGTGCGTTTCCTCTCTTGTAGAAAGATTTTACAGTTTCGTGCTATTTTTCAGCCCTGATGAAGGATAAAACACTATCCGAAACGTAGGTAATCTAAAAATTTACACATACGCCGTCCCACATCCCACTAAACACCAAATATATTATAATTTGCTTAAATATTCTACAAATACTTTGTTATATTTTTTTTGTTATTAATTTACCGTAGGGATTTTTTTACTTTGTATTTGTAATATGAAAATATCGTTAAAGCTTGGATAAACCTTATTGTATTCTGAGTGCTTAAAGGGCTGTTCAAACTTTATGAATTTTCAAGGTCAAATATTTATGGAAAATGGAAAATAAAATAAACATTTTCCTCTAAAATTTAGGTAGCGTAAATTCAATTGCGAAATTTTAATGATCAAACGGTATTTATTAAGCTTTATTGTTTATTATGCAATAAATTATTACTCAATAAACAATAAAGCTTCGGCACTTATGTAATTTGTGATATTGGAGAATTCAGATAACGCCAATAGCTACCTAACCGAGTATATACGGTGTATTTGAAATAGCATCGGAATTTTTAAAAGATGATTCTACATCATAAAATATGACAAAAAGTTCTTATAAACATATATATATATATATATAAACAAATGCGTCATAAGGGAGCTACGCCCCTTTGAAAGTGGCTAAAAAAATCGGTTTTTATTTAATAACTCAGGAACCCTTTGAGATATATCAACGAGGTTTTGCACGTCAACTAATCCTACCAAGGACCGTTTTTATGTGTTATTTTCATGTACTTATTTCAACCAGGGGTGTGCGAAACGGGGGGGGGGGGCTTACCAGTTTTTTGTCCCAAACTATTTGCTGTGTAACTTTTTTGCAATTTTATTTTTGAAATATGATTCCTCAGGTCAAAATACATCAAAAGGTACTCTTGTTGTAATACTGTAGGATTAACCGTTTTCGAGAAAAATTCATTTGAAGGTCCACGGTTCGAGGAAGAAAAATTAAATACTAAAATGTTGAAAACCAAAATTTTAATGATGCAGGGCGAATGTACATTAAAAACTAAGAAAAAAAACCTCATATACAGGTACTTCCAAAAATCAATCCTAATGGAACTATGGTCTCCTAAATATGCACCATTTTTAAAGGGCTATGCTAGCTTTAAAAGCGTTTTTTCGACCTACATGTTTGGAAACTTTTTTTCTTAGTTTTTGATGTAGAATAAAATTACATCATTAAAATTTTGGTTTTCGACATTTTAGTATTTAATTTTTCGTCCTCGAACCGTGAAATTTCACCTTCAAATGAACTTTTCAAGAGTACTTTTTTTTATGTATTTTGACCTGAGGAATTATATTTCAAAAATAAAATTGAAAAAAAGTTACACAGAAAAAAGTTTGGAACAAAAAACTGATAAGGCCCCCCCGTTTCGCACACCCCTGGTTTAAATAAGTACGTGAAAAATGACATACAAAGATGGGCCTTATTAGGATTAATTCACGTGCAAAACCTCGTTAATATATCTCAAAGGGTTCCTGAGTTACATATGTTTATAGGAACTTTTTGTCATATTTTATCATGTAGAATCACGCTATTTCAAATAGGGTGTATAGTAAATACCTATTTGGGGGTAATTCAACGAAACTTTTACCGGGTCACCTTTTGTTTGCAGGAAATCAGCTACATTTTCAAAACAATCTTTTTTTGCATTTATTGACCCCCCTGAATCCGAAAATCGTAATCGTTCTTTGCGAAACGCACCGTTTAGTGTCTAATACGATTTTTGATGTATTTTTTGTTTTGGCAAAAAAACGTTATGAAAATTTGTTATTGTTAAAAACGAAGTATATTCTAGTTATTTGGACCCCCCTGAATCCGAAAATGGTTATCGTTCTTTGTGGAAATGCACCATGTTTTTTCTATTGCGATTTTTTATATATTTTTTGTATTGGCAAAAAAACAGTATGGAAATCTGTTATCGTTAAAAATGAAGCTTATTACAGTTATTTTGACCCCCCTGAATCTGAAAGTGGTAATCGTTCTTTGCGGAAATGCGCCATTTTTTTTCTCTAAGGCGATTTTTTGTAGATTTTTTGTTATGACAAAAAAAAAGGTTTGGACTTTTGGAAATGGAAATCTGTTTCTAGTTATTTTGACCCTCCTGGATCCAAAAATGGTAATTGTTCTTTGTGGAAATGCAACATTTTTTTTTCTATGGCGATTTTTTAAATAATTTTAGTTTTGGCAAAATAATGGAAATCTGTTATCATTTGAAATGAAGTATATTTTAGTTATTTTGGCCCCCCTGAATCTGAAAATGGTAATCAAAAATGCACAATTTTTTTTCTTTGTCCGCCATTTTAATATTTATTTGGAAAAAATATTATTAATTAATATATTTTAAATAAAAAAACATCGAACAGTCGCAAAACCAACGTAAACCAACCTTAACATAAACCAACGTCCCCCATTAAAAAAAACACCAAACCAGCACGAGACCAAACCAAACCAACGTTAACGTAAACGTAATAAAAACACAATCCGAAAAAAAAACTGTTTTTATTGATAACAGATTACCCTGGTGATATCAATCTCCTTAAAAAAAAATTAAGACTACTGAAAAATATGGGGCCATTCGGCAAAGAACGGTTATCCTTTTCAGATTCAGGGGGCCAAAATAACGAGAATATACTTCGTTTTTAACTATAACAGATTTCCATAACGTTTTTTTGCCAAAACAAAAAATATATAAAAAATCGCCATAGAAAAAAAAACGGTGCACGCAAAGAACGATTAACATTTTCAAATTCAGGGAGGCAAAATAACTAGAATATACTTCGTTTTTAACAATAACAGAGTGCCATAACGTTTTTTTTGCCAAAACAAAAAATATACAAAATATCGACAGAAAAAAAAAAACGGTGCGTTTTCGCAAAAAACGATTACCATTTTCAAATTTAGGGGGGGGGGGGG